>OZ010795.1:570310883-570975883 GCA_963932465.1 Maratus speciosus | reverse complement strand
TCTATATATAATATATACATAATATACTTTTGGCTAATAATAGATAAATTTGGCTAATGTGTTGGCTAATAGCCTTAATTTCTTAGCGCGGTCCCTGCAAATATATCCTTAAAAGTTGTTATCTAGGCTGTATGGCACATGACGCAGTACGCCGCCCGTGTCTTTATGTGTGTTCAAACTGTCCGTGTCTTTAAGGGTTTATATCTCGGCTAATTACTGACAGTTTTTTCGAAAACCATTATCAATAATTCTTTTATACTTCTGCGACGATAGGTACCTCCAGCGCTCCTCAACTCCTTTGCTGAACGTCCCGCAAATCCATATTTGTGTGGATTGGAAAAATTCGATTTTCTCAAAAGCTATGTGACCTAAAGGCAATCGCAATAGTTTTCATACAAGGTTTAAATTAACTTCAACTACCCCTAATTTTTTTCCTAATTGTAGTTTCAGTAGATTCGGAAATAGAAGTGGTGGGGGTACATATTTTTGCATTACATTTTCGACAATATCTCTGAAAATTAGGGATGCAACGGATATCCGGCAAATATCCGATATCCGGCACATCCGGCTGATTTTTCAATATCCGAAATACCGTCGGATATCCGAATCACAATCACCGGATATCCGACTTCTCTGCCGGATATCCGGCAATGCGTAGCAAAGCAAATATATAAGGATAAGAGAAATCATTCGACCCAAACAATGCCGAACAACTTTTGTTTATAATGCAAAATATGAAAGTAAGTCCACTATTTATGAGTAAAAGGTAATTCTCAAAAATTTAAAGAATTACCAGCTTTCGTAACATTGGTATTTGAACTCTCTATAATAAATTTAAGAATTTATGTTTACATCTTTTAGAAAATTGTACCTTTACTTTCAGAATGCGAAACAAAATCTAAAGTTGTTTATTAAAGTATGACTTTATTAATTTTCTTTCTCTCTTTTAAGTTTAACAATTAAACAGGCCTATTTTTACTTTCTTCTATCTTCAATAGAAGAAAGTATTGTAACTGAGATTTTTTTCGATTTCTGGTTTTCGGTGGGCTTAGACGTTTTAGGGGTCAGAGATCCCAAAACATGCTTATACAAAATGTCTGTCTATCTGTCATCATACCATCAAAAAGTGTATGAAGTTATGCATAGAATTGAACCAAATTTTTTGTGAATGTTTTTGGCTATAGCCAGCTGGCCCTCTTTCAATATTGGAACATTCCACTGGAAGGGGGCGCTGTAATCGTGATTTTTGTGCCATTTTCATTATTGTGCCATCAAAAAGTGTATGAAGTTATGCATAGAATCGAACCAAATTTTTGTGTATGTTTTTGGCTGTGGCCAGCAGGTCCTTCTTCAATATGGAAGCATTCTGTCAGAAAGGGGTGCTGCTGTAATTGCGATTTTTGTGCCATTTTCATTATTGTACTATCGAAAAGTGTCTGTTAAATATGTAATAAGTTATCCATATAATCGAACAAAATTTTTTGTGTATGTTTTTGGCTATGTCCAGCAGGTTCTCCTTTAAATTAGAAATATTCCGCCAGAAGGGTGCACTGTAACAGTGATTTTTGTGTCATTTTCATTCTTGTACCATCGAAAAGCGTATGAAGTTACGCATAGAATTGAACCAATTTTTGGGGGTATGTTTTTGGCTATGGCCAACTGGTCCTCCTTCAATTTGAAAATACTCTGCTGGAAGGGGGCGCTATAATAGTGATTTTTGTGTTATTTCCATTATATTACCATCGAAAAGCGTATGAAACTAAGCATAGAATTGAACCCATTTTTTGTGTACATTTTTGGCTATGGCTGTCAGTTTTTCCTTGAATTTGGAAATATTCCGTTAGAAGGTGTCACTGTAACAGCGTTTTTTGCAGGGTTGGCACGGTTTAAACCAAGTGGTTTTAACCATGGTTTAAACCATGGTTAAACCAATTGGTTTTTTTGTCAAAAAAACCATTTGGTTTTTTTAGAAAAAGTCTAATATAATATTTTCTCTTTTTTGTAATTTGTTTTAAATTATCGATAGAAGTAGTTTCTATTTTTAACACTTCATCTCAGCAGCCAACATGAGACATAATGAGCCTAGGTCATGTTTCTATGCATGTAGAATGAAAATTAGCATGTGCTGATGAACATATCTGGTACTCTAAAGATTTTCCTTAAAACATGTGAAATTAGA
The DNA here is from genome assembly GCA_963932465.1 of Maratus speciosus. Lineage (NCBI taxonomy): Eukaryota > Metazoa > Arthropoda > Arachnida > Araneae > Salticidae > Maratus > Maratus speciosus. The sequence goes on along the minus strand of OZ010795.1, from coordinate 570,973,704 downwards.
AAAGATAAAATAGATAAATATTATTCAATATTTAGCATAAAATATTTTCATTTAAAAAATGCAGATTATTTACAGCAGTTAATAACAAAATACAATGATCTTTAAGATTTTGGTTAAGGCTGTTCTTAACTGCTCTGCTCAACAAGCGCAAAACGTTTTGACATATTTACAAATTCATTTTTTAACGGAAAGGTATAAAATTGGAAAGCCTGGCCACAGAAGCAATTTGGAATTGAACTGTTTTTTCCATCTTTTGATCAATCGATTACCTATTGAGTTATCAGCAAATTCGATCACATGACAAATCCGTTTTTCGCCTGCTCTTGAGTGCTTTTTCTCCCTTCGCGAGGAAATTCGGTTCAAAACGCCCACTTTGACTCTATTTTCTGAAAGGTCTATTGAGTTAGCAAAAAAATGGAAAAAACAGCTCAATTACATAGTTTCTGAACAACAACACCAGCTAGTTTCATTCATTTTCGCACAAAAATTAATTAAAACTTATGTCAGGAAGTTGCCTTCTTGGATTTGAGAACAGCCTTGTAAAAGAAAATTTTCTGGATTGGGATTGGGGAAGATTATCCTTAAAGGATTTAAAAGAGTAACTTAAGATATCAAATTGAATAACACAGCTTGCAAAAATTGAATGCTATTTATAGCATTTCAGTAATACCAATCAATCTTTTCTGTTAGTTGCTGAATCTGATGGCCAAAAATGTTGACTTGGACACTTGGAGTTATCACTCAGAAAACAAAATAACCAGAAGTATTTGGATATTAAAAAAAAATAATAATAACAACCACAGAATAATATATTATATTCATGAAACTGCATCAAATGTTTATTAATTGATTATTATATTATTAATCAAAGGATTCTTCATACGATTTTCAAGGTATCAATGTTTCACTGCGTAGAGCAGTTTACTTTGAACATAAGACATAGGTGTTACTAATAATGTTTAAATTAGAAATGATTTCAATTTTCTATATAATTGACTGTAATTATTTTAAATATTTTCTGAAGTTATATTACTTACATAATATCCAAAAATGTTTATTTTATCAACAGATATGCATCTGTATACAATAGGAAATTATATTTAAAAAAACCCGGTTTAAACCAAAAAAACCTGGTTTAAACCAAATAAACCGGTTTTTTTGGTTTTTTACAAAAAAACCCGGGTTTTTTCCAACCCTGGTTTTTTGTAAAATTTTCTCAATTTTTTGCAGTTTTTGTACTGTATATTGGTGGCTCGTGAAGTCATGGGAACTTCGCATCCTGCTAAGCTGGCTATTCACAATCAGCTGATGTACAACAGAATAACGAAAAAAATTATTGATTTTAATAAATATCATGATTGAGATTAACTTATTCTTATTTTGATTAATTGACGAGCAGAAATCTTAGATCAAAATCAAAGTTGGTATAATATTGAACTAATAACATCGAAGTATTAACATTTAAAACTACTTTTAGAAATATTAAGACGTATGAAATAGAAGAAAGTTTTGGGACCTTGGCACATCCAATTAGTTATATTTGTACCTTCATTATAAATAATATATTTAAAATTAAAAGTATTTTTCTTTTTTACTTATAAATATTACAGTAATTTAACTTAAAATAAAACTAAATGTGACTCAAAGCAAAACACTATTAAATAATTAAAACAGAAAAAAGGCATCAACTAAACCTATATTTGTAGAAAATCACTCTTTAATCATGGGTATATTAGTAGATATTTTATGATTAAATTATAAAAAGAACGTATGTATTTCTTTGTGAAAATACTCTATAATTACAGACATATTTAACTGGTTAAAATTTGTTACACAAATTATCAGCATTTTATTGTACAAATTAATTATTAGCAATTATCAATATAGTCAATCCCATATCCAAATCCAGTAGCAATTATTAGCATTTCATTGTACAAATAAGCAGAATATTTTAATGTTTAAATAACATTTTTTTATACAACATTATTAATATACATTACACGGCTTGGATGGCAGATACATGTCTTGAATTTCGAGATGGGATGGCAGGATTCGTGCCCTAAAGAATGTTGGGGGCAGGAGGCTCCTGTTTCCAAAGAATCATTTTCCGAAAATGTTTCTTTGTAAAACGACGATGAAGTCTCAGGACCGGCTGACAAACTTCGTGATATTTTCCACTATCAATTGGCAGATTTCACAATTTCTTCTTACAACAAATTGACAAAATTCATGTTTGTTTTTCTGCATCCGACAAAAAAATTTTGCGATTTTTCTTAGCGACTAACTGACGAATTTCTTGATTTTTTTTTTCTGGAGACCGATTGGTGAATTTCATAATTTTTTTTTTTCACAATCAATTAACAAATTTAGAAATTTTATTCTGTGACCGATTGGCATATTTCCCTGTTTGTTCTTGTGACATACTGGTGAAAGTAACGATTGTTTTTCTGCATCCGATTGAAAAATTTTGCATTTTAGGTAGCTTTCATTACAAAAGGCTACCTATTGCAGCCGTTTGGAGGAAAGCGATTTCAAAAAATTTTGGTATATTTTCATCGATCATGACCCCCAGACCCCGAAACCACCCTCCGTTCAAAAGTTGATATATATATATATATATATATATATATGATCTTTGTCACACTGTAACTCTCGTATTTATGAACCGATTTGGATGTAACTCAGTGTGTACATAGTACACACCAATGTCTCAACCGAGTTTGTTGGCCAGCTTCATCCGCCATCTTGCTTCAAAATGGAATTTTTTTTAAATTTAAAATTTGAAATGTGGTACCAAAAAATTGAAAATGGAAAAATATTTTTTTTATGTATTTGACCTTTATACAAAGATTCCGGAGCAGTTTTTGTTTTGTCCATATCTTAAAAAATGGCTGAGTTATAGCACTTTGAATTTCAAGAGTAGCTGACATTTTGAAACGTCCTGATTTTTGTCTCGCGATAACAGGCGTATTTATGAACCGATATGAATGTACCTTCGTGTGTACATAGTACATACCAATGTCTCGACCGAGTTCGTTGGCCATCTTCATCCACCATCTTGTTTCAAAATGGCGGCCATTTAAAAAAAATCAAAAATTTAAAATAAGGTGCCAAGAAATTGGAAAATGAAAAAAAAAATTCCTTATGTGTTTGACCTTAATACAAAGATTCCAGAACAGTTTTTGTTTCGTCTATATCTAAAAAAATGGCTGAGTTATGGCATTTTGAATTTCTATTGTGGCTGACATTTTGAAACGACCTGATTTTTGTCATGCGATAACAGGCATATTTATGAACCGATTTGGATGTAACTTGATGTGTACATAGTACATACCAATGTTTCGACAGAGTTCGTTGGGCAGCTTCCTTCGCCATCTTGTTTCAAAAGGGAACATTTATTTTTTTTTAATTTAAAATTTAAAATGAGGTATCAAAAAATTGGAAAATGAAAAAGACTTTTTTATGTGTTTGACCTTGATACAAAGCTTCTGGAGCAGTTTTTGTTTCGCCTATATCTTAAAAAATGGTTGAGTTATAGCACTTTGAATTTCTAGCATGGCTGACATTTTGAAACGATCTGACATTTGTCACGCTATAACACACGTATTTATTAACCTATTTGGATGTAAGAAGGCATGTGGATAGTATGTAGCAATGTCTCAACCAAGATCGCTGGCCAGCCTCATCTGCCATCTTGTTTCAAAATGGCGGCCATTAAATTAAAAAAAATTATATTTAAAGTGAAGTGCAAAAAAATTAGAAATTGAAAAAGATTTCTTTCTTAAGTATTTGACCTTGATATAAGGATTCCGGAACATTTTTTGTTTTGTCTTTATCTTAAAAAATGGCTCAGATATGGCAGATTGAATTTCTTTATGTGGGTGACATTTTGAAAAATCTGATTTTTTGCCTGCGACAGCACTCTTGTATATCAACCGATTCTGATGTGAGTGAGCATGTGCACAGGAATTACTAAGGTCTCGACCAAGTTCACTTGTTAGCTTCATCCACCATGTTGTCTTAAAAAGGCAGGAACTTCAAGATATCGCCGAATTTGGCAACCAAGTATAAGTTACTTTAAATAAAAGCAGCTTGGATAAAGCTGACTAATTTCGCGAAATTCGCATTCATAATGATTTAGTACTGATTAAAATTAGTATTGAATCTTCTGTAATCGGTTTCCACTAAATTGAACTTCGTGTGTTTGAATAACATAAGCTAGCTTTTGATAAGGAATATGAAAGCTACCTCTTCCTCCCGGCACTGGCCGGAAGGACTTTTTTCTCTGCGACCGGCTGAGGAATTTCACTGTATTTGCTCGTGACGGACTGGTAAATTTCACGATAGTTTTCCATGATCGATTAACGAATTTCGTGATATTTTCCCACTGTCGATTTCCCACGAACTTCAGTTTTTTTCTCGCAACCAATCGACAAATTATTTTATTTATTTTCACCATGATTGACGAAATCAGCAATGTTTTTTCTATGACCGTTTTACGTATTTTGCAATGTTTTACCTGTCTGCCCAAAATAGGAAATAACTAAAAGAGCAGCAACGGCCACTGGAGACTAAGCTCTATCAAATTGGCCAATAGTCAGCACTAAACAAAATGAGATTACACTTGTGGTGCACATGAAAAAAAAAACTTTGATGAACTTAAAAAAAACATATTTAGAAACAACAAAATAGTTGTTTCTCGCAATTAACAGAAATTAGGACATGACTTTTTGAAATCAACCTTTTCTCGTGTAATAGAAGAAATCAATTGACTATTCCCTTTGCAAACTTTGGATATGGATTTCATAGCGTAGATTCCAATGCGTAGAACATAGTTCAATTAACGAAAATACCAGGGATTACAGTTTTGACTATAATTCCATTAAGGATATAATAAAAAAATTTGTTCAGAAGTGACATACCATCACCGATGTGCATTATTCATGTAAGTTAAAAATTAATGCACATCAGATTTTGCAAAGTTTTCTAAAACTTTTTAAGAGAGCATAACCATGTGTTTCCGATAATTTCTAAAGTTATAAAATCGCTCTGTACTGTTTGTCAAAAGTGTAACTTCTGAAAGAGGCTAAAGTATGCAAAACGGAATAAAATCTAAATTAAGAAATTCATTTAGCAACCCGATTGTTAATTGCCCATAACATAGGGATAAAATTGAAAAATAGACATGGTATATATAAAGCTTGATTCTGTTCCTTTGTTTTAATAAAATAAAAAGTTTGAATAATTATCTTGAGTTGTTAATTTAAATTGTTTCAATGGTATTTTGTCATGTCTGTATAAATATAATTCTTTAAGTAGCACATAAAAAATAACGGGGTGTAAAGATTTTTTTTTCCTTTCTAACAGTTCAACTCCCCTACATTTATAAATTTTGGGTACGAAACTCCCCTCCTGGGAAAACTTGAATTGCAAGCCATGATATTCAAAGAGATATAGCTTTTGTGAATTATATTTCAATACATTTAAAATGTTTTAATGATGTGTGAAACATGTTTGTAATTTATTGTTTTGAAATGATATTATATTGAGAAATAATTCAATATATAACTAAAAACATATCTAGGGCCGGATATCCGATCGGATATCCGGCCGGATATCCGAATCCGGCAGGCGAAGAAGCTTCGGATATCCGGTATCCGATATCCGGCAAAATCAATATCCGGTGCATCCCTAATGTTTACTGTTTTTTTTGTATTTAATAACTTGTTTGCCATCACTCCTGTATCTTATATTGTTGTTTTCAAAATATAATAAATTTTTTGATAATTCTTTAGTTTTATATGTTTTTTGTTTGAAAATGCTACTTGCAAATTCATATTATTATATTATTTTGGAGGTAAAGGATAAAATAAAAAATAATTAGATTAATTATAAATAGATTTGTATTGTATTTTAGACTAGAGATGCAACGAATATTCGGCCTTGGCCGAATAATACACTGTAATAAATGTTTTTATATTTACACAGTATAACTTTTTAATTTGACAATTTATATTCATCATATATAATGAAAATTTTATTAGAAATTAACTAACACTTTTTTTTCCATCAACTTTCATACTCCGAATGGGTTTTATCTACCCATTTTTATATAAGAGGCTAATTTAGGAATCATGGTAAAAAAAAATTATGCTGTATCAGTAAGTACAAAAAGTATCTGTAATAAGCTAACATAATCTGTTAAATTTAAAATTAATCTATTCAAAATTGTTTTAATACAACTGTAACAAGCTAATTCAATATATATATATATTTTTTACCATAATGGGAAGTTTAACATTTAGCCCTTGTTACGTAAAAAAATATTTCTTTCAATAATATTTTGAATTATACCTATAAAGAACATAAATATATGATTGATTAGATATAGGTGTATTACATGTTATAAGACATTTAAGTCGTATATGTTGCAATAGTTAATTTTTTTTTTTAGTAAAATACGCTTAAAAGTTAAATACAGTAGATCTTTATAATGCAATTCTATATAACACAATTCTCCGTATAACGCACAACTTCTCAGGTGTAAACAATGAATTTTGCTGCTAAAAAGCACCTGCATTTTCACATTGTAAAATATTGCTACTCTCTAGATGGCTAAATTTGATACATTAGTTCATACTTTATCTTCTAATTTAAGACCTTTTTACTGAAAAAAAAATGCTATTATTACGATAAAGATATGTCTAATATAAGAAATGGTTGTGTCAGTTATATTTGGATCCTGTTTATAAAGTAAATTTAACAATGCCTGACCTATATTATGCAAAAATTTATAATTTGGATAACTCTTGGTAACAAGGAATGCAGTAGAAAGATATTCTAATGTATTTTGATATGTTTCAAACATATTTGGCCATGTTTACAAGGTGAATTTAATGATGTGATCCATATAAGACAAAATTCTATATAACGCACAACTTTGCGTTTTTAGGTTTGCATTATAAAGATCTTCTACTGTATAATTTAAGTGATTTTTTTAAGTCTGTTACTATTTCTTATTAAATAATGAAAGAAATGTAAATACTAAATTCTTTTAATTAGTACACATTTACGTTTTAGATATTTTTTTCAAGAGTAGCATTGTATTGTAATGCCTTAAAAAACAGTTAAAATGTTTTCAATAAACGTAGATTGTGATGCAGAAATAATAATAATCAGCATTCTCAAGTGCTAGTCTATTTCTTTTTTTTTTTCTTTTTCGTAAATGTTACCTGCTTCTGAAAATAACCTCTCACTATATATGGTACTTCCTGGTGCAGAAAGGTACTTTTTGGCTAATTGTGAAACGTTTGGAAAGTCTTCCGCATTTTTCGCCCACCACCCCAAAGGACACTGTTGTCTTTCTAGTGGTGGCTGGGAAAGAAAATTACTAATTTCTTTTACTCTTTACATTGAGGCGCACTTTCTATAGAGGCTTCACTGCTGACAGCAAATAAAAGAAAAAAAAAATAAAGATAAATAAAAATTTTGTTAATTGTGAGCTTTATAAAGTCTACAATGATTTCTTTCCACCATTTTAGAGGATATTCCTTCCACCCTTTCTATCAGTGGTTTTTCTTAAGATATTAAGATTTCTTATTTTTTATTTTATTTCATCTGAAAGCTGAAACTTATGTTTCCTAGTACTTTTAAAATTTTGTCATTATTTTAAAATGTAACAACAACACATATAATATCTATTAAAGTGTAACTAGACAGTACCTGATGAGGAACTTTTGCTAAGATTTTTTTTTTTTTTTTTTTGGGGGGGGGGGGGGGATCTGAATTATATTATTGAGGCAATTTTTAGGCCGAACATAGCCGAATATTTTTTCAGAGTAAAATAATGCTTTAAAAAATTAAAAATTTGTATATAAATAATTTTTTAAAAGAAAACAATACATTTTAATTGTGAAATATACAAGAATTGTGCATATAGTGCATACCATATTTTGTTTTTAGGCAAAAATAAGTTCATTATTCGGCGGCCGAATAGGCCGAATATTCGGCTTCAATTTGGCCGAATATTCGGTTATTCGGCCAAACCACTATTCGTTGCATCACTATTTTAGACAATAACTAATAGTGGACCACTGTGTCCCAGTGGGTGGACCAGTGTACCCCGCTTCCGGGGTACACTGGTCCACTTCACGAGTGTATGTAAAAAAATTTTTTTTGAAAAGTGTATTGGAAATTATGTTCTGTGGAAATTATGAGGCATGTAGAAAGGTTTAAAAAACATTCAAAAATATTTTCAGGTCTCTCCGTTAAAGAGAAAAAAAAATGTTAACTGCAAAAGTGGACCACTGTACCCTGGTCTCCCCTATATGAATTTAGACATAACCTTTCTGCCAAATCTTGTAGCTCTGTGTAGAGTGATCTCTTCAGCACGCAGACAAGCTTCTACCTGTATTATTATAGATTTAGTTTTGTTTTCAATTTTGATAGAGAAGTATATACCAGCTATTAAAGGAAATCTTAATTACAATATCTTCTTTTTTTTTTATGATTTCTTTAATATATAGCTATCAGAAGAAAGTATTGGGATCATGAAAATGGTGCATTTTTTAATGGATTTACACGTTTTAAGTTGACCTGAATATGATTTGGCAAGTTTCTGAAAATCTCTCTTTGTGTTTGATCCAAATTTTGTAGACACTCTATCTCAAAACTAAAGTATTGAATTTCATAAAATGGCATATTTAATTAGACTGAAGTACATACAGGTGCTAATTGAGTTTTGGCATATATGGTCTAGTAGGTGATTCTGTATTTTTTTCAATTTACTTGATACCTGTATGCACCTCTGGGTGAGATTTCATCAAATGTTAACCCTTGACATAAATTGATGCTGATTAAATTTTGGTATGTTTCGCCCAACAGCTGGCGCTACTGGGACACAGTTTTAGCCATTTCCGTGTCATTATGACTAATTAATGATTCAGTATTAGTTTTGATCATTTCCCAGAGTGTATTGCCATGTTATGCTTTTTCCGATGATGAACATTATAGCTTATCTCGGCTTCTATTGTGTATAGAAAGGAACTAAATTTTATGTTTGAGATTATTAATTAACAATGCATATATGTTAATCTAATTTTCAAATTTAATATTCAACAGGAGGCGCTCTTATGCTGCGTTTTTTTCTATTCACTGGTCACTGTTAATCCATATTTAAAATTCTAAGAAATACACTACACTTCATAATTGCTAGTGTGTAATTCTGCTAACAATTAATTTAATATTTTCTTAAATGCATTAATTTTTAGTGCTCATATTTTATTGCAAATCATTTTTTGCTGCTCTAAATATTAATAAAGCAACAATTTGAATTAAAAGCTCCTTTAAAAAGAATTATCAATGTGAGTGTCGAATATTGGAATATTTTCTATCTTCTTGCTATAGGAGCGGAGTTGAATTCATGTGGTAGCCCAGGGAAAGGGGGAATGTTCACCTACGGAATATTAAAATCCTCCCCCCCCCCCCCTACCAGAAGGTTTGAGATTTTAGGCCTTTTTAATGGAATGGCAATTGATGGAAAATATTCCCTGGCAATAGCTGTGGGATAGCAGACCGAAAGTACCTGAAAATTTAAGTAAATTGTATATTTTTAAACTTTTAACATCTGTATTATTATTTGTTACCTTTTAAGTAAACGGTCAACTTTTTAAAGTCCATATCATGTAGTTTGTGGAAGTAATTTCAAAACAATAAATTTATATAAATGCGATTTTCATATGTCAAGTGTCATTTTAACAATTGGATCACCAAATTCAACACTAATTAATAACCGGTTCTACAAGGGTTAGAAAAAAATAACACCCTTTTTTTTTTTTTTTTTTAAACCTGACCCACTAGTCAAAAACCCAGGTTTTTTTTTTTTGAATTTTTTTAAACTCTTAACTGATAATTTTCATATGTATAAATACCTAAATTTTTCATTTATCAGTGAAACCTGAGTATAATTTCGCATTAAGTATGAATTAACAATAAGTATATATATATAAAGAAAGAAAATCAAGGTAATATAAAAGATAAATTTGTATCTCATGGGACTTGTTTGCTGCACTAAGGGTAGTATATTAAGCTAGCTACAACTGGATTTCTCTATATAATTCTTACTTTAAGTTAAACAGGCTAAATTTATACCATTTCTTTCATTCACTTCAATCTGAAATCAGTTAAAGACAACAACATTTATATATACATATGATATATATATATATTTTTTTTTTTCTTGAAAAAAAATCTGATTCATAATATTTTTGAAAATTTTAGCAACATTTGCTACATATATATTAATATTGCAGTAGAATTAAATGTTAAATCAGATTGACATAGAAGTCGGTGTCAGCAAATTCTGAAAATTTAGATCAGTAAATTTTATTTATTTGTTTTTGTAAATTTGTTAAACATATGCTTAACATGAAAGTAATTGTTTAAATGGTTTAATTTCATATTTTGGTTTTTCCTTTTTTTGCATTCTTATACCTTAGATTAAATAACATTACAGTTATGAAAACACAAGAAAATTTGAAAAAACCCACAATGGGTTTTTTCAAGTGGGGTTTTTTTTTTTCAGTTTGGACCCACTTGGGCAAACTATGGCTTCTGGTGTGAACCGTCTGAACCCCAACACTGAGCTTATCTCATCTCACTTCAGGTCAAATTTAGGTTTTCATTTGTTAGTGTAACAATAATGAAGATATGGTAAACTATATTTTCAACAGAGTCATATTGATTTACTGTGAAATATGATATCATGACAAGAAGTGTCAGAAATTGTATAAAATGTACTTGTAAAAAGGTCTTGTTTATCTTAATGGAAGTATCTGTGTTAAAGTATCATGTAAAATTGTTTTAAAATTTAACTTTTTTTATCTTTAAACTTTCAGTTCAGCCAGCTGAGTATTTGGTCAAATACTCGGTGTTCAGCCAAACAGTCACTATTCGGCTAGCTGAATATTAGGTATTCAGTTTACCTGTATGCCGAATACAGTGAAACCTCCTTGTGCGACCACCTCCCTGAACGACCATTTTTTCATGGAACAAAATTTATTCCCATAGGCTCAATACTAATTTTACCTCCATTCAAAGACCATCCCAGTGGAACTCCCTCCATGAGTGACCCATTTCTTTGAAGAAAGTGAAACTAATTCTGTTTTTTCCTGGTTGTTTGAAGAAGATTTTATTAAAAAAATAATTCCGGAGAGTGCATTATTCATCAAACTTCTAAACTAAGTTTAGATTTTTTTTTTATTATTCCGGTAACTTTTAAGCATTTAAACACCTTTGTGCCTTTTTAGGCAATGAATTTAACTCTCATGACAAATTAAGAATGACGGTCAATAAAATCCCCTGCCCTATTCTGTCAGGAAACTCTCAAAGAAATAGAAAAATTAATGAAATCGTCATTATTTGTTCCCGTCAAAAAAAAAATTGCATTTACTATTTACTGAATTTCGAAAGGGCTTGGAAATAAAAGTTATGAAAGATAAAACTGTAAAAACAAAGCAAACGTCAATGTATTCATTTTGTAAACTCTGCAGTCACTAACTTTTGTTTTTATGCTTAAATTTTTATATTTTTTCCTAGTGTGAAAATAAATTTTAGTAACATTAATTTTTACCTTTATTCAACAATTAAAATCTAGATTTAAACATGACCTCCATTAAGAGACCACCTCTCAGAACCACCACTTTTAATTGGAACGGAACGTGCTCGCTTTAGGGAGGTTTTACTCTATTTGGCATTCAGCTAAAATCACTATTCGGTTCATTCCTAAATATCTTCATTGTTGATGAAGTTGTGAATGAAAATTCAGTTTCGGCTTGTAGTTACACACCCAGTATTTTTGATTGAATGTATTGTAATTTTGATGGAATAAATGAATTGAGGTGTTTCTTGTTCAAAAAATGTTTGTCTTGACCGTATTATCATCTCCCGTGAAAGTTTATTGCAAGATTTTAGGAACAACCTGTATGTTTAAAATCTCTGAAAATTATCTCCCACTTCAGACTGATCTAGGATACATTAAAAAACTTCCTTGCTCAATCAAAGGGAGTAGGAAAGTTATCCTTGCTGAGTTGCCACCATTTGAATAGATTGTGTTATTTATTTATTTTTAATTTAGTCTCTTCCTGACATTTAGCTATTTATTTCTATTATCTTATGACAAATTTCACCATTTTTTTTTTCCTGTAACGAGTTGGTGAAATTTGAAATTTTTCTCCATGACTGATTTACAAATTGATTTTGCTGAATTTGTGAAAAAGGAAATTGCAGAAAAATCGGTACTACTTGATTATCCTGTCGACCAAAAAACTATCCTCAAACTATAAGATTAAATGCCAATAATAGATGACCTTAAATGTCACATTCAATGATTCAATCGACATTAAACATGATACATGTGTTTGCTACACCATCAATATCAATAGAGATGGGAAAAACAGTTAATTTTTGTTAACAGGTTCCATCATTACACCACTAGCTTGGTAACATGTTACAATAACCTAATAATTTTTTTAACACCTTACCAGAGGCGAAAAATTTGTTGACATTTTCACTTTTAGGGTATTTTTTTAAATTTAGGTCATTTCTATAGATTTTGGTTAAATATTTGTAGGTAAAGAACATTTTTGGACTTTTGAGTAATATTTTGTTTCTTTGAAATATTAATGTCTGAAAAATGATCTAAGCTCACATTTAAAACATAGAGTTAAAATTTACAAAAAATCAAAACAAGTTTTCGAACTTCAGCAGTGGACATAAAGACTTAACAGCATTGTATATTTATTTAAAAAGTTTAACATTAAAGTCTATATCCAACACGATTCTTCTTTTATAATTACAGCATCCTACTTTCTTAGTCCCACCCAACCTAAATCTGAAGATATCTGTACATAAGGAATAGTACAAAAAAATTTTCTTTTTAATAGCGTCTACCATTCAAAACTCTCTAGGATTTAAGATGTCCCCAATTCAAATGTTATTCAATGTCTAGAATAATTCTCAATTTTTTAAGGTGAAAATTTATATATTCAAGTAAATTTATCACAATTATAAATTCATCTGCCTAATAATTAGATTATTCGATAGATATCTTACACTTATTCCTAAAATGCACATCTCTCTCTCTCTCTCTCTCTCTCTCTCTCTCTGTATATATATTTTGAGCGTTCCTTAATGTGAGTGGTTACAAACATAACACCATTTGACATTAAAAAAGGATGTTTAAATATCTGTAAAAAAGACCAAATTAGATTAATTATATATATATTGTTTACAATATTATTTAGTCTCGCTGTTTACATATCACTCACCCGCAGGAAAAGAGACACGCCTTGCAAATATTCATTTTGTGTTTTTTTCCACTCAGGTCTTTTATAAGTGCGTCTTGCTACACAAACAGTTTCATAAGTGTACCTATGGGGAAAATCACTTTATTACGCTATATGTCCATTTATGACCACAGAAGAGGGGTAGTTGTGTGGGGAGGTAAAGTTACCCACAGAGTCAGATAATATAGACGAACACGCGAACACCGTTCGCAGAAAATTTTCGAAGTTTGTAGACAGTTTTGATGGGTTTTTTTTACAAATTTTTCTTTATAAAAGAAATTATCCCCCGGTCTAAAAAAAAAGAACCCAGGTGGAGAATTCGTGCAATGAGAAGGTCTGCAGACTATTTTTCAACTGGAGAAAAAAAAGTTTTTAAAATTTTTAAGGAAGAGTCGCAATTTTAAAGAATGGTTTGTCTCAAAACAGTAGATAAACTGATGAGTAAGAGTTCATCTCTTCCATTCATGGACTAATAACTTTTTTATTTTAACATTCATTTATTCATATTTCAGTTATTTTATAGATTAATAAAATAACGTTTTGTTCAGTAATCATAAATTGATATCCTTATATATGTTAATGATTAAAATATAAATATATATGTTTTTTAATTTTCATTAGTTTTTCTTTCATTCATTAGTTGTCTGTATTAAGCATATCATTCAATACTTACATTTCTTGACTGAGTTTTAATAATGCTTGTAAATTAATATTTTTCTTTTAGTGGTGTTGCTTAGTGGCACTGCCACTCGCAAATAACTGTTCATTTTTGCTGTTAGCGGCGATATAGGACTCGTAAGGGACACAGCGTTATTTTGCAGAAAATTTTTAAGAAATTATTAGAGTTCGCAGACAGTTTTACATTTTATCTAAGTCTGGTTACCCAACCCTCCATCATCCTACATCTTCATTTTTAAGGGTTTTATTCTTTTATGCAAGTTTTCATTCCAGCGCGCAGAGCTAAGTGCTATAATTTCACATTACAGTAAAATCATGCAAATTGTCTTTTGCCTCTCCTGTGAAATTTACTTTTGTCGAGATGTGTCACTTTCCTTGCGGGTGGGCGATATATTAAATTAACAAAATTGCTCATACTAAAATAAATGTTTACTCTATCTATTCCCAAGCATTTTTTTTTTTTTCACATTTAAAAGTATTTTTCGTTTTTTCTGAAACACTTCACTTTTGCATATGTGTCACTTATCGAATAATGGTGCGATGCGATAAACTGTATTTTAACCTATCCGCTAACAACATCCAATAACATTATGGGATAAAAAAAAATAATTTAATAAAATATTTTAAACCTAATTAGGTTTAAGGCAAAATTTGTAAATTAAAATATTCCACTATCATAATATTTCCACTTATACGAACAAATAGTTTTAAAACGCCTCCGCGCCGTTTCTTTCATATTTGACAACAGTGATTATTATTTTTCCCAAATTGATTAAATCATTTTTTTCTAAATTTTTACAAATGTTTCCATAGAATAAGAATCTTATTGCTTTAGTAAAATTAATTCCAAGAAAAAAGTTTTCTAGCAGTCATAGTTATGATAAAAAGTACAATAAATAAATAAATAAATATCTTTACCGCACCCATATGTAGCATCAACAAACACATCCTTCAACAACAATCGAAAAAATACTTTATCTCACCTTAAAATATCCCCAAACCACAACAGCAAGTGCGATGCAATACTAACTTACAAATTACCTCAAAATATCCCCAGCCACGCGAATCTAACTTACAAACTTAGAAAAACTTTTCCTCCCCTCTCGATAACGTAAAATTCTCAGATTCTAATATTACCATTCTAAATAAACAATATGTTCAAAGCAATAATATAATTTTTAAATAATATAACTCCTTCATAGCTATGTGTTACAAGTAACTGTAATTTCTCAGAGACGAGATTAACGAATTCAACACTGAAAGATCTACAATCTCATGCTGAAAGCGAACATAATATTTGAACATTTAACAGTTGGTATAGAATATTTGATACTAAACAAATATTTACAACTGATAGTTACTTTTTATTCCTAACAACAGAATGAGGAGAAAAGTTTGCTTAAGATTCCGAGCAGATGAATTGTGCCTTGGACGCCTCTATTATTGTTAGCGGGGGTGAAAAGTGATTGAGTAATGAATGAAATGAAAAAATGTGTTCGCTTTTTTTTTTTCATACATAGGACGCAGTTGAAGGATACGTGTTGACTTTTCTTTTTCATACATAGGATGCATATTACTTGACTCTTTTGTAATAGTGGATTTTTTTTTCACTTTTTCTTAGAAGGTTATAAAGAGCTAGGAAAAAAGATATGACGATTTTATTTTCATCGCAATATAAAATTAAAATAAAGCTAAAATATTTTTTTGTCTTATTTTAAGTTTTTTGCAAGGGAAATAGTTATAATTGATAAATAGTTATAAAATTAATAGGGAGTTTCTGATATTCTGTTACTAAAAAACAAACTTTAAAGCAATAACAGTGTTTTTTAACTGTTATGTTAAATAATGCCCACCTCTAACCATCAAGTGATTTTGAATTTGACTTTTTATTTGTATTTTTATTAAATTTTACTAATTTATTTGTTTTTTCATTATTTAAAGTAAAAATTCTATCAATTTATATAATTTGGTTGAGTTGGTTGGCAGAATAATGAAGTAGTACCAAAAAAATCAAATCCCTGGGAAAGAATTTAATGGGGAAAATCTCTTGCAGTATTTTTCATTATGTGGGATTTTCCTATTTTGTGTGCAATTTGCATAGTTAATTCCACACACTATTTCAAACCTTGATAGTCCATTGTCTGTTCATCGGTATTCTAGTTTGAGAGAAAAATGCCAGTTTTCTTCAAAATATGAATATCTTGTTTAACCCCTTAAGGATCGCTTAATATTTGGAAAAACCATAAAAAAAGTACCTACTTTTTTTATTACAGAAATTGAATACCTACTTATAAGGTTTCTAAATAAAATGTGCAATTAGTTTTTTTAAGTCGAAAAAAAAAAAACAT
Organism: Maratus speciosus; assembly: GCA_963932465.1. NCBI lineage: Eukaryota > Metazoa > Arthropoda > Arachnida > Araneae > Salticidae > Maratus > Maratus speciosus. The sequence goes on along the minus strand of OZ010795.1, from coordinate 570,957,335 downwards.
GTTGTAGGACAAATTCACATTTGTAGAAAAGTCATCATGCGAGAATTCTCTGTCTTAATGTTTGTTTTACACCATACAAATTAATGCGAATAAGACTTTTCTTTTTCACATCTTAGATCCTTATTTATTATAGTCACACAAATTTTTATAAATAATATTTGAAATAATACATATGTACATTAAATTTTGATTATTTTATTAATAATTCTTTTGAGTGTGATATATTTCGAAACATGCAACATCAAAAGTCCAACATCATAATCAATGCCAAAATCCAAACTCTAACTCTAATATTCAAAGGCTGAATTTTTTTTTCTTTCTTCTCTGTTTACTTACCAGGGTTGTAATTTTAACCGGTCAAAATTGATTTTGACCAGGACACTGGATAAAAGTGGTTTTAACCGTCCAAAATTGGTCAAAAGTGGTCAGAAATGGTCAAAACTGTTAAAAATGGTCTTAATTTTAATAATTATTTTTTCTTTGCAATTAAAAGTAACTTAATAAGTAATAAAAGTAACAGGCAGTTAAAAAAATAATACACTAATAAGTTAAGGAGGCTCATTAGTAAAATATGCTTATGCAATACAATAAGAAAGCTAGATCCATAATTGCCCTATCATTGTTAATATCAACAGGGAAAAAAAATCGTTCTTCCTTTCAGCTGTTGATATAGGAGCATCTAAGAAATCTGCCCAGTATTGTTTAAAACTAGCAGCTGATGCTAAAGAAGAGGTAGAAAACAAGTTTGCTTGTAAAGTAAGAAGTTTTGTAAGTGACAATGAAAACAAGATGAAACGCATGAGAGGATTTTCAAAATGCATATAGAGACGAACTGTTTCTTTCTTATGGATGTGCTTCACAGAGTCAGATAATATAAACGAACACGAGAACGCTGTTCGCAGAAAATTTTCAAAGTTTGCAGACAGTTCTGATGGTTTCTTTTACAATTTTTTTCATTAAAAAAAATTATCAAGACACCGGGGGAGAATCAGTGCGAGGCCCATCGCAGACTCTTGAGAAGGTTTGCAGACTATTTTTCAACTGGAGGAAAAAAAAGTTATCTAGAAATTATTTGCCATGTACCATGGTACAGTATTTTTTAGAAGTGCCGCGGCATATATATTTATAAAACTTAAAAATATTGTAAGTGTGGCGCTTATGCCGGAACGGCAGGTACGATGCTTTTTTTTTCTCCTGCTAGGGCCGGTAGCAGAAACAGTGTAGCACTGAAGCAGGTGCTGCAGATTATTTTAGGCTTTGCAGATTAATTTAACAGATTAAAAATAAATTTTGTGTTAAAAAGTAAATGTTAAATGTTGATCTCTTTTAAATAAAGTTTATTTGGTTGGAAAGTTTTGCGATTGTTTATGTGCTTGTTTAGCGTTTCTCTGCGATTTGCGGCAATTTTTTTTTACATTCGAAAGGGCAATTCAGTTTTTATATCTTAGTAAATGTTATCCTCTTTTCAATAAAGTTTAATTCAGAACCCTCCCCCCTCTCCAGTTGAGTGCATGTAACGTAATGCGAGGGATTGGAAAGAGGACGTTTTCATTTTTGCTGTTAGCAGTGATGTAGGACTCAGGAGGGGCGTGGCGTTTTTTTGCAGAAAATTTTTAAGAAATTATTTGAGTTCGCAGACAGTTTTACTAGAACAAGATATTACAAACACAAACAAAGTTAATTCAATAATGAAGCATGTTATTGAAATGAAAAATTGCAGATGAGCATGAAGATAATATTGATAACATTGTTAAAATCATTAACAACGTATACAAAGAAGTAAAACATTTATAAAATCAACTTAAGCCTATTTCCCTTGCTTTAGATAAACTTAAAAAAGAAGATGCTACTATATCTGATGCATGCGACGAATGGTTAAGATTGCTAAAAGAAAAAGATCTTGAAACTTATTCTAAAATGATACAGTCTCGATAAAAGAGCTTGTGTATAAAAAATAATTAAAACATTTGTGTTGTATATTGGTGTTGTTATTTATGTTATGGCTTTTTTAAATTTGGTATTTGCTGGTGTTATGTTACTTATATTATGACATTTTTAACAAATGTTAACTTTGTTTTTAACATATGCTAGTAAAATATATTTGATTAGTAGTAAATAAATTGAATAGTCAATTTCAGTGGTCAAAATGGTCAAAATTGATTTTGACCAGGACGGTTAAAACCGGTTTAAACCACTGGTTAAAACCACCATGGTTAAAACCGAGACAACCCTGTTACTGACCAAATAAAAAAATGAAACTGATTGTCATTTTTAAGCAGCAGTTGCAAAAAAAAGTGTATACAGTAGACTCCCTCAAATCCACATAGCTAGGGACCAAAGTTTGTGCAGATTTTAGAATTTCGTGCATTTCTGGTCACTGCTTTATTTACATTTTTTAAACAGTAGTTTCAGTGTAATAATGCATTCAAAATTATAATGAATGCTTACAATATTGTAAAATATTAAAATAATTAAATAAAATAAGAAAATTTAATAAAGGATTAAAATATTAATACAGCAGTACTCCGATCTACATCTCCTTGGCTTACGTCACCCCGCATTTACGTCCTGGCCTAAAAAAAATTTCCTTAGTTAAGACACACTTTGAACTTTTTTGAATAATTTTGGTTCTATGAAGGGAAAATTTCCTAAGACAGACAAGTGATAGTTACAAACTAATAAAAAAAGTCATTAGAAAAATCTTTGAAAACTCACTCTGCTGTTACAAAGAGCTTCTAAAATAAAAATTTGTTGGTTCAAACATCATCGCAAGATCTTTTCGCATCCTCAGACACTCGAGCGAGGCTGCTAGAAGAACAAAAAATTGTAAGTTAACAACTTGTTGATTTATTTCAAATTCTTGCTAATGTTAAATGTATGTAACATAATCCCTAAATACAATAGAATATGTTCAGTTGAATTTTAAAGAATTTTGATTACTTATTCTTTTTTGCTTATTTAAATATACCTAGAGTTACGTCGCTTGTCTTGAAACAAATTGCTGTATAAATATGCTCCATAAAAGTGCACTTATAATTTACATTGAAATCGTAAAATAATGAAATTTTATTTCATGTTTAGCCAGCTTAATAACCAGAAAGGATTAATACATAAATGTAGCTGGTAAAAACCTTGTAATCAATCACCATTGATATCAGCGCAATCTCGAATTTTCCCAGAAATAAATTTATACTTAATTCATGATAAAGCATGAATTTAGTCATATTAAACATAATTAAATTTTAAAATGTGTACAAAATTATATAAAAATAACAAAGTCTTGAATTTTTCTCCTGCATTTTAACTGAAAGTTTCTTTGTTTACATCTGCAATGATGTGCGGATTTTAGGGAGTCTACAAAATATAGTTTTAATTATAAATCTTGAAAAATGAAATCATGTGTACATTATTCTTATACAATTTATTTTACTTTGTGCAAGCATTTTTGTAATTTTGCTTAATTGAAAAGTTTAATGAAAGATGATATAGTAGACTCCCTAAAATCCGCAACCCTAAAATTCACAAACGCGTAAAATAGCAGATGTAAACAATGAAACTTCCACTTCAGATGTAGGGACAAAATGACAGACTTTTTTTATTTTTATATCATTCTGTACTTTAATATGTAATTCTTGTTTAATATGACTGAATTCGGGATTTTTCATGAAGGAAGTATTAAATTTATTTCTGAAAAAATTCAAGATATTGCTGATATCACTGGTAATTGCAATCTTTTTACCAAATAAGCTTATTTGGTTATTATGTCTGGCTAAACTCTAAATAAAATTTCCTTTTTTTATGATTTTGATCTGAATTAGTAGGGTAAATTTATGAGTCAAGTTTCATTGAATAGTTCAAGATAAATGTATCTCATATTTATTATGCATATTTAATTATACATGATTAATTATTTACTTGACCTTTACTGTTAATAATTTAACCATTTTATAAATTATGTTAATTTTTATTATTTTAGTTTATTACTTTGTTTAATTATATTAATATTTTACTATATTGCAAGCATTCATTATAAATTTTATTGCATTATTACTACTGTTTAAAAATGTAAACAAAGCAATGACCAGAAATCTGCAAAACCTCTGGTCCCAAGGTGTGTGGATTTGACAGAATCTACTGCATTATGTACTAACAAAAATGAAATTGCAAGAAAATCGAATGAAAGCTTTTTGTTGTAAATTTTATTGTTGTTTTTTTTCTTTTTGGTAGCAAATATTTTAAATAGGGCATTACTAAACTTTTTCAAAAAAACTTATAAACATTTAATTTTCAAATATAAAAAAATATGGTACTTCTTAGTTATCCCGTCAAACAAATTACTGTCGCCAAATTGTAAGATTAAATGCCAATAATGACCAATAAAACCATTAATTCGACGTTTTATTTGTATTTTTATTAATGTTTTACTAATCTATTTATTCTTTTGTTATTTAAAATAAAAATTATGTCAATTTGTATAATTTGGCGATTTATATAATCTGGCAAAATTGGTCGACGGGATAACTAAGAAGTACCAAAAATACTAATAATATTTAAATTATTTAATATTAAATGTTAATGAATAATGTATGAAATCTTCAATTAGAATCTTGGTATTTTAGTTTTACCATGTGATAGAACACAGACCTTCATCAAAAAAATAAAACATTTTGAGAAAAGCTCCTAAATTATGACTGTGCTATGCATTGGAGCAAAGTAATTTCCAACTAAAATTTTCTGTTTATAACTGTTTTGCATGTCTTTTTTTTTCATGTTTATGCTTTAGTAATAAATATATTTTTAAAATTTTAACAGTTTAAAAATTATTGATTGCATTAATTTTTTTTAATCTGATAGTCTCTGTTTTTTTTTTTTTCATTGAAAATTTATGAAATAGTAACTGATGTTTCTTATTTTTTTCTTAAATTGTTAATTGTGTTTTTTAGATTAGTGCCTATCTTTTGATGTGAAAAGGAGCTCCACCCACTCTGACAGAAATACATTCTGTTTGGTGCTTTCTGGTGTTTTGTGACCCTTAAGTTTGAACAGTTCCAAGGTGGTGCCATAAGAAAACACAATACTCTGGTATGAGTTTTGAAATCACTTTCTGAAAACTTACCCTTTAATAAAATGTCTATTTTTTTAATTGTTAGCAAGATTTAATTAAATGTCAGTTTTATCATTTAAATCAGGAATGTTGAACCAGGGTTAGAATTTAGTGGTCGATACGTCAAATGTAACTAAATTATATTGCATTTTACAACCACAAAATTATGCCTAATTGTCAAATTTGACATTCTTTTACTTTAACTTTTGTTTAACAAATGCTAGTTTTTCTCCAATATTAAGTTAGAAGGCTCGATTTTAAAAACTAAATATCTTGATTTCAGTTTTCAAAAGTACAGTAGAGCGCCAATTACCGAAAGTCCAATTAACCAAACTTCCAATTATCCAAACAGCGTATTTTTCTCAAAGAATTTTTTTAAACCAAATTTCTAATTATCCAAACAGCCTATTTCTCTCTTAAAAAAAAAAATAATAATAACCTATCTTCCAATTTAGTTTTGCTTAAATTATAATTATTATTGACTTTAGAAAATGATAAAAAGAGAAAAAAAAATTGGTACAGATGTCATATTCGCCCCATATTGGCGCGATTTTTTTCTGACGCCAATGTCATATACGCAACGGGTACTTAACTGGCGCCAAAGTATCGTTATTTTGCTTAATGTGGTAACCCGGATTATGTTGTTTATGCTGTTGATGTTTTCGCCAAAATGGCAACCGAAAAAAATCGCGCCAATATGGGGCGAATATGACATCTGTGCCAAAAAATTAAATAATAAAAAAGTAAACAAAAAAAAATTGAAAAGACACAAAAACAATTTAAAAAACAAAAACAGTTTTTAAACAATCCAGCACTAACTGGTGCTGCTAGTCCTAAACGTAGGTAAAATGTGAAGGTTTTAGAATAGTCAGGAACATCCCTTAGATTGTCTGTCCATTTATCCGAACTAGTGTCTGTCCCAATTTGTTCGGATAATTGGCGCTCTACTGTAATGGATGTAAGAGTGTCTAAAATAAATATTGGATGATAAATTCTATTTTCATTTTTTAACTATGCAAGGTTTTTTTTATTACAGTAGAAGATCTTTATAGTGCAAAACTAAAAATGCAAAGTTGTGCGTAGTAGAATTTTGCGTTATATGGATCACAACATTAAATTCACCTTGTAAACATGGCCAAATATGTCTGAAACATATCAAAATACATTAGAATATTTTTATACTGCATCCTTTGTTACCAAGAGTTATACTAATTATAAATTTTTGCATAACATAGGTCAGGCATTGTTAAATTTATAAACATGATCCAAATATAACTGATACAATCATCTCTTATATTAGACATTTTCAAAAATGTTTATTGTAATACAGTAGAAGATCTTTATAACGCAATTCTCCATATAACGCACAACTTCTCAGATGTAAACAATGATTTTTGCAGTTAAAAAGCATCTGCTTTTTCACATTGTAAAATATTGCTACTCTCTACATGACTAAATTTTATACATTAGTTCAACTTTTATCTTCTAATTTAAGACCTTTTTACTGAAAAAATGCTATTATTACAATAAACATTTTTGAAAATGTCTAATATAGGAGATGGTTGTGTCAGTTATATTTGGACTGCTTATAAAGTAAATTTAACTATGTCTGACCTACATTATGCAAAAATTTATAATTTGGATAAATCTTGGTAACAAGGAATGCAGTATAAAGATATTCTAATGTATTTTGATGTGTTTCAGACATATTTGGCCTTGTTTACAATGTGAATTTTATGATGTGATCCATATAACGCAAAATTCTATATAACGCACAACTTCGCGTTTTTAGGTTTGCGTTATAAAGATCTTCTACTGTAATAGCGTTTTTTTTTTTTCAGTAAAAAGTTCTTAAATTAGAAGATAAAGTTGAACTAATGTATCAAATTTAGTCCTCTAGAGAGTAGCAATATTTTACAATGTGAAAATGCAGGTGCTTTCTAACTGCAAAAATCATTGTTTACACCTGAGAAGTTGCGCGTTATATGGAAAATTGTGTTACATAGAATTGTGTTATAAAGATCTTCTACTATATGTCTCTTTCCTTATATGTTCTTAAAAATAAGATATTGTTCAAGAATGTTTTAAAATTTTAGTACATCCTACATCCTCCCTCCAAAAAAAAAAGTATTTATGTAGGATTTGTGAATATTTTTAAATGCGACACCATAATGGGTATCCTTCAGTCGCAGGATTTTTTTTTTTAAACTAGGCTTATCCCTAATTGTATCTATAAGTACAAATTTTCTTTCTGTTGACATTAATTGCTTGATAATCTCTTTTGTATATGTATTATAAGCTTTATAAAAAGAACAAATTAATCATTTTTTCTAGAATCCAAATATTGCAGTTCAATCAGGTTTTACACTTGGTTTATTTTGTTTTAGAGATTAACGCAGCGATAAGTGTTTATACAGCCTTCCATCCCTTTAACACATAAAAATTAAACAATATTATTATTAACATGATTGTGAAGAAAATATTTAACATAAAATTGCAACCATGAAATGCAGTTTGAAAACCTAGAAAAAAATTGTAGGCGTCATTTGACGCCTTACTTAGAGTTCCTAATTTCTAACCCTGTGTCAAACACATGACCAACCAATAACTTATCTGTGACCTGCTAAGCCTTTAACATTTTTGCCTATGATGATTATCCATGCTTGATGCAAAAAATGCACTTTGCTTGAAAACGCATGCACTAACCATAGCTACAATGTTGCCTTGCTGTATTGGAAGACTTGGCAATAGTTTTATTCAAAATATATACCACTATTTCAGAATAGTGACCTTTGCTTTATTTTTTAACAAACATTCCATGGCAAAGATTACTACTCATAAAAATTAGTAGCTATTTTTTTTTTTTTTTTTTTTTTTTTTTTTTTTTTTTTTAAACACAATCTAGCAACATTGCTGTGGTGTTAGAAATGGCTAACTTTAGAAAACATAAACAGTGTGCTAACTCCTTTTAAAATTTCAGCTGTACTGGAGATTGTAGATACAAAAATAACAAATCAAAAAGCTATAAAAAGCAGATTTGAATCTGAAAATTTAAACATTTATAAAATTGTATTTTTTTTTTAAATAAAATTGCTGTGTGTTATGTTGAAATTTACAATTTATTTTACTGCTGTCTTTGATTTACATCATAGTACAAAATAATGTACCGTAATTATTGGGTATTAAAAAATGTATGGAATAACTATTAAAATGTGGTACTGCCGAACAATAATTAAAAGTTAAAATAAATGTAAATAAAATAACTAATTTTTAAATGAGTGGCTTTGAAAGTGACATGAATTTTCATCTTATTTTCCATGGGGGGGGGGGGGGGGGAAGTTACTCTGGCATACACACAGCATACAAAGTCTTAACACTCGGATTTAGGATCTGAGCTGATTAATTTTCATTATCTATGTTCGAGGTAAACATGTCATTGTTAATTAGCCCTACGTGGATTTCATTTTTCTTCTTTTTCTTTCATTTTTACAGACATATTCGTACTCGCGTTTTAAGATTTTTCAAATTATGTTAAAGATCTTTACCAGTGTGAATAAGCATAATTAATTAAAGATGAACATCATAGATTTACAAATGTCAATTTACAATATTTTTGTATTCAAATAAAAGCTGAAATTTTATCTTTCATATGTAGAAACTTCTTTGGAGTTAGCAAAGAATGTACTCACAAAAGTCTAAAAAACTTCGGAAAGATAAATTGTTAGATTTGAAACTGCTACTACTTCATTAAATAAACAATTAAATTTAAAAAATCAAAAAACCTGACTGCGTAAAAAGCGAAATAATTAATTATTTCTCATCAATGTGAAACTATTTTTTTTTTCAATTCCTTCTATTAGCTCACACTCTCGCTAAATATATCTTGTTCAAATTTTCAATCGTTAATAAATTACTTATTATTCATCCAATCAAGCTCAAATAAATTTTTTTAAACTTGTAGTGGATGACACTTGATGTTAATCCAGTTTTTTTTTCAAATATTAATTCATTAACTAAATTAAATTAATTAATTTTCAATAATTGAGAGAGCCCCCTTTAAGACCGAGAGAGTCCTCTTCTTGATCAAGGCATTTTAAGTGCCACTCAAAAGGAAAGAAGAATGGGAGAAAAAAATTCTCTTATTGACCTAAGTAGGAATTGACTTAAATTTTTTTTTTATATTACTTGTTTATATTACTTACCTATTTTTTTTATTTACTTGTATTGATGACTTTTAAATTGGGTTTAACTGTTAGTTCTTATCTATAATCACTGTTTTGAAAAGATCTATAGATGTCTATGATGGTTAGAGTTGCAGTAAAGCTAGAGATCCACAATACTTACACAACTTCCAGGTTGTATAATATGTTAACGGAGCTTCTGACTGTAAAATAGTTGATGAAACATCATCTTCATTTTGAAAGACCTATCCAATGACATGCCACCCAATAGGGTGCGTAAACTTTTTTTTTTGTCTGTACCACCATTTTGAATTGATAAAAATAAAACCTAGCCTATAACCATCGGGCCGTTAAGACGAATCGATAGAGACCTCATTCATTAAAATCCATCCAGCCGTTGGGATGTTTCGAGGGTATAAAAAATCCACATACACAGATATGCGTGAAACACATAACCCTTCTTTTCAGCCGGGTAAAAAGGTGTATTCATGGTTCATATTAAAGGTGGTGCATCTACTTAAAAAAATAATAATAATACACTCCATGGACAGTATTCATGTGACGTCACAGTAGGTAAAATGGCGGTGTGATCGTTTGTTTGCGCTTTGCATTCACCAAGGTTTTTTTACCCGACTGCCAAGATAGGTTATGTGTTTCATATGTATCTGGGTATGTGGATTTTTTTATACCCTCAAAATATCCTAACGGATGGATGGATTTTAATGAACGAGGTCTCTATCAATTTGTCTTAACCGTCCGATGGTTACAGGCTAGATTTAGCTTTTATAAATTCAAAATGTCGGCCGTAAAATACAAAATGGCGGTAGAGACGAAATTTTTTTTTTTTATGCACTCTATTGTGTGGCATATCATTGGATAGGTCTTTCAAAATGAAGATGTTTCATTGATCATTTTGCAGTCAGATGCTCTGTTTAAATATTACACCACATGGAAGTTGTGTAGGAAGGATCTGTAACTTTACTGCAACTCTAACCATCATAGACATTTATATAGGCCTCATCAAAACAGTGTTTATAGATAGGAATTAACAATTAAACACAACTTAACACGTTCGCTGCCACTAAAAATGATATTACCATCCTCAGAAGCCGCATTACAAAACAGGGTTTTAATGGTTTAAATGTTCGTTATATTTTACTACGAAAATCAGAAAAACGAGAAACATATTATTTCCTGTTTAGGAGAGCGTTTTTTTTTCCGACGCTCTGGAGCGTCAGTGGCACACAGACTCAACCTCTCTTCGTGAGTGCCACTGACGCTCCAGCGCGTCTGATGAATATTCTCAGAAATTACTGGTATATTGCATAAAATAGCAGTTTAAAAGGAATAAAACGGAATACCGTTCATATATACGTTCATATATATTCATTTATTCCATTTATGAAACAATACTGAAAACATTTACAAATAATAAGCACAATATACAGATATTGGCATTGTTGAATTATTACTTCTATTTCTAGATGTTGAAGCAAAATAATAATTAAACATAATAATGCAAAATTACTATCAACTCTAAATATTAAATTAATGTAGCAAAGTGTATATAACACATAAACGATATAGTAAAAAAAAAAAAAATAATAAATAAAAATAAAAAGCATGAAGAAAGTACAGAAATTATTAACTTGTTGCAAACGAAATGTTAATTTTGTAGGAGTAATACTGCAGTACTACATCATTATTTATGATATATTTCACAGCAGTTTAAGCAATATCCTGGTTTATCGGGGCAGGCATTACACTCGTACATAATGTCCGTACGTTTGCCTTGATAGGAACAAGATTTACACCTTTTTCGCTGTGTTTTTGTTTTGCCAGTTGCAGGTTCTCTTTTCTTAACAATATGCTTGATATTGATATTCTTCGGAGTCAGCTTTTTTTCCTCCATTGATGGCAAAAGTGATTTTATAACATTCAATCGGTAGTCATAAAGTGATATTTTACTGCCAGAATATTTATTATAAAGGGCATGTGAATTGATTAGAATTACTTCAATAATATGAAAGAACAATTTTTTATACCAGCGTATTGTTTTTCTCTCCGATAGATAGTAAGACAGCATTTGATCTTGCCGATCTACACCAGACATAAACGCATTATAATTGATTATTGGCAAAGGCTTCTGCTTTATTTCATTTCTTTTATTTAAAATATCAACCATCTCATTTTTGTACTCAGTAGAAATGTAGCAAACCTCACGTTTATCTTTCCATTTTCCAATCATGACTCCCTGACAGTATCTTTCTACAGTATCACCTTTCCGTAATTTAGTAGTTTGAACTTCTTTTGGAGTGTTTTTGCGAGTGGTTCTCAATGTACCTGTGCAATGTGTCTTTTTTTCTAACAAAATCTTGGCTAGCTCAAAGCTATTATAATAATTATCCATAAAAACATGGTGACCGACATTTAATTTTTCATTCAATAAGTGCAAAACAATTTTTTGTGTATGGTTTTCTCCTCCATAATCACCTAATGAACCCGTATACACGGCCATTTTTTGCACTATTCCACTCGATGTACTCAGAATATACAGTTTTATACCGTATTTATGTCTTTTATTTTTTATGTATTGGCGAAACAATAATCTCCCTCGCCATAGTACCATAGATTCATCTAAAGAAAGTTCTTGATTAGGATAATATAACTGCTGCATTTTTTCGTTAAAAAAATCAATTATGGGGCGTATTTTTATCAACCTGTCTGCAGGTTGAGGTTCTCCAGGTGCACTATTTTTTGCAAAATGCAATGCACGTAAAATTAACAAAAACCGATTTCGACTAATGCTATTTGCAATGCCTGCATTATGAAATAACGGGTCTTTTTTCCAGTAATCCTGAAGTCTATTCATTTTTATATTCCCCGTTTGCAAGAATACTCCTAGAAAAACCAAAAATTCATCAATCTGTAAATTTTTCCAGAAAGTTATTTGTGACTTTTCTTTAGTTTTATCACTACTTAGTATTTCTTGTGCGTAATGATTTGTCTCTTCAACTATTTTTTGAAGAATGTCATCCGTAAGAAAAAGTTGAAAATATCCAAACGGTGTGCATTCACTTGGCTGTATTAGCAGTGACTCAGTTTTCATAAATGGATGACTTACCATGCTATTTGAATCAGTTTCCCAATCAAAACTGATTTTTCCATCTGTCGGTAATTGAGGAGATGCATCGTTGTCTTCTGTCTCAGAATCCGACATTTCTCTGGTGTCCATTGCAACATCAGAATCCGACATTTCTCTGGTGTCCATTGCAACATCACTCTCTCCATCCGATGCGTCCGAAGATTCCCAACCGTAGTCTTCGTCTGTGCTATCATAATCCGAAAGGTCACTATTTTGTAACAATTCTAACATTTCGGCATCAGTCAATATTTTATTTACTTTTCTTTTCTTGGGTTGTGACGGTCCTGCCACACTTGGAGCATCCGCCATTTTTAATCACGCACATAAAAAAAATGCAAACAAAAATTTTGAAAACCAACCACAAAAAATTAAAAAATAATGCTTCACTAACGTGCCGAAACAACCTCGCCGTTCAATTTCCAAAGCCACACTAAACACAGAGCATATAACTTATCAAAGTCCGTCGCCGCGTTAGTGCGTCGTCGGCATACCAGGAGGTGCCGCTCTGACGCGCCAGTGCGTCGGTGGCAGCGAACGTGTTAAAAGTCATCAATACAAGTAAATCAAAAAAATAGGTAAGTAATATAAAAAATAGTTTTGCATTGATGAGAAATAATTAATTAGTTCATTTTTTACGCAGTCGAGTTTTTTGATGTTTTAAATTTAAGATATTATTTGCTATTTCTCTTTACAGCATTATATTATTATCACACTTATGAGCTTATAAACCTAATTAATGATAATATAAGCATATTCTTTGATTATTTAATTATTAAATAATGAAAAATATTATAAGAACATGATTTGCAGAATTTAAATGAAACAAAATTTAAACACTAAAAATTAACACTGAAATCGTGAAGTAAAAGCTTATTTAAGTAAAATAAGTTTAATTTACATAATTTATAAGAAAACTTCTATTTAAACACATGAAATTTCACTAGAGACATTGGCTATAATTTAATTTATTTTAACGTTATACTTCTAACAAACTCGAAATCTGCATAAAATTAGTCACAAGTTAAATGAATATTCCTTATACTATTCAGATCTATTACATACATTTCAATCCTTTCAGTTGTAAAAAATGAGTGAATTCTTGAAGACTGTAATGTTTTCCAATAGTACGATTTTCCAATGTTTTCCCAAACAGCTGGGATTTTTTTTTTTATAACCTTGAACCGAGAGGTAGAATAGGGTCCATTCAGGACAAAGAGGGGGGCGAAGGGGGCAGTCGGCCGGGTGCAGAAATTGAGGGTTGCCAAATTGATACTACAAACCTCTTTTTTCTTCTTTTTTGTAGAAAAAAAAAATATGTATATATATTTACATATACAGTAGAAGATCTTTATAACGCAATTCTATATAACGCAATTCTCCATATAACGCACAACTTCTCAGATGTAAACAAAGATTTTTGCAGTTAAAAAGCACCTTCACTTTCACATTGTAAAGTATTGCTACTCTCTAGAGGACTAAATTTGATACATTAGTTCAACTTTATCTTCTAATTTAAGACCTTTTTACTGAGAAAATGCTATTATTACAATAAACATTTTTGAAAATGTCTAATACAAGGGATGGTTGTGTCAGTTATATTTGGATCATGTTTATAAAGTAAATTTAACAATGTCTGACCTATATTATGCAAAAATTTATAACTTGGATAACTCTTGGTAACGAGGAATGCAGTATAAAGATATTCTAATGTATTTTGATGTGTTTCAGACATATTTGGCCATGTTTACAAGGTGAATTTAATGATGTGATCCATATAACGCAAAATTCTATGTAACGCACAACCTTGCATTTTTAGGTTTGCGTTATAAAGATCTTCTACTGTATTGGGAATTTTTTCTTAATGAAAGTACGTACATTTTTCGTTTCAAAGGTATTGCATTGTCCTTTACCCCACACCAAAATAGAAATTTATTAATTAGGACTTCTTTCTTTTAAAAACTTGTTTTGGGTCTTTGTCTCAATCTCTTTTGTTAACTTTCTCTTTTCTGACTCTGTGCTTGTGGCAAAAACATATATACTCTCAAACTAGCATAGGGTTCCTTCTTGGAATATGAAAGGGTTCTAAACTGTTATGCTGTACTGTTAGATACATTATTTTTACACCCATTTTCCAGGATATAAGTGCAATTTCCTCTTATGTTTTTTAGTTTTTTAAAATTTCTGAATTAAAATTAAACGTAAAGTTTCAAAATAAACGCGACATATAGAATAGACATATAGAATTTGATTCTGTTTCTCCATTTTTCAATTTTGTGATACCTGTCATAAAGAAAAGTTGGGAAAGGGATTTGGGCGGGTGCCAAATTGAAAATGTACCCCGGGCGCAGTTTTCTCTTTGCACGCAAATCAAAATTATTCACTATGGAGTAGAAGAAATAATATGCAGAGCAATTAAACAAGTTTGAAAATAATATAAGCTAATGTGTGTAAGTGTCATTGCTAGAAAAATTCATGATATAACCAGAAATTTCAGTAATCAAATGAAATCTATAATTTCAATATACACTGGTGGCCAAAATTAAGGAATAGTCATAAAATGCTAATTTTTAAGTAAGCGAATAATCAAAAGGAAATAATATAATTCGAATAATTCCTATCCCTACAGCACAGCAAGTCCATATAGCATCTCATTTATGTCACACATGGTCACAAGTGTCACAGTCACTATGGTGAAACAAAAAATAGGAAATTCCACGCATCTCATCATGAGTCTCAAATGATCACTATATGTGACTCCACTGAAACGTCAATGTGACTGCTGCTTTGTGACGAGTCACCAGGTGACTTTACAATGCAGTTACATTGTGATTCTTGTGTGACTATCATTTTTAGACTCAATTTCAAAGTCATCGTGAATGTTGCATTATGATAAGTCACCAAACAATGTCACATTAAAGTCACATGATGACTTTCATGTGACAGAGAGACAACTGGGAAGTCACCATTGTGCTCTTTTGTGAAAAGTCACCACGTGACTATAATGTGATATTATTTGGTCACTTATCATAATGCAACGTTCATGATGACTTTGAAATTGAGTCTAAAAATGAAAATCACATGAGAGTCACAATGTACCTACATTGTAACATCACCTGGTGACTTGTCACAACTCAGCAGTCACATTGACATTTCAGTGGAGTCACATGTAGTGATCATTTGAGACTCATGATGAGATGCGTGGAATTTCCTATTTTTTGTTTCACCGTAGTGACTGTGACACTTGTGACCATGTGTGACATGAATGAGATGTTATATGGACTAGCTGTGCTATAGAGATAGTAATTATTCGAATTATATTATTTCCTTTTGGGTATTTTATGACTATTCTGTAATTTTGGCTACCAGTGTATGTTGCCTATTACATTGTAATTCATATAAAATACAGATGCACGAAATTCCATTCAGTTTCCAGTGTTCATTCGCTGGCCTGTATACTTAAAAATAAGCGAGGAGTTTCTAGAAATTATTCTTATCCTCAATACAAGCTGATATATTTTTTTGACTCGATTATGAAGGTTTTTCATTTAAAAAGTGTTTATATTGCAAATAATAGTGCTGCTGCAACGATTAACTTTGTGAAAAAGAGCAATTACAAAATTAAAAGAAAGATGCAAAGATCAGGGTAATAGACTTGATGCATTTTTGTATCATTTTTACTGCGATTAAAATTTTTAAATGCCAGAATTATGTATTTAATATTTAGGTATGTTCATGTGAATAAACGTGTGTTTAAATGTATTTTTAAGCTAAACCTATGTTTAGCAGCACACTCTTGTATGTCACCCTTCTATTTTCAGCTTTAAAAGTTTGCAAATGTTAAAATTGATGTCTTTTACTTAATAAATATTTCTTTCAAAGTTTTCTAATGTCAGTTTTGAATTTTTTCTGGTAATTAGCTATAAAATTTTGCATGGTTTTTTTTTTCCTTACTTAAGGGGGAAAAAAGGTAGTAATTTGTATGTACAAATTTCATTATGTAGATATGAAGGTAATAAAATAATTTTTCTTTTTCTTTTGTAATGTGGCCCGTGGTTTTGTACACAATGTTTAATTTGGCCCTCAGTGGGGAACAAGTTTGACATGCCTGATTTAAATTGATGTGCACCTTAAGGATTGGAACATCAGTTTAACCCTTTATGCCCCAACAGGACTTTTAAGTCCCATTAAAGGAAATGCAATATAAAATAATTCGTCTGCTAATAAATAAAAGTATATGGTACTTTTCATACAAAATACTTTGTTGGATCACATTCAGTAAGCACAGTTGAAGATAAATATTTTTTAATGTGGTTATTTTCTCAACCATTCACATGGGATTTAGCTTTTCTCTTATTAAAAAATGTTTTATGAAAAATTTGAAACTACAAAATACCTCTCATTTAAAGATAGGATCACAATACATTTATTTACATTGTTCTTGTAAGAATTGTGACGTTTCCATAACAGTATTTTTTGTTAATTAATCTAATTATTCTTGTACATATTTTACAAAAAAAAAAAAGAAAAAAACAACCTCTAACTACCAATTTATTAAATCAGTTTTATTTAAAAACCTATCTAAAGATCAAATTGCTGTTATATAAGTTATTTTGGATATCTTCAGATATTGTATTCCTTCATATCATGAACATCATCACCCCCTGCATCTCATGCAGTTTAAAATGTGTAAAATTCTTTAATTTTTTTTTCTGCTCTATCTGTAATTTTGTTGTAAAAATATTTAAATAGCCACCTAAATTATTTCTCATCCTCCTCAAAAAAATTTTCCCCTTTTTTCTTGCCCCCCCCCCCCCCCCCATCCCAAACACACTTTTTTTTCCCTCTCTATTTAAACGTAAAATATATGCTTAAATGTAACGTGTAAAAATAAAACATGTGATTCAAGGATGAGAACAGCCAAGCTGCAAAACAGAAAATCTTTTGATTTCCCTCCATATGTTTAGAAATCTCCCCCTCCCCCATTTGGGGGGGGGGGAGGATGAAGCAAAAATTTCAAAGAGGGTGAAGATTTTAGCTGAGTGATATTAAATGACATTATGTTGATGAGATTTTAGGTAAATCATCTTACTACAAAATAAGAAATATTGTAAAATAAAAAAAATAATAATTTTAAAGATTTTAAACTTTGCAGAGGGGAAAGGGGAACTTTTAAAGAAAGGAGTGTAATTTGGATAATTGATTATTTACTTATTGTTACTAACAAAACAAAAAAAAAAGAATTAAGATTTTCAAGATATTAAACTTTTTGTGCTGAGGAGGAAGGGCAAAGAAGGAAAGTGGATATTTCATGCAGGGAGGAGGGGAGGGGATTTTATTAAGACAAATAAAAAACATGAAAATTCAACAAAAAAGACAAAAGATTCAAAATTATCTCCCTTAGACTTTTAAATCAATTTTCTCCACAAGAAAAGTTTGTGAAAGGGGGGTGGGGGGGTTATATTTGGGAATGGAAAAGATATTCAAAACTGCTTAAAAGTTGGTAGGGGTCTTACTTTCGAGGGGGGGGGGGGAGGAAGCTTACAGTCTGGATTTTACTACTTCTATATCATGACTGACCAGAATTCGAATATTTCATTTTATAGCTTTTCATGCTATATTTTCCAAACATAATGAAATCTGTAATTATTATTATTTTTCCATTTCCCTATATATTCATTGTCCATACCTCTAATATGTTTAAAATTACTGAAAGTTATCCACATTCTACTTTATGTACCTATATTTTCTATCCAAAGTATGATACAAAAATAATTAATGTTCTGAAAAATTATCCTGACTTGAGTTCTTGAGTAGCATTTCATATTTTTTGAAATGTTGTGTTTTGTTTTTTTTTTGCACTTTTATTACACTCAACCTTGTTTTTTGAACGTAAAAAAAAAAGAGAAAATAAATTATAAATTAGTAATAAACAGTGTAATTTTTTAAAGAAATAGGCGTTTATAAATTAACAGTTTAATATTAATAATTTAAGAATATACGTTGAGAAACCAATATAGAAATCCTAAAAAGATAGTGTAAAATAATGCTTCATCTTTTCTTTCCCCTTGGATTACCTTGAAAAAGAAAGCGAGCAAAAATTATGTATTTTTAATGAATTCACTTACTTGTGCTTTCTACAAAGCCTAAGAAAAGCCGTGAATTTTTCAAAGTTGTTCGGTGCCCATGCCAAATTAATGAATGTTAACAGAAATTTGGGGGTTTCGCTAAAAACAGGAATTGCAGTTAGATTAGGTGTGATATTTAAGATGAACATTGAATGCTTATAAAAGAGTGTTTACAAAAATATTTTTACTTCTATGTTTGTTAATGTTATGAAATATTACTTTTAGATTTTTTTATTGTTTATTTTACATTCAAAATTCTCAATGTTTCAAGTAATCAAGAATTTAACTTATAAGTTTTTATTTTCCATGTAATAATAGCGAGTTACTTAAAAACATAGTATTTATTTATTTTATATCTAAACCTTTCAGTTATTTCACTTGTAGTATGAAAAACGTCAAGGTAAAATATACATACATTATATGTATATACTTTTATAATGCATATATTGGGGTGTTTCTTCCATTTTTATTTATAAAAGTAACATTTACTAATCAATATTTGCAGTGGGTATTCGCGCCATCTACCGGCGAAAGTCGCACTTTAACAATTCCAAAACTAAGAGGTGATTGTGAAGGGGAGTCAAGTTTGGCCATGCTATGACAAATAAACCCTATAGTTGTCAAAAACTAAGGGTTACTCTAATTCGTACAATTGGCACCATGCTTGGCATATTTATATCTGACCTGCCCCAGATAATACATAAGTGTCTATATTTTTTCCCCAACTCTGTGGTCGAACCCTGGACCTGTAGCAATGCAGTCTGACACCCTGACCATTAAGCTACTGAGCTCCCTGTCATACAGATATAGCTGTTTAAGTAAACTGAATCTTGAGAACATACATTCTGAGACAAATAGATTTAAAGTGTTAAGTACTTTATAGGCAGCCATAGAAAGTGTGAAACAATAAGAGTTATACAGGGTGTCTACTACAGACTCCTTAGAAATGAAAGCACTTTCAAGGATTAAAAACTCCTTAAATTATTGTGATGAAAAATTTAGTATTGAACAATAATTTAACTGAAGTATACAAGAAAAGAAATGGACAGATATCTTACGCAATGAATAATACTGCTTGTGCAATCGTCTTACTAAAGTATTTATGGCATAAAAAATACTATTAAGCTTTCAAGGAAATAAAATTATGGCATAAAAAAGATTATTAAGCTTTCAAGGAAATAAAATTAAAATCTTCTCATGTTTGCAAAAGTAAAGTTTAAGCAATTAGTGTCATTCAAAAAAAAAAAAAAAAGTTATGTTACTGTATTTTCTTGTATATGCCGTATGATTTTTCCCTTCAAAATTTACTTTTTAATATCTAGGTGTATATGTGTGATAAGTATTTGGGATTTCACTAGCATAAACTAGTTTGCTGGAAATTTTGTGTTCAAAACAGGGTTCTTACAGCTCAGGTAAAAGTCAGGAAATTTGAAAATTTAGTCAAAAAGTCAGGGAAATTTTTAAATAATTGAAGTGGTCAGGGAATTTTTGATGTACTACTTTCCATCAGAATTTTGGTTATCAAAGTAAATGAAGAAATTTTGAATTAATTATTCATCCTATCTAAGATTTTTAAATAAAATTTATGCAAACTAAAAACATTAGCATAGTATGGAAAGTAATTAATAATCAAAAATTCATACAGAACAAACTTTTTTTTTTAGCATTTATCTAGATTAAAGTTGCCCATGGTGGAGGTTTTTACAACAGTATATAAGCCGAAATTCCGAAGATGTTTTCAGTTTGATGTTGTGAAAGTGACTGTGCTGTTTGTAACTTTGCTTCGTGGAGGTCAAGAACCCTCTCCCCTGATGATGGCTCATTAGAAAGAGCATGAAACGTTGGGATTAATTTTTAATGTGTTTTTAATATAGTTTTTATTTATGTATACACTGCTGAGTATCATAAGAGTTTTTAATTATTAAATTTGATAGTGTAAGTCCAAGTTTTTCTTATTGTATATAAGCCGAATTTTTATTGAGAAAGGTCCGGTAAAACCTGGAAACGACAGGGAAATTTTTACCAGAATTGAATAGGAATTCTGCAAGATTGTCAAATTGTAATACATTGCTAGTGCTAAAATTGTACAGTATTCACAATTAGATTTTAATAGAATAAAATATGTTCTCTCTCTGAGGTATTGAAATTTAGGGTGGGGGTGCATGTTACACAAGGACATGGCATACATGAAGAAATGTGAGTTTTAAAATTCTTCCACTCTTTAGCATTTTTCTAAACTCCTTGGATTTTTTATTCTCCAGTCTCTATATGAACCCTGGTTATATCTTTTGATCTAAATATCATGTTTTCTTGCAGTTTGTATCATTTTATTCTAAAACAAAACACATATGCAGTTATTTATGTATACATTTCCATTTATTGCAGGTACATAGGCCCCTGAAGTTGCTTTAATGAAGAGCAGGTACATATGAATGAAATTGATGTTCTGCATGAAACTGTATTCATAAAAACCACTGATCTTCAATGGCTTATCTAAGGAAACTCTCTTCGTTGAAAGACATGGCCACATCTCAGCTTGCCATCAATTTATGTCAAGACAATACTTTTAAGGAGGCTGCCATGTGTCTGGAAAAACCGATAGTCTACATTCATTTATGGCATTCTTCAGATAAGTTTAAGAAGATAAAAGAATGGGATACAGCTGTTAATGAACAAGGTAAAAGATTGACAGAAGGCTTACCCTGCTCTTTAAAACATGGGGTCCATGTCTGGATCACCCGCATTGCCTTTGAATATTCAAGTTATTGTCAGAGGATGGAATTGTTATTTAAAATACCTCGTTATTTTTTTATGAATATTCTTACTCTGCAAGACTGGACAGAAACCGGTCGAGTCAGTGAAGTAAGAGTAGCCGAGAGATTACTTAAAGAGGAGAGGCTGACGGTTTGGCAACGGTATCGTATTGCCTGTGTGTATTGTCTGAATGAAAGGATTCCTGACTTGTGGAACAGATTAACATCCGAAGAAAAGCAGACAATCAGTGGGAATGAGGATCCTTGTTACTCTCATGAAAAAAACCTTTTTGTTTTACTGTGGTCCTATTTTATAGACGGGCATCGAGAAGAGAGAGTAACTCAACAAAAAGACCATTTGTGGACCTATGCGGCATTGCAAGCGGTACAGTATGGGAATCAAGAAACCCTGATGCAGTGTTGGAAAAGGCTCGATGAAGGTGCACAAAAAGATGTAGTTTTGAATGGGGCACTGCAATCTCTAGAAAAATTGACAAGTATTCGAAACTTAGACGTATGGAGAGAAAACTTAGTATTGAAGGAGTATCGTATTCCTTTTGGGCAATCTGAACATATCGAACATTTTAATTTACCTTATTATTATAGTGAACTGGTGCGTTTTTTTCTTTCGAAGATGAGTGAAGAAAAGCGATTAACATTTTTTGAGATAACATTTGAAAAATTTGATTTTAACTCTGGTCATCCATGCTTGGACATCTTGAACTGTTTTTTAGAATGGCCACTGCAAGATAATTTTTTACCAATGGTGACCACATTGTGGGGGATAATACCTAAGAACATATATGGACATTGTTTATTATCTTTAGCAGAAAAGTATAGCGGAGACTATGACGGTCACAGTTCCTCTTCATCATTTTATAAAAAAGAAGACCTAAATTATGATTATCGCAGCATGTTATGGAATTTATGGGAAGAAACGCCTGAAGAATATAAAGAGCATGTCTTCTCTTATAAAGAGCTGGAGGACTGGGGCGGCTATAGGAAATCAGTGATAGAATATCTGTTACCTCAGTTGTTAATGCGATCTTCCTTGCAAGAAATAGATATAGCTTTATTTAAAAGAATTTGGCATGATGTTCCACAAGAAGAAAGAAAAGCGGTGCTATATGAAAAATATGCAAGAAATATTTGTGTCATATTGGTGCAAGAGGAAATGTGGTCTTTTATAGATTGGTTGCTAGAAGAAAGTTTGCCAGGTGCGGAAATTCCTGGTTTTAAACTAGAATTTGCTGAATCAAGTATCATTCCCATTATCTGTTTTAATAAATTAGCAGAGAAACATGAAACGTATGTAAAAGACTTTATCAATTGGGCTTTTGAATCTGATACTGATAAACGGAAATTCCAGTATGAAATTATTAAAAACCATGGTATTACACCTTGCAGTTATCTTTTGAGTGCAAGTGACTATCCTGAATTGGAACGCATAATCAATTTCTGTTTATCGTCCGAGGACATGAAATTAGAGATTAAAGTAGATATTGTTAAAGAGACATGCCGTGGTTTCTTAAAGAATAGTGTATGGGAGCAAATGGACAGGTGCATGTCTTGGATTTTTGATGCAGAAGAAGAAATAAGCAATTTTAAGAATGATTTATTTTATGCTGATAATTGTGTGTTTGACATTCATCATAAGCTTGTATTTAATCACAATCCACAGTGGGAAAATGTTGAAGGTCTTTATAAATGGTTTTGCTTATCACCTGAAAAAATAATAAAATTGAAAAAGGAAACGGTATTTACACCCATAGTTATTGATGTTGTTCATAAAGCATTATGTGGAACTATGGATGCATTTTATAAAGAGACATACGGAGAATTGCACGTAATAGCAACATCGTTGTGTTGGTGTTTAACGGATGAAGAAATGGTAATTAGCTTCAAAAACGAAATTGAAAAACGTTTTTTTGATCTAAAAGATATAGTGGATAATGAAAATGCAGAAAAAGGAAAGAAGCGTTTAGGTTGTTTAGTGAGTGAACTCCTTCAGAGTTTTCGAAAAGAAGTTGTTCATGCAAAGACAAGCAGTGAAGGTAATTTTATGGAAGATAACGGAGAAAAAAAATCTGCAATCTTGGAAGGTAAAATTATTTCAACAAGAAAACGGTTTAAGAAAACATCCTAAAATAAACTTGAACGTTTTAGGATTAAAATTCTGAATCTAATCATATATGAAGTATGTGACTTTTTTTTTTTTTTTTTTAAGATGATTCTTACCAGAACTGGCCAAACACCTTATCATTAACAATCTTGGATATTTTCATAATAAGATAAATAAAGTTCATTTTCATTAAATTGTGAGTTTTTTTTTTCCTTGAATTATTTTCTGTATTAAGAAAGAGGCTACTTCACTCATGCTAAAACTATCGCAAGCCAATGTTAATCCTATGGGATGATTTTTTAAAAATAATTATGTATTAGTTTTTTTTTTTTTCATTTGATAGCTTATGTCGATCTACGAAGACCCTTTTTTACTTTTCGATTTTTGATGCAGTTTTTTTTTTTTCCTTTTCTT
Source organism: Maratus speciosus (assembly GCA_963932465.1). Taxonomy (NCBI): domain Eukaryota; kingdom Metazoa; phylum Arthropoda; class Arachnida; order Araneae; family Salticidae; genus Maratus; species Maratus speciosus. The sequence goes on along the minus strand of OZ010795.1, from coordinate 570,933,491 downwards.
TTCTGAGGATACTTCCACTTTCAGAACAGGTTCTGAAAGTGAAAGTATCCTTGGAAAAAAAAACTAGAAACAAATTTGAAAAAGTAAAAAAGGTCCTTTGTAAAGATCAATGTAAACTGTCCAATGAAAAAAAAATATTAATAATAGTATCAAAACGCAAATGAGACATTTTAAAAGAACCCTCCCACAGAATTAACATTAGCTTCCGAGTGTTTTTGCATGAGTGAAGTAGCCCCTTAAATGAAAAAAGTGAAATGTTGATTCTGCTTTTATTTGTTCCTGATAAAATGGGATTTTTCTAGAAATGCACATACCTGCCAACTGCTACGAAAAAATCGCAGTTGCTACGATTTGGACCTATAAACCACGATGCTACGAAAATCGGTCTTAAACTACGATTTTTTGCAAAAAACACAAAAGCATTTTTGGTTTCTAATTGCGATTTTTAGCCCATGCAGCATATTTTTCAGGAGTGATTCTGTTCCGAAATTTCCAAGTATTCATTTCCGAAAGTTTTAAAAAATTGGCCATTAGTCCGAATATTCGTACATTAAAAAATGCTCATGAGAAAAAAAAATTCTGGGCTGCAAAAAAAACTTCTTAACATAAAACACTCTAATCGTGTTTTTGTAAATATTTATACAGGAATTCCCTTCCTTAGAAACAAGGGTGCCATTTTAAGAATTCTGGAGGGGTTCCTTGAGGGGCAAGGTTTGAAATAGTGTGCAAAATCTCAGGATTTGCGATAAACTATCGCAAATTTCGACAAATGACCGTGTAAAAAAAAATTAATTTCGTCAATTGGTCGCAGAAGAAAATATATTTCATTAAAGGATCGCGGTAAAAACATGAATTTTGTCAAAATATCGCAGAAAGATAACGCGAATTTCGTCAAAAGATCAATAAGATAATGCAAATTTCATTGAAAGATTAGTAAAAAAACTCAAATTTCTCCGAAAGATCGCAGAAAGAAAACACTAATTTAGTCAAAGGATCGTGGTAAAAAAAACGCAAAATTCATCAAAGGATCGCGTAAAAAATGCAAATTTCGCCAAAAGTTCATGGTAAAAAGTGAGGATTTCAACAAAGATTCGTGATAGGAAAATGTGAATATCCTGAAATGATGGCGGAAAAAAAAATTGCGAATTCCGTCAAAATTTACTGCAATGAGCTAAAAAATTGGAGCCAGGCTCCTTTTACAAATGTAAAAAAAAACGCTGCAAAACGAAAATAAACTCTAAAAATCGTATAAAAATTTTCAGAGTAAAAAATTTACTATATTGAGTTGAAAGATGGAAATCTTATTCCTTTTGCGAATGTCAAAAGATGGCTGTGAAACACGAAAAAACAACCAACCAATCTCTAGATTAATTTAAATTTTGTGTGTTACGATTTCTCATTTTCAAAGGTTGGCAGGTCTGAATACATTGAAGACAGAACAAGATATTTCAAACTTACACTTCTATTGTATAAAATACAGAAAAATGCCTCATCAGTTGTCTGATACAGTAGCCTTTCTATTATATCGTGTTGTACTATATAATTCATGCAAATATATGATTCTTTTTCCGTGTCTTCCTTATAAAAAGGGAAAAAGCTGTAATAACATTTTGACATTTTTTAAATATTTATGTACAAATAACAATAAATAGATGTAGTTTTCTATTGTTTTTTTATTAAGGAAATTATAATCTAATATATAAAAATGAAAATTTGTCTGTCTGTCTGTAATGCTATACAAATCCACAGTTTGGAAGCCAGAATTGTGAAATGTTATGTACATGTGCATTAAAACACAGCCGAGGCAACTAAAGCAATCCAGAATCGAAATAATTTATAGTTAACTTTTAATTAATAAAAAACCACCAATTTTTCACCAATTTCCTATCAAATTTAAACATTTTTCGTTATAGCAGTTGCCAACAATTAAAAATTCACAATAAAATTTTTACCACAAAAATTACCTTTCTATTGCAAGACGCATCGCATATTACGTACGCCACGCTCAATACTAAAAAGCTGCAGCAGATATTACGATAATTCTTTTACCTCACATGCAGATAATTGTAGATATGCATATTACATACGCCACGCTGCAATACTAAGAAGCTTTAGCGGGTATTATGATAATTCTTTTACCTCACATGCAAATAATTAGAGATTATTTAATTGCGCTTAATTATTGAAATTTTTTTATAATAAAGAAACACATTTTATGACAAACATCAACAAAACTTTTTATTCCTTTATTCCAAAGATATCATTTTATCATCTGCTGCCATAGTAACATGGCAAATTAAATTTTATTAAAAAAAGGGCACAGTAGTAGAAAAATAATTTACTAAATGGAATAGTTATTTTTAATTTTGTTTTTAGAATTAAATTCAGGAACTCCCGTGCATAGAATGGGTTAAACAGCTAGTATGCATATAAAGTAACATGTAGAGACAAATACTGAACATTTGCTTGTAGTCTCTTAATTTTTGCAATTTCTTCGGATTTATCAGCTTTTGTTTTTTGTTTCCTGAATTGTATGATATAAATAGGGGCTACTGCATTATACTTAAGTTATCCTGTACGCACTGCGGGATTAGGATTATAGGATATAGGCACTAGACTGTTGTGGTTTTGGGTTGAAATAATATATAAATATGCTTTATTTCAGTGACACTGATTTTTAAAGTTTGATTTTGAATTTTACATTGTACATGTAATGGGAGAGTTGAGCACTGCCAATCACAGAAGTTGTATAAATCAGTCGAAGGGATGAAGGGTCAGGCATTCAGGGGCGCCATTTGAGGGAGACTCCCCCCCCCCCCCCCCAAGGAACTTGATATTTCAGAAAATTTATCTACCATCAAATGTCAGACTCAAATAAAAATTAAAACATTACTCAAACGCTAATGGGACAGGTCATGATGGTTAATGACGTTAGACTGGAGTTGCATCATTTTTTTTTACTTTTCCTTTTGCATCCGTTATAAACTTAACTTCTTTATTGTTCTTGTATGAAACGTAGTTTGATAATATTTCTCTTTTCTAGTTTACATTTGATCGTTTTATGTTTTATATTATATTAACGTTTAAGAAGTCATAAAATAATTAGCAACTTATTAGGTAGCTTTCATTACAAAAAGCTACCTATTGCAGCCGTTCGGAGGAAAGCGATTTCAAAAAATTTTGGTATATTTTCATCGATCATGACCCCCAGACCCCGAAACCACCCTCCGCTCAAAATTGATATATATATATATATATATATATATATATATCTGACCTATGTCACACTGTAACTCTCGTATTTATGAACCGATTTGGGTGTAATTCGGTGTGTACATAGTACATACCAATGTCTCGACCGAGTTCGTTGGCCAGCTTCATCCGCCATTTTGTTTCAAAATGGCGGCCATTTAAAATTTTTAAAAAAATTTAAAATTTGAAATGTGGTACCAAAAAATTGAAAATGGAAAAAGATTTTTTTCTTATGTATTTGACCTTTATACAAAGACTCCGGAGCAGTTTTTGTTTCGTCTATATCTTAAAAAATGGCTGAGTTATAGCATTTTGAATTTCTAGCGTGGCTGACATTTTGAAACGTCCTGAAATTTGTCACGCGATAAAAGGCGTATTTATGAACCGATTTGGATGTAACTTCGTTTATACATAGTAAATACCAATGCCTCGACCGAGTTCGTTGGCCAGCTTCATCCGCCATCTTGTTTAAAAATGGCGGCCATTTAAATTTTTAAAAAAAATTTTAATTTGAAATGTGGTACCAAAAAATTGAAAATTGAAAAAATATTTTTTTTTTATGTGTATCACCTTGATAAAAAGATTCCGGAGCAGTTTTTGTTTCGTCTATATATTAAAAAATAGCTGAGTTATAGCATTTTAGGTAGCTTTCTTTACAAAAAAGCTACCTATTGCAGCCGTTCGGACGAAAGCGATTTCAAAAAATTTTGGTATATTTTCATCGATCATGACCCCCAGACCCCGAAACCACCCTCCGTTCAAAATTGATATATATATATATATATATGTATATATATATCTGACCTATGTCACACTGTAACTCCCGTAATTATGAACCGATTTCGATGTAATTCGGTGTGTACATAGTAAATACCAATGTCTCGACCGAGTTCGTTGGCCAGCTTCATCCGCCATTTTGTTTCAAAATGGCGGCCATTTAAAATTTTTTAAAAAATTTAAAATTTGAAATGTGGTACCTAAAATTGAAAATTGAAAAAATATTTTCTTCTTATGTGTTTGACTTTGATAAAAAGATTCGGGAGCAGTTTTTGTTTCGTCTATATCTTAAGAAATGGCTGAGTTATAGCATTTTGAATTTCTAGCGTGGCTGACATTTTGAAACGTCCTGATTTTTCTCACGTAATAACAGGCGTATTTATGAACCGACTTGGATGTACCTTGGTGTGTACATAGTACATACAAATATCTCGACCGAGTTCGTTGGCCAGCTTCATCCGCCATCTTGTTTCAAAATGGCGGCCATTTAAAAAAATAAAAAAATTTAAATGAGATACCAAAAAATTGGAAAATGAAAAAGATTTTTTTTGTATGTGTTTGACCTTAATACAAAGATTCCGGAACAGTTTTTTTTTCGTCTATATCTAAAAAAAAAATGGCTGAGTAATAGCATTTTGAATTTCTCTTGTGGCTGACATTTTAAAACGACCTAATTTTTGTCACGCGATAACAGGCGTATTTATGAACCTATTTGGATATAACTTGGTCTGTACATAGTACATACCAATGTCTCGACCGAGTTCGTTGGCCAGCTTCATTCGCCATCTTGTTTCAAAAGGGTTGCCATTTAAAAAAAATTAAATTTAAAATTCAAAATAAGGTATTAAAAAATTGGAAAATGAAAAAGATTTTTTTTATGTGTTTGGCCTTGATACAAAGATTCCGGAGCAGTTTTTGTTTCTGAAAATTTGTTCTTTTGTTGATATCTTAAAAAATGGTTGATTTATAGCACTTTGAATTTCTAGCATGGCTAACATTTTGAAAAGATCTTGTATTTGTCACGCGATAACACACGTATTCGCCTATTTCGATGTAAGAAGGCATGTGGATAGTATACATCAACAACTCGACCAAGTTCGCTGGCCAGATTCATCAGCCATCTTGTTTCAAAATGGCGGCCATTAAATTAAAAAATATATATATATTTAAAGTGAGGTGCAAAAAAATTAGAAATTGAAAAAGGTTTCTTTCTTAAGTATTTGATCTTGATATAAGGATTCAGGAGCATTTTTTGTTTGTCTTTACCTTAAAAAATGGCTCAGATATAGCAGTTTCAATTTCTATTGTGGGTGACATTTTGAGAAATCTGATTTTTTGCATGCGACAGCACTCCTATATATTAACCGATTCCGATGTAGTGAGCATGTGCACACCAATTACTAAGGTCTTGACCAAGTTCACTGCTTAACCTCATCCACCATGTTGTCTTAAAATGACAGGCACTTTAAGAAATTGCCGAATTTGGCAGCCAAATATAAGTTACTTTAAAGAAAAGCATCTTGGATAAAGCTGACTAATTTCGCGAAATTCTCATTCATTATATTGATAAAAATTAGTATTGAATCTCTTATATTCGGTTTCCACTAAATTGAGCTTCGTGTGTTTGCATGATATAAGTTGGCTTTTTTTAAATAAGGATTATGAAAGCTACCTCTTCCTCCCGGCACTGGCCGGAAGGACTTTTTAATTTGTAAAAGTTTTTAACGGGATATGTTTAAATGTTAGCAACCTCATGTTTAACAATGTTTAAATTAAGTAACAATAATATTAGCGAGGTTTGTGTTAAAGCTTATAAAAAATGCAAAGTTTAAAAAAGTAAATGCTCTTTTTATGTATTTAAAACTTAACTTTAAATGCCAGCCTAAATTTACTTTCACCCGATGAGTTCCGGTGATCTTCTACATAATATGCAAAGTTTAGAAATATGGATTAGTTAATATCCAATCGTCTGTGATACTGAAAGTTTATTTATTTTTTTTTTTACAAATGTTATGTTTTAATAAAGTTTTTTTTTTTTTTTTACCCACTTTGTATTCATTGTACTTTTTATACTTTTAAAGCACACACACACATTTCTTGCAATTTCTTTTTCAGCCATCTTTGACTCTTTAACTCCATCTACTTAATTTGCATATCTAGATCTCTTCACGCTTCATACTGTGTAGCTGCTTAATTTTATTTTGTCTTAGATTTAGTGGGGATTTTCCTTTTTAATGAAAATTGCCCTAACAATATTTACAAAGAAAATTTTACTAATTTTATAATAGTTGGATATATTTTAAAATTTAAAATATATAATAGTGAGCTATGTTTCCCTATTTGTCAAATATTGATTCAATAAAATCTTGAAAACAGAATCAAAAAGAATTTAAAAAAATTCCACTTTTTACAGGGTCCTTATGCCATATTATCCTTAGACTCTTCTGTGCTTTGACATACACCAGGCAGGAGGATTTTAACAATAATGTGCTAAACATAAACATGAGAAAAATCGACAAACAAAATTTTCATTTGACGCTCCATGCTGGCCCACGGGTCACATGCCATCCCCTTATTTTTGACCCTGGCTAGGGCTTTAGTTTCTTTATTAAGTTTGAGATCCCTGATATGTTCTTTCCTTTGTTCTTCTATTTTTCTTTTAGTCATGCCTATGTAGTTGATTTTTTTCGTTTTTATTATTTAGGGAACTGAATTTATAAATACCTGCTGTTTGAATCTTTTTTATAATTTTCTGTTTTATTTCTTACTGCTTTGAATAGGGATGGATTGGGTGTTTTTGGAACATGTTTACCCAGTTTTTCTAACTCAATTTTAATTTTTAAGGCAATATAAACTGCAACATGACAATCATATGATAAGCTTAGATGTAAAAAACCTGTACCCTTCAATTATTTTAAAAGAAATGACAAATGTAATCAATAATGCTATTAAAATCTAATGCACTGAACCAAATATGAATACAACTCTACAAAGTGCAACAAATCTTATCCTTAATGTTATTTTAAATGCTGTTGCTTAATAATGCTAATGCTTAAATGCTAATGCTTGCTTGCTAAATGCTTAAATGCTATTTTAAGTTCAATAACAAAATATATAAACAGAATAAAGGTGCCCCCATGAGATCGCCAATCTCCAATGTAGTCGCTGTATGTAAATTCTGAAATGTTGAAGAAATTATTATAAATGAACATAAAGCAGAAATTCGCCTATGGATCAGATGTGTAGATGACATATTCATTTTCACAGCTAAACATGTTAACCTAAAAGAACCTCCTCAATAAAGTTAACTCATATGATAAGAACATTCAATTTACTACGGAAGAGTAAACAAATCATTCAATAAAATATTTAGACATAAAAATAACTCACAAAGTTAAAATAAATACCACTGTATGTAGAAAACCAGGAACAAACCAAAATATATCTCATGCAAAGACAATACAGTAGACTCCCTCAAATCCGCAACCCTAAATCTGCAAATGCCTAAAATCTGCACATCATCATAGATGTAAACAAAGAAACTTTCAGTTCATATGTAAAGACAAAATTACAGAATTTTTTAGTTTTATATCATTCTGTGTGTATTTTAATAGATAATTCTCGATAATTGGACTGAACTGATAATATGACTATAATATCTCGATAATATGACTGTTTTTCATGAAGAAAGTAATTATTTTATTGTTACTTTTCCATTATACGGACACCATTGTCGCCAAACGTAATAGTTGGAGCAAAATGAAAATCACGTGAATTGAAACATTTGAAAAATAACAGAAAAAACATTGTCAATAGTAAAGTGAGCATATTAAAAATATAACATTTGAAAATTACAGACTTTTACGAACTATTTTATTAAGTCACAAATATATACTTAAAATAAGTGAATAAATAACTGTTATACAATAAAGTAATAAAATAAAACGCATGGTTTACAATAAAAATCCTTTTCATAATCATTGTTGAAGTAATTGCTGCATTAGCATACATTTTGGCATGATGTCCGTATAACGGAAAAGTACCCTTTAAAAATAAAAAAATCAAGTTATTGCTGATATCACTGGTAATCACAATTTTTTTACCAAAAATATTTATGTACTAATCGAGCTTTTTTGGTTACTAAGATTGGCTAAACCTGAAATAAAACTTCCTTACTTTATGATTTTGATGTGTATTGGTAGGGTACATTTAAGGCCTTTCTCAAATCCAAAGGGTCAACTTTCTGACATAAGTTTTAATTTACTTTTGTTCAGAAATGCATGAAACTAGAAGGTGTTGTTATTCAGAAACTGTCATCGAACAGTTTTTCCGTTTTCTTGTAAACGCAATAGATCTTTCAGAAAATACTGTCAAAGTTGGCATTTTGAACTGAACGAAAGAACAAAATCCAGTCAGTAAGGGGAGGAAAATGCCGTGTCACGTGATCAAAATCGCTTATAACTCAATAGGTAATTTATTGATCAAAAAATGGAAAACACAGTTCGATTCCAAATCGCTTCCATGGTCAGGCTTTCCAATTTTTTATCTTTCTGTTAAAAAATGAATTTGTAAATGTGTGAAAACGTTTTGCACTTGTTGAGCAGAGCAGTTGAGAACAGCCTTAAGAGGAAAGTTTAATTGAAGAATTCAAGAAAAATTTATCTTACCTTTATTAAGAATATTTAAATAGGCATTATTAATTATTTATTTTACTTTTAACAATTTAATCATTTTTAAAACTATCTTACTTTTTATTATTTTACTTAATTAGTTTAATATTTTACTATATTGTAAGCATTCATTATAATTTAGAGTGCATTATTGCATTCAAATTACTGTTTAAAAAACTTAAACAAAGCAATGACCAGAAATCTGCGAAATTCTAAAATCCGCACAACCTCTGGTTCCAAGCTGTGTGGATTTGAGGTAGTCTACTGTACTCCATTACCATACAGATTAGCAGACCTAAATTCCTACATTAAGAGATCTCTATATCTTTGTTCAACACAAAAATTGTTAAAAGAAGAATTAAAAAACATTGAAAACATAGGATTAAATGTAGGACACTCCAGAAAAACTATAAATAAACTTGTTAAAAGAGCGAGGGAAAGAATAGATCTTATCCAACCAGCACAAAAAAAAAATTTCAAATGTACCCCTCCCCCTCCCCCCCGATTTCATATATAAATAGAATAGCTTCACAAATCAGTGATGCCGCTGTACTTGAAAAAACCTGGGTCCCCGGGACCCAAGATTTCCAAAAATCTGGGTCTTTTTTTTACAAAAGTGGGTCCCCATCAATAATAATTTATATTTTAAAGGAAAATGAAACTTGTTTATTTGGAAAAGATAAATGAAATGCATTAATTATTGTTTTAATAATAATTAAATAATGAATTAAAACCAGTATTATTTGCACTCAAATAAGATATTTTTTTTAAATATTAAGAGAAATTTTCTTTACTTTTTTAAAAGTAAAAATGCAAGATACAATTTTAATTGTAAAATAATGTTTATTTGAGAGTAGAAGATACCAAGTTCCACTAACAAGTATCACTAATGTTCGCATTTCTTTTAAAAATGGGCAAGACAGGTTTATTGAAAAAGATATTTTTGCTGAAAAAAAGAACACTTACGTTAAGTAAAGGTGTACTTTTTGTTGAATGAATAGGTACTTTCATTATATTTCCCATTGAATTATTTGTCAGCATAGATCTGTGTTGGAATCAGATATTTTCCTTGGAAGGGAAATTTACATCTAAATCATTAATAAACATCAAATCCTAAATGTTCTGAAGGTGGGAGACATTTCAATGCAGTAAGAAGAAGGGGAGGGGGGGATTTTTCACAGGTCCACCTACTGAATACATTATCAAAGTACACTGAAATCATTCTGTATTTTTAAGAATCTCATAAAAAAAAATTAAATCCCATTTTATGAATTTTCTACCTATAAGTTTACTTTGCACATCTTTTTTGGTGCTTGGACTAAATTCACGTTTTTTCCGCGTTACTTTGACGAAATTCGCGTTTTTTCCGCGATCCTTTTGTCGAAATTCGCTATTTTCTCGCGAGCCTGTCACGAAAATCGTGTTTTTTCCGCGATACTTTGACAAAATTCGGCTTTATTCCGCAATTTTCGTCGGAGAATCGCAAAAAGAACGCAAATTTCGTCGAAGAATCGCAAAAAGAACGAGAATTTTGTCAAAGGATCGCGGAAAAAATGCGAATTTCCTCAAAGGAAAACGAAAAAAATGCATATATCTTCAAAGGATCGCGAAAAAAGCCCCGCAAATTCCGTCAACGGATCGCGAAAAAAACCCTGAATTTTTTCAAACGATCGCGAAAAGTCTACTAATTTCGTCTACGGATCGCGAAAAGTATGCTAATTTCGTCTAAGGACCGCCAAAAAAACGTGAATTCAGTCAGAAGATCGTTAAAAAAAAGCGAATTTCTTCAAAGTATCATTAAAAACGCTAATTTCGCGAAAAGTTCGCCAATTTCGTCAAAGGATAGCGCGAACACCGTGAATTTCGTTTACAGGATTGCGGCAAAAACGCAAATTTAATCCAATGATCATGGGAAAAATTCGAATTTCGTCAAAGAATCGCGACATAAACTTAAATTTCGTCAAATAATCGGAAAAAATGAGACTTTCGTTTAAGGATTGCAAAAAAACGCGAATTTTGCCAAAGAATCGCGGAAAAAACGAGAATTTCGTCAAAAGATAAAGTAAAAAATTGTGAATTTTGTCTAAGGATCGCGAAAAATATGCTAATTTCGTCTAAGGATCGCGAAAAAACGCGAATTCCATCAAAGGATCGCCGAAAAAACGCAATTTTCTTCAAAGTATAAGTGAACTAACACGAATTTGGTGAACCGATCGCCAAAAAATCGCAATTTTCCTCAAAGAATCGCGGGAAAATCGTGAATTTCATTTACAGGAATGAGACAAAAACACGAATTTCATCCAATGATCGCAAAAAAGGCGAATGTCGTCGAAGAATCGCGAAATAAACGCAAATTTCGTCAAATGATCGCAAAAACGCGAATTTCGTTTAACGCTATAAGACAAACGCAAATTTCGTCAAACAATCGCGAAAAAAACGGAAATTTCGTCAAAGGGTGACGAAAAAAAACGCAAATTTGGTCAAAGGATCGCGAAAAACGACTATTTCGTCCAAGAATCGAGAAAAAAAACGAGAATTTTGCCAAACAATCATGAAAAAACGTGAATTCCGTCAAATTATTGTGAAAAAAATGCAAATTCTTTCAAAACATCGCGAAAAAACGAATATTTCATCAAAGCATTGTGAAAAATATGCGAATTTCGTCTAACGATCGCGACAAACCGCGAATTTCGTCGAAGGACCGCGGAAAAAACGCAAGTTTTCTTCAAAGTATCGCTGAAAAAGCGCGATTTTCGTGAAAAGATCGCGAAATAAGCGCAAATTTAGTCAAAGAATCGAGAAAGAATTCGAATTTCGTGGAATTGTTACGAAAAAATGCAATTTTTTAAAAGATCGCGAAAAAACGAAAATTTCGTTAAAGCATTGCGGAAAAATATGCGAACTTCGTCTAAACAATAACGAGAAACTGCGAATTTCGTCGGTGGATGGCGCAGAATACGCAAGTTTTCTTCAAAGCATCGCTGAAAGAACGCGATTTTCGTGAAAGGATCGCGAAATAAGCGCAAATTTCGTCAAAGAATCCCGAAAAAAACTCGAATGTCGTCACACGATCGAGAAAAAATACGCATTTCGTCAAATTGTTGCTAAAAATGCGAATTTCTTCTAAGGTTTGCGAAAAAAAACGCAAATTTTATCTAAGGATCGCGAATTTCGGCAAAGAATCGCAAAAAGTTGAGTATTTAGTCAAAGGAACGCTGAAAAATGCGAATTTCATGTAAGGATCACAAAGAAAACACAAATATCGGCAAAAGATTGCGAATAGTATGCGAATTTCCTCTACGATCGCGACAAACTGCGACATTCGTCAAAGCATCGCGAAAAAATGCGAATTTCATCAAAGTATCAGTAAAAAAATGCTAATTTCGTGAAAAGGTCGCCAAAAAAACGCCAATTTCGCCAAAGGATAGCGCGAAAACCGTGAATTTCGTTTACAGGATTGCGGCAAAAACGCGAATTTAATCCAATGATCGTGGAAAAAATTCGAATTTTGTCAAAGAATCGCGACATAAACTTAAATTTCGTCAAATGATCGCATAAAAAGCGACTTTCGTTTAAGGATTGCAAAAAAACGCGAATTTCGATAAAGGATCTCGAAAAAAACGCAAATTTCGTCAAAGAATCACGAGAATTTCGTTAAAGGATCTCGAAAAAAACGCAAATTTCGTCAAAGGATGAAGTAAAAAATTGTGAATTTTGTCAAAGGATCGCGAAATATATGCTAATTTCGTCTAAGGATCCCGAAAAAACGCGAATTTCTTCAAAGTATCGGTGAAAAAACGCGAATTTGGTGAAACGATCGTCAAAAAATCGAAAATTTCGTCAAAGGATCGCGGGAAAATCGTGAATTTCATTTACAGGAATGAGCCAAAAACACGAATTTCATCCAATGATCGCAAAAAATGCGAATTTCGTCGAATAATCGCGAAATAAACGCAAGTTTCTTCAAATGATCGCAAAAACGCGAGTTTAAGGATTGAAAACAAACGCGAATTTCGCCATAGAATCGCCAAAAAAACGCAAATTTCGTCAAAAAAAAAAATCTCGAAAAAAAAACAAAAATTTCGTCCAAGAATAGCAAAAAGAACGAGAATTTTGCCAGAGGATCATGAAAAAAGCGCGAATTTCGTCAAATTATTGCGAAAAAAATGTAAATTTTTTTCAAAAGATCGCGAAAAAACGAAAATTTCGTCAAAGCATTGCGAAGAATATGCGAATTTCGTCTAATGATCGCGAGAAACCGCGAATTTCGTCGAAGGATCGCAAAAAAACGCAACTTTTCTTCAAAGTATTGCTGAAAAAACGCGATTTTCGTGAACAGATCCCAAAATAAGCGCAAATTTCGTCAAAGAATCGCGAAAAAAACGTGATTTCGTCAAAGGATCGAGGGAGAATACGAATTTCGTGAAATTGTTGCGAAAAAAATACAAATTTTCTCAAAAGGTCGCGAAAAAAAGAAAATTTCGTCAAAGCATTGCGAAATATATGCGAAATTCATCTAACGATCGCGAGAAACCGCGAATTTCGTCGGAGGATCGCGAAAAAAACGCAAGTTTTGTCAAAGGATCGAGAAAAAAGCGCGAATTTTTTCAAAGGATCGAAAAAATATATTAATTTCGTCAAATTGTTGCTAAAAAATGCGAATTTCTTCTAAGGTTCGCGAAAAAACGCAAATTTCTTCTAAGGTTCGTGAAAAAACGCAAATTTCTTCTACGTATCGTGAATTTCGGCAAAGAATCTCAAAAATTTGAGTATTTCGTCAAAGGATCTCAAAAGAAAACGCGAATTTCGTCAAAATATCTCTGAAAAAACGCGAATATCTTCAAAAGATCGCTGAAAAATGAGAATTTCATGTAAGGATCACAAAGAAAACGCAAATATCGACAAAACATTGCGAAAAGTATGCGAATTTCGTCTACTATCGCGACATTCGTCAAAGGATTGCGAAGTAAACGCGAATATCATCAAAATATCCGTAAAAAAATGCTAATTTCGTGAAAAGGGCGCCAAAAAACGCAAATTTCGTCAAAGGGTAGCGCGAAAACCGTGAATTTCGTTTACAGGATTGCGGAAAAAACACTAATTTAAACCACTGATCGTGGAAAAAATTCGAATTTCATCAAAGAATCGCGACATAAATTTCGTCAAATGATCACAATAAACGCGACTTTCGTTTAAGGATTGCAAAAAACACGAATTTTGCAAAAGAATCGCGAAAAAACGAGAATTTCGTCAAAGGATCGCGAAAAAAACGCAAAATTCGTCATAGGATCGCGAAAAAAACGCAAATTTCGTCAAAGGATAAAGTTAAAAATTGTGAATTTTGACAAAGGATTGCGAAAAATATGCTAATTTCGTCTAAGGATCGCAAAAGAATAGGAATTCCGTCAGATGATCGCCGAGAAACGCGAATTTGTTCGAAGTATCAGTGAACAAACGCGAATTTGCTGAAAAGATCGCCAAAAAATCGAAAATTTCGTAAAAGGATCGCGGGAAAATCGTGAATTTCATTTACAGGAGTGAGACAAAATACGAATTTCACCCAATGATCGCAAAAAATGCGAATTTCGTCGACGAATCGTGAAATAAACGCACATTTCGTCAAATGAATGCAAAAACGTGAATTTCGTCTAAGAATCGCGAAAAGAACGAGAATTTCGTCAAAGGGTCGCGAAAAAAATGAAAATTTCGTCAAGTGATCGAGAAAAAAACGAAAATTTTATCCAAGAATTGCGAAAAGAACGGGAATTTTGTCAGAGAATAGAGGATCATGAAATAAAGCGCGAATTTTGGCAAATTATTTCGAAAATAATGAACATTTTTTTAAAGATAGCGAAAAAACGAAAATGTCGTCAAAGCATTGCGAAGAATGTGCGAATTTCGTCTAACGATCGCGAGAAACCGCGAATTTCGTCGAAGGATCGCGAAAAAAACGTAAGTTTTCTTTAAAGTATCGCTGAAAAAACGCAATTTTCGTGAACAGATCGCGAAATAAGCGCAAATTTCGTCTAAGAATCGCAAAAAAACGTGATTTCTTCAAAGGATCGAGAAAGAATACGAATTTCGTGAAATTGTTGTGAAAAAAATACAAATTTTCTCAAAAGATAGCGAAAAAACGAAAATTTCGTCAAAGCATTGCGAAAAATATGCGAATTTCGCCGGAGGATCGCCAAATAAACGCAATTTTTCTTCAAAGCATCGCTGAAAAAACGCGATTTTCGGGAAGTGATCGCGAAATAAGCGCAAATTTCGTCAAAGAATCGCGAAAAACGCGAATTTTGTCAAATTATCGAGAAAAAATATCAATTTCGTCAAATTGTTGCTAAAAAAGGCGAATTCTGAGGTTCGCGAAAAACGCAAATTTCATCTAAGGATCGCGAATTTCGGCAAAGAATCGCAAAAATTTGAGTATTTCGTCAAAGGATCGCTGAAAAATGCGAATTTCATGTAAGGATCACAAAGAAAACGCAAATATCGACAAAAGATTACGAAAATTATGCGAATTTCGTCTACGATCGCGACAAACTGCGACATTCGTCAAAGGATCGCGAAAAAAACGCGAATGTCATCATAGTATCAGTAAACAAATGCTAATTTCGTGAAAAGGTCGCCAAAAAACGCAAATTTCGTCAAAGGGTAGCGCGAAAACCGTGAATTTCATTTACAGGATTGCGGCAAAAACGCGAATTTAATCCAATGATCGTGGAAAAAATTCGAATTTTTTCGACATCAAAGAGAATCGCGACATAGACTTAAATTTCGTCAAATGATCGCAAAAAACGCGACTTTCGTTTAAGGATTGCAAAAAGACGCGAATTTCGTCAAAGGAACTTGAAAAAACGAGAATTTCGTCAAAGGATCGCGAAGAATACGCAAATTTCTTCAAGGGATAAAGTAAAAAATTGTGAATTTTGACAAAGGATCGCGAAAAATATCCTAATTTCGTCTAAGGATCGCGAAAAAACGCGAATTTCTTCAAAGTATCAGTGAAAAAACACGAATTTGGTGAAACGATCGTCAAAAAATCGAAAATTTCGTCAAAGGATCGCGGGAGAATCGTGAATTTCATTTACAGGAATGAGACAAAAACACGAATTTCATCACATGATCGCAAGAAAAGCGAATTTCGTCGAAGAATCGCGAAATAAACGAAAGTTTCGTCAAATGATCGCAAAAACGCGAATTTCGTTTAAGGATTGAAACAAACGCGAATTTCGTCATAAAATCGCGAAAAAAACGCAAATTTCGTCAAAGGATCGCGAAAAAACGAAAATTTCGTTCAAAGATAGTGAAAAGAACGGGAATTTTGCCGGAGAATCATGAAAAAGCGCGAATTTCGTCAAATTATTGCGAAAAAATGCAAAATTTTTCAAAAGATCGCGAAAAAACGAAAATTTCGTCAAAGCATTGCAAAGAATATGCGAATTTCGTCGAAGGATCGCGAAAAAAATGCAAGTATTCTTCAAAGTATCTCTGAAAAAACGCGATTTTCGTGAACAGATCGTGAAATAAGCGCAAATTTTGTCAAAGAATCGCGAAAAACGTGATTTCGTCAAAGGATCGAGAAAGAATACGAATTTCGTGAAATTGTTGCGAAAAAAATACAAATTTTATCAAAAGATTGCGAAAAAACGAAAATTTCGTCAAAGCATTGCGAAAAGTATGCGAATTTCGTCTAACGATCGCGAGAAACCGCAAATTTCGTCGGAGGATCGCCAAATAAACGCAAGTCTTCTTCAAAGCATCTTTGAAAAAACGCGATTTTCGTGAAGAGATCGCGAAATAAGCGCAAATTTCGTCAAAAAATCGCGAAAAAAGCGCGAATTTTGTCAAAGGATCGAGAAAAAAAGCTAATTTTGTCAAAGGATCGAGAAAAAATACTAAGTTCGTCAAATTTTTTCTAAAAAATGCGAATTTCTTCTGAGGTTCGTGAAAAAAACGCAAATTTCTTCTAAGGTTCGTGAAAAAACGCAAATTTCGTCTTAGGATCGTGAATTTCGGCAAAGAATCTCAAAAATTTGAGTATTTCGTCAAAGGATCGCAAAAGAAAACGCGAATTTCATCAAATTATCTCTGAAAAAACGCGAATTTCATGTAAGGATCATAGAGAAAACGCAAATATCGACAAAACATTGCGAAAAGTATTCGACTTTCGTCTACGATCGCGACAAACAGCGGTATTCGTCAACGAATCGCGGATTAAATGCGAATGTCATCAAAGTATCAGTAAAAAAAATGCTAATTTCGTGAAAAGGTCGCCAATTTCGTCAAAGGATGGCGCGAAAACCGTGAGTTTCGTTTACAGGATTGCGGCAAAAACGCGAATTTAATCCAATAATCGTGAAAAAAATTCGAATTCCGTCAAAGAATCGCGACATAAACTTAAATTTCGTCAAATGATCGCAAAAATAGGACTTTCGTTTAAGGATTACAACGCGAATTTCGCGAAAGAATCGCAAAAAAACGAGAATTTCGTCGAAGGATCGTGAAAAAAAACGCAAATTTCGTCAAAGAATAAAGTAAAAAATTGTGAATTTTGTCAAAGGATCGCGAAAAATATGCTAATTTCGTCTAAGGATCGCGAAAAAACGCGAATTCCATCAGAGGATCGCCGAAAAAACGCGAATTTCTTCAAAGTATCAGTGAAAAAACGCGAATTTGGTGAAACGATCGCCAAAAAATCGAAAGTTTCGTCAAAGGATCGCGGTAAAATAGGGAATTTTATTTACAGGAATGAGACAAAAACACGAATTTCATCGAGTGATCTCTAAAAATGCGAATTTTTTCGAAGAATCGCGAAATAAGTGTAAGTTTCGTAAATGATCGCAAAAACGCGAATTTCGTTTAAGACTTGAAAACAAATGCGAATTTCTTCAAAGAATCGCGAAAAGAACGAGAATTTCGCCAAAGCGTCGCGAAAAAACGCAAATTTCGTCAAAGGGTCGCGAAAAAAAACACAAATTTCGGCCAAGAATGGCGAAAAGAACAAGAATTTTGTCAGAGGATCATGAAAAAAGCGCGAATTTCGTCAAATTATTGCGAAAAATATGCAATTTTTTCAAAAGATCGGGAAAACACGAAAATTTCATCAAAGTTTTGCGAAGAATTTGCGAATTTCGTCTAACGATCGCGAGAAACCGCGAATTTCGTCGAAGGATCGCGAAAAAACGCAAGTTTTCTTCAAAGCATCGCTGAAAAATGCGATTTTCGTAAAGAGATCGCGAAATAAGCGCAAATTTCGTCAAAGAATCGTGAAAAAAGCGCGAATATTGTCAAAGGACCGAGAAAAAAGCGCGAATTTTGTTAAAGGATCGAGAAAAAATATTAATTTCGTCAAATTGTTGCTAAAAAACGCGAATTTCTTCTGAGGTTCACGAAAAAAACGCAAATTTCTTCTAAGGTTTGTGAAAAAACGCAAATTTTGTCTAAAGATCGCGAATTTCGGCGAAGAATCGCAAAAATTTATTTTGTCAAACGATCGCAAAAGAAAACGCGAATTTCATCAAAGTATCTCAAAAACGCGAATTTCTCCAAAGGATCGCTGAAAAAATTCGAATTTCGCGTAAGGATCACAAAGAAAACGCAAATATAAACAAAAGATTGCGAAAATTATGCGAATTTCGTCTAAATATCGCGAAAAAAATACGAATTTCGTCAAATTATTGCTAAAAAATTCGAATTTCTTCAAAGGATCGCGACAAAAATCGTGAATTTTGTCAAAGGATCGCGAAAAAGGCAAATTTCATCTGAGGATCACGAATTTCGGCAAAAAATTGAGTATTTCGTCAAAGGATCGCGAAAGAAAACTCGAATGTCGCCAAAGTATCTCTGAAAAAACGCGAATTTCTTAAAGGATCGCTGAAAAAATGCGAATTTCGTGTAAGGATCACAAAGAAAACGCAAATTTCGACAAATAATAAACGGTCAAGTGCGAGTACTACGCGCGGTCAGAGTGTTCCGTACAATAAATATATAAATTATTAACTGTATTATTAAAAAATCGTTAATAAAAAAATAAGACTTTGTAAACTATAAAACTTAGGGTTTGGTATAGCTGTATATATGCTATAAAAGTACGAATGGGTATACCGTAAAAGTTCAAAGAGATATGAAGCCTAAATAATATCAAATATTGCTATTCTGTAAGAAAAAACTGCAAAAAAAAAACTCACATTTCGTCTAAGGATCGCCATCGTAAATTTCGTTCAAAGGATTGCGGGGAAAACGCGAATTTCGTCCAAGGAACGCGGAAAAATGCGAATTTTGTCAAATAATCACGAAAAACGCAAATTTCGTGTGATTGCGAAAAGAACGCGGATTTAGAGAAATAACGCACACTTCATCAAAGGATCGCGGGAAAGTGCTAATTTCAATGGAGGATCGTGAATTTCGTCAAATTAATTGGAATTTCTTCAAAGAATCGCGAAATAAACGCAAATTTCGTGAAAGGATCGCGGAAAAATGTCACCTAAGGATTGCGAAAAAACGCGAATTTCAAATAGAATAGCAAAAAACCCGTATTTCGTCAAAGGATCGCGAAAAAACAGGAATTTTGTCAAAGGATTGCTGAAAAAACGCGAATGTCTTCAAGGGATCGCTCAAAATTGTGAATTTCGTGAAAGGATCACGAAAAAATCGCAAATTTCTACAAAGAATCACGAAAAAAGGCCAAGTTCGTCAAAAGATCGCCAAAAGAATCGTGAATTTTGCTATAATATGCGAATTTCGTCAGATAATCGCAAAAATACGCATATTTCGTTTAAAGATCTGGAAGGAAACACGAATTACGTCAAAGGATCGCTGAAAATAATTTCCAAAGTATTACTGAAAAATGCAAATTTCCTGAAAGGATCGCGAAAATGACGCAAAATTCGTCAAAGGCTCGCGAAAAAACGCATATTTCGGGATAGAATCGCGAAAAAAATGCAAATTTCGTCAAAGCATCGAAAAAATGTCACATTTCGCCTAAGGATCGCAGGAAAATCGTGAATTTCGTTTAAAGAATATCAGCAAAAATGCGAATTTCGTCCAAGGATCGAAGATAAATGCGAATTTCTTCTAAGAATCACGAAAAAACGCAAATTTCCACGAAGCATTGCAAAAAACGTAAATTTCAGTAAATAATCAAGAAAAAAACACGAATTTCGTGGAAGGATTGCGAATTTTGTCAAAGAATTGCAAAACGAACGCGAATTTAGTGAAAGAAAGTGAATTTCATCAAAGGATCGCGGAAAAACGCAATTTTATCGGAGGGTCGTGAATTCTGTCAAATTAATGCGAATTTCTTCAAAGGATCGCGAAACAAACGCAAATTTCGTGAAAGGATCGCGAAATAATGTCACCTAAAGATTGCAAAAAAACGAGAGTTTCAAAAAGAATAGCAAAAAACCCGTATTTCGTCAAAGGATCGGGAAAAAAAGGACTTTTGTCAAAGGATCGCTGAAAAACCCGAATGTCTTCAAAGGATCGCTGAAAAAGCGAATTGCTTCAAAGAATCGCTGAACAATGCGAATTTCGTGAAAAGATCACGAAAAAACCGCAAACTTCGTCAAAGAATCACGAAAAAATGCAAATTTCGTCAAAAAGATCGCGAAAAGAATCGTGAATTTTGCTTAAATATGTGAATTTTGTCTAAGGGTCTCGAAAAAGCGCGAATTTCGTAAAATAATCGCAAAATACGCATATTTCGTCTAAGGATCTGGAAAAAACGCAATTTGCGTCAAAGGATCGCTGAAAAACGCAAAATTCGTCAAAGGGTTGCCAAAAAACGCAAAATTCGTCAAAGGATCGCGAAAAAACGCAAATTTCAGCAAAAGTTCGCGAAAAAATCGCATATCTCAACAAAGAGTCGCGCAACATGCAAATTTCGTCAAAACATCGCAAAAAAAACTCACATTTGATCGCATGAAAATCGTGAATTTCTTTTAAAGAATTGCGGCAAAAAACGCGAATTTCGCCCAAGAATCGCGAAAATAAAGCGAATTTCGTCAAATAATTATGAAAACCGCAAATTTCGTCAAAGGATCGTGAAAAAACGCGAATTTTGTGTAACTATTGCGAAAGGAACGTAAATTTCGTCAAAGAATAGCAAAAAGAACGCGAATTTAGTGAAGGACGCAAATTTCCTCAAAGGATCGCGGAAAAAATGCTAATTTCAGTGAAAGATCGTGAATTTTGTCAAATTAATGCGAATTTCGTCAAAGGATCGCGAAAAAAACGCGAATTTTGTCAAAGGATCGCTGAAAATGCGAATTTCGTGAAAGGATCGCAAAAAAACTTAACATTTCGTCAAAGGCTTATATATAAACTTTTAACTCATATCAAGGGGCTCTTACCGCAGAATAATCTTCGATTACGTTGATAATATCCTTTTAAATTATGTTTTCAGAATTTGGCAACGTCTAAATTCCAGTCCGGTTCAAAAAATTTGAAACGTTCGGACGAGTAGAAATTTTTTTTACAAAATAAAGTGTGTGAAAATTTCTACGAAATCAGTTAAAACCTCACTGTTCGCGGTTTCGCCTCACCAGGGCGCAATTCCAGAGGTACTGATAAACCAGAAATATGTTCTTATAGATGACACGTTCTTCTAATCGATGGTGGGATCGGTTTTTAAAAATATTAATTTTAACCCTTTCAAATACACCAGACGCAGCTCACTTTGCGCCTCACGGAGATGATAGTTTTTCTACGCTAAAAGTAACTAAACGTCCGTATTTTAAAACAATCCTTTTAGAGCATCTCAATAGACCGGATTTACATCATCTACAAAAATTTTAAAACGTTCGGACAGTTAGAAATATTTTTTTTTACAAAATAAAATGTGTGAAAATGTCGACGAAATCATTAAAATCCTGAGTGTTTTCCCCTTATTGCAAGCCCCTCCAGGGCGCAATTGTACAGGTACCAACAAACTAAGAATATTTTCTTTAAGCTGAAACCTTCTTGTAATCGATGATGTAATCGGTTTTAAAAAATAATAATTTTAACCATTTCAAATACACCGGCGAACGCAGATCTTACTTCTTTTGAGTATAAGGTATTTGGAGTGGATAAGTGCTAAAATATGGTGGTTGCGTTTAGTTCTTGCTGAGCTGTACAAGTTTCAAGTTCGAGTCATACACCTATAATAAATTATCATTTAATTAACAAAAAGTATGGAGTTACGTGCTCGCCTATTGCCGGGTATCCCATCTACAGGGTGGTTATAATCAAACTTCCCCTATAAACAGCATCTTACAGCGGAAACGGGTGAACGGAATGCAATGAAATTTGGTATATAGACTGACTATACACGAGATGCGCTCACGGAATTTCGAAAAAAAAAAAAAATAGTTCCAAAATGTTCACCAGAGGGAGTCTTTTCCGAAAAAACATTAAATTTAACGCAATAAACTGCCAAAACAGCCGGTTTTACATTTTATTACTCATAATCAGGGCTTAAATTCTAACAAAAAAAGTTCCGGAGCCCTAATATTCTGCGCTACTGGTGCAACAACTGTACCGTTCCACCCCCTCCCCCTGCCCCTGTAATCTGCATATTTATATTTCGTACATTAATTGCAAAATTTAAAACATTTTTTTTCTTTAGCATAATAAAATTTAAATATATCTATCAGCATATACTTAGCTGTCAACTATTCCACTTTTTAGTTATCACTTCTTCTGAATAGTAAAAATCCGTGCCAATTTTTTATGTTAATTAATTGCAGAATTCTGCGATTAAATAGGGTAACGATTATGATTAGGAAATGGTGTTAACACAAAAAAAGGGATAGTTCGCAGCTATGCATTTTTAAGAAAAAATGAATGAAATTTACAGAAATGAATATTTATATGCTGAAGAATGGAACAATGTTTTACAATTTCCTGTAAAAGGTGCATATATTAAACTGTAATCATTCCTTCAGCATAACAATCTTTTGCGGTGAGTCCCTGAAAATCAGATAAAATTAAAAATTGGACAACGTTATTGGAAAGAATCTATGCTTTTATAGAAAAAGGGGAAACATGCTCGATTGCTTTCTATCGGAATAACAATACATGGTAATTATATCTACTTACAAAGGAAAGTGATTTCGTATAGGTGCAGGGAGCTTTAGCGTGGGTACCGTTCATGATACAAAATAAATAGAAAAATCACCAACCTGATTTTTATACTCGTACGCAATAGAAGACAAAAAACCTCGAACAAACAAAACGTCAAGCTGATGCTTGTTGGATAAAACAGAAAATATTCTTTTCAGGTTAGATATCGAAATAATAAAAAGAAAACCCAGCCAATAAAAAATTATCCTACTTTCACAAAAGAAAATCGAACTGAAAGCAAATTTATTGTTTACTCTCTTGAGTGGCGCCGTATCAACACGTCGCCGATATAAATTTGAAATAGAAAAACACGATTTCTGTTTCCCCTTCATTCTGATCAAAATAGCATTAAAATGATTTGAAGTGGAATATAATACGTAATTTTAAAAGAGGACTTTTTTTCAATACATGAATAAATAAAATTTTAAATGTAATACAGATTGAGCTCGAGTGAGTCTAAGCCTAAAAACTGATATGAAAATTGAGTACGTTTTATCTCCATCTCCTACGTGTGTGACACATTACGTCACATATAAGTGTTTTGGTAAAAAGAATGCAAAAGCTTGGAGATGGGAAGGAAAGGAAAATGTAATTTAAGCTTCGGTTTTTCGGAAGCGCTGTTGCACTGGGCTCCGGAGCCCTCTATTTATGCGCTCCGGTGAATTCCGAACAATATTTAAATATTTACTAAAAACAGAGAAGTACCGGAGCCGGGCTCTGGTGAGCTCCGGCGCAAATTAAGCCCTGCTCATAATTCTTCTTCTGGATTGTTAATATTGTTTCTGTATTCCGTTTTGGTCGTTTATTGTGTTAAATTTAATGTTTTTTTCCGGAAAAGACGCCCTCTGTTGGACATTTTGGAACTTTTTTTTTTTTTTTTAAATTCCGTGAGCGCATCTCGTGCATAATCTATATACCAAATTTCGTTGCATTCCCTTCACCCGTTTGCGCTGTAGGATGCTGTTTATAGGGGAAGTTTAATTATAACGCGACGCGACGCGACGCCTTGAGTGAGCTACGGTAGAAAGGAAGCAATCACCGGTACAAAAAAGAAATCCCCCCCCCCCCCCCCCAAAGGAAGGAAGGTGCCGTGATCAAGCAGAAGAGCTCCTTTGTGCGCCATTTTCTGAAGACATTAATTATCCCAATTAAAGATCGGAGGCCTGGCAGGGATAATATGTTGGTAAGTATAATTTTTATTAAACAGCAACCTCTTTTGTGTGCCGGCGACTGTGGGGAGTAATGAAGTGTTAGCAAGTTGAGCGTAGTCTCATTGTTCCGGGCACTCCACTGCCAAACTATCGGGCGTCCTCCCAGCTATTTTCGGGTTAATTGGCCTATCTCAATTAATCTACCGCGGCATAGGCCCGGAATACACAAACAACATCGTTAAATAAAAAATATCTAACTGTTTTATTAAATCAATAAGTAACCTATAGTCAGCATCAGCTTCCCTCTCATTCCTTGTTAGAGTTTCGTTCAGCTGACGAAACCATATTCGTCTCACTTCTTCGTCTGTCACAGAGACCGTTCTCGGAAACTATACATGGTGGAGACTTGGAATTTTGCATACTTATAGCTAAACACCTCACATCCCACGAAAAATCGTATAATTTTCAAAAAGTCTTATATTTACCCCCCGGTCTCTAAATTGTGTATTTTAAGCAATTTTTCTAACTCAGCCCTTAATTAAGTTGTAGGCTTGAAATTTTGCATACTTAAAGCTGAACACTTGCGATAACACGACGAATCATAAAAGTTTCAAAAAGTCTTATATTTATCCGTTCGATCTCTAACTTGTGTATTTTAAGCAATTTTTCTTATTCAGCCACTAATTAAGTTGGAGACATGAAATTTTACATTCTTATAGCAGAACACTTACGATCACACAAAAAATCATAAAATTTCAAAAAGGCTTATATTATTTATCCCTTCGGGCTCTAACTTGTGTATTTTAAGCAATTTTTCTAACCTCCTCTCTTTTCACCCGGCGGTTGCACTTTTCTAACTTTTGCCGACCACTCTCATATTATGCACCATAGCCTCACTTATTGTAGTCCCACTTTTTACCGCCAGGGGCGCCTACCTATCTAGGTTGCATGGACCCAATAACTTCGACTAATATGTCTACCGATAGACTCTAAAACTGAGTTTGTTCAGATAGAGGTTTATTTAGAATAAAGTGCGCCCCCTGGTTGCGAAATCTGGAAATAACAGATTTTGCAAAAGGATAAAGTGTTTTGAAAAGAATATTAAATGAAACCCTCTGTGTGACCTGTGATCACACTTACCCACTTGTTATTATTAAATATGTATTTTAGATTACCTTTCATACCCCTCAACGTTCATTAGTCCTCTCCAGTTTTTCAACACTCGGTCAACCTGGTATTTTATTAATTCTAATTAATATATTCTTATCTTCATTAATTTATTCAACCCACTTAAATTTTTATTCTTTCACATATCCTTTCCCAACTCAATCTTAAACACTGTTAGTATTCCCTTATCTAACGTAGATTTCCGCCGTGTAGTGTGTGTCAATCACCACACCGAACAATAACCAGGTCAGCTCCTTAGAATTCCGTTCCATGTTCCAAGCGTCCTCCTAGTGTAACGTGTCAATCCCCTTAGCAGCGATACTTTAATCACAATCGCCATTAACGCCTAGAGTTGTAAAGGATGGAAAAAACTGTATTTATTCCCGGGAATAAAGTGGGTTTTTTCGGAAGGAAATTTTTAAAATTCCTTGGAGTTTTCAGAAAATTTTAGGCATGAAAGTTTTTATTACCTATAATTTTTTCATTGATTTAAATTTTTGTCGATGTAAACAACGCGGCCCAAGAGTTAAAACAGCAAACTTAAAGAGGAAGAAAATAATTATTTTTCGTGTTCCAGAAACAGTGGAGGAAACTGTCATCATCGACAAAATCTGTAAACAGCTGAGTTTAATCAAAGAAGAAGATGCAGAAAATATCGTATACTAAACCACATCAGGGCACCAGCGGGTAAGGTGCATATCCCTGTGCCACTCACTCCCAGAGCCCTGGCACATCACATGCTTAACACTAGAACGCCCGGAAGGAGTCGATTTGACTCCGAGAACATGATTAAATGTCCATTGGAACCAGAATTTTTTTCATAAAATAAGTTAAATTTAAGCGACGCAAAATTACGTTAAATAATTCAGTTAAATAATTTTAAATAAAAATTCTGGAGCGAAATATTTTTATGAAACTTGAATAAAATTTCCGTGTGTTCTAGTGTTAAGGAGAGGATGATCTGCGTAAGACTGTGGGACTGTCCCGTGAAGCATTATGTCACTATCCAAAGGTGTCACAGATGTCAGTGGTTTGACCATATAGCAAGCCAATGTAAGCTAACAGATGAGTTTTGCCAATCGGTGCATGTAACCATAGAGATATGAAGATTGCCATAAAGAAAGAGAGCACTATATCATCTGCGTAACCTACAACGAATGGAATAAAGGTCATCCAACAGCACCACTCCAAGAAAACTACACATAGACAGATCGAATTAGACAAAGGCAAAACAAAACTCACAACAGCTGATGAAGTATTAAAAGACAAAGTCACGCTTAACACATTCAGGGGTGTTACGAGGGTATTAGGTTGATTTCGTAAGAAATACTGCCTATTGCAATCTCCCCGATGTAATCCCTCCCAAATCTAATATAAAATTAAAAATCTGCGATGAATTTAAATCTATACTTTTTTCAATAAAAAATATATATCAGTGGAAATTGTAGCAACTTCGACATATTTTTAAAAGAAAATCTAATTTGAAAATATCATAGCCATACTACTCTATGGGAGGAAATCTATGTTTAGCCAAAATTTTGTCACGGAAATTCTTTGGCATTGTATTCATGGACGGACCGCTGCATTCTATGTATCACCACTGTTGAATTCAGACACTTATCTCCGAGAGGGATTTCTGTGGCTCCGGGGGGGGGGGGACACATTATAGAGTTCCGAGGGGAAATTGCACTTTTTGACCACTGAAAATACAAAATCTCAAATTTTCCGGGGGAACATCTCATTCCTCCGGGGGGGATATCCCTCGCGCACCCCCTGAATTCAACACTGTGTATCACCCTTCGGTTGTCGAGTGCTACGAGAAATCAATTTCAAAGACGTCACACTCCCTTGACACCCCAAAGACAACCACCTAGAAAAAACGGGAAATTCTTCAAAGGACTGCAGAAAAAAACGTAAATTTCAACAAAGGACCGCTAAAAAAACACGCATTCCGTCAAAGGGAAGCGGAAAAAACACGAATTTCGTCAAAGGTTCACAGAAAAAACGTGAAGTTTATCAAAAGGCCGCAGAAAAACGCAAATTTCATCAAAAAGACGAGAAAAAAAGCAAATTTCGTGAAAAAGTCGTGGAAAAAACACAAATTTCGACGAAGGATTGCCTAAAAAACGCGAATTTCGGCAAATGAGCACAGAAAAAACGCAAATTTCGTTAAAGGATCGCAAAAGAAAAAGCAGGGTGACAAAGAAAGGCCACAGAAAAGCGTGAATTTCGTCAAAAGGCTGCGGGAAAAAGCGAATTTCGTCAAAAAGCCGCGGAAAAAAGCAAATTTCAACAAAGGATCTCGAAAAAAAACGCAAATTACGTCAAAGGGCCGCAGAAAAAACGCGAATTTCATCAAAAGGTTGCGGAAAAAACGCGAATTTCGAAAAAAAGATCGCTTAAAACACGCATTCCGTCAAAGGGCTGCAAAAAAAAGCTAATTTCGTAAAGGATCGCAAAAAAGAAACGCGAATGTCATCAAAAAGTCGAGAAAAAAAACGCAAATTTCGACAAAGGATCTCGAAAAAAACGCAAATTTCGTCAAAGGACCGCAGAAAAAACGCCAATTTCACCAAAAGGTCGCGGTAAAAACGAGAATTTCGAATAAAATATCGCTTAAAACACGCATTCCGTCAAAGGGCTGCGAAAAAAAAGCTAATTTCGTTAAAGGATCGCAAAAAAACGCGAATTTCATTAAAAAGACGAGAAAAAAACGCAAATTTCGTCAAAAATCCGCGAAAAAGACGCAAATATTGATGAAGGATTGCGTAAAAAACGCGCATTTCGGCAAATGACCTCGGAAAAAACGCGAATTTCATCAAAGGGCTGCAGAAAAAACTCGAATTTCGTTAAAGGATCGCAAAAAAAGAAAAAGCAGGGTAACAAAGAAGGGTCGCAGAAAAACGTGAATTTCGTTAAAAGACTGCGGAAAAAAGCGAATTTCGTCAAACAGCCGCAAAAAATACTACTTTTGCCAAAGAGCCGCAGAAAAAAAGCAAATTTCATCAAAAAGACGAGAAAAAAAACGCGAATTTCGTCAAAAAAGCCGCGGGAAAAAAACAAATTTCGACAAAGAATTTCGTAAAAAAAAACGCAAATTTCGGCAAAAATCCGCGAAAAAAACTTGAATTTCATCAAAAACCTGCCGAAAAAACGCGGAAAAAACACAAATTTCGACAGGATCACGAAAAAAACGCAAATTTCGACGAAGAAGTGCGTAAAAAAAACGCGAACGTCGGCAAAAAGCCGCAGAAAAGCGAATTTCTTCAAATGACTGCGGCGAAAATTCAAATTTTGTCAAAAAACCGTGGAAAAACACAAATTTTTGGCAGGGAGATGCGACTGAAAAATCAAAGTTAATATGCTACTTTTACAGCTGTGATATACGCTCGAAATTCGCCAGCCATCCCAAGTGTGTAATCCTTCGGTTAATTTATCACTAGTTTTCTTCACAACATTAAATTATAGTTTATTTATAAGAATACATATAGACATGGAAGACAAAACATTTGAACGTCACACTATATACAAATAATTATATTTTTCACATAGCTGCAGACCACCTTCACATTTCACTCCGAAACAACACTTCACTATATTGCTAAATTATTTCACAAAAAACTCAAATTAATATACTTCCCCGTTTTTATTACAATCTTTCGGTTTCTCATAAAAAATACCCGCGCACGCTCACATGCCGGCTTACACAGCACTTCTACCTTCCACACTCTGAACAAACAGTGTCCCCCCTACCTCTCTCCGCGAACCCACGTATCACGTGTCAAATAGCGCCAAAGAAATCAAAGGAAAATTATCCAGACGCCTCCAGATATCACAACAGCCAACTCTTCCGCACCGAATTTCCGATTTAGCCGAAATTGACTTGTGATTAGCTGCAGTGTTACTGTGCATTAACAAACTTCCGCATTGACACTCTTGGCGCCCATCGACTGTGAGTGAAATTAAAAAACTCCTTAAATTAAACTACTTTTTGATTTGTCGAATTTACTTGTAGGTCTCTTGAACTGACCATATACTTTTTCATTTATCCAGTAAAATAGGTATGGAGCTATTCTTCAGTCATCTGAAAATTTATTTTGTGGTTTCAAGTAAATTTGGTCACAGGACTGAGGAGAATATTGGATTAATAAGAAAAAGGAATTCGCGGCATGCCAGAAAATAAAACAAATTTATCTGAAAAAGAAGGAATATCAGCCCTTTTTTCATTTCACTGCGATCTCTTCGGAGGTGGAATGGAGCTGTAACCTCATAACCCCCGTCGCGATCGACTTCTTTGGGTGTATGCGGGAGCATCACTGTGCACTAGTATATGGGGCTAACCAGACTAACTGCGCCGCAGAAAAAAAAAATTATTTTATCTCAAAAGAAAGAAGAAAAAAACAGGAGTTTTTTCTTCATTTTTGATTACAGTACAGAACCATTTATCCGGAATGCTTGGGGTCAGATGTATTCCGGATAACTGGTTTTTCCGGTTAACTGGTTGTGCATTAAAGCAGCATCCATTTGATAAGTTTTGTGGAATATGTGTGGTTGTGGCATTATTTCTCATTTTAAATTATTAGATTACTTGGATTAAAAATCAATGCAAGAAAGATCAAAAGTTAGCCAGGGTTTAAAAGAAGGTAATTTATGGATATCCCTTAGGAACAAAAATTCTTCTGTTTCCTCTGCATAAAAATTAAAACATCTAAAATACAACTAAATGTGATGACAAAAAATACAAGATTTTGTCATCAAATTATACAATTGTGTCAAGCAAAGCCTATGTCAAACTGACAATGTATGACACCTTTTTCTGCAAAGATTCTGAAATCACTCTATCAGAAATATCATTCCGGATAACTAGTTTCCGGATAAACGGTTCCATACTGTACATCGAAAGGGGGCCCTATAACCCCATGAGCCTTCTTCCCCTCATTGGGTATACTGTGGTGTAACTGTGCACTGATATGAGACTAGCCAGAAAGCCTAGTTCGTTGTATTGCAGAAAACTATTGCATTACAAATTTATCTCAAACAAAAAGAAAAAAAATCAGTACTTTTTTCATTTCATTTTCAACTATTTTGGGAGAGGTCTGTAACCCCATCACCCCATTTCTACTTCTTTGTGTATAATGTGGTGTCACTGTGCACTAATATGGAACTAAACAGAAGAGTGTAGCTAGTCTGTTGAATGATAGGAGAAAAAAAATTCAAATTTATCTCAAACAGAAAGAAAAAAAGCATTATTATTTTTCGATTATTTCGGGAGGAGGGGGCTGTAAGCCCATCAGCCGCCTCCCCTTCATTCGGTATGCTGTGATGTCAATGTGGACTAATATGGATTTAACGAGAATGGCTATTTCGCTGTATGGCAGAAGAAAAATTACAAATTTATCTCAAACAAAAAGAAAAAAATCAGCCTTTTTTTCATTTCATTTTCGACTATTTAAGAAGGGGACACCCTATTAGCCCCTTTCACCTCAGAGCGGCTAGTCTGTTGAATGATAGGGGGAAAATACAAATTTATCTCAAACAAAAAGAAAAATATCAGCACTTTTTCATTTCATGTTTGACTTTTTGAGAAGAGGGCTGTAACCCCATTAGCCCCCTTCTACCTCTTTGGGTATAACGTGGTGTCACTGTACACTAATATGGAACTACAGCGAAGGGAATGGCTAGTCTGTTGAATGATAGGGGAGAAAATGCTAATTTATCTCAAACAGACAGAAAAAAATCAGCACTATTTTTTCATTTCATTTTCTACTATTTCGAGAGGAGGGGGGCTGTAATTCCAACAGCCCCCTCCCCATCTTTGGGTGTGCTGTGATGCCAATGTGGACTAATATAGAGTTAACGAGAATGGCTATTTTGCTGTATGACAGAAAAAAAATTACAGACTTATCTTTAAAAAGTAAAGAAAAAACAATTTTTTCATTTAATTTTTTGACTATTTCTGTTTGTTTTTTTTTTGGGGGGGGGGGGGGTGTCAGCCCCCTTTCTCTTCTTTTGTGTCAATATGACTACTATGGAACTAAAGCGAAGGAAGCGCATAGTCTGTTGAACGACAGGGGAAAAAATGCAAATTTATCTTAAACAGGCAGAACAAAATCAGCACTATTTTATCATTTCATTTTCGACCATTTCGAGAGGAGGGGACTGAAATTCCATCAGCCCCCTCCCCATCTTTAAGTATGCTGTGATGTCAATGTGGACTAATATTGTGTTAATGAGAATGTCTATTTTGCTATATGAGAGAAGAAAAAATTACAGAATTATCTTAAAAATGTAAGGAAAATTACTTTTTCATTTAATTTTTCGACTATTTCGTGAGGGGGGGGGCTGTAACCCCGTCTGCCCCCATTCTCTTCTTTGTTGTCAATGTGGACTAATATGGGACTAACGGGAATGACTAGTCCGCTGTATGATTGAAAAAAAATTAATTTTTTTTCCAAAAAAGAAAGACGAAAAAAACAACACTTTTTCATATCACTTTCGAAAATTTCGGTGGGGGGGGCTGTAGCCCCATCAGCCCCCCCCCTTGGGTACGCCCATGATTCTGACAAATAAATACACTTTAGCCTGAAATGGATTTTACCAACGAATGGTAACAGTCACGCTTCTGGGAGTAATGCTGCGTTTACACTATGTGGCCTGTCAGGTCTGTTGGGTCTTTCAGGTCCAAGAATCGAAAAAATTGCGTCCACACTACGGCATAAGAACTTGGTTTGCGCATGCGTATATTTGCAGGTTGGGGGAAGGGAGGGACAGTCGTGTATGTTTGTTTACATTCGTATTCGTGTCGAAATGAACGTGTCAGAATTGTTTGCGCCGTAATTTCTTTTGCACAGACATTAATTACGTGTAAATTAATAAAATTACGCGTTTTTCTAAGCTCATTGCCCACAAGGGAAGCAAGAAAATGCAATTGCCCCCTAATTTTCTTTTTCTCCGACTGAAAAAACAAAATTTATTCTTTTCAAACAGTTTAAAATAATGAAACACAGAGAGAAAATGAATCTAATTTTTTTTGTTGTTGTTATCTAGGGAAGGGGTACGATCCCTCCTTTCCACAAAATAAAATTTACATTTATATTTCCTTTTGATTTAAGGGGGCAGTTTACCTTAAAATTGGTCAAAAAATTGATTTTTCTTTTTTAATATTAAATGAAAGCATGTTTAATTGTAAGTATTTTTACACCTCATTTTTATCCATACCATAAATATATCGCGAGGTATTGTAAATTTTGTTAAAACACTCAGCGCAATTACCCACACAAATTAAAACTTTAAATGACTTTTTCTCCATTTTCATATTTTCTTTACTTTTATGTTTTAAGGCTTTTTCTGTATTTGAGATAGAGATTTAAGCTTTTTTGTGCATGTTCTTCATTATATATGTGATAAATCTGCGCATGGAATTAGCCTTTAGGTTTTTCGTTATTAAAAAAAAAAATAAAAGTATATGAAGATGTGTTAGATTTCATCGTTTTGCACTATATATATATATCAGTAAAACAATCATAATAAATGTAATATTAGATATGTCTAAAAATCCATGTGCAAGTTTGTGTAGTAAACATTTAAAAATCTAAAATTGGGCAAAAATATCAATTTTTTTTAAAAAAAAGTAGTAAAGATTTTAAAAAATTCAAATTTTTATAAACTTTTTAAAAATTTTTAATTAAATACACAGTTAATTTTTTTTTTCAAAATGTACTTTTAGTTGAACATGAAATTCAGTGAGTTCACCATTTGAATCATATTTAAAATTTAAAATAAAGAAAATTGTTGAAAAGGGAAACTGTCCCTTAAGTGTTCAGAAATTACCTTAAACAGGGCTCCAGGAGGGTAAGGACGATTTTTCTTTTTGATTTAAGTGTTCAAAAATTACTTTAAACAGGGCCCAGGAGGGCAGGGTCGACCACTGACAAAAGAGATAACTGCTTCAATTCTTCATTTTAAAAATGGCAGTAGGAGCTTACTTTTGTTTTCTTAAATGTTATACGTATGGTTTGGATTTAATGTTGCTACAATGTAAAACGAATACCAACACTGATGGAAAACCTAATCGAAGACATCACCAGTAATCAGGTTACCACTCATTTCACATTGCAGCAGAGCATATGATGTTGCTATGGCAACACCACTCTCTGGTGCAACAGTTAACTGCCTGTCTCATTTATATTATTGTCATCTGTGACACTACCTTCTGAGCAATAAATCTTTAAAACGACAATGAAGAAAAAATTAATTACTTTGACACAATAATAGTAAATTCCTGCTGTTTTATAAGGGACAATACAGAATTTCTTTGACACATGTAACAGAAAATATTTCATTTCCCTGACAATACTGGAAAAAAAGGAACTAAATGTAACATTTCGTGAAATTTTACTTTTGGACAGTTTGAAAATAAAGCTTTTACTTTATAGATAATGGACATTAATTTCAGAAGAGCAAGTGTCCTCACCTGATGATAAAACAATATTTTTAAATGGAAACTTACATTATCGCTTGTGAAAATTAAATCTACAATGATTACATGAAAATTACGCCATTTTCTATATACTTTTAGTCGTGATGTTACATTTAAATAAAGGTACTATGGTAACACTTATAGTAAAGGCTTAAAAATTTACATGTGAAAAATGTGCATTATCTGTTCAAAATGATGCAATTTTTGCATGTGAAAATACAGTGAGTCTGATTTTTAATTGATTTATAAAAATAATGCTCATACCCATTTTCTTTTTGTGGCAATATGAAAGAAAACGTTGCATTAGAAAATTAAATAACATTTTTTAAAAAATTATAAACTATAGCAGATGGTTGGAAACAGGGCTGAGAAATCTGATAATTGTTTTAAATTTGCAATAATTTTACTCCCATTCTAAAACTATTGTATGGTGTTGTACATATATAATGTTATCAACATTTAGGTAATTTTAGTCCCCACCCCATCACTTACAATATCATACGTTATCATTCCTCAACCCCCCCCCCCCTCCACACACACACACCTTAATGAAATCATCATCAATGTTTAAAAACCCTTTTTATTTTTATATGTTTGCGTTTGCATAAAGATATGATTTAACATTTAAACAACTGTATATCAATTAACATCTGAAAGGGGCACTTACTATTTAAAAAGGTATAAGACTGTTTTGATGTAAAGAAAAAATTAAAACACTAAAACAAAAAATATTGTTTGGATAAAAAAAAAAAAAAAACTTTCCCCAAAAATATCTTATGACAATCAAACGTCAGGTTTCCTCCCCCCCCCTCCCACACACATTAAAATGATAGTTTTATATATGCACAGCCCTTATATTAAGTTTCATGCAAATCGGTCAAAAAATGTAGATTTGTATAAACACTGCAGCGGCAAAAGGCGGCGACATTTCAAAATTCCTCCCACAGTATTTAAAAAACTAATAAGTTGTATTGAAAATACCTTATATTAAGATAAAAATGTGTAAAAATCAAAGAAAAGCATAAAATGTTTATTGTTTGTTTCAAGGTTTTATAAAAGGAACCTCTATTTCAATACAAATTTAATGAAAGCAAAAGTTAAGAGCAATATGGCTAATATGAGGAGTAATTATCAGTGTGTTATTAATGTGTAAGGGTAATGTGCTAAGTTCTACATATATATTACAGCTATTTTTCTTTCCCACTCTCTTCTTTTTTTTTCCTTTAGAAGATTAAAGAAGCTTTTCTATGAAGCCTTTAAACATACAAATGCTAAACTTATTATGTTTGTTTTTGCTTTTCATTACATTGGTTTTTATTTGTCACATATTGTATCACACAAGGAGTAATAATTCTCCAAAACCCCTTACAAATAAGGATACTGGCTGCACCACTGGTATAAGGAATATACACAAATTATGAAAAATTAGGCATAGATTATGAAACATTCTCCAAGTAGCTATTAAGAAATTTAATATTTTCATACAATGAAATGAAATATCTAAATGTGCCATTTAAAAACACGTAACTCAGTAAAAATGCATTTTCAGCACTTGTTGTCCCCATAAGACTTTTTGATGCATTATATTTATATAACTTCACATTTAAATAGCACCCTCTATAGCGAACATCATTAGAATTTAATAATTACAATGCAATCCCAGTATATTTACAAATGTGGACAAACTGAATTCATAAACACTTTTCAACCATGTTGAAAGTATTTTTCTCATTTTATATCTTAGCGATTTTTTTATAAAAAATAAATAGTTAATTAAAAACAATTCTTAAATCAAGGTTTACATGATATGATAGACAAAACAAGTAAATATCTGAAATACCATTTATAATAAAAATATATAGTCAAATAAAAGATAACAAATTTTTAATAAATTTCTTTTATTTGAAAGTACAAGTTACAGAAACAAAATAAAATTTCTTTATATTATAAATATTATTACATAACAAAATTTATTATTGAGTATAATGATTACTACGTATAATAAATGAAACAATATTAATATGTATCATAATGGTCTATGATGATGACAATATTTTGCAGAAAACTTTATTGATCTGAAGAAACAGGTATTTATATTTCAATCTGAAACGAAGATAAAGCATTAGTAAAAATAAAGTAAAAATAAACTGTGTAACTAGCTAAATTGTGAACTATTAAGACAGTTTTTTGGAAAGAAGCGAGATAATCATTTAATAACGTTCAGTTGGTATAATAATTAAGAAGTAATAAATAGTGCATCAAAACCAGAAAGCATGTTCTTGACATACCTAAAAAAAAAAAAAAAAAGAAAGAAAGTAAATTTCAGTCCATTAATTGAAATAAAGAATACATAAATTAGTAAATAATATTTAGTGAGACAAAAAGAAATGTCTAATTCAAACTGCTAAGAATATCAGTAGATTGAAGACATACAAAATGCAAGTAATCCTATTAAAAGGGAAACCTTTATTGTTTACACATCAAAATTTCTAAAAATATTACAAGAATGTATATAGAGTATTGTATATTTACTTCTCATAAATAAGAGAAACTTATTGTGTGGCTGACAGAACTGCTTTCAGGGAAATCAAAACTCATACTAAATTTAAACAAGTTAGAAATTGTACGGCAAATGAGACGTGCGTTCATACTACAGTAGACTCCCTCAAATCCGCACAGCTTGGGACCAGAGGTTGTGCGGATTTCTGGTCACTGATTTGTTTATATTTTTGAAACATTAATTTGATTGGTAGTTAAGCAAGGGAAATTATAATGAATACTTACAATAAAGTGAAACATTAAAATAAGTAAAATATTAAAATAATTTATTAGTTTAAACGTGAGTAATTATTAAAATAATTAGAAAAATATTAAATTACTACTGACAAAATCAATTCAATTCGATTTCAAAAGTCCTATGCTGCCATCTATCGGTAAAACGATCGTAGGATCGGTAAGTCATCATATAGATATGCTAATTTATATCAAAATCAAAAGTAATGTAAATTTATTTAGTAATAAATCAAATGTAATAACCAAAAGAGAATGATTAACAAAAAATTTAGTAAAAAAAAACATTGCGGTAGTCGCTGATTTCGGCACCATCTTGAATTTTGTTCCTGCAACTTAACTGTAAATTTCATTGTTTGCATCTGAAAAAAATACGCGGATTTTAGGAGTTCGCGGATTTAAGGGAGTCTACTGTATAACTAGTTTTATAAATATTCAGATCTTGGTGCAATAGCTGTTGCAGTTTTATGCAAAAATGCACGAATACAAAATTTATTGATTCTATATATTAAATTCAGTAATACGGAAATAATAGGATTGCATCTTAAATATGACGTAATCAACATGGCAACCTAGAATCATTACATGTCATGGGATATCATTGAATTAATTATGTATGATAGGATTTAATAGAATGAAGAAAACTTGATTTGATTTTCTTAAAATTTAAAATGACTTGACAAAATTCTGCAACGATTATATATATATTAAATTTCAAACCATTTGGTTGGGTATTTTTTGCACTGTTATATGCAGTCAGATGGACGAATCAGATGATGACTATAGGTGCTACGGATTTATATAGTTACAAACATCTAAAAAGAGCTTAAAAAACACTATTTCTGTTTCCCTTTCATTCTGATAAAAATAACATTAAAATGACTTGAAATGGAATAAGTAATTTTTAAGGGGAAAAAAGTTTTATTTTTTTCTGTATGAGAATAAATAAAATTGTTAATTTCAGAATGAATGAGTTCGGGCCCACCCGAGCTCGAAGAATGGTACAAAAATGTAGCCCAAATCTCTCATCTCTAGTAGTAACACGAGAACACTGAAACTAAATGTTAAACCAACGGCAATGTTCTTTTCAAAATTCTTATTTGCATTTCAATACTTTAGTTTTTTTTTTTTTTTTTGGCCTGAGTAACCTGAACTTGATGTCTAACCAAATATGTTTACTTTTTATTTCTTTGGTTGCAGTTTTTTTTCTTCTGAGGACACTTAATTTTGAAACAAGTTCAGAAACTGAAATTTTCCTCTGAAAAACTGCACCTGAAATCAAGGGCAAAAAGATACCCAATTAGACATGTCCTACGCAAAACAGAAAAAAATTATTTAAAAATATTCAAAAGCAAATGAGAAATTTGTAAAGTTGCCATTGGTTTAATATTAGTTTGCAAGCATCTTCCCATGAGAGTTAACATAGTATAATTAATAAATAAACTTAAAA
Source organism: Maratus speciosus (assembly GCA_963932465.1). Lineage (NCBI taxonomy): Eukaryota > Metazoa > Arthropoda > Arachnida > Araneae > Salticidae > Maratus > Maratus speciosus. The sequence goes on along the minus strand of OZ010795.1, from coordinate 570,895,649 downwards.
TTTCGAACTCGAAATCAAAAAAACATTAATTATTAATAACATTAAAACTTCATTTCACGATTTGCATAGTAATATAAAAAATAATTTTAAAATATGGTACTTTTCTGTTAGTCGGCACAGGCGATAAATCAACAAATATTTTTCCTTTGTCAGTCGCATTGCATTCACTTAATTTTAAATATCAACCATTCACTCATTTCATTCTAATACATATGTCACATTTAAATACATGCCTTTCACTCATTTCGATTCAATTGCAGAAAAAAAATATATCATCAAAATATTGTTTCTAATTTTCATGTGTGTAAAAAAAAAGGCTATTTTTGGACAGATTTGTACACGAGTAACATAAAAGTACCAAAAATACTCATAAGTTAAATATAAGTATTAAATAGCTTAACCAGCATGAGTAATAGTCAGTGTAGAATAATTTAAATAGAAAAAATAAGAGAATATGCTTTCCACACGTGGAAGAATTCAATAAAACACACTTATTTATATTACACACTATACATAAAGGTTATTTTTCCAAAAAAAGCAGGACGGGGACAACCAAACGCAGCTAATGCACAATATGTTTTACTAATGAACATCATTACTTTCCATATGTTATATTTATAAACTGCATTAATTACAACTAAATAAAATAACCAAACCATACAAGTGATAAATTTTATACCTATGGTCATTTAAATTTCTCAAAACGCTTTTGAACTAAATTCTGATTCAGCAGCAGCTATGAATATTATCATTAACATCTCAAAACTAATTTTTTGAGCTAAAAAAAAAAGTTAAACTTACTTGCTATGCTCACAATTTCTTAGTTAATTCATATTTAAAATAAAGTATGAAGCTGCAGCTTACTTACAAAATATATTATACGAAAAATGTAAATTCTGTGAGCAAAATCTAAAAGCGTAAAAATCATAAAAGCATGGCTTCAGATTTTTTTTTTTGTTGTTGTTTAATGAACTTTGACCTAAAAATTTAGAAGCCTTATTTCAAATTATAGCATTTTATGGAATCGGATACGTATTAATTCCAATTTTGATTGTCGTTGAATACTAAGGTCATTCCATGGTAACTTACGTTATAATTTAAAACAATTTACAGCGGTAATTTCAGTAATATAACACCAAAAAATTTTCAAATGTAAAGTTGACATGATTTGTTAATTAAACCTATCCAAAGGCCAATTTGGATAAAAATTACCTAGAAAATGAAAATTATATTTTTTATGGCAACTTGCGTTACTTTTTCAGTAATGTCAGTTACCATAATAAATATAACTGGCAGAGTTCAAGAAAAAACACTAAAATTAGGCCATTATCATCTAAATTTATCTTTGAATAGGTTTAATTAACAAATCATGTCAACTTTGCATTGTGAGTATTTTTTTTTGGTCTTTTATTACTAAAATTACTGAAGTAAACTGTTCTAAATGTAACATAAGTTACCATCGAATGACCCAGTGAATTATAAACATTGATTGAGCGAAACAAACAATATCACTTATTTTATTTTCCAGCTCAGAGCTTTATAAAAATTAATTACAATGTTGACACATTTTAATTAAATTCTAAAATACACCATATGCTCCTGATAATTTCAATAACTTATACTAATGAAATAAATAATTCATATCACTTCAAAGAATTGTAAATAAACAACCCAAATCACAACAACATTGATAATAATAGTAATACATTTTAGATTAGTTAAATCAAATACATTAGATTATTACATATGCAGCTTAATAATTATTAAACAAATAAACAGGATACTATCATAGATAATACATTTTAGATTATTTCAATAATAATATTAAATAAAATATATGCAGTTTAATAATTATTAAGCGATATTAAATTAAAATTATCCCGGTGTACCATTTAAAAAATTTTTTAGAAATGGAAGAGGTATCATTTGATTATAGTTCACAGCTACGAAGCAATATACATAACCATATTCTCAAATATATAGATTATTACTAATTAATTACCGTGCTTAAATTGCTTATTTAACACTGTGATCATTTTTTAGACAAATCTGATAAGTTATTCTAGCTTTCGTGTAATTTCTGAATTCTTTTTAAGTCTGAGTGACACATTTTTTGCAATATCAAATCCTTAAAAAGTGTGTATAGGGAGGGAGGGAGAGGTTAACTGCTTCCCGCTAATAGAATACTCATATACTCGATGTTTATATAAAACATAGTTTACATATTTACATAAACTACATTTTTAATTGATCATTTAACGCCATTTTATAAATTAAAAAAACTAATGCAAAGAAAACATTGATTAAAGAATAAAAGGAATTAAATAATAAATATTGTATTGAGAATAAAATTTTCTTAGATACAGGTTGATTTTGTGAGAAAAATGACGTTATATATAAAAGATAAAACAATGATAAATAAAATACAGAACATGTACTTTTGAGAAAAATGACTTACTTACAATCATCATACACGAATATTATTGAAGATTCATATCTTCAAAAAAAGCATGCAAATCTCATGTAAAAGTCGGGTCAACAGGCAATCGACAAACATTCACATAACTGTTGAAAATGTCCCATTGAAAACACCCTGCAATGTAAATAAATAGAAAAAAAAAGACTAATAAACTAATAAAAACAATGTAGAATGCATTTCAAAATCCCTTGTTCTAAGCAACAGAAAATAAATATATAAAAAAACTACATACTTACAGTCAGTCATACAAGTTAGTAATACGTTATTTATACGACAGTTCTTGATTGATGAATTTTAAGGGAAAACAACAAAACAGCACATAGTCCAAGAGCATCAGACAATCGACTTTCTTGCAGAAGATCACAAATGGTAGTCATTTATTATAGAAGACTACACACCTGCGATATCCTGAGAGCAAACTTGGTAAAATATGTATTTATCTTGGCACCAGCAGATTCTAATCTCTACTTCTAGTATAACTTTTATAGGTTTGAAAGTTTTTCAAACTCTTACTGAAAAAAAAAAATAATTTACGAACTTTTCAATCGTAAATCATCTCTTGTGGGGAAGTGGAGAGAAAAAATTCATGTTCTAGATTTTACAGTTTTAATATACTACTACTGATTAATTATTAAAGAAAACTTCAGAAAGATAAACATATAAGATAAAATTTTAAAAAGAATAAGGGATGGTTTATAAATTAATAATAATAATAATTACAAGTAAAAACTTTATTTAAAAACAAGTTTGTTCAATTTAAAAAAAAGTTAAATTTTATATGTCATTAGAATTTTTTTAGGGGGAGGATAAGAAGCTAAATACAATTCAAAGTCTTCATATTACTTTAGATAGCACCTTATCATTGTAAAAATTAACACATTTAAAACTGATTAATAATAATGTAAATCATGTATGCAGAGTTTGCTATGATCAGTCAATTGTATAAAAATAATAGAGAAAACTTTGGAGTTAATTCAAAATTAATTCTATGGTTAAAAATTTGTTGCTAGTTTTAGGATAAATTTAAAAATTGTCAGTACTAAAAATGCATTGAAATAGAGTATCAAATAAATACCTGAAGGAAATGAAACTATTTATTCACAAAAAATGCATTACCGTACATTATAATAGAATGACGACGTATTATATTAATTTGTATTCATATACTATCAAATTTGTTTTTAAATTCATGCATATGAAACCAGGTTAATTTTATAGAATTTGGAAATGAGGAACATAATTATCTATTAACAAATGCATAGGCAGCGTTGTATGTAAATACAGGAAGATTCTAATTAAAGAATTTACGAATACATCGATTTATAGAGTTTGGTAATATTAAAAAGTAACATAGTTAACAAATTAATTTTAGTAGCGTAGTATATAAATACATGAAAATAGTAACTTACGATTGTATAGCTTTATAAAAGAAACTTCTACAGTTATGAAACAATGTAAATAAATGTTAAAAATATCTGAAAAACCATTACGCACCTTTAATTTGTAAATCCCTTATTAATTTCAAATAATCTTTAAAATCATAAGCTGTCGTCTGCTTCTTCGATCTTATAAAATGGCGGAATACAGAAAAATAAAGCACGCTGATTGGTTGGGTCTAGTATTTTAAAGCCAAGGCCTAGACCACAGAGACCAAGCCTCGCAGACCACGCAGACCCTCCTAAACCCGGCTAAACCCACGCCTGGCAGACCTCGCAGACCTTGTAGACCTGATAAGCCATAGTGTAAACGCAGCATTGAGACTTACAATATAAACAAAACGTAAACGGCATTACGGTGCCTCGCGATGTTACGACAGCTTGGAAGCAGCCGTAAGTTAAGACACAAGTGGATGCGCGCGCAACCACAACAAATGTAACTGCGGCCTGTGATTGGCTGACTGCAGGAGGACTTGCGCCGGAGGACGAGGACTTGCGCCGAGGCACCGTAATACCAAGTTACGACTGATCGCAGGAACGCCTATCCTACGATCGACCGTAAGATACGGTATAGCGCGCATTCACTTGCTTCTTATCTTACGGCTGCTTCCAAGCTGTCGTAAGATCGTGAGGCACCGTAATGCCCTTTACGTTTTGTTTATATCGTAAGTTTCTAAGTTGATCTTAAGTGAGGCACCGTAATCCCAGCCTAAAAACATGGGGTTAAAACCAGTGTTAACTCGCGAATTTAGCTTGGTGAATACCGATTTTGAGATAACCCAGCATTTAACACTAACTCGGGAGTTAACCCACGTTAGTGAATACGGGCGTAAGTTGATCTTAAGTGAGGCACCGTAATCCCAGCCTTAGTGGACGAAGGGGAAGCAGTGTTAAAATGCTCTTCACGACTTCTGTTTACCCGCGGCTGACGTCACATGGGTAAATTCAAGATTTCTTGAGCTGAAGTGGGCAGGATACAGGTAAATTTTTTGCTGTTAGCGAGACAAGATTGACCAATCAGAAGCCTGCAGTTTTGCGAAATTTTTGATGTTTCAAAAGTTCGCAAAAATTCAGGCTTTTGATTAGTTACTTTGAGGGTGTTCACCCAGGTAGCACAGCAATATTGGCCAATATCGGGAACAGCGATTTCGCAATATCGGCCAATATCGGTATACCGATATTGGCCGATATTGCATGGCAAACTTTTTTTACAATATTGGCCTATATTGGCACCCAATACTGACCGATATCGGGACCCAATACCGGCCGATATCGGCGAACGCCGGACCGGCCGATATCGGGACCCAAAAGTCCTTCCGGCCAGTGCCGGGAGGAAGAGGTAGCTTTCAAAATCCTTATTTAAAAAAAGCCAACTTATATCATGCAAACACACGAAGCTCAATTTAGTGGAAACCGAATATAGAAGATTCAATACTAATTTTTATCAATATAATGAATGAGAATTTCGCGAAATTAGTCAGCTTTATCCAAGCTGCTTTTCTTTAAAGTAACTTATATTTGGCTGCCAAATTCGGCAATTTCTTAAAGTGCCTGTCATTTAAAGACAACATGATGGATGAGGCTAAGCAGTGAACTTGGTCGAGACCTTAGTAATTGCTGTGCACATGCTCACTCACATCGGAATCGGTTAATATATAGGAGTGCTGTCGCATGCAAAAAATCAGATTTTTCAAAATGTCACCCACAATAGAAATTGAAACTGCTATATCTGAGCCATTTTTTAAGGTAAAGAAAAACCAAAAATGCTCCTGAATCCTTATATCAAGATCAAATACTTAAGAAAGAAATCTTTTTGAATTTCTAATTTTTTTGCACCTCACTTTAAATATATATATATATTTTAATTTAATGGCCGCCATTTTGAAACAAGATGGCTGATGAATCTGGCCAGCGAACTTGGTCGAGGTGTTGATGTATACTATCCACATGCCTTCTTACATCGAAATAGGCGAATACGTGTGTTATCGCGTGACAAATACAAGATCGTTTCAAAATATTAGCCATGCTAGAAATTCAAAGTGCTATAAATCAACCATTTTTTAAGATATCAACAAAAGAACAAATTTTCAGAAACAAAAACTGCTCCGGAATCTTTGTATCAAGGCCAAACACATAAAAAAAATCTTTTTCATTTTCCAATTTTTTAATACATCATTTTGAATTTTAAATTTAATTTTTTTTAAATAGCAACCCTTTTGAAACAAGATGGCGAATGAAGCTGGCCAACGAACTCGATCGAGACATTGGTATGTACTATGTACAGACCAAGTTACATCCAAATAGGTTCATAAAAACGCCTGTTATCGCGTGACAAAAATCAGGTCGTTTTAAAATGTCAGCCACAAGAGAAATTCAAAATGCTATTACTCAGCCATTTTTTTAGATATAGACAAAAGAAAAATTTTTCCAGAATCTTTGTATTAAGGTCAAACACATACCAAAAAAAATCTTTTTCATTTTCCAATTTTTTGGTATCTCATTTAATTTTTTTTTAATTTTTTTAAATGGCCGCCATTTTGAAACAAGATGGCGGATGAAGCTGGCCAACGAACTCGGTCGAGATATTTGTATGTACTATGTACACACCAAGGTACATCCAAGTCGGTTCATAAATACGCCTGTTATTACGTGAGAAAAATCAGGACGTTTCAAAATGTCAGCACGCTAGAAATTCAAAATGCTATAACTCAGTCATTTCTTAAGATATAGACGAAACAAAAACTGCTCCCGAATCTTTTTATCAAGGTCAAACACATAAGAAGAAAATATTTTTTCAATTTTCAATTTTTGGTACAACATTTCAAATTTAAATTTTTCTTAAAAATTTAAATTGCCGCCATTTTTAAACAAGATGGCGGGTGAAGCTGGCCAACGAACCCGGTCGAGACATTGGTATGTACTATGTATAAACGATGTTACATCCAAATCGGTTCATAAATACGCCTTTTATCGCGTGACAAAATTCAGGACGTTTCAAAATGTCAGCCACGCTAGAAATTCAAAATGCTATAACTCAGCCATTTTTTAAGATATAGACGAAACAAAAACTGCTCCGAAATCTTTGTATAAAGGTCAAATACATAAGAAAAAAATATTTTTCCATTTTCAATTTTTTGGTACCACATTTCAAATTTAAAATTTTTAAAAATTTTTTAAATGGCCGCCATTTTGAAACAAAATGGCGGATGAAGCTGGCCAACGAACTCGGTCGAGAGATTGGTATGTACTATGTACACACCGAATTACATCCAAATCGGTTCATAAATACGCCTTTTATCGCGTGACAAAATTCAGGACGTTTCAAAATGTCAGCCACGCTAGAAATTCAAAATGCTATAACTCAGCCATTTTTTAAGATATAGACGAAACAAAAACTGCTCCGGAATCTTTGTATAAAGGTCAAATACATAAGAAAAACATATTTTTCCATTTTCAATTTTTTGGTACCACATTTCAAGTTTTAAATTTTTTTAAAAATTTTAAATGGCCGCCATTTTGAAACAAAACGGCGGATGAAGCTGGCCAACGAACTCGGTCGAGACATTGGTATGTACTATGTACACACCGAATTACATCGAAATCGGTTCATAATTATGGGAGTTACAGTGTGACATAGGTCAGATATATATATATATATATATATATATATATATATATCAATTTTGAACGGAGGGTGGTTTCGGGGTCTGGGGGTCATGATCGATGAAAATATACCAAAATTTTTTGAAATCGCTTTCTTCCGAACGGCTGCAATAGGTAGCTTTTTTGTAAAGAAAGCTACCTAATACCGACCGATATCGGCGGACGCCGGACCGGCCAATATCGGTGAGCACCGGACCGGCCGATATTGGTTAAAACTGGATTCGACACTATAAAATAGCAAAGCTTTCTTTTTCAATATAGAGAGATATTGATTACCTGTCTTGACATTGTCCTGTATTGGTAATAAATATCTCTTTATATTAGTGAAAAAAAGTTTGCCATTTTATATTGATGAATCCAGGTTTGAAAACATATGCATATAAATATATATTTTTTAACTATTTCATTTTTTTTTTTTTTTGCTATGATAGAAATATATATTTATATATTGTTTATATGGAAAATCATAGCTAAGTTCACTGCCATGATAATGTAAAAAATATTTAAAAGGGAAATTTTTCATGATTATGTTGAAAGTGATTGCTCTGAAATAACCCAAAAATTTTGGGGATTTTTTTTTTCTTTTATTAAAAGGTAGTTTTTTACGAAAATTCAAATACCATTAATAAAATAATTTATTCAAATATTTTATACATTCTGATGTTTTTTTTTAATTTTTTCTTTTCATGTTCAGTATTGTACGTAAAAATATTGTGTAAAATTAATAATTATACTTCTCTCATTATAAGTGTCATATGCAAAATTATATCTATAATACCAATTTATGGAAATGGTAAAGTTGAAAAGTGTTATATTGTATTATTTGAATAAAATAACTTTTATTACCATATAAGCAATTTTGATAATTTTTTTCCATATAATCAATAAAAATATTCAACATACTAAAATAAAAAAAAAACATTTAACTGCAATGATTTATTCTTTTCTGCCTTTACCATAAATATAGATGTTCAAATTTGTTTAACTGTATTGATGTATAAACTTTGCAAGGGAAAAAAAAAACTAGTAAAAGTTAGTCAAAAACTATGTTAAGGGGACACAGTACCCTTTATACTTTTTCCATTTTGAATAATACCATAATATCTGTAGTGACATTATATTTAATACTATAAAGCAAATTAAATTTCATATAATTTAAAAAAAAAAGAAAAATCTTGCTTATTTCTATTTAACTAAAATTTAAATTAAAAAAATTTTTTTTTAATCCCAACTGATTTTTTAAATATCAATATTTTTCGTTTCAAATATTTTTCCCCACATTCCTTAGATTATACTACATAAATCTGTGCCATGGATTTTTAGATGTATGGGATATTACATTTAATATAAATCATTTTCTCTTTTGTATAATAAAAAATCAAGGAAATTCAACAAACTCATCATTGAAATTACAGAAATTTCTGAAGCAAAAAATATTCATATTTAAAAAAGTAGTAGAGATTTTTAAAAAGTTAAAAATTATTCAAAAAATTTTAATTTTAATTAAATAGGCATTTCTGTAAGATTAAATATATATATATATATATATAATATATATATATATATATATATATATATATACATATATTTCCATTATAGTATTAAACATAATGCCACCACAGATATTACAATACTATTGAAAACTAAAAAATAGTTTAAAAGGTACTGTGTCCTCTTAAGTTACATATGCAAAATTCTACCTTTGTTGTTTTTTCAAACTTAACCAGGGATGTAGTGGAGGGTATACGGGGGTATACGTCGTATGCCCTCTGGATTTTTTTAAAGAACACCGTATACCTCCTGTTTCTCAAGAAAGCTATAGTATATATGCACGAGGGAATACTCTCTGCCTTGAGCGTATACCCACTGTTTTTTTACGACTACACCACTGAAAATAACTTTTATTTATTATTCCAACCGAATTAACTCAGAAGAAAATTTATATTTTATCTGTATGGCCATCATCCTGAATCAGAGACTTACTGATTCTATAGTGTTGGAAGATGAATACTCTCTTTCTTATGTTCACTCTGCATTCTGGTGGTTTCTCTTTTTTTTTCTTACCAATGTTCAACGTTCTACATTGAAACATTAACTTTTTGAAAAACTCATAAGTAAATGCTACTTTCCTCATTAAAAATTCATATGTAAAATTATGTCCGTAATACCAATTTGTGGTTATAGTGAGGTTGAAAAATTGAATATTTAAAAAAATCAATTTATCATAAGCAGATTTCCATATTTTATTTTCACATAATCAATAAACACGCAACCATTATAAAAAAAATAATAATAAAAATAACGTAGCTGAAATGATTTTTTTTTTTTATGTCTTTACAATAAACGTTAACATAGTATTTATATGCAGTAGAAGATCTTTATAATGCAAACCAAAACAGGCAACATTTTGCGTTATATAGGTCATTTCACACAACATTAAAACTTACCTTGTAAATATGGCAATATACAAAACAATCATAGTAGATATTTATATTGCCTTCCTTAGGACCAAAAGTTGTGTAGGTTAAAAAATTTTTGCATAATATTGATTATTTCACATATTGTTAAATCGCCTATAAAAATTATCGAAACATGCTGGGACAAAATCAACACATTGCTTAATCCCAAAATTTTTACATTTAATAACAGCAATATTTTCATTTAAAAAAAATCTGAATTAAGGAGATAAAGAAGAAATAATGTTTGAAATTTAATCCTCTAAAAGGTGCAATATTTTTGCAATACGGATTACATGTGCTTCTTAAGTTCAAAATTCATTGCTTACATCTCAAAAGCTGTGCATTATATAGGATTATAAAGACCTTCTACTATATAAATGAAATGTTACCCCCTCTCTCCACCACACCTGAAAAAAAAAAAATTGGTACTTTTTGGTTAGCCGGGCGCCAGTGTTATATTTACATACACATATCTGTACATATATGTGTGTGCGTGTGTACATATATATGTATGTAAATATAACACTGGTGCCCGGCTAACCGAAAAATGCAAGCAAAATTTGGTTGAAAAAAGTAATCCACCTGTTGTTTTTTTTATTTATTTAACCAACTTTATTTTAGTTACTCCTACATTAAAAATTAGTAAAACATTAATTTATATTTTATCTTTATACTCCCTTCATTCTGAATGAGAGTCTGACTATACTACTGGGGGATAAACACTTCGATGGGATTTTTTTATTAAATAAACACAACTGCCAGCAAATACTGAGGCAAATATTTATATTATAAGTTTTAATGGCAGTGTAAAATTGAAAGTGCAACTGAAATGACCATTTAAAAAAATATGTTACAAACAATGTCAAACTAAGCGAGAAAATCTATTCTGGAACTAAAATTTTTAATAGTAAGTTTATTATTTCTATTTGTAATGTATTCATATGAAGTAAAAATAAAATCTTTCTATTTTTAATGTACATACGTATATTCAAAAAATTTATATTATTTTATATTTTCAAAGAAAATTTAGCAGCAAAAAAGCTCTTATTTGTAAAAAGAAAAAAAAAATCAATTTTTACAGAAAAATGTTTTTTTTTTTTCCCCAACACTTGAATCTTTCTAAAAATTATACATCCCTACAAAAAGTAGACTAACATGACATTAAGACTATCTAAATTCCATTTCAGAATTTACAATACCTACTTAAGTTTATGTAAGCAGAAAGAAATTGTGACTGATAGAAGGTAGAAATTTTTTAAAATATATTTCAGGTCATTTCCCCAGCCCTCAAAAAAATTAATAGATAAAAAATACTTTGAAAATATCAGAAATTATACAAAGGACAAAATAGCTAATTTTCTTTACATGTTTTCTCTTTTGAGTCAGGGAGGGGGAGGGGTGAAGATATAAAATACATTTTAGAAATTCAAATTGATACATTCTCTCAATTGCACATAAGTAAGGCATTAGAAATAATTAGAAATCTAAAAACTTAGCATTTAAATATCATCATAATTTATATTTCGTTAAAAATTCTAATTTTAGATAGATTTTATGAGAGTCAATTTTTATCAACTGTTTTTCTCTAAGATAAAATTTACAAAGTGATTTTAAAAGTTTGTAAACTTATTTTATAAATTGCATTTTATTGAAATATCTTAAACATTGGATACTAGTTTTAAAAATGATAATACAAAAATTAGAAGTCAATTCTTAGAATTTAAATAAAAACTTACCATGTATAACAAATAAAATTTATTAATCACAAAAAAGAATTAAATGTTTTTTTTATTTACAAACTATTATTAATCATATTTATTATTTAACAAACAATTTTTCGACAAATCATCTATTTCTTGTTAGTCATCTTCTTCTCATTTGAAAAGTGTTTCTATCCCTGTCGTCAAATTCTGCCAGCACTTTTCCAATGCAGCTAGAGATAGCAGTGGTTTTTGTTCCTTCAAACTTCATTTCCACACTAGCTAGAAAAGTACAATGAGCCAAAATCACAATCAGATAAAGTACATTTTTGCTATAACAATTTATAATTTGCTATAGCTTTTTTTTAAATTTCATAAACAAATTTTAAATAGGAGATTTGAATTTATTCACCAAAATTTCAGCTTGAAAATGAAATATTTTTACTTTATTATATTAATACAGTAGATTCCCTCAAATCCGCACAGCTTGGGACCAGAGGTTGTGCGGATTTTTGGTCATTGCTTTCTTTGTTTATATTTTTTAAACAGTAATTTGAATGTAATAATGCAATCGAAATTATAATGAATGCTTACTTATAGTAAAATATTAAAATAATTAAGTAAAATAATAAATTGAAATAATAAAAATTAAGATAATTTAAAAAATAATTAAATTATTAAAAGTAAACGTCAAGTAAATAATAATGCATAATTAAATATACATAATAAAGATTATATACATTTTTCTTGAATTATTCAACCAAACTTGCCTCACAAAGGTACCCTACTAATGCATATCAAAATCATAAAATAAAAAAGTTTTATTTCAGGTTTAGCCAGACTTAATAACCAAAAAAGCTTGATTAATACTGTTACTGATCGTAATTAAAATCTCCCGTACGAGGGCGCTGTGTCAGCGCCGTAATTTTATTTATTATTCCAATCGTCTGCGTGTTGACGATAGATTGTAATTTAGTTACTAGTGAGTGGAAACACTGAAATTTTGTTGTTGTTGTTATTGAGATAATGGAATGTTTGATTTGGAAACGGCCAGAGAGACTGTTTCACTCTTAACAATTTCTGTTTTAAAATAAAGAAATATACAGTTCACTGCGAAGAGTTCCTTAAAAATGGTGTCACTGAGTAACCTTATTGATTTATTCTTAACATAAATTGGTCCGTCGAGCCGGAGTAAACGGATTTATCGTTTGCTTTTAGAGTCAAGAATCAGCGACGAGACTTGGTTTCTTCGAATAAGGTAGGACTTTTTCCTTAACATGGCTACTGAATTAAAAAATATTTTGACAAAAAAAAAAGAGTTTTAAAATGTAAAATTACTAAATTTGTGAGTGAAATTAAATTAAGTGACTCTCATGAATGTTCTTTAGAACTTGTAAATACGAAATGTGATCAATTCAATACAGAATTGAAAGAAATGTTTGATAAAATTTATTCATTGTGCGATGAGGAGGAAATTGATAAATATATCGATGAACAATCATCGATTGAAAAAGAGTTAGATGAAACTTGGTTAAAAATTAAAAGAGCGAAACAAAAACAAATAAATGTTCTTAATGAATCAAAGCCGAAACAAGAGAATAGTGTAACGGAAGTTCGACTTCCCACGATTAATCTACCTTCTTTTAGTGGAAACGTACAGGATTGGATATATTTTAGTGATCTTTTTAAATCTAGCGTTCACAATAATAGCGCACTTTCGGGTGCTCAAAAGTTATCATATTTGAAATCTTCGCTTCATTCTGAAGCTGCAAAAGTTGTACAAAGTATAACGATTTCAGATGATAATTATCAAACAGCGTGGTCCTTATTAGAGGAAAGATATTCCAATAAAAGACAACAAGTGTTTGCTCACATTAAAAAATTAATGTCCATTAATTCAATACAAAGTGAAACACCTAGTGCTATTCTTAATTTAGCAGATACCGCCAGTGAATGTATCAGATCTCTAGAAATTCTCGATCAAAAAATTGAAGGGTTTGCGGATACAATAATAACTTATATATTGTGGCAGAAATTAGATGGGTCCACAAAATTATGGTTTGAACGTGAACAAAAAAAAGACGAGCTACCAAAATTAAAAGAATTAATCGAGTTTTTAAAAAGACAAGCGAGAACACTGCAAGTTTCCAAACCTCTTATAAATAATGTAACTCCTAAACGCAATGCTCAACAACGAATCACTAGTATGGTATCTACATCTAATGGTAAAAACTCAAAAACACTTAAATGTGTTAAGTGTCAGAGTAATGAATTCCACGGTTTGCACAAATGTCCAGAATTCTTAAATCTTTCAGTGGCTTCTAGATATGAATTCGTAAAGAAAAATAATATTTGTTTTAACTGTTTAAAATTCCACTCGGTTAGAAATTGTAAATCTACTTATTCTTGTCGGAAATGTATGAAAAAACATTCGAGTTTACTGCATTTCGAGAATGAAAGTGAAAAGCAAATTCAAAACAGCGATAGAAAAAATGAATTTATTTCAAAACCCGAGGTCAGTGATTGCAATACCCAAAACCAGAATCAAATCGTAGCGCATTCAAATCTAGACCCGAATGCTGCAACATTTCACATTTCTAACGAAAGAGCATTTTCAGGTACATCTGTTTGTGAGATGAATTATTTAAGTTCTGGCATCTTATCAACTGTCATTGTTTATATTAAAAATAAAGTTGGTGAATTTAAGCCGTTAAGAGGTTTGATTGATGCTGGATCAATGAGTAATTTCGTTACGATTCAGTGTGCTGATTATTTAGGAATTAAGAAAGAAAAAATAAAAGTTGCGGTTTCAGGATTAAATGGCATCTCCGTGAATATTAACTCCAAGTTAAAAGCATTAATTTCGAACAATTCAAATTTTAAGGCGGAAATAGAACTTCTTTGTGTACCAAAAATATCGGATACTATTCCAGTAAATCGGATTAACGTTCCAACAGAACGTTACTTTAATAACATTAAATTAGCGGATCCAGAATTTTACAAACCTGGAAAAATTCATGTTCTTTTGGGAGCTCAAATATTTTATGATCTTTTAGAAGTCGGTCGAATTGAAGTCCCCAATTCTAATTTAAAATTCCAAAACTCGGTATTTGGATTCATTGCCTGTGGAAGCGTATTAAATCCTGACAATCAAATCACGCAAAATACTCATTGTGGGCTTGTTTGTAACTATGAAGATTTGACAAAAGAAGTTCAAAAATTCTTTCAGTTAGAAACATTAGGGATAAAAGACGATCCCGCATGTACTGACGAAGATAGAGCATTAGAAATATTCGAAAAATCTGTATCTTATAAAAATAAACGTTACGAAGTTACCTTACCATGGAAAAAAGATTGGCGAGAAATGAACGACAATCTCAAAATAGCCAATAATAGACTAAACTGTCTTAAAGTGAAAATGAAGCAAAAATTAGAGCTTCGTGCTCAATATTGTGAGACTTTGAAAGATTATGAAAATAAAGGAATGATAGAAAAAATAACGGAAACGCACAAGCCAGTGGAGAAACCACTTTTTTATCTTCCACATCAACCTGTCTTTAGACAAAGCCTGACAACAAAAATGAGAGTAGTCTTCGATGCCAGCTCACACGATGTTGGCGAATTATCGTTAAATGATTGTCTTTGGCCAGGTCCAAATCTAAATCCAAACATATTCGATCTACTTATCAATTTTAGATTAAACAAAGTAGCATTGATAGGTGATATAGAAAAAGCCTTTCTGCAGATATCCCTAGCGGAGAAAGACAGAGATGCAGTGAGGTTTTTATGGGTTGGAGATAGAGGTATAGAAATATATCGCTTCAACCGAGTTCTTTTTGGTATGAATGCTTCCCCGTTTCTTCTTGCTGCTACTCTAAGAAAACATATCAAGAAATTTCAAGTTAGATATCCTACAACAACAAAGTTATTAGATAGGTGCCTCTACGTTGATGATTTCATCGCTGGTGCTGACAACTTGCAAGATGCGTTAGAAATCTCTCGAAATGCTGTTTATATTATGAGCGAGGCAAGTATGAAACTCAGAAAATGGTCAACTAATGATAACGATTTGATGGAGCAATGGAAACAAGAAGGGTTTGATACTCAGCCTCTACACAACCCAATTGAATTAGGATTTGACTCAACAAAGGTTCTAGGAATGTCTTGGCATACGAGTGAAGATTGCTTTATCGTAGATGTAAAAGGCTTATTAGAAATGTTATCAAAAAATGAAAACACCAAGCGCTTCATCCTGCGTGCTATTGGAAAAATATTCGACCCTCTTGGCTTGCTCACTCCTTATACTATTCGCATGAAATGCCTATTTCAAGATCTGTGGTTGAGGAAAATTGCTTGGGATGAAGATCTACCGATAGATGTTAAAGAAAAGTGGCTTCAATGGTGTTCTGAGATCCCACGCCTCTCCGACCTAAAAATTCCAAGAATTGTGCTAAATTCAACGAAAGAAGAAAATTCAGATGTGGTAGAGATTCACTGTTTTTGCGATGCTAGTAAGAAAGCCTTCGGCACTGTCATATACCTCAGAATTGTAAAAGAAAATGCTATTGAAGTTAACCTTGTGACTTCAAAAAGTAGAGTTACACCTCTTAAAAAAATCACTTTACCAAGATTAGAGCTATTGGGAGCTTTACTTGCTGCCCGACTAGGTAATGCAGTCAAGAAAATAGTAGATCATAAGAAGCCATCAGATGTGTTCTTCTGGACAGACTCGAAAATCACTTTGTACTGGATTAGAGGTTCTAGTAAAAGATGGAAATCATTCATAGCGAATCGTGTCAACGAGATTCAATCTTTGACTGACTCCAATTCGTGGTTTCATTGTCCGGGAAAGTCTAATCCAGCCGACCTCCTTACCAGAGGCGTCAGTGTTGATATGCTCTTAGAAAAGGATTTGTGGTTTAAAGGTCCCCCCTTTTTGAGAGAAACTGTTCTCCCAACTAATGACTGCAACATCCAAAATTCGCCAGATGACTATTCTGATGAACTAAAGAAAACAGTTAAATGTGAAAATGATAACTCTTTAGTTACTCTAGCTATTTATGATCAAAATTATTTATTAGATTATATTATTAGTGTTAGTAATAATTATATAACTATCATTCGTATTTTATGTTATGTGCTTAGATTTATTCATAACCTTCGAAATGTTAATAGAGTGAAAGATCATCTTACTTCTAAAGAATTGAATGCTGCAGAATTATCACTGATAAAGATGGTTCAACAAAGTGAGTATCAGGAAGAAATAAAATGTCTTCAGAAAGGTAATTCGGTACCAAATAAAAGTAAACTAAATTCTTTAAATTGTTTCTTAGATGAAAGTAATATTTTAAGAGTTGGGGGTAGATTGGGTAACTCATATTTGACAACAAATGGAAAACATCCTATGGTTCTGCCAAGTAAGCATCCCCTTACTTTAATTATTGTAAGATATTTTCATTTAAAGTATTTACATGTAGGATCACAAACATTGTTGTACCATATTCGTCGTAAATTTTGGATAACTAATGGTAGAAACATCTGTCGCAAAATAACATATGAATGTGTCACTTGTTTTAAAAACAAGCCTGTATTAGCGAGTCAAGTTATGGGTGACTTGCCCAAAGAGCGTGTTACACCTTCATTTCCATTTTCCATTATTGGAACTGATTATTGCGGCCCTTTTTACATTAAATTCAAAAATCAAAGGAAAGGTACATATAATAAAGTGTATGTATGTATATTCGTTTGTCTCTGCACCAAAGCTATTCATCTAGATTTCGTTTCAGATCTCACTTCTGCAGCCTTCATTGCTTGTTTTAAGCGCTTTGTTAGCAGAAGGGGAAAGAGTTCAAAAATATTTTCTGACAATGCAAAAAACTTTGTAGGGGCAAACTTAGAATTGAAAAGGCTTCACAATTTGGTTAGACACCCAGATGAAGCATTAGCTGATTATTTTGCAAGGGAAAATATCGAATGGAATTTTATTCCTCCGAAAGCGCCGAACTTCGGTGGTCTTTGGGAGGCAGGGGTTAAATCATTCAAATTCCATCTAAAACGTGTAATTGGTAACGCGCACCTCACTTTAGAGGAATTTCTGACAGTAATTCTAGAAATTGAAAGTGTTTTGAACTCAAGACCTCTGTCCCCATTGTCATCAGATTTCGATGATTTCGAGACTCTGTCACCGGGTCATTTTCTTATAGGTAGGCCCTTAACGTCTATTATTGAACCCCAGCTCACTGAAATTTCGGAAAACAAACTTAGCAACTGGCAAAAAATAACAAAATATAGCCAGCAAATATGGAAATTATGGAAGCGGGACTATCTGAACACCTTGCAGCAACGTAATAAATGGCAAATAAATAAAAACAATATAAATGTTGGTTCTCTCGTATTGATCAAAGATGAAAATATGCTCAGCACAAAATGGGCAACAGGTAGGATTTCCGAGATATTTCTCGGTAAGGACAAAAAAGTTCGAGTAGTGAACATTCGTCTACCTAACGGTAGAATAATAAAGAGAGATGTGAGAAGTATTTGTCCCCTTCCAATTAATGGAAACTAATTTCTTTAATGTATATATTTGGTATATTTTGAATATATTTTGTTGTTTAATTTCTATAGTATGTTTTATTGTATTCAAATGTAAAGTAATTTAGCCATTTTTCCTTTGTTATTAATTATATCTTTGCATTGTTATATGTAGTATTATGTAATTTTATATTATATATTAGAGTAGTTTTGAAACCTGCAGGTTTCAACGGTCGGGAGTATGTTACTGATCGTAATTAAAATCTCCCGTACGAGGGCGCTGTGTCAGCGCCGTAATTTTATTTATTATTCCAATCGTCTGCGTGTTGACGATAGATTGTAATTTAGTTACTAGTGAGTGGAAACACTGAAATTTTGTTGTTGTTGTTATTGAGATAATGGAATGTTTGATTTGGAAACGGCCAGAGAGACTGTTTCACTCTTAACAATTTCTGTTTTAAAATAAAGAAATATACAGTTCACTGCGAAGAGTTCCTTAAAAATGGTGTCACTGAGTAACCTTATTGATTTATTCTTAACAAATACATAAATATATTTGGTAAGAAGATTGCAATTACCAGTGATATCAGCAATATCTAGAATTTTTCAGAAATAAATTTATACTATTTCCTTCATGAACAAGGAAGAGTTCAGTCACATTAACAAGAGTTACATATTAAAATACACATGGAATTATATAAAAATAAAAAAGTCTGTAATTTTGTCCCTACATATGAACTGAAAGTTCTATTGTTTACATATTCGATGATGTGCGGATTTGAAGAAGTCTACTGTATCTAATAGTTAGTGCTAAAATCACACAGTACTCACAATTTTATTGTTTAATGGTTTTATAAATCAGAAAACAAAATTGCAAACCAACTACTTAACTTACAAACTGAAAACTTACAATTTTAAAATTTCACTTCAGTTTTTTTTCCTCTTACAAAATTTGAACATAATATTCAAAAAGGCATTTTCAAATTAAAGTGAATTTTCAAAACTAAAATTCTTTATGAAAATAATAAAAGTAAAAATAGTTTCTAAAAAAGTACACTTTTATAAGCATTCAATGTTTATCTTTAGAATCACACCTAATTTCATGACTACAATTTATATCTTAAAAAAAAAAAAAAAATCTGTTACAATGCATTAATTTTACAAAGACCCCAACTATTGAAAAATCACTGCTTTGATGTATTACTTGATAAATAGCATGAATATGTGAATTTATTTAAAATATATATAATATTTGTTCTACTTATCTTTTAAAATATAGTAACAGGGGAAAATATTATTTAAACTGTTATACAGGATTTCTAAACTATTTTTTATAACATATAATAATAAATTAATTACTATATGTACTCACGTGTAAATAAACACCAAAATTTTAAAGGAATGAAAATAATTCCATTTTATTATCAGTATTTTGGAATAGTTTTCATCAGGGCTGTCTGCCCACCTACCCACCCAAAAAAAACCTGGGTGGGCTTTTTAAAAAAAACCCACATAAAAGTGGGTTTTATTGGTTTATACGAGTTTTTTGCTGCACAGTATCATTTATTTTCAATTACTACTTATTTGTTATGATTCTGTTATACATGTAAGATAAAAATTTAATTAAATTTAGGTTTTCAGATATCTTTGTATAAAAAGATAAAAATGATTTGAAGGAACCGCAAAACCCAAACCTCAGCAAATTAAAATTATCCAAAAGGAAAAATGACTATTTTTTATCATTCATTATCTAATATGTAAAAATGAAAATTTGTCCGTCTGTAATTCTATACAAATCATAAGTAAAATTGAAATATTAAATACAGCCACAACTGCAAAAATACATAATACATTATGAACACATTTTCTATGTACTATTAAAAAAATGAATTATAACCTATACACTATAGTCATTTTTCCTATGTAGTCATAAAAAATTAAAAATGCAAGTTCTTTGGATTATATTAATTTGATGAGGGTTGGGTCTTGCAGTTCTTTCAAATCATTTTTAATTTTTATGCAAAGATGTCTGAAAATCTAAATTTAATTCAAGTTTTATCTTACATATATAATAGAATCATAACAAGTAAGTAATTAAACATAGTTGGCATTGTTCAAAGAAACGTGCAGCAAAAAACTACAAAAACCCGAAAGAAACCAAAAAAACCCCCAATAAAACCCGAAAAATCCACACGGGTTGGGCTTTAAAAAAAAAAAAAAAACGTTTTTTTTCAGCCCTATTTGATTGCAGAATTCATATTAATCTTCCTTGATTAAAATTAAATTAAGACCAATATTACTACTGTTATATCTATTATTAAATATTGTTATTCAAATGGATGGACATGTTATCTCTCAAATTTTCGGGTTGACTAATGAGAGTATATATACGGTAATAAATTATAAACAATGATTTTTTTTAAAAAGAAATATTAAAATTAAATAAAATAAATTATCATTAATAATGAAAAATAATCAATAAAAATTAGGAAACTTAAAAAATAAAAAGTTATTTTCTATTCATATATATATTTTTTTATTGTTCCAAATATTTCATTGTTGCAGTTTCACAGCCACTAAACATATTTTGACGTAAATGGCTTGGTGCATATTAACTGCATTGTTTTTGTAATTCGTAAATAGTTGTAATAACAAAGATTATTTGGAGATTTATCACCTGCGGCTAGGTAGAACAAAAATGCCTTAGAATCAATTTATAATGAAGTTCTAAAAATATTAAAATAGCATATTGTCATTGGAAATACACAAGCATAATTTTAATCATTCTAGAATATCAAGAAAAGAGTGAAAAATCAATTACAAAATTCTTTCTTTACATATAAAAACCAAGTTAAATAAAAGATTGTAAAAATACAACATTGACTGTAATATAGAGACCCATGCTTTGTGTGTTAAACTCAATCTTACACCATTTTTGAGGGCATCTCCAGCACATAGCACAGAGGCAGAAGCCCCTCTGTCCCTATATGGGCCCACACAAGCCAGGAAATATATGTATGATTGATTAAAAAACTGACATGTTTCAATATAATACAGTAGACTCCTTCAAATCCGCACAGCTTGGGACCAGATGTTGTGCGGATTTCTGGCCATTGCTTTGTTTACATTTTTAAACAGTAATTTTAATGCAATCAAAATTATAATGAATGATTGTGATATTGTAAAATATTAAAATAATTAAGTAAAGTAATGAACTAAAAGGATAAAAAGTAAGTAAAAACTGATTAAAATATTAAAAGCAAAGTTCAAGTAAATAAATTAATAATGCATATTTGAATATGCACAAAAAAAAAAATGAGATCATTTTCCTTCAATTATTCAATTTGAGGGAGTCTACTGTATTAACAAACTTTATTTTTACACAAAAAGCATCTCATACACTTTTTATTCTTCAATATCAGTCGACAAATTTTTTCTCCTTGTAAATATTACTTAATCACTAAAATTGGAGGTTGAAAAAATAGATGATTTTTAAAATGCAAGGTTTAGCATTATACAGAATCTTGAAATCTTGCCCAAGAAGAATTTAACAGGTAGAAACTGCTTATTCATAAAACTTAAATTAGTACTTTTTGGTTAGCCAGGTGCCAGTGTTATATATACATATTTATATACATACATATATGTAAATATATATACATATATTATATATATACACACATAAATATATGTATATATACGTATATTTAACACTGGTGCCCGCCTAACCGAAAAGTACTCTTAAATTTTTGGGAAATTTGCATTTATTAATGGTTTCTTAATAGACATCAGATAAATAATAGTGCTTTAACATAGCCATTATAAAATTCATTACAAGAATTCCATAGCATGTATGATGTGCCAGAAAACTTGGAAAGTTAACTTGGGCAATAAATGCTTAGGATGTTGTTGTTGCAATCTTTTGGCGCTTGGTAAGATGATTTGGCAAATTTAAAAATAAAATATTACAAATAATATATAAATATAATATTAATAAAATATAATTAAAATAAAAATTTGGTAAGAAGCTAAAACAGACAACTTTTGACAGTACAGATGTCATATTCGCCCCATATTGGCGCGATTTTTTTCGGTTGCCAATTTGGCGAAAACATCAACAGCATAAACAACATAATCCGGGTTACCACATCAAGCAAAATAACGACACTTTGGCGCAGGTTAAGTACCTGTTGCCTATATGATATTGGCGACAGAAAAAAATCGCGCCAATATGGGGCGAATATGACATCTGTGCCCTTTTGACAACATTGCTTACTTTTTTGCCAGTCGCGCCAAGTGGCACAAGATAGGGAACTCTTCCCAAATGATTAAATTTCTGTATATGACTTAATTAAGAACACATTATGCAAATTAAAGATAAACAAAATAAGGAGTTTAAAGATTTTTTAACTGTATTGGTGGTAGGAAGAAGCATTATACAGAATCTTGAAATCTTACCCCCCCCCCCCCCCCCCCAGATAATATATCAGTAGAAATCTTTTTAAAAAATCTCAAATGATTAAACTTAAATAAGAGGAATCAGCTTTAACAATGTATCAATTTTTTTTTGGATGGAGTAAAAAATAAACCAATAAATAAATAAATAACAAAGTGAATATAAAAAGAATAAATAACCTTTGATTGTAATTGTTTGATGACTGATTTTGAGTCTTTTAACGATTTTTATATTTTGAAAATTATGTTCAAAGTAGCAAATATGACAAAAAAAAATTTCTATACTCTCCCTTCCCCTTATAAGGGAAGAAGAAAAAAAAAATTCTCGCATTTTTAAATTAGGATATCTGAAATGTTTATTCCAAATTCTCATAAAAAGGACCTCAAGGTTATATAAATTGCTCACAACTTTAATTGTACTTGTGCCATTTATGTAAGTAAATCGTTTCAGTTACGTACAATAAAAAAAAAAAAAAAAAAAAATCACGTTTTAATATAAACAATTACTTCAAGAATAAAGTAAACGGACAATTTAATTAATATATAAACAACGAAAAAGTGTTTTGGTGTTACTTACACGGTTAAATAATATACTGACTCAACCACTAGCAAAAATTCATATGCATTTGTTTACAATCATTAGTGACGAAAATCTTTAAGCATAATATACATTCCGAGACAAGTATAAATATGATATGAACAGAAAATACACACTATACAAGAATATGGATAACTAATCAAGTAATAATACCAATGTGAACAAAAAACAATATTTCAAAAATAAGTTTGAATATATGAAATGAGTCTGATTATATGTATTCAATAAACAAACATTATATGAAATATAAAGAACACTTACCCGTTTCACATAAAGATGTAACTTTCGGATTTCAAGAATGACACACCTCATTTTTCCATACTACCATCAACATATAAATATTCTCGTTTTTTTTCTATAAAATGGGACAACAAATCTGCAACAGCATACCAGAAAGACGGCGGCCATGTTGGGTTTGTCTTGTATCTGATTGGTTGGTTGGCTGGTACATCCTTGCGATCATTGCTTGTGTCGATGTCGACCGATGTTGCCCGGTATCGGCCAATGTGAGTTTTTCTACATGGATTTACAGAACTTAAAATGTTATTATAATTGTTTCCTGTTTTCTACCTTCCCACAAAAAGTGCAATTTGTGAATAAAAAATTAAAATATTCATGATTCCAGAAGTTTTAATGTTACAAATCCAACATCGGATAACATCGATCAATATTGGCCAATGTCGGTAAACATGACCGGTCTTTGCCGATGCACACCAAGATTGGCCGATATTGGGCAGTATCGGCCCAATATTGCTGTGCTACCTGGGCAAGAAGCACGCGCGCGAGCTCAGGAGGCAGGAAGATGGAGTGGGTCTATATCATGGATGGAATAACACGTAGTGTGTTCAGGAACAGATCATGGATTTGATTAATTAAGGTGCTAATTATAAAGATATTTTGTTGCAAAAGGAACGTGTGCTAGATGGCCGAATGGATAAGGCAGTGTGATATTATATATTTGTGTGGCAACACTATATTTACTTATGTAAAGTGGCAATAGCATAATTTATTCATATTCTATACTTGCAATGCTATTGCTTTAACCTATGCTTATTTTTAGTTAATAAAAGCTTTTATAAGCTCTTAATGTTGCTAATCTATTTCAATTTTATTAACTAAAAATATATATTTTTAAAGTCTAACCCCTTTTTCCCATTATAATGGAATAATTACTAAAACCGGAAAGGTTTGATGTTGATCCCACTTGCGTGGATGCTGAAACGAAGTGGAAGCATTGGAATCGGACTTTCTCAAACTTTATTACTCAAGTTAAAGAGATGACTGACGAGAATAAACTGCAACTTTTGTGTAATTATGTATCAGCAAGAGTGTATACGTATATCAACGAATGGGAAAATTACAATAGTGCAATCGCTGTTCTAGACTCGCTATACATGACTAAAAGAAACGAAATTTTCGCCAGACACTGCTTGGCATCAAGAGCCCAACTAGCGGGTGAGTCTGTAAATGAATATTTGCAAATTCTGAAACATATGAGTAAAGATTGCAACTTCAAGTCTGTAACTGCTGAACAGAATAAAAATGAATACATCAGGGATGCTTTCATTCGAGGTTTAAGAAACGCGCGTATCCGTGAACGTCTATTGGAAAACACTACTATTACTCTAGAGAAAGCATTGGATCAAGCTAGAACTTTAGAATTGGCAGAACTTCACTCGGCTTCGTATTTAACTCCACCAGATCCAACAACCGTAGCTTCTGTTGAGCATCCAAGTAGCATAGAGGATGCTCAGTTAGCAGCTGTTGCCCCTTTTCGCTCGGGAAAATGCTTCTTTTGCGGGGGTGAGCGCCACTTACGAAGTCTTTGCCCAGCTAAGGATGCTCTCTGTCGGGGATGTGGGAAGAAAGGGCATTATCAGCGTCTGTGCAAGTCCAGACCTCAGCGCAACCGTACCAATCCTACTGCATCAACCTTTACTTTAGCCTCAGCTTCTGTTTTTCCGCGCTGTCTTCAGAAATCAATAACAGAAATTCTAATAAATGGGACTCAACTAAATGCACTCATAGACTGGCAGTTCACTCAGTTTTATAAATGAGTGTTTTGTAAAAAAATGCCATATTCAAGTGAAGTCATACTTTGGAAAAATAACAATGGCTAACTCTTCTCTTAGTTCAGACATTACAGGTTGTTGCACAGTGACAGTGAAATTACAAAATCACACATATAATAATGTAGAAGTGTTGATTATGAAAAATCTCTGCGCAGATTTCTTAATTGGTCATGACTTACTGAGTGGCCATTCTTATGTCGAGATTAATTTCAATGGTGACAGACCACCTCTTCAAATTTGTTCCTTGGCAGTGGCTTCCGTACCCCCTGTCTCGCTGTTCTCTAACTTAACACCTGACTGTAAACCGATCATTACAAAATCAAGACGCCAGACTGACGAAGATAAACAGTTCATTGCTACAGAGGTAACTAAACTACTGAAAGAAGGGGTAATTGAACCCAGTAACTCGCCTTGGCGTGCACAGGCATTTGTTGTGAAAGGAGGTAACCACAGGCACAGAATGGTTATGGATTACTCACAAACAATAAACAAATTTACTTTGCTCGATGCTTACCCTCTCCCCAAAATTGAAGAAATGATCTCAGTAGTATCCAAATATGAAATTTTCAGCACGATTGACCTCAGAAGTGCTTATCACCAAGTTCCAATCAAGGAGTCTGGAAAACATTATACAGCTTTCGAGGCTGATGGTAAACTTTATCAGTTTTTACGTGTTCCCTTTGGTGTTACAAATGGGGTTGCCAGTTTTCAGAGAACAATTGATAAAATTATTGAAAATGAAATGTTAGAAGGTACTTTTCCATATATTGATGACGTTACTATATGTGGAAAAACTCAAGCTGAGCATGACTGCAACTTGAATAGATTCTTAGCTGCCGCTCGGAAATATAATTTAACACTGAATGAAGAAAAGTGCCGTTATTCAACCACATCCATTAAATTATTGGGTTACAATATAACTAACAAAGTAATAAAACCTGATCCTGACAGACTTTCACCATTGATGGATCTACCTGTTCCCAATGATGCTTCATCTTTACAACGAGCATTAGGCATGTTTGCCCACTACTGCCGCTGGATTCCCAGCTTCTCTGACAAAATCCGCCCTCTCTTGACTAAAGGACCTTTTCCACTTACGGACGAGGCTCTAAAGGCATTTAACTCTCTTAAAGCTGATATTGCCAATGCTTCTTTAGCTGCCATAGAAGACAACATTCCATTTAGAGTTGAAACTGATGCCTCCGAGTTTGCGATAGGAGCTACTCTTAGTCAGGCTGAGCGCCCTATAGCTTTCTTCTCTAGAACACTAAATGCATCTGAAAGAAAACATGCCTCTATTGAAAAAGAAGCCTATGCAATCGTTGAATCTCTGAGACACTGGCGACACTACTTAATCGGTAGACACTTTGAAGTTTTTACAGACCAAAGATCAGTTGCATTCATGTTTGATCAACATCACAGCAGCAAAATAAAAAATGAAAAGATCATGCGCTGGAGGTTAGAGCTTGCATGTTTTAAATTTGATATCATTTATCGACCAGGCAATAGAAATGCAACAGCTGATGCCCTCTCAAGGATCAATGCAGCCATAATACCACAAATAAATTTAAGTGAATTACATGATTCTTTGTGCCATCCTGGAATTACTCGTAAGTTTTTTGCTCTAATCCAATGGTACATTGGATTAGAGCAAAAAACTTACCATTCTCTCTAGAAGATATTAAAAGGGTAATAAACTCGTGTAATTGTTGCAATGAAGTAAAACCACGTTTTTGCAGAAAGGAAGGAAAATTAATCAAAGCTACTGCTGTTGTAAATTATTTGCTTCAACACCACATGTTGTAACTTAGGTGGTTATTTTAGCCATGTGACATGTGGTAAATTGAATAATCTAAAGGTAATTATATATAAAGTTGAATAGCAAAAATGTGGGAATTAGACTGAAAATATCAAGGTAAATATACTTTTGTTTTTCCTGGAATAAATTGGTCACGAAAACAAAAATTTTACTTCAACTGAGGTTCCACGTGACCATGAACTAAAATGAGCGTAGACTTTTTTTTAAAAATGAAAAAAACACCAGTTTATTAACTGTGTGCACAAATACATTTCAAATTAAAATCTCGTTGACCACTCACAAACATTCTCCTTCAGAGAAACTTTCCCTTGTGCATGATCAAGAAAAAAAGTTTTATCTCATAATATATTACTTGGCATACCATTCAAGAGTTAAATTCTTTTTTTTTTTTCGATACATTAAATAATAGAATTTATCTCTCTAAATAAACTTAATAAAGCAAGGTAAAAGAAAATGGAAAAAAGGCTTATCTGCAGGACATGTTGAAGACGACTCGCCTCGTTGAATAGAATGACTCTTCAAGCCACTTATTCTGATTCTGAGTGAACCAACAAAAGTGGCACAACTGGATGACACGATCTCACATTTCTTGTACTTCTAACTCGGTACCAACTCCAATACTACCGTTCTAGGTTCTACTGAATCAAATTTTTTGCAACAACCGCGTGGTGTGGGTTACCACACACTACAACACACGCCAACAGGCACATCACAAATTCGCCAACAAAAAGTAACACATAATAGAACAAGCCTTATTGAACAAGGCGATGAATCTGCCAAACTGGCAAACGGTCGAATCAAACAGACGCTGGTTGGTTGGAAGCTTCTAGAATAATGTGGAAAATTCTTTGAGAGGCTTCACCCAACCAATGAGAGGAAAGGGCGGTAAAAATATATGACTGGGAGTTGAAGTAGAAGTATATGAACTAAGACTTAACTATTGAAATTAAATGAATATTAAATAAAATAAAACATTGCTTCAAAATGGTAAAATGAATATCGATTAACATGATATTTTAGAATCGATATGAACAAATGATAAATTTTAGAAGAGCAGAAGAGTAACTTAGATTAACATTGAAAACTGATAGGCTTAGGAAACCATGGAGGAATAACAAAAATGGAGATGAACTCAAATAAGAATGTTGTGAAGAAATAGATTTAACAGATTTAATCGATTCTCTTCACAACATATTCCTTGCTGTCAGAGAAAAAAAAATTTGAATGCCAGAACTGAATGAAATGGAGCATTAATTGCTAAATTTCAGAAGGAGAAAAGAGAATTTTTTTTTTTGAATAAAAAAACCAAATCTGAATACAACATAACAAGAAATATGAATGAAAAAAAAATGAAGCAAAGAAAAAATTAACCTACCAATTTGCAGAGGATCATGCACAGGGATTTATATACAATTTACTTACACTTCTGTGGTCATTACAAATATAAATGAATTTACAGTCACAGCTTCTGTGTCAACAATCTTATTTATGGTGCTCCTCTTATATGAGTTACAATTAATTAGTTCACTTGATGAGTTACATCTGGAGAATACCATCATTCTGTCCAACACATGTTAGAAACACTGAAATACAAAGACACAGTATAAGTAACTGATCAAATCAGCAAATTTACAAAACAAAAAAAAATTTTGACTTTTTTTTTTTTTTTTTTTTTTTTTTTTTTTTTTTTTTTTTTTAGGAAAACAGGACTGCCTAACTGGTAATCAATAACAGCAAACTGCCTTTGGTTGCTTTTTTTTTAGAGTTAAATTCATGAAAAGGCTGTTTTATTAGTTTAACAGAACAAACAATAAGTTACTATCACTATCCTTTAAGTGATTAATGAAATACTCCCTAACTTATCATTCATTAAGTAACAAGTGATTAAAAGTTATCACATATTCTATCCTTCAGTACATGTTTCAAGTGCACTTAAAAAAAAATATTAAAATGAACAATTGACACTAATTCCATTATGTGCCATGAACAAAACATTACTTTCATAATACTAAAAGAATTTTTTTTTTTTTTTTTTTTTAACTTGCCTAAGTTTATTACTAATACAATCCGTGTAGAAAACAATTTGGTTCTACAAAAATGAGTAAGATTTGTCTAAATGTTGATTAAACGTGTACTCCATAATTTCTTTTTATAGAAAAAGCAAACTTAAATCTTTACTGTTTCATCAACATATACTAGTAATTTTTATCTCACTTTTATTTTTTTTTTTTTTTAACATATTTATACCTTTCAATTTACTCTTAATAGGTATATAAAGAGTGAGCAATTAATATAGCTAATGAAATAACAAAATTACACATTTCTAATTTTTTTACACATAAATGGATAAATTTAAACAAAACAGTTAAGAAAAATTATTTACACAAATGATATGACTTAGTTGTTTGTTTTTTTTTTGTATTCATACAGCATCTAAGATTTTGTCTGCCCATCCAATCGCAGACATTGTAAAAAGGAGAATGTGAATGAACACATGAAAAATTGAAAAAGGTGGTTTTGTGCATCCGCACGGGAATGAGGAGTCTTGTCTGCCCATCCGGTAACAGACACTCTCACATACCCAAAACTTTCAGAGTAAAAAAAAATGAAAGAGGGCTGACTTTGACTTATGGTCTCAGTCCTAGAGGGGAAAAGGGCTGTGAAAGGACTTGTTCAGTACAACCCAAACAAGCCCTACTCCTCCACATTGGTTTATTAACCAGTGCAAGGAGTCGAGTCGACTTTCAGTAAAATTTTGTTTTGAAGAAAAACTGTTGGTACAGACCAACAAAAAGGGGTAGCTTCTGGTACAGTGACATGTGAAGCATACAAGGCAATAATTTTGAACTGCAACACAATGTCGAAGGGAAGAAATTGTATAGTCGTAGAAAAAAAAGATGTGATGGGTTTTGCACAGCATCACAAAAATATTTAGAAAAGTCAAGATCTAAAGTACCAGTAGCTGAAGTTGTCACCAATTGGTATTATATAAAAAAGGTCAAAACTATATTTTCCAGAACACTTTTTTTTTTTTTTTTTTTTTTTTATACTTAATGAAGTTGCCAACAATAAAGGTTGATAAGACTCATGATGATAGATTACATAGCATGATTAACATAATTATTTTAGATCATAATAGATTTTGCAAGTTTAACATATTGAAAAAAAAACACTTAGCTTATGTGAACATTAAAAGGAAACTTATCTTAAACTGAATTTAGGAGTTGCATAATTGTCTTCTATATCAGGTCCATCATTCCACAGGAGACTACAGGGCAGCTAAGAGTTTTCCGCCAGCAGAAGGTCAGTTACCAGGCAGCTTCCATGGAGAGTCTCACGTCAATCCAAATACAGGTGGGGCGCCATCCATCTGGATCCAGAATGCTTGAGTCGGTGAATAAGACATAGCTGACAATGGAGGAAAAAAATTTTTTTTAGTAATATTCAAAGTTGGGATCTAACTTTTTCTTGTTGCGAGTTGGTCTGACAACTCTTGTTATTTGAGGACTGTTTTCAGAGTTGTTGGCACTGTTCACACAATCATTGGCACTTTGAGCACTTGTACTAGGTACACTGTTCGAAGGTTGTTGGATTAGATGTTCTTTTCTTTTATCTAATCGAATTAGCTTATTTTGGTGGATATAGAATGGTGATGCATTCTCATTTTCCATTGACTTAACTTGTACAATAGCAGGGGAAATAATTTTTTGCACAATGAAAGGACCTTGATTTTCTTTTTTAAACACTTTAGGGAATTTTACTAACACTTTGTCATTCACTTTGAGTTTTTGAAATGTTCTTTCTTCACGAGATTTCTTGTACACTTGTTGTCTGTTCTTCTCATTATTCAGAAATGTTGTGGTATAAATTTCGTCTAAAATTTTTGTTAACTCGAAAATGTCATGTGCAGTGTCTAAAATCTTCCATTCAGATTGATTTTTATAATTTGAGTAGATGTCGTTAAGTTCTCGAGCAAAATGGACAAAGTTTGGGGTGAATTGAGTTGCAGGATGAGTAGTTGAGTTGTAAATTGATTGATGAATCTTCATTGCTGTATAAACATCATAACCTTCAGTTAACATTGTATTTATGGCAGTTTTTATTTGAGTGTTTATGCGTTCACTCAATCCATTAGCTTGTGGGTTGCAAATGGTTGTATGCTTGACATAAATCTTGATTTTTTCACAAACAGTATGGAATAAATCACTTGTAAATTGTGAGCCTTTGTCTGTGAGGACAATATTTGGTTTTCCATGAGTGGAAATGTAAGAAAGAAAAGCTTTTGTTATAGCTGATGCTGTAATTTGATTTAAATTATATAATTCAAGGTGTCGCGAAAAATGGTCTATAACAGTTAAGATGAATGAATGATTTTTTAAAGGACCAAGCAAATCCATAGAGATTTTCTGAGCTGGTTCTGTAGGAACAGGAGCAGGTAAGAATGGAGTTTTAGGAGGATTCTGATTTTTTAACTTTTTACATGTCTCACAACTGTTTACAAAATTTATGACATCAGCGATCATATTCTTCCATGTGAATCTTTTTCGAATGTTGTGCAGGGTTTTGTTATGACCTGTATGAGTTATATGTGCAATCTTGATCACTTTAGGGATTAAGGATGTAGGAACTACAGCTCTATGTAAAGCATTTTCTAAGATGTGAGAGGCTCTATTAAAGCATAGTAAATTATTTTTAGGGTTTATATAATATGCTTTATTTTTATTTTGGATTTTATTTTCTTTTATCTCCTCAATAATTTCTCTTAATGCTTTATCTTTATTTTGTTCTTCTCTTAAATTTTGATCTGAAATGTCATTGCAAGAAATATCACTCATATTAATGTTGTTAATTTTTTCATGTTGATAGTTATCAATATCTGAATCCACAACATTAGGTTTTGACGGGTTTCCCTCATTTACACTTTCAGATTGTAACATAGGAGGTAATTTTTTGTCAAGATCAAGATTATTGTTAAAGATTGGAAGAATGTCTTGAGATTCTACTAATTCAGGGTTAGTGGACAGGTCTTGATGAGGTGGGTCTTCTTGTAGTCTACTAAGGTAGTCGGCTAATATGTTTAATTTACCAGGGATGTGTTCGAATTTATATTGGAACTCTGACAGTTCCATGAGCCATCTTGTGATTATGTCTGCAGGTGAATTTGACTTTTTGTACTTTTCAAGAGGCTTTGAATCTGACAATACGAAGAATTCCCTGTTGTAAATATGATGCTTAAATGCAGTTATGCCTTTGAAAATGGCATATATTCTAATTTCAAAGGTGGATATCTTTTTTCGGATTGAGTTAATAACTTTGAAAAATAAGAGATGGGATATAGCTTATCACCATCAAATTGCATTAAAATAGCTGATATGGCATTGATAGAAGCATCCGTATTGATATAGAAAGGTTTGTCCCAATTAGGTAAATGTAGGAATGGTTGATTAAAGAAATGTTTTTGCAATTTTGCAAAGGATTGATCATGTACAGAAGTCCACTTGAATTTAATTTTTGGAGAAGTTAGTGCAATTAAAGGAGCTGCTATTTCCGCAAATTGAGGAATAAGGTTTCTATAAAATGATGCAAGTCCTAAGAATGATTTTACTTGTTTCTTTGTTTTAGGAATAGGAAAACCTGTTATTTTTTTATGTTTGAGTCTATTGGAGAAATGGTTCCATTTTGTATGTGAAATCCTAAGAAATTGATGGAATTGGTGTGAAATTGGCATTTTTCAGGAGAAAGAGTTATATTATGCTTTGCAAGAACTGAAAACAACTTCTCTAAAGTTTCCAACATTTGTTTAAATGAATTAGCACCTATGACCATGTCATCTTGATAAGAAAATATGTTGTCACATTCGGTTAATTGTATGATTTGATCCACTAGTTGTTGAAATGTAGATGCAGCTGTTTTTAAACCAAATACAAGTCTGTTATAAGTAAAGGTACCCCAAGGAGTGATAAAAGAAAGTTTATCTTGGAGTTCCCTAGGCAATGCAATCTGCCAATATGCATTTGGCATGTCTAATGTAGAGAAAAATTTATACTTTGATAATTGGGAGATTAAGTTGTTAATTTTAGGTAAAGGATAAGAAGCTGGAATGATTATTGCGTTAAGTAATCTTAGGTCGAGAGCAAGTCTGTACTTTTGTTTTTGACTAGGATCTGTCCTTTTTTTCTTAACCAGTAACATTGGACATGCCCATGAAGAGCTAGCACGGTTAATAATATTAGCATTTATCATTTCTGATAATTGTGATTTTGCCTCAGCTTCTAATGCTTGTGGTACAGGAAATGGCAAAGCCTTAATGGGATGAGAATTCAAAAATTTTATTTCTGGGGTTACTAAGTCTGTATGACCAAGAGTTTTTAAATTCTTCGAGAACACTTGTGAATTTTGTAGAAGTGTTCTTAATAAATTCTCTCTTTGATCAGAAGGCAGATGAGTTAACTTAAAGTCCTCTTTAATTAATTGTTCTTTCCTAAGTCTAATCACATCTTCTGATGGTACAATTACATTGCATAGTTCATGAGAGTCAGAATCAAATTTGTACTCTTGGATATCATTTTCTGTTAAATTGGTATAATAACCAAGAATTGCATTTTTGTTAATATGGACAAATTCCTTGGAATTATTTTCAATTATAATAAGGAACATGTTTTGTTTGATATGTTCCAGCGAATGAATACTGTCAACAAAATGTAATTTAGGATCTTCATAAGAAGGTGTAAAAAGGAAAAAATTGTCAGGCATATTTTTATATTTTACTTTAACATACAAGCATTCTTTAGGAGGAATTGTAATTGTACATGAATTTAGAATTTTATTACCTTCTACATTATTTATATCACATGGTTTAGCTTCATTTATAGACTGATGATTACTGACAACTGTATTAACCATAGGAGTATGATTTGATTCATTTACTCCAATTTGATTTTGTGTTACACCATTATTATTGTACATTTGATTATTAGATACTTCAGGTTGACAAGATTCATTAATAGTAGGATTTAAGTTATTAAAATTTGTCAGATCTAATTCAAACCAGTTTGTTAATTGTTCATTAGAACTAATTGTATTTATGAGATTATTTTCTTCGTTATCATTAACAAAAGGAATTTTCTTATCTTTGTAAAGAATAGCATTAAAACTTGGAGCTATTGTGATTGAAAACTTTGAAAGAAAGTCAAAGCCTAATATTACTGTAAATTTATTGTTGCTTATGTCAGTAATGTAAAGATTATGTGAAAAATGATTACCATGAATTCTTATGTTAATTTGGATACATCCAGAAAATTTAACTATGGAATTGATGGTTTTTATTGACACCTTTCTTGAAAGAAACTTATAGGGAACTTGCTGTTTTAAGAAGTGAAAGAATTCTTCGTCTATAAACGACAAACTAGAACCGGTATCAATTAAAGCGTTTTGGGAAATTTGTTGAAAGTTTATACTAATACAAGGTAACTGTACTGATTTTTCAAAAGCTGAAAAGATCCTATGATCAACATCATCTTTTTGTACACTATTTTCATTACTATGCAAGTCCACCACAGATTTAGAAGAAACTTTATTAGGTGTGAATGATAATGAAGTATTTAAACTCTTGTTAAGAAAGATTCTTGTTTTTTGACGAGGAGGATTTGAGGTTTCTGGCTTTAATTCAGGAGACGAGGCTAAACCGCCAGATGTATTCAACCTCATTTCTCGTTTAAATTTTCTTGAAATTTTGAACTTTTTCCCTGATTTTTAGGCTTATGTTTGTCATCTCTTTTGCCAATTACTTCCAAAAATTGATAACATTGGGGCATAAGATGGCCACGCCTAGAACAAAAGTTACATATTTTGACCTCACGGTTTTGTCTGTTGAAATGATTATTACTTTTGAATGAATCATATGAGTCGTCTCGCCTTTTATGTTGAAATCTTTGATTATCCTTTTTGGGATTAAAGTTCTTTTGTCTTTTAAATTTAGGAAGTTTTGGTGTGTTTTCTTTATCTACATGAAAGTTTTCAC
Source organism: Maratus speciosus (assembly GCA_963932465.1). Lineage (NCBI taxonomy): Eukaryota > Metazoa > Arthropoda > Arachnida > Araneae > Salticidae > Maratus > Maratus speciosus. Next base: position 570,860,417 of record OZ010795.1, on the reverse strand, counting down.
CGATTTTGGCAACTGGTGATTCATTTTCATCAAATATTCTCTTAAGTTGCTCAGCTTTTTTTAGAATTTCATCAAATGATGATAATTCATACTCTAAGATCTTTATTTTTATTTTTTTTTGGTAAGGCACTAACAAATAAGTCTTTTTTAAGTTCAGAAATAGCTGCCTGATCCAATTTTGGATACTTTTGATGCAGCGCTTTGTCAAGACGAAATGAAAAATTGTTTAGGGATTCATTTTCCTCACGTTTGAGACTATTAAGATCAGTAGGTGTACTTTTCTTACTAAAGAATTTTTCAAATTCTTTTCGTATAGCCTCAATATCATTTTTACAGTTAATGTAAGATGAATCTAAGTAAAATTGCAAAGCTGGACCTACCAATTTGCTTTTAAATAAAGCTAAAGTCTCTGTTTCTGACAGCTTATAAATTGATTTTACTTCTTTGATTTGATCAAAAAAAAATTTGACAAGAGTGGGATCCCCACTGAATTGTTGAATCTGAATATTTATATGTTTGCTAGCCATTTTAATAAGTTATTTGAAATTATATATACTTTAGTCAGGAATATTTGAAAAGTACTGCATTGCTAGGTTTTCTATATTATATATATATACTTAATACACAAATATATCAATACTTCAAGGCAATTGGTTTAACACAAAAATATATATTGAGCATCATAAGTGAAAAAATTGAATAAAAGTCCTGCATTTGTTACTTTCAAACATGATTATTGAGTCAGATTTTAAGTATACCTCAATATATTGAATTATAATTATACGTGAAGAGTTACCTCAAATTTCATTATATAACACTTCAATTATGTAAAAGTTTTGATGGAATTATTTTAAACACATAGGAAGCAAAAATGATAAAAAAGGTCACAGAAATGATTATTTTCTCATATTTTGAAAATATTAAGTAGTTTCCAATACAATATTTCAAAAAAAATTCCAATTTCATTCCTTAATTTATACATTAAATCAATCATTTTCTGTCATTTCATCCTTGTAAAAGAAATATAATTGTTCTTGATAAGCAAATATTTAATTAATGTAGTTGTTTCATGAGAAATTGCATGTTATATGTATTTATTCTCAACTATCTACACTTAAACACATAAGAAAAAAAGAGACCTCAGGTGAAGAGGGATTCGGCATCACATGTTGTAACTTAGGTGGTTATTTTAGCCATGTGACATGTGGTAAATTGAATAATCTAAAGGTAATTATATATAAAGTTGAATAGCAAAAATGTGGGAATTAGACTGAAAATATCAAGGTAAATATACTTTTGTTTTTCCTGGAATAAATTGGTCACGAAAACAAAAATTTTACTTCAACTGAGGTTCCACGTGACCATGAACTAAAATGAGCGTAGACTTTTTTTAAAAAATGAAAAAAACACCAGTTTATTAACTGTGTGCACAAATACATTTCAAATTAAAATCTCGTTGACCACTCACAAACATTCTCCTTCAGAGAAACTTTCCCTTGTGCATGATCAAGAAAAAAAGTTTTATCTCATAATATATTACTTGGCATACCATTCAAGAGTTAAATTCTTTTTTTTTTTTCGATACTGTTATAAAGCTATATTCGCCATGGCGAATCCCTCTTTACTTCCAGGTCTCTTAAATTAACTTTCATTCTGTATCAGTCAGTTCTTTTAAATGTATATAAATCTCCCGCTTAAAAGTTCGCACTTTGTGGACTTAGTTGCCTCATCTGCCTCCTTGGTTTTTTTAATTTAGTGTCCAGTTCAGCTGCTGTGCACTCAACTCAGTATGTGAGCTCAGTAGTTTGATTCATGCTTTATCACCTCATCCAACCAATCTTCTGTTCTCGACTTTCGCCAAGGTTAGGGTTACTAAAAGTTGGTTTTATCACTTGGCGATAGGTATAACTTTTGAACATGTATTTACACTCTCGCCTTGGCGTAACTCAATGCGCTTGGCGCCTTTCACCCTCTCTGGCAACCTCGGGCCTCGTGGCCGATGTCAGTGGGACTTTTTTTAGTCAGTCTTATTTTCTTACACTAGAAGGAGCAACAGCAAGGATTGGGGGCTCACCTTGAAACTAGGGACGCCGGAAAGCAAGATGTGATGCTGCAGGAATGTAAATTAGCCCAGCTAAGTCTTTTTTTTTCATTTTGTTTTCATTCTTTCTATCGTTTTCCCTTCCCGTTGAGAAACCCATTAAGTTTCTTTTTGTAACAGGATCCCTTTTCAAACATTGTAATAATTTGATAGAGAATATATGCCTTTTTTTTAACTTCACCATCATTGTCTTTGTTTTTCCTTCTTTTACATATAAGTTTTGTGTTGTATATTTTTAAACATGTTTTTTTCCCTAGTTTCTTTTCCAGAACACGGTTTCCTTTTGTATTAACTTTTTAGGTCATCCTTTAAATATTTTTCAGTCTATGTTTTTTTTCAGTCGTTCTCTCCCACGCATTGTTAACTTTAAATATATTCTTTTCATGCAAAGGCGTATGCGATCAACTTTATAGCTGTTTGGCTACCAGGTTTATTACATATGGTGCCGAAACCCGGTATTATCCGTTTGTAGTGGATATTAGCATCTTGCTGCACGGATTATGTGTTCTGGAAAATCCGTTTCAATCCTATCTAAATTCATGGTAAAATCGTGTTTCATTGGCATGGCATAATACTTTTATGTATGGTAAATAGTTTTGTTCATGTATTTTGTGTAATAATATGGTATTATTTAATATTTCGTAATCTTTAAAATTTATGCACATGGCATCTATGAGGGATTGATTCATAGTTTATTTTATTGGTATGTGTGAATTTCTTTCTCCAGTATTATTTGATTTGATATTCCCTATGTTCAGTTTATATTTTTAGGATATTTCAGTAGTATTTTTTTCTTTTTTCACAATGTCGAAGAAATCTTTGTTTTTAAATATACAGCCGTTCAACGGCGATCCGAAATTTGTTAAGTTTTTCTTTCAACAACTAAAATCTGTGAAGGAGTTAAATGAGCTAGGTAACAAACAGATTTTAGCGATTTTCACTAATAAGTTAGAGGGTTCTGCACTTGAATTTTATGTAGACACACCTGCTGTTCAAAATTTAAAAACGTTGGATGAATTAGAAGCAGCGTTTATTGAATTTTTCACATCTACTGATATTGTGCACTCTTTAAAAGCTTTGGATAGTCTACAAATAAGGGAAGATGAGAAATTTAAGCAATTTGCTTCTCGCTTAGACGTTGCAGTTCGTAATGTTTACCCGAATGTGGATGAAAATTCATTAAGTCAGATTAAGTTCATGACTTTGCTTCGCCTTGCCCCTAAGTATATAAAAGCTAAACTTTTGGAAGAGGGCATTTCTGATTTTAAAGCTGCTATTGCACGTGCGGATGTTTTAAAAAATATCAATTTGGCAAATTTATCTCCACCTGTTAAGAAAAGTGACAATGCTGTAGTTTATCATAATCAGGTGTCTAATCAGCAAAGCTCTTTTTCAAATGATAATTCTGCTGCTGATTGTGTCCCTTCAAATGATTATTCTGTCCCTCAGCGATCATTCCGGCGTCCCACACAAAAATTTCATAAAGGTGATGCCCCACATCAGTGGCATAAGCCAAATGGTAACAAAAAGTGGCACAACAACAACAACTTTAAATGTAGGCACAACACATTTAAACATAATGATAATTGCAGATTTTGTGGCAAATCAGGACACTATATGAAAGATTGTTATCATTTTATAAACCTAATTAATCGTTCTGAATCACATAGTTCTAATGTAAATCATAACAGGCATACAAAACACGACAGCAACAGGAGCGATTTAAACGATCGTCGGAAGTAGAAGCAGCTGGCACTCTGCCTTCCGCTAGTTTACCATCGCCAGCAGTTGATAAACATGAAAATCAAAATATTGATAGTGCACAACACTGCCAACAAAATGAAGTAATCCTCACGACTTTTGACAACAATTCCACATTACCATGTGTCCTTGCTCACATAAAGGGTATTTCATTTCCCATGCTAATTGATTCTGGAAGCACCATTTGTCTTATTGACACGTCATTAGTAGATTTTTTAAAAGGGAAAATATCATACAAATTTTTATCAAGACAAGTTAACATAACCACCATTAATTCAACTGTTGCATTTAGAGGATGTATTGAATTCTCATTCAAATTGAAAAATAATTTTTTTAAACAGGAGTTTTACATCACTGACATTGACCATAAAAAATTTTCAGCCATTCTTGGATTTAATTTCATATCAAAATATGCTATAACCATAGCATCTGCATTTGATGCAATGCTATTTAAAGAAGACAAAATCCCTTTTATTAAAGATTCTGATAATATTCAAGGAACTATTCACCACTTAGACATTTCCCGTAATCAAGTAAGCGATGCTTTCTTTCAAAATAACAGCACAAATTTAAGTAAAACAGTAAATTCTGTTGAACATGAAGGGTATTATGTTGACAATAGGGAAAACTTTGACCAATATGCTGAACAACCTAATGATAATATTGAACATTTTGAACAACCTGTTAACCATAATTTTAATGTAAATGCAGATTCTTATTATCCAATTCATGAAAATGTTACTTCCAATATTGTAAATCATAATTTTAATAGTAATAATGAAGATGTGTTTAATGTAAATAATCCACCCATTGATGATGTGAATATAAATACCAGTAATCCTTCTGAATTTGAGAATTTTTCTGAAAATGTACTTAGTTCATATCGTACTGTGATTCCTGAAAATGGAATTTCGTATGTTAAAGTCAAAATAAAAAATAAGCCTACCTCATCTGAATTTATATTTAACCCTTTATTGGACAGACCTGGTATTGTCATAAATCCTTCCCTTCATTCTCTTGCACATTTGACTAGTAATTCATTTTTAATTGTAATTGAAAATAAAAATGCAGAACAGTTCTTTTTAAAGAAAAATGTTAAAATCGGCACTATATCAAATGTTCAAAACACTGACATTCAAGAAAATAATTTCTCCGAAGAAGTGTGTAATTTGATAAATCCGTCAGTCGAAGTTGTTCAACAGAGAGCAGCTGAATTCAATGTTGATGACTTTTGTTTAGATCATTTAAATTCTTTGCAAAAAAAGGAAATGATTGTAATTTTAGAGAAATACACACAGGCCTTTTCTAAATCTTTGAACACCATTGGTCATACTGATCTAGTTATCCCTAAAATAGATATCAGGAACTCCCCTCCAGTCAAGACTTTGCCTTATCCCATCCCACAGGCTTTACAGGATGAAGCAAAAAAACAACTTAATGAAATGTTGGCTGCTGGGATAATCAAGCGGGCAAATTCTTCTTGGGCATGTCCCATGTTGTTGGTAAAAAAAAAGATGCTTGACCCTTCTAAACCTCAACAGTATAGACTTGCTCTAGACCTAAGACTTTTAAATGCAGTTATAATGCCATCAACTTACCCGCTTCCTAAAATTCAGACCTTGTTGAATAGTTTAGCCAACTTTAAATTTTTCACAACTTTGGACCTGCCATCTGCTTATTGGCAGATTCATATGCCTCATCACTTACGTGACAAGGTCACATTCACCACTCCATGGGGTTGTTTTTCTTACAACAGATTAGTGTTTGGGCTTCGTACTGCTGCTTCAACATTTCAGCAAGTAATTGACGAGTTAATACAACAGGCTGATGTGGAAGGAGTGTTCTCTTATCAGGATGATGTTGTGATAGGTGCCAATTCTTTTGCAGAAATGAAAGCCAAATTAACAAAGTTGTTGGAGGTATTCATAAAAAACAATATCACATTAAGTTCAGCAAAATGTCAATTTCATAAATCTAAAATAAATTTTCTGGGTTTTGAAATTTTTAACCATCAGGTTATGCCCATGCAATCAAATGTAAAAAAAATATTGGCCTTTCCTGCCCCTAAAACAAAGAAGCAAGTTAAGTCATTCATAGGACTTTGTTCATTCTACAGATCTTTGATACCTGCTTTCGCTCGTAGAATCGAACCCTTAATAAGATTGACATCCCCTAAAGAGAAATTTAAGTGGTCTCAGCTTCAGGAAGAAGCATTTCAGGACTTGCAACAAGTGTTTTTTAAAAGACCCATCCTTCATCTTCCCAATTGGGATGAAACCTTTTATGTAAATACAGACGCTTCTGTCACAGCTATTTCTGCCGTATTGATGCAAAAGAAAAATGGTATTCTACTCCCTGTGTCATTTTTTTCAAAACTTTTGTCCCCCTCTGAAAAAAAGTATCCACCTATAAAATTAGAACTGTATGCCATTTTTAAAGGAATTTCAAGTTTTAAATATCAGCTTTATAACAGGCATTTCATAGTGTTGTCTGATGCAAAACCACTAAATCATTATAAAAGTTCCTCGTCACCAGCCGACATAATAACTCGATGGCTTATGGAGCTATCAGAATATTCGTTCACATTTGAACACATTCCTGGTTCTGAAAACATCTTAGCTGACTATATCAGCAGAATACCTGTTCCTACTCCATCTGAGGACATAATCACAAACCCTAAGCTCCTTACAACAGATGAAATCATTCCAGTTGAGAAATCTGAGTTAGATTTAAGAAACAATTTACCGCATAGTTTGCAGAAGTGTAACCATTTTGACATCAATCATGACTCATTTTTTTTGTTTAATATTAACACTGACAACCATATATCAGATGAACTTTTGTATAGTGAACAGCGAAAAGATCATGCACTAAAAAAAATTATCAATAAAATAGAAAATAATGCATACAATGAACAAGGCAGTCCATACTACCTAAATCCAGAGACAAACATCCTATGCTATGATAAATTTTTTTCATCAGAACTTAATAACCTACACAGAGCAGTGTTACCCCCATCTTTACTTTCAAGAGCTCTTGCCCTTGCTCATGTAACACATGCCGGATTCAACAAAACCTTAGAAAATGTTAAAAAGAGATTCACATGGAGAACCATGGCTGCAGATGTTTCTAACTACATTAACTCCTGTCAGACTTGTTTGCTACACAAAAATTTACATAAAGCACAAGCTCCTCTTTTGCCAACTCCGTTGCCAACCGCTTGCAATCAAAAGGTGTCTATGGATCTTGTGGGTCCTTTTAAAAATAACTCCCATATTTTGACAATTGTTGACCACTTCTCAAGGCATTTAGAATTATACAATCTACAAAATATTTCTGCCCCGCCTGTAACAAAGGCTCTTTTGCATTACTGTGCTACCCATGGAAAACCCGATATTGTACAAACTGATCAGGGAAAACAATTTGACTCCAACATTTTTTCTTCTTTTAATGACAAGTTGCACATGAAATTGAAATTTGTTACAGTAGCCCATCCACAGGCAAATGGTTTATCAGAATCCTTGAACAGGCAGTTGAAAACTGCCATTAATACCATGCTTTCTGATGGTTATGACTTTTTCACAGCCATGAAAACTCATCAAAATCTGTACAATTCAACTATTCACCCTGCCACAAAGTTCACGCCAAACAAAGTGCACTTTGGCAGAGATATGTCAGACTTATATGAAAATTACAAGTCACAAGGTAACTGGACTTTGGATCCCAACACTAGAGACATGCACAAGATCTTTAAAACATTAGACAAGATATACCATCATACATACACCAACAATGAGCAATTTAAAAGAGACACTCTTGATAGATGTAATACAAAGAGGAAGTTCATGAATTTAGAATACAATGATAAGGTATTCATTACATTTCCTAATGTTTTCAAAAAAAGAAAACAGGGTCCATACTGGGTAAAGAAAATTATTTCTCCATCAGTTGTGCAGTTACAAATTTGTAATAATTCCAGTGCTTTTCCAATTCTAGTGCACACTGATAGAATTCTTAAGGTCATCCCCAGAAAAACCCATTTGCAAGAACATAGAATTAAAGATGACATGTCTCAGAACTCCTCGTCCCCATCACCGAATACTAATGCTGAACAGCAACAGTTACAAAATTCCTCTGTGTCTGCTCAAGAAAGCAATGACTCTTCGTTGACACATAATGTTTCAGACAGCAACGTTCCTGTTCCTTTCTCGTCTGATAATGCATTACCTGTGCATGATAAAAGGATAACTCTGATGGAAGATTGCGATTCAACAACCAGTTCCTCATCTATGGACAACAGCAATATTAACCTATCACCTGTTCAACCTAATGCGTCATCACCTATATCACACACATCTACTATTGATCAATTGTCACCAAGTAGCTATAGCAATAACAGCCGTCTATCAGACAATACTGCATCTCATCATTCGTCACCAATTAATCAGATCCCTGTTTCTCCAAGTCCTACGACTGTTTCTCCAAGAAGATTGCGTACCAGAATCTTTAGGAATCGAAACAGCGACTTTTTGTACTATTAAGTTTTATTAATGTCTTACAATTTTTGCAGACATAGTCACTGTAGTAGAGTTGTTCCTGTGTACAGGGAGCAATGCTTTTAGTTGATAGCCTGATGGATCTACAGTACTGGTCTTGAAAGTGGTGTCAACAGGAACTACTGCAGATGAAAATGAACTGTGACAATGGAGCCATCCCTTTCTGAAAAGTTACTCATTCTATAAGTTGACCTACCCTGGATGATGAGTTTTTCTGGACATCTGTTCTCTACAATTACATGATAAGTTACATTTTTTTTCTCTCTAAAATTAATTTATTTGTTTACTTTGTTATTACTTATATTGTTATAATATTTGGATAAAGATCTTAGAAATGTGTGATTGGTAACAGTAAATATGATTATTAAATTATAATATAGGTTACAATATCAGATTTAAAATTTTTCTATATACTATATAATATAAAATAAATGCTTTAGATAACTTTGAAAAGCCAATAGTAGTATTCTGTGATGTTGCACAATTTGATGCAATTTATATGGTCAAGTAGATAGTCATTGTTTATGTAGTGAGGAATTGTTATTTGTGAGGCTTATATATTAAAAATGCATATTATGTGTAAGTTTTTTTTTTTTTTTTCTTTCACTTAACACCCTTTAATGGTTGGGTTACATCAGAATATTTGAATAGTTACCAGTTTAAATTCTCAAAATATATTTAAGATTTAGGTATTGGCATTTTCCCTTCGTGTATTACTAGGAATAATACTGGAAATGTCATGGTACAGGTACCCTTAATAATAAACGCGTCATAAAGAAATAAATTGTTGCAATTTAAGGGGTGCAGATAGTAATAAATAAATATGTATTGGGTAAAATAATTTAGATGTTAAAGCATGCTAATGTTAAATGATCCTTTAGTAAATGTCTTAAGTTATACATTGAGAATCTGGATTATACTGACTTTGCAAATAAAATGTAAATAAGTAATATGTTCTTTAGTCATTTAATTGGTAACTTAAAATGTAATTACTATAATTTAACTCTGCTTCCTTTCATTATGTACTTAGACTCTGGCCAATTCTAAGACATGTGACATCTGTTGATGAAAGTTTTTTCAATAAGTTCCTATATTAATTTGTAAAGATATATAATTTTTTTTCTGGAGAGCTGCACTTGGTTTAAGAGAAATAATGTTAGTATATAATTTGTGTATTGTGCTTGGAGATGTGTTTGCCTTCCCAGGTCCTTAAGTGGATAGTACAAAAATCTGAATTTCTTTTACACTGCTTAAAGTTGTTTTGTTGCAAGATAGTCCTTGCCAAGTATTCTTTTCCTTGCTAAAAAAAAAAAAAAAAAAATATCAATTTTGAGTGTTGGTTCTGTTGCGTTGAAATTCTAGACATAGTTTAAAAGTATAGTTGACTATACTTCAGTTTTTTTTTCTGCTTATGGAAAATTAAGTTTTTCATTTGCATTTTTTTTTTAAATTTAAGTATTTATATATATATGGAATAATTTGGTTTTTTATTTTACATGAAAGGCAAGGCATAAACTATTGCCTAAACTAAACTGCCTATTGGCTTGATGAAACTTATAATTGTCCTTTTTGACACTTTTGGACACAGAAAAGTTACTATGCTGAAATGTAATTGAAATGTAATACATCAAAAGATGGTTGTGTAAAAGTGCACTGGTATTTCTCCATAGTTAGGTGTAATATTGTGTTCAATTAAATTAAACATTCATCTAGGTATAAATGTACATTAATCTCTCATATTACTGCAAAATCTATGTATGCCATGTTTACTAATTTTTTTTTTACTTTTATCTCTCTTCTCTTAGATGCCCATCTCTGTAAAGCTCATTCCTAGGGCATGGACTGTCGATTAATCCTGCTAATTGTTAAGCAGAAGTCTGTTTTTTGAGAAGAGTGATCATCACTTGGTTTTGTACATATTTAATGTTTTTATAATATTGTAAATCCTGGTTTCGCGTGCATCTGTACTTATGGGTTTCTCATCTTAAGTGTTTGGGTAACGTCCTTTTCTGTAAAAAAAAAAAAGTTTTTCATCAGGATAGAGGTGATTGCACCCTATCCGCTTCAAAATTTTTTTTTAATTGGAGGTACAGGAATATGTTATAAAGCTATATTCGCCATGGCGAATCCCTCTTTACTTCCAGGTCTCTTAAATTAACTTTCATTCTGTATCAGTCAGTTCTTTTAAATGTATATAAATCTCCCGCTTAAAAGTTCGCACTTTGTGGACTTAGTTGCCTCATCTGCCTCCTTGGTTTTTTTAATTTAGTGTCCAGTTCAGCTGCTGTGCACTCAACTCAGTATGTGAGCTCAGTAGTTTGATTCATGCTTTATCACCTCATCCAACCAATCTTCTGTTCTCGACTTTCGCCAAGGTTAGGGTTACTAAAAGTTGGTTTTATCACTTGGCGATAGGTATAACTTTTGAACATGTATTTACACTCTCGCCTTGGCGTAACTCAATGCGCTTGGCGCCTTTCACCCTCTCTGGCAACCTCGGGCCTCGTGGCCGATGTCAGTGGGACTTTTTTTAGTCAGTCTTATTTTCTTACACTAGAAGGAGCAACAGCAAGGATTGGGGGCTCACCTTGAAACTAGGGACGCCGGAAAGCAAGATGTGATGCTGCAGGAATGTAAATTAGCCCAGCTAAGTCTTTTTTTTCATTTTGTTTTCATTCTTTCTATCGTTTTCCCTTCCCGTTGAGAAACCCATTAAGTTTCTTTTTGTAACAGGATCCCTTTTCAAACATTGTAATAATTTGATAGAGAATATATGCCTTTTTTTTAACTTCACCATCATTGTCTTTGTTTTTCCTTCTTTTACATATAAGTTTTGTGTTGTATATTTTTAAACATGTTTTTTTCCCTAGTTTCTTTTCCAGAACACGGTTTCCTTTTGTATTAACTTTTTAGGTCATCCTTTAAATATTTTTCAGTCTATGTTTTTTTTCAGTCGTTCTCTCCCACGCATTGTTAACTTTAAATATATTCTTTTCATGCAAAGGCGTATGCGATCAACTTTATAGCTGTTTGGCTACCAGGTTTATTACAGATACATTAAATAATAGAATTTATCTCTCTAAATAAACTTAATAAAGCAAGGTAAAAGAAAATGGAAAAAAGGCTTATCTGCAGGACATGTTGAAGACGACTCGCCTCGTTGAATAGAATGACTCTTCAAGCCACTTATTCTGATTCTGAGTGAACCAACAAAAGTGGCACAACTGGATGACACGATCTCACATTTCTTGTACTTCTAACTCGGTACCAACTCCAATACTACCGTTCTAGGTTCTACTGAATCAAATTTTTTGCAACAACCGCGTGGTGTGGGTTACCACACACTACAACACACGCCAACAGGCACATCACAAATTCGCCAACAAAAAGTAACACATAATAGAACAAGCCTTATTGAACAAGGCGATGAATCTGCCAAACTGGCAAACGGTCGAATCAAACAGACGCTGGTTGGTTGGAAGCTTCTAGAATAATGTGGAAAATTCTTTGAGAGGCTTCACCCAACCAATGAGAGGAAAGGGCGGTAAAAATATATGACTGGGAGTTGAAGTAGAAGTATATGAACTAAGACTTAACTATTGAAATTAAATGAATATTAAATAAAATAAAACATTGCTTCAAAATGGTAAAATGAATATCGATTAACATGATATTTTAGAATCGATATGAACAAATGATAAATTTTAGAAGAGCAGAAGAGTAACTTAGATTAACATTGAAAACTGATAGGCTTCGGAAACCATGGAGGAATAACAAAAATGGAGATGAACTCAAATAAGAATGTTGTGAAGAAATAGATTTAACAGATTTAATCGATTCTCTTCACAACAACTGCCCCTTTTGAGAGGTTAAATCTAGATTTCAAAGGACCCTTACCAGCAGCTTCCAGAAATCGTTTTTTGCTTACTATCGTTGATGAGTTTTCAAGGTTTCCTTTTGCGATCCCATGCCCTGATACCTCTGCTGCTACTGTAATTGCTCAACTGCAGAACCTATTCTCAGTTTTTGGAATACCAGCATATGTACATTCTGATAGGTTATCATCTTTTATGTCACGTGAGTTAAAAACCTTCCTAACTTCACTTGGTGTAGCAACAAGCCGAACAACTGCATACAATCCTCAAGGGAATGGTCAAGTGGAGAGATACAACGGAATCATATGGAAAACTATCCAACTTGCCTTAAAATAAAAAAAGATGGCAATCGAACGTTGGGAAGAAGTTTTACAACCTGCTCTACATTTCATCCGCTCCCTCTTATGTACAGCAACTAATGCTACACCACATGAAAGACTCTTCAACCATGCTAGGAGATCCTACAATGGTCGCTCATTGCCTACTTGGTTGTACCACCCTGGTCCTGTACTCATGCGGAACCATGTACGTGCTAATAAGTATGAACCAATTGTCCAGGAAGTAGAGCTTATTGAAGCAAATCCAGATTATGCTCATGTAAGATTCCCAGATGGTCGCGAAACTAATGTCTCTATAAGACACTTAGCACCAAAAGGAGAAACTATGTAATCACCTAGACGTGGAGACATTTGTGACAACCGAATGCCCCTATCTTCCTTCGACTATCAGAATACCAAGTCGGATGATGAACTTCCCGAATCCTCAACAGAACAGAATACTGAAGAAAATGCCACTTCATTGCCTGTTAGTCCAGAGTTGCATACAAAGAGCCTCAGAAGATCTACAGCTGAAAGTTTAGATGGCGAAGGCGTACTACGTCCGACAAGAAAAAGACGCCAGCCTTCCTATTTGACAGACTATGTGACCGATTGAATTAGCAAACTCTTTAGGGAGGGGTGAATGTGATATTATGTATTTGTGTGGCAACACTATATTTACTTATGTAAAGTAGCAATAGCATAATTTATTCATATTCTATACTTGCAATGCTATTGCTTTAACCTATGCTTATTTTTAGTTAATAAAAGCTTTTATAAGCTCTTAATGTTGCTAATCTATTTCAGGCAGTGAACTCGAGACTAGGGATTCTGGGTTCGAATCCTTCCAGTCCAACATCGTGTCACAATTTTTTTTTTGTTTTGTTTATTGGTTGTTTTATATTTTTCATAATGAATAAGATATTTTTGATGAAGATATATTTTTATTATACAGAGGCACGTGTATTTTTATTATAATAATAAAATACTTATTTAAATGTGAGAAAATGAGGTATTTCGAGCTGAAAGTTTTACATCTGAACGCCTTTTAAATATTCAAAGTTTCGTTTCTAAGTGATTATATATGTATAATGATATAAACATTAAGCAAATCCAAATGAAAAAATAATATATATTGTGCAAAAATATCCTTTTGCACGTAGGATAATTCCTTGATTTTTTTTTTTTTTTTGAATACTTTACGAGTGAATTTTTATCGAGACTAGGCTGGAAATCATATTTTACTTTGAACATTATAAAAATAAAATGTAATAGTTGTAGATTATTTTAACTAAAAATATCTGTACATATATTTTTTAAAGAGATAAAGTATATAGGTCTGCTGTCTAGTTTTATAGTGAATAAAGTATGATTAGAATGTTTATAAATTTTCTACTGAAAGTATAAGTAAGTATTTTGCTTATACTAACAGAATTTTGAATGCCATTTATTTCTCATGTTTTATGATGTATTTTGGTCTGTTATCCACACGGTATTAAAATATGCAATCATAAAATAAGAAATATATATATTAAAACCTTCTCTGAAAAACTGTCTAACAGTGCAAATTCCATTGAAATCCATCCAGTATAGTAGATTACAAACAAATCTCATATGTTGATATCACAATCTTGGTTTACTAACAGCATTCTATTTATCCCAGAAGTTATAAATCAACTGATAAATCATTTTTAAATAAATAAAAAGAAAATTGTTAAAAAGTTAAAATTTTTAGATCACCAGTTGAATTCTTAAATTGTAGCAATCAACCTACCAAACAAAGCACAACTAATAACACATAAGCAGAAAACGCACAATCACGTGATCAAATCGCCCACACCATTTTTTTGAGCAGCTTGAGCGGAGTTTGTGTGCGGTTGGTTAACTAATTTTAAATGCTAAATGGGCTAAAGTAGATAAAGAAGGTCACGTGATGTTTTTCCCGACTATTTTAGATTTTATCTGAGTGAACATAGACATCATGAACATAGAATAGAGAAGGACTTCTCACGAAATAGGTTTTAGAAGAAGAAAACCGTTCCTTGAAAATTTGTCTAATAGATGGCGCTATGTCGCACGGTTGTACTCGGTTTCGTCTGCTTCAATTTGCTCTACCAATAACTTCTTTGATCAATGAGATCCAGCCAATGAACGTTCTCCGCTAGAGGCGCTGGTATGTACACGGTTGTATTCTAACCGTTGCCATCCCTTCATTCAAGACCAAAATCGCGACACGATATTCACACTATTTCGTGTGAAGTCCTTCTCTATTCTATGTTCATGATAGACATGTAGTCCTGTTACGAAAACCATGTTTTGGAAGGATAAAGAAATATAGTCGTTTGTTTTACCTTTTTTGAACCATAAAAATAATGAAATAATTGAATTATGTTAAAATTCCTTTCTTCGATAAGACCTACTCCATGGCATAAACTTCTGAGCGCGCGCGCTGCGCGAAGTGCACTTCTGAACACACTCTTTCATTTCGCTAACACTGTAAATATACCTGGATCCTGCCACTGTGACATTAAAAAGACGCAACTAGGCGTAACTTAAAATTTCACAATTTTCTTTTTTTGGAATGGCAACTCGAGAAAACAAAAGCGCAAATTATAAACAAATTCGAAAGTCATTACGTTTTTCTTTTCATGTTCCCATGGAATGTTTTAAAATTCAAACTTGCGTATGCTTCTTATTGATCAAATAAATTTATAATTTTTTTATTAGTTGTAAAGATGCCCCGAACAGAGACTGTGAAAATACAACAAATTACGGATGATTTTTATAAATTAAAACTTATCACTTCTAAATCAAAAGAAGAATTTATGAAAGAATATGAGAAATATGATGAATCAAGTGCAAAAGAATTTTATTTACAGGTTCTAGCTGAACTGAAAAAGACCGTCGAAGAAGGTGATATTAAACGTTTTAAATGTTTTAGCCGTACAATTGATAACTTTCAAAGTGTAGAAAACGAAAAATCACTGAAAAAATTCTTTGACGATATTAGGAATCCTTTTAAAAGGACCAATTTAGTAATCTTAGCATGCAAACATAATCAGGTCAAATTTTTGAAATACGTTTTCAAATACGATAACAAGATTTTGAAAAACTTATCCATTCATAGAGAAAAAAATGGCTCGCCCATAGATGAAGATGAAACGTGCCATAATGCATTTTACTATGCCATCCATTCGAATAATGTCGAGCTCTTTTACACTCTCATTAATTGGCCTGATAAATATTTTGATGTTCATAAATATAAATTGAATGAAATCATTTCAAAAGCATGTGCGGAATTAAGACTGAAGAATGTGCCACTGGCAGACGAAATGGAAATTTCGATCGAAGAAATTTTGATCAAACTTCGCTTTTCTGCTGATGATTTGAGACCAAAGCAAAGTGTAAATAATCTTGATAACATTTATAAACGGATTGAATTAGTACTTGAAAATATTAACTTGTTAAAGGAAGAATATTCGGAAGCAGAAGTCGATGAAACATTTTTATTTGTGGTGAAATTTATAGCTCAAAATGTCTACATATTAAAGCGGCTGTTGAAATCTACTTATGATAGATTACCTTGGGAAGAATTAGAATTTATTCTGTTCTGTTTTGTTTCTTCTTGCACAAAACTCCAAGAAATGAATCTCTTTTATGATGTTGCACTAGATAAAAGCAATTTGCTTCATTACTTACAAGTTTTTGCTCGGAGACTTGAAGATGTAAGAGGAACCATAAACCAGGTAAGTATCAGTAAACTTGCTATTCTTCCACAGTTAACTAGAGAAACAGTTGTTGCACAAGTAATAAGCAGTGAACGAGAATTTGGAGAATTATATAAAAGTTATGAACAAATTAGGGACATTTATTCTCTACAGAAAATATATAATTGTGTTAAGTTGACAACAACTGTTGATCCTATGAAAAGAGAGGGACAGTTAGTTATTACAAGAGTTTTACAACTTATTGGTGAATACTTAAAAAATACAGTGGAGAGTCCTAATTTGTCCGATTTCACAAGTGAATTACTTTTGCTGTCATTATCAAGGCATACAAGAAAAGTAATTACAGGCTTACGTAATTCTTTATCACATGCTTCATCTCTGTTCAAAAGGAGAGAAATTGAAAACGATTCTGATGCTAATTTTTTTATTGGCGTTCAAAGTGACATTAAGAAAATTGGTAATGCAATTATTGATATTCTGTATAAGAGCAAGCTTAAAGTGATCAGAATTCTTCTAAGAAAAATTGTTGATAGTGAAAATTTTAATGAAATAAAGAAAATCATTAAAATTTTAAGAAATTGTAAATATGAAGAAGTCACTTTGGATTATTCAGAAACAACTGAACACAATACTATTGAAAAACTCATCAATGAACTGCATAATAAAATAACAGACAAAACAGATTTGGAAGTAGAACTGTTTAATGAAATTAATAAAAAGATGGATATTACAAAAAAGAAATCTAAAATTATCCCTGACGATTATTATAGTATTGGGTTTCTCATATTGAAAGGCTTTCAACATGAGACAGATTCATTAACAGATAAGATTGACGATAATGTCATTAGAGCAGTAAAATTTCATGCTAATCAAACATTACAATATATTGTTTCTGATATGGAATCACAAAACCTGAAAGAAATTGCTGAATTGTCAGCAAAAATTTTTAATAGTGTCCAGTTAAGAAAATATGAAGAAAATCTTGATGAAATAGGTATGCTTATTTGTGAAATTTTTTTTATTGCTGAAATTCGTAAAGGTGACATCAAATGGATTGAGGAATTTAGAGGAA
The DNA here is from genome assembly GCA_963932465.1 of Maratus speciosus. NCBI lineage: Eukaryota > Metazoa > Arthropoda > Arachnida > Araneae > Salticidae > Maratus > Maratus speciosus. The sequence continues at coordinate 570,843,007 of OZ010795.1, read as the reverse complement.
AATTAAAAAATGAAGAAAGTTCTTCATCTTCTATACTAAGGCAAAATAAGACTGAAAGAGACATTAATGCCCAACTTGTAATAAAAGTGTCCGAACTTAAAAGCATTCTTATGAATAACATTTCAAGTGACGATGCAATTAGAGATATTTGTTCCTATAAGAATGATAAAAAAATACAAGCTGTTATAGAAATGCTTCTTCTAGATATTATGTCAATTTTAAATATCTCAAATTACCTAGAAAACAATCTATTTTTTCTAGATGATGATTACCCTTTACTGAGTGGAAAATGTTTGCGTAATCATTTAGCACATGACAATTCTCTATTTGATGTGCTCTTAACCAGTCCTTTGACAACAATTATTTTAAATGCTAAAAAAATAACTGAAGAAGATATACTAGCAATTAATAAAAACAATAGGAAAATACTAACTGATGACCCTGTCAAACTGAGGGAAAAGTATAATAAAAATTTAAAAATAATTGATAATCAAAGAAGAATGTATAATGCTTTAGAAGAAGGGAATCTTGAAATGCTAAAGGATTGTATCAAAAAAGGAGCAGATGTTAATGCTAGAAGTTTTAATTCCTGGACTTCATTACATTTTGCTGCAAAAGGATCTAGCTTGGAAGTGATAAAGTTTATTCTTGAGTTGAATGTGCAAGTGAATGTTAAAGATGATGATGGCAATAATCCACTGCACATTGCAGCAGCATTTGGAAATACAGACATTGTAGAGTATTTAATCAAAGAAACCAGCTTATCTGTTGCTGATGTTGATGAAAGCTTGAAAACTCCATTACACATTGCTGCACAGAAAGGTCACAAAGACACTGTGGAATTTTTGTTAAAAAACAATGCTGATTATTCCGTTAAAGATAGAATTGGTATTTCACCTATACATTACGCTATAAGAAATAATCATTTGGACGTTGTCAAGGTTTTATTAGAAAAAAGTAGTAATGTTGATAATGTAATTAATGATGGTTGTACATCATTGCATAAAGCTGCAGCTTCTGGATATTCGGAAATACTTATTTTCTTACTTAAGAATGGAGCAAATGTTAATGCTAAAACTGATAGAAAATGGACACTATTACATTTTGCTTCATTAAGTGGCCAATTAGATGTAGTAAAAGCTCTAATTTTGAAAGGTGCAGATATTAATGCAACAGATATTGGAGGTTTCACATCATTACATTATGCACTGGAAAGTGGTCATGTGGAAGTAGCAAATGTATTATTGAATCATGGAGCTAAAGTAAATGTTAGTGATAAAACTTACAACGATACACCTTTACATTATGCTGCAAAAAATGGACATGAAAGTATTGTTAGAGCTCTATTGAAATATGGAGCAGATGCTACTATAACAAATGTTAACGGTTTAACTCCACTGCATCTTGCAGCACAAAATGGTTATTTGGAAATTGTTACTGCTTTTCTGGAACATGGTGTAAATATTAATGCTAAAAGCAGAAATAATAATACACCTTTATACCATGCAGCAGAAAATGGTCACCATGGAGTTTCTGCTTTTTTAATAAAAAATGGAGCAATAATTGATGCCAAAGCTGATATGGATTTTACACCATTACATGCATCCACTCTGAAAGGCCACAAAGACATTGTACATCTTCTGTTGAAAAATAAAGCTAAAGTTAATGGCAGAGATGCTGCAGGAAATACAATATTACATGTAGCAGCTGTGAATGGTTCCAAAGATATAATTGATATTTTAATCAAGCATAAAGCTCAAATCAATGTTGAAAATAGAGTTGGTGTTTCGCCGCTACACGAAGCTGCTAAAAATGGCTGTGAAGATGCAGTCGTCTTTCTCATAGAAAATGGAGCGGAAGTCAATATAGAAGACATTAATGGTGTGACACCATTACATGCAGCAATTAGTGCAGGCCACAAAAATATTGTTGAATTTTTAATAAAAAATAAAGCTAATGTAAATTCTAAAATCGCTGAAGGTCATACATCTATACATTTAGCAATAGAAGCTGGTCATAGAGAAATTGTTGAGGTTTTAATAGCAAATGGAGTTGATGTTAATGCTGAGGGTAAAGATAACTTTTCTACGCCATTGTTTACTGCTGTTAAATATAACCGCAAAGATATAGCAAAAGTTCTAATTGAAAATGGAGCCAATGTTAATGATAAAGACTCTCTATCATTAGCAATAATGATTGGTTACAAAGATATTGTAGAGATTTTGATTGAAAACAAAGCTGACATAAATATCGATAATAATGAAAAATTTTCAATGTTACATTTAGCTGCTAAAAGAGGTCAAAGAGAGGTAGTGAAGCTTTTAATAGAAAAAGGTGCTAATGTGAATGCCAAAACTGTTAATAATGCAACACCTATATTCTTTGCTGCAAAACATGGTCATGAAGAAGTTGTGGAATTTTTAATAGCAAATGGAGCTATGTTAAACATTATATCAAATGAAGGACTTGCACCATTACATGTCGCAGCAGCCAATGATCATGATAGAGTAATCAAAGTTCTACTAGAATATGGAGCAAGCATTGATATAGAAAATGATAAAGGATTACCTACACCTCTTGAATTAGCAGTTTTGACAGGTCATTTAGCAGCAATAAAAGTATTATTACAACATAAGAAAGAAAACCTAAATGCTAAAGGTAGTGAGAATTGTACAATACTGCATCTTGCAGCTCAAGAAAATAATTTAGAAGTAATAAAGTATTTAGTAAGTGAAGGAGCAGATATTAATTCTGAAAATGCCTTTGGTTCAAAACCGATACATATTGCTGCTAGAGAAGGTTTTAAAGATGCCATAGAATATTTCTTGAGCATTGGATGCTGCATTAATGATCGTAGTTCAGCTAATCAAACACCACTGCACTATGCTACAATAAAAGATAAACCAGAAATAGTTAAATATCTGATTGATCAAGGTGCTGATGTGAATGCTAAAGATGCAACTGGTACAAGCCCCTTGCATATTGCAGCTACTTTTGGTTATAAAGGTGCCATTGAACTTTTATTAAAAAATGGAGCAATTTATGATGCTGTTGATAATTTCAACAGAAAGCCATCAGATATGACAACTGAAAGGAACATATCTGAATATTTGATGTCAATCGAGAAATTTTTTGAAGCTGTTAAAAGTAATAATATTTCAAGCGTAAAAAAGTATATTAAATCAGGAATAATTATTGATGTTAAAAATTCTGATGGAATGACACCATTGCACTTTGCAGCATGGAAAGGTAATGAAGAAGTGCTGAATTTTATGTTACAAAATAATGCTAATCCTAATATAGCTGGAAACAAAAAAATTACTCCCCTACATTATGCTGCAAAATTTTCCCATTTAAAAATTGTTAAGGCTCTATTATCGTATGGTGCAATTTTTAATGCTGTCTCAGAGAATGGTAAATCACCAATAGACTTGAGCGTCAATGAAAGCATTTCTAGTTTATTTAAATTAGTAAGTAATTCTTTCAAAAATGTTAAGAACAATAATGCTAAGTTTATTAATAATCTTAAAAAAATCAAAGACACTGACACAATAAAAGCAGTCATGAATGCTTGCAATACAGAACACGAAACCTTAATTGTTGCTGCAATGCATCACAACTTCTCAGAAATTGAACAGCTGAAAGCTATTTTAGAGGATGGAGCATCTGATACAGTGCAATTGGCTTTGCTGCTTGCAGACCGTGGTGATTATCAAGCAGCTTTATCCATTTTCAATGAGGTGTATGAAAATAGGAAATGTATCCTGGGACCAAATAATCCAGGTACTTTAGAAATAGAACGACATATAGCTACAATTTTGTACAAACAAGGTTACTACATTGAGGCTTTATCTAAGCTTGAAAAAATTCATCGGAAGCAGGGAGAATTATTAGGCTTAAATAACAAAGAGACTTTAAGCACAAAAGGTATGATTGCTCTAATTTTTCACAGACAAGAACGACATGAAGAAGCATTGGAAATTTTGCAAGAAGTTTATGAGAAACAAAAAGCGATATTCGGACCAAACCATTCAATGGACATTTTAAGCACTCGATTCCATATGGCAGCAGCATTAAATGCATTAGGAAAGAATGAAGAAGCACTTACTATCTACAGAAGTATTTATGAAGACAGTAAACGGAAATTGGGAGCAGACGACCCAATTACTATCAGAGCTCAAAATAATGTAGCATTAGTATTGGGATGCCAGGGTAACTATGAACAATCGCTAAAAATCTATAAAGAGGTTTTGGAGAGGAAAAAAAGGAAATTAGGTTTGCATCATATTGATACTTTAAGAACATTACAAAGTATTCCAGGGATGTATGCGAAGCAAAACAAAAGTCATGAAGCTTTAATCGCTTATCAAGAAGTTTTAGACATCCAAAAAACTGTTTTAGGACCAGACAACCCCGAAACACTAAAAACTAAGTATGTTATGGCAAATTTCTTTCTTGAACAACAGAAATATGCAAATGCTCTTAAATTTTTTACCGAATGCTCCGAAAAATTTAATACAGTATTTGGGCCAAGTAATAAGTTTATTTCAGATATTGCACGGAAAATTGAAGTAATTAAATTTAGATTTAAGCTTGAAGGCAGCAATCCGTCTGATATTCTCAGACACATGCAAGAAGATATAAAGACTGGTATAAAGAAGGGTGATGTACAAACTGTCCTTCATTTCTTAAATGCCGGAACTGATGCAAATGAGAAAGATGGTGATGGAGCCACTCTTTTGCACTTTGCTGTAAGCTTTGAGCAAAAAGATGTTGTGGATTTGTTAATAAAACATGGAGCTAATGTCTTTCAAGTTACTAATAAATGCAATACACCTTTACATATAGCTACTTCAAAAAGGAATCGAGAAATTGTGGAAGTTCTGTTGCAATACGTGCCTCGTGATAAATTAAATGGTTTTATCAACGCCAAAACAAATTCCGGTAAGACAACAGCACTCCATGTTGCTGCTAAAAATGGTTCTTTGGATATCGTCAAAATTCTGTTAAAACATGGGGCTATTTTTGATAATGAGAACAATGAAGGAAAGAAGCCTTTGAATCTTTCAAAAGATCAACGTGTTTCAAGCTTGCTGATGTTAATAGAAGAACTGTTTGATAATACTAAGAGTGGTAATGCCTTGGTTATTAAGAGATTAGTAGCTCTAGAGCGAGATGAGTTTTTGGGTGTGATGAACGCTCGTAATTGTCAAGGAAGTACACTGCTTCAAGTAGCAATAACAAGTAAGCATTTAAAAATTGCTAGTAAATTATCAGAAATGTTAAAAAACGAAGGCAGAATTCATGAAAAATAAGGTTTGATGTAATTTTTAAGAAATTAACATAATAGTGTAGTAATTAAAAAAATAATAAAGTTTGAACAAGTAAGCATTTAAAAATTGCTAGTAAATTATCAGAAATGTTAAAAAATGGAGGCAGAGATAATGAAAAATAAGGTTTGGTGTAATTTTTAATAAACTAACATTAATACATAATAGTGTAATTAAAAAAAATAATAATAATAAAGTTTGTATGTTTGAAATTTATAAAAACTTGAAGATTCTTTCTTATGTGCTACACTGTAGTCTAGTTTGTTTGTGAATCTTTCATAATCTGAATTTATTCCAAATTAGAGTTAATTTTCCATAATCATAGTTCCTTCTAATCAGGGTTGGCAGGTTTTTGACACATGTCAGTTTTTGACAGTTTAAACTGCAGTTTAAACCGTCATGTCAAAAACCTCAAATACTTACAGTAATCTGTAAAATTATTAAATGTCACACATTAGATGTAATATTTAAAATTCACTATTACTGTAATTGTATAATTAGTATATAGTATTAGTAATAATTACAGGGTTGGCAGGTTTTTGACATGTGTCAGTTTGTCGGGTTTAAACCATAGTTTAAACCGTCATGTCAAAAACCTCAAATACTAAATTGATCTGTAAAAATTCAAATTAAATGTCACACTTGACAACATTACATGTAATATTTTAAATTCACTCTTACTGTATATCTAATTAGTACATAGTAAAGTATTATTGTTAAGTACAACTTTTTAACAGGGTAAAATTTTTATTTATTTTTATTTTATTTATTATTTATTTTTTTTTTTTTTTTTTTTTTTTTTTTTTTTTGTAAAATTGTGTTTTTCTAAAAAGTAGACATTAAGCTCACCTGAGCTGTACATTTTTTCTCTTACTTAAAATTGTTTTAATTTCGCTTACTTTTGAGAGCTTAAAGCATTAGCTAGCTTTTTTTATGGGGGAAAAAAAAACTTAGAAAAGTGTAGATTTTTTTGTATGTATAACAAGATAATGTGCATCAATGTTATTCTAGTCTAGGAAATAACCATTCCATTCAAAATTGAAATTGGATTATTAATTTTAAACATTTACAAAATAAGAGAAGTAATTAAAAAAAAAAGCTTAAAGTCAAAATCTTTTTAAAACATGCTTTCTTTCAATATAGAAAAATGTTTTCGATTTTAAAACTGAACAAAATTGGCTCGGTCATCTAAAAGTAAATTCCTGTAAGCCCATATTGAAAAAGTGCATAATAGAAGGGATCAAATCATGAAACCATACCATTGTTTGGCTTATACTTTGCATCCCAACCATCAGGGGCAAGGGTTGACTGCTGTATCCGTTGATTCAGCTCGCGCTTGAGCTACGGAGAGAGTTTATGGATGCTTACCCATACTGATTGTGTATGAAACTAAAGAATCCCCTTTCCAGTCTTCTTATTTCAGTGCTATAAGAAGGACTCCATTGTTTGGTAGAAAGGTATCACTAAATGCCACAGCTTTTTGAGCCTGCTTCAAAACTTGCTCATCTAGCAATGCTTTTGCTATCAAGTCCTAAGCTTAGCATCAATTAAGAGACAGACTATTTTCTAATGCTTCATACACTCTAAACTCAAAAATCTTTTGGGTGTAAATAAATGTGCTAAACACGTGGTGTGCTGCAGCATGCTGCAGGGTAAAATTGATCTGGATTATTTAATTGTACAAAATTATTTTCTTCTGGTTGGAAAATCAAAAAAAAAAAAAAAAAAAAAAAAAAATATTGCAAATAATATATTTTTTAAATTATTAAATTTCAATAAAAGATCACATAAATCATTGACTTATTTAATGTTTATCTATTGTTAAAATGTTCTAGCGTGTTACATGTATTTAGCAGTTCTCGACGGTTTAAACCAGTTTATGACAGTTTAAACCAGTTTACGACAGTTTAAACCAGTTTTTGACGCTTGTCATGTCAAAAACCACTTTTTGACGTCAAAAACCCAACCCTGCTTCTAATTGGCATTTTTTTAGCAGTTTGGCACAACAAAGTATTTTTATGATATTTATTTGGTACCTACCAAACTTTTAATTGCATCTTGGATTATTATTCATTTTTGTTGCCAATTGGTATGCAAGCCCCCAACTATGGAAGATTAACCCAAATTGGGGTATATTTTAGCTGACATGTTCTAGTGCAGCACTAGGGTCCTCGTCCATTAATTATGTAACACAAATTTCAGGGTGTTTTGATCCCTCCCTGCCCCTTATATCACAGGTTGCTAATATTTCTCCTGTTGACATATTCTTTTGCAATTCCTAATTAGCAAATTTGATTAAAAGTAGCATTGTGAATGATAATTTTTCTTTTACTAATGTGATACAAATTAAAATAAATTGCACACTTTCGATATTTGTAGTATTGAATCGAAGGACTTGCTACCAATTTTTGATATTCGAGGGGTGGCTATTCGTCCCCCCAGAGGATTTGAGATTTTGTGTTTTCAATCCCCGAGCCACAGAAATCCCTCCTGGAGAAATGTGTCTGAATTCAACACTGTTGATATTATTTATCTCATGTACACTTGGTCTCTCTCTCTTTTTTTTGGGGGGGGAAGGGGGGGGGGTGGATATCTAATTATTTTCTTATTTTAAACATTATTTTCTCATTTTAAATATCAATATAATTATTAAATTTTATAAATATCTATATAATGGACTCTATTCAGGTGACATCAGACGCCAGAGCTGGCGGTATGACGATCTGTTATTCTAGTTACTGCACTGGCAGAATACCAGTATGCGCAGGCGCAAACACCGCTAGCAGACGACTTTAGCCTTGACCCAGGTTGAGTGCATACATTTTAACTGAAAATTTGCAAACTTAGGGAATTTTCTCGCATACAGAACAACATTTTGAATTTAGATTACAATATATTAAGTGTATGCTGCTGCATCAAAGAATTGTTTTGCGGCATTTTTAACAAACAAGCATTAATAACTCACACTCCATAGACTGCTATGCTAAACACCGCCAGTAAATACCGCCAGCAGACGAATTTTAGCCTCGACCTCAGGTCGCGTGCATAAGGTCCATTATTTTTATTCATAATGTGTTAACACATCCCAGCCCCTTATCACACTTTGTGAACACCCTCTCCCCTTGAAAGAATGATGCAATTAAAGGATGGCTCCCTAGTTGTTATCTTGTAAACAGGAAGTGCCCTCACCCCCTTGAATAGATTCTTCTCTTAGTATAGTTATTCATTTGAAAGGTAATACAGTAAAATCTGATGAAAATGAAATCGTTCGAGAACCAGATAATGTATTTTTTTTAAATACAGGTGTAATTGCATAATATTCCTTCCATCAGAAGTGCAAAAATTTTTCACTGGATTCAGTTAAGACAGGGCCTGTTTTCCTTGTGTAATTTTATCTTCAGCAGCAATTTTACATTTCCAGGAATGTATGGAAGATTATTAACACCAGAGGTGGGGAATTTTTAAAAACTTTTACCAGCCAGTAAAATGCAACATACAGTTGAAAATTGTTATGACAAAATTTACAGAACTGCAAAAATAGTTGATTACTGTTACTTCAATGCATTTTCATATTTTTTTTTCTTCAGAATTAAGAAAATATATAAAAGAGACTAAAGTTTAATATAGAACTTAGTACCATGTTTACATTGCATTCATTTGGGAAGTTGCAAAATATAGCTAACTAGTAAAAAAAAAAAAAAAAAAAAGTTTTCGGCACATTTCTATAAAGTTTGTAGTTTTCGAAGACTATCTAAAAATTCACTTTCCCTGTCAGAAAATTCACTCACCAGTGGTGAGTAAAATCATGTATTTCCCCACCCCTGATTAACAGTAAAACTCTCAGATGTCTAGTGTAGCAGATTTTGCACATATGGTATAGAAAAAGTTGAGAATTTTGCCAGTTAGTCAAAAATTACAAATTTCGAAGCTGGCCAAAAATATTCTTCAAATTGTCAGGGTCTAATGGGACAGAATTATGCGCAAAATAAGACTTTCTTATTTGCTTATTAAAGTAAGCCTCAGATTTTTTATGTATTAATAGCTAACTAATTACACAATAATGTGTAGAGAGAGATTTTTAAAAACTTGTAAATTATTCAATTTATAGCATAAAATGTAACATTTGTCCTATTAGTCCCTAGTCTCCCCCAGGGGTGCAGAAAATGTTTCTACTCCCAATATTTCCCCCAATTCACACAAAAATTTCCCCAAAATTTTACGGTATGTTATAGGTAAGTGCTATATTACCGTAGGTATAGAAAATTTATTTTTCAAATATTTCCCAACTTATGCGTGAGTATATATGGCAGGGGTGATTCTGAGTGAAAAAAAATTTCCTAAAATTCATAGTAAATTTTCTGAAAGGTTACAGCAGAGTGGGGGGAAATCCACTCCCAACACTATGTATTTTTCATGGATCTTTTGACGCAATTCGTGTTTTTTCGTGATCTTTTGATGAAATTTGCGGTTATTTCGCAATCTTTCGACGAAATTTGCGGTTATTTCACGATCTTTCGACGAAATTTGCGGTTATTTCTCCTTCCTTTTGATGAAATTCGCAGTTGTTTTGCCATCATTTGATGAAATTCGCGGTTGTTTTGCGATCGTTTGGCGAAATTTGCAGTTGTTTCGTGATCTTTTGACAAAATTTGCAGATTTTTTGCGATCTTTTAACGAAATTTGCGGTTATTTTGCCAAAATGCGCGGTTGTTTCACAATCTTTTGACAAAATTTGCGTTTATTTCGCGATCTTTTGAGTAAATTTACGTTCATTTCGCGATCTTTTGACGAAATTTGCAGTTTTTTTCGCTTTTCTTTGACAAAATAGAAGGTTATTCTCCCTGTTTTGACGAAAATCGCGGTTGTTTTGCGATCTTTTGACGAAATTCTAGGTTGTTTTGTGATCTTTTGGCGAAATTTGCGATTGTTTCGCGATCTTTTGGCGAAATGTGCATTTATTTTGCGATCTTTTGACAAAATTTGCGTTCATTTCACGATCTATTGATGAAACCTGCTGTTATTTCGCGATCTTTTGAAGAAACCTGTGGTTCTTTCGCGATCTTTTGACGAAATTTGCGGTTCTTTCGTGATCTTCTGATGAAATGTGCGGTTATTTTGAGATCTTGTGACGAAAATCGTGTTTTTTTTTCGTAATTCTTCGCGAAAAATTTTCAGATGACCGATTTTTTTTTTTTTTTTTTTTTTTTGGAACCGAATGTCCAGGGGCGTAGCTACCGTGGAGCAGACTGCTCCAGGCGCACGAATCCTAAGGCCGCAAAATTAGAAAAAGAGAAATAAAGATTTCTTAAAATATTTGCATATTTTTTTCATTATTAATCAGACATTATAGATGAACCTTGTTACAATCAGCGTATTCCTATGATATTTTATCTTGTGATTAACCTCAACTATTTCGATTTAAAACATGTTTTCATACACAGTTGAAAGAAATGACTTCTATTCAGGAAGTTTTAATTCATATTGCAGCCTCAAGTAACTTCTGCAGCACCGTTTCAGCATGCCTGATTTTCTTCTGTAACTTTTCTAGAGACGCCCGTTGAAGATTTTCAGATCTTAAAGCAATCAAAACTTATTTAATAGGGTTCTCATCGGTCACTTTACTGGCTACCACTATTTCCAAAAAATAATCTTTCTGGTACATTTCTACAAAAAATGTTTCAGAAATTTATCATGATGTGGAAATAATGGTAGCCAAAAAATTCACCGCTGAGAAACCTATATGTACGATGTAACAATAGTAATTTACGATAATTATTTTACGATTTGGAAAAAAATAGCCTGACAAGTTGAAGAAAATTATTGACCATTTTACACACGAAATCCACGAAAACGAAAATTTTGAAGGTTTTTTTTTTGTTTGTTTTGTGGAAACTAAATATGCATGAATACAGATTACAAAACAATAATAAGAGTTGTGTTTTAAACATATTCCACATAAGCCAACGGCGACAAAATTTTGACGGGAGGGGGGGTGAGGGGAAGTAACAACTTAAATTTTGTGAGTATTGTTTTTGAGATTTTGAAAATATTGCAAATGTCAAATGCAGAATCAATAAGCTTCAAAAAAAGAGAAAAAGTTAAGTACCAAATTCAGTGTTCTTTAGAGCCTGATTATAGCCTATGCAAAATTACACCACTTTTTTGTAACAGTATTTTTCCGCATTAAACTTTATTCAATCGCAGAATTTTAGGATTAAATAAGGCAGACTGGCCCGCTGGGTAACCGACCTGCGGGTCGGTGCACTCTAAACCAGGTAAAGCTGTTCCCTCCCTCAGGTGAAGCTAATAGTTTTAAAATTTGCTATAAGCACCAGATCTGAAAAGTCTTAAATCATTTAATTTTTTTTTTTTAAATCACTTTTTGAAGCATTTTTTATTAATGATTTTTATTTCTCTTTGCAAGGCAGAGGAATTGATTTTTTTTCCTTGAAAGTTTCTTTGCTTCAGAGGACAATTTAAATCTTTTAAAACCTAACGTATATATTCTGTAATTTTCTCTGTGACCAATAGCGACATGGTCTGCCCCAAGAATTTCCAGCCTGTCTGGTACCAAAGAACGCGGCCTCTCTTTATATATATATATATATATATATATAATATATATATATATATGCGTATTTTATTTAGTTTTTTGTAAAATCATTTATCAAGTATTTGTTTCAAATGTGTAGGCTTCGTGTATTCGTACAATGCTGTGATTGTAATTTCCCCTATATAAATGTGTATTATATTGATTTTTGTGTTTGATGTGCAAAAGTATTTATATAGAATATTTTTGGCAAAGAAAATGTAATTTATAATTTCTTTTTTGTTAAAAATTACATTTTAATATGAAAACGGGACTGTTTTAATATTGTCTGTAAATGTGATAATCAGAACGGCGGTCAGGTATTTTGTATATACGTTAGAACAGGACTGTTTTTTTTTTTTTTTTTAACCGATTTTTCACGGAGTCATCGAGCTCGTATTTCAGACAAAATCGTGTTAAAGATATATGACAAGACTTTTTTTCCTTCGTTGACTGGTTTTTCTGCTTTCGTCGGTAAATTCCGTTTAAAACGTCAACTTTGACAATGTTTTCTGTAAGATCTATTGTATTTACAAAAAATCCGGAAAACGCCTTTCGATTACAAAGTTTCTTAATAACAACACATGCCAGTTCTTGAGCAAAAATTAATTAAAACGTGTGTCATAAAATGCCTCCCCTGGATTTAAGAACAGCCTTAAGAAATAAAATCATACAAAATTCAGGTTCATTTAAGAATATTATCACGGGCTCGGGCAACACCGGGTGGGTCAGCTAGTCTATACTAATAAAAGAAAGTTTCGCTCTATGTGTGGTGGCTAGTGAAATATATTGCACGTAGAAATCTGAAAATTTGGGTGAGGGTAGTCCAAGATAGGTGCTCATACAACTGGAGCTCAGATTTTTTATTTTTTATGACCACCTTTCAGTTTGTATGCCCTGAATTGCTCAGAACTTGCCCCTTTTTTTATCCGATCTTCTTCGTTTTGGGGGCCCTTTTCCGATTTAATTATTCTCCCTTTCTACATTCCAGCTAAAACACTGGATCCCTTGAAATTTTTGGTCACCATGCATTTTTCACACCCTAATATTGTCAACCTCTCAATGCATAATTTTAAAATTGAGACTTGGACTCCTCTCCCTGGTCCAGCAGCCTCATATTTTTATTGGACACCTAGTGTCCTTTTTAAGAATTCCCCCCATTTTTTTTTTCGCGCTTCTTTAAGATCTATTCGAATGATTAACCCTTTGGACTGCGGAGTTTCTTACACAAATTTTATTCGGGCGGCACCACTTTTTTAAAAGAAGTTTCCTTCAAGTACACAATTTCAAAAATGCTCTGATTAAATAAGACAAAGTTTATTTTCCTTTGTTACCGGTGCCATAAAACAAGTTTTACAAAGAAAGATAATGTCGCCGCAGCGGCGACAACGGAGTGCAAAGTGTTAATACATACCCTATGCTTAATTTCGACTTATTGAGATCTAAAGCGCTAAGTACTAGAACCTTTTAACATGGTTTCATCTTAGGGTCCTGCTCTCAACTATCACTTGGCCCCTTTTGGACCTCCTATTATATCTCCATTAAAAATGGTCTGATTCACTAACTTTTTTTTGTAACAATATCTTAGAAAATCCAGCTACTACACGAACAACATAAAAATTTTTTAGACTTCAGCTACCACCAAATTTGAATATTAATCGCCTTCTTGGAGCCCTTGCCCAGCTACATTCCAGTTGAGACCCTGGGGCTTGGTACAGGGCCACTTGAGTTTTTGTGCCCTAAATTGTTAATAAATTGCCCCCTTTTAATCCGATCCTCGATTTTGGGGCTCTTTTTCCATTGAGTTTTTTTTTTTTTCATTTCTACATTTCAGTTCAGACACTGGTCCCCTAGGGTAACTTTTTGTGCGCCATGCATTTTCCACCCACTAATTGTGTCACATTCTCATTGCATAACTTCAAAATTGAGTCTTGGACTTCTCTCCCCGAGCCAACAGCTTCATATTTTTATTGGGATTCTAGCGCTCTTTTTTTAAGCATTTCTTTGAAAAAAATTTCTAATGATTGATACTTATACCCTATACTTAATTTTGATTAATTGAAAATCTAAAGCGCTAAGTACTAGGACCTTTTATCAAGTTTTCATCTTAGGCCTTGCTCTCAATTATCAGTAGGCTCCTTTTGGTCCCCCTATAAAAATAGTCCGATTCACTAGGATTTTTTCCCTAACAATTTCTTAGATCCTCCAGCTACTACATGAATTACAAAAAAATTACTCACACTTCAGCTACCACCAATTTTGAATATTAATCGCCTTTTAGGGTGCTTGGTGCAGTTTTTTTTTTAAATTATCCGATAGTCTTGCAATTTCCTTTAGCATAGTTATAGGGTCTTCCAGCTACTTTATAAACCACTAAGAAATTTCTTTTACTCCAGCTACTACCTTTTTCGAATATTAATCTTTTTTTACGGCATCAACTTACATTTACTCACTACAGCCGTGAATTAAAATTCGCGCTATTGTTAAAGGTAAGTGGTTAACTTTAAAGGGGATGGGATTTCATTCTTAAATTAAATATCACGTTAATGTTAAAGGCAATTCGTTAAATTTACAGGGGGTGGGGGTAAGAAGCACCTTCCACGGCTTCGGGGTACATTCTTTCCTCGGGTTATAGGGGGCCGATTTCAACAGGAATTGGTTCATTCAATCTAGATTACGATTCAGCTATTTTCTGTATTAAGAAAGTTTGTCTTAGACTTCAGTTACCAATTTTCGAACATTAATGGTGCATTCTTTTCTCGGGTTCAATGTGCCCGATTTCAACGGTAATTGGATAATTAAACTTAGCTTACTATTCAGCTACTTTCTAAATTGTGAAAGTTTATCTTAGACTTCTGTTACCACCATTTTCGAACATTAACGGCGCATTCTTTTCTCGGTTTTTATGGGCTCTATTTCACTGGAAATTGGTACATGAAACTTAGCTTACGATTGTTTTAAAGACCGCCAGGTTCTGCCGAAAAACAGAAAACAGTCGAAAAACAGTTCCACCGCCAGGATTAGCATTCTTATCTCGGGTTCTATGGGCTCGATTACTACGGGGTTTACTCATTCAACTTGGTTTTCGATTGTCTCCGGCGCGTACGAA
Organism: Maratus speciosus; assembly: GCA_963932465.1. NCBI lineage: Eukaryota > Metazoa > Arthropoda > Arachnida > Araneae > Salticidae > Maratus > Maratus speciosus. Next base: position 570,827,979 of record OZ010795.1, on the reverse strand, counting down.
ACACTCCTGGCATACACTGCCTTTGGTAGCGGGGACCAAGGCCACAGGTTCGTTCAGAAAGAGGTTTGTCGGGAACACACTAGACGCTGCCAAAGGCAGTGGATCACTCCTAAAACCAGGTTCATTTGAACTATATTATGAATATATAAAATCATACAAACTTGAGTTTTGTTTACATTATTATAACGGGCCCGGGCAACGCCGGGCGGGTCAGTTAGTTACACACACACACACACACATATATATATATATATTTGTATACATATATCAATGCAAAAACCCTTAACGGGTTAAAAGTTTGTGACGCAGCACTTTATCTTATGCTCTAAGAATTTTAAATATGGAACTTAAAAATAATGATATCAAATTTTGAGTGACGCTATGCTATTAATTATAATCTCTCTATATATTATTTATTTCATCTTTTTATTTTTTTATAATCGCATGTGCAAAAATTATGTTCAATTTAAAAAAATGTATAAAAGTTTATTCATTGATGATTTAACATTTACACCTCTCATAAATTCCAAGTATGAGTTTTAAAAGATATGATATCAAAATTTTAGTGACGCTTTGATGTGGCTTTAAACGATTTGTTTTAAAATTAAATTTAAATTATTTTTGTTTTGGCTAAGATATATTCACACATCTAAATAATAGTTTTAATTTTCCAATATACTTTAAATATGTCACTTTCACTGAATTTATATAATGCATTTAAATGTATTTATTTGAATAAATTGATTTATCCTTTGTCCAATGCTATTAAAAATTTAAAATAAGATTTGCGTAAATAATTTTTTTGCCTCATAGTATCCATTTGAATACATTTCCCTTAGTTTGGATACAATGACGCAAAAAAATTATTTACGCAAATCTTATTTTAAATTTTTAATAGCATTGGACAAAAGATAAATCAATTTATTCAAATAAATACATTTAAATGCATTATATAAATTCAGTGAAAGTGACATATTTAAAGTATATTGGAAAATTAAAACTATTATTTAGATGTGTGAATATATCTTAGCCAAAACAAAAATAATTTAAATTTAATTTTAAAACAAATCGTTTAAAGCCACATCAAAGCGTCACTAAAATTTTGATATCATATCTTTTAAAACTCATACTTGGAATTTATGAGAGGTGTAAATGTTAAATCATCAATGAATAAACTTTTATACATTTTTTTAAATTGAACATAATTTTTGCACATGCGATTATAAAAAAATAAAAAGATGAAATAAATAATATATAGAGAGATTATAATTAACAGCATAGCGTCACTCAAAATTTGATATCATCATTTTTAAGTTCCATATTTAAAATTCTTAGAGCATAAGATAAAGTGCTGCGTCACAAACTTTTAACCCGTTAAGGGTTTTTGCATTGATATCATTACTTTTTTGAGGTTATTGAAAAAAATAAATAAAACAATCAACACACACAAAAAAAAAATTAAAGACCAATACAAAGAATTCATAGTCAGGATTTCAATTCACCTTCAATCTCCCCCCCCCTCCCTCCCCACAAAAAAGGATGACCATACTTCAATTTTAAAGAGCACCGTGCAATGAGATTTTTATAAGAACTCTTTGGTAAGATATGGAAGTAATGTACAACATGCATGTTTAGAGGGTATTTCTGTTGGTTTGCTTCAGAGATATAAAAAGCTATGTTAAATTTTACTATATAAAAAAATTACTTTGTTAAGAAAAATAGCAAGAAATATTACTCTTTAAACCTTTATATATATATATCACAATCATCGCTCATTTATAAAAGTAATTCCACACATTTATATTAAATCCAAAACTACAAATTTCTGCTTCTCCCTTTTCTCATTCCTAGTGCAAAAAAATTAAACATTCTTTAATTTTATATAAAATAATCTTTCACCATCCCTATTTAAAATTCTTTATTAACAATAATAATAAATCATATAAAATAATCCCCTGAGCTCCGAAGATTCCACTTCTGCTTTTGCACCCACCTCTCCAGCTTACCTAAATAATAAAATCTTTCAAAAATTAGTTTGAAAAAAAAAATCTGCAACATTTGTTGCTCACTAACATAAATAAATAAATAAGCACTAACTTCCCTAATGTACAGTCATGGGGAAAAAAAGTAAACACCCCCTACTAACTCCTCAACAAATTACCGTAGAAGAAAGTTACTGGTACCGAACGATTGGAAATAAAGTCTACTTTTAAATGTATATAAAATTTGCTTAAGGGGTTATCTACATATTAAAACGAACCATAACTTTGTTTTTTTCAATAGCAGTACACAATTTTTACAGCAGAAATGAATTCTACACCATTTAATTAGCCTAAAAACAAATTTTTATGCAATTCGTACTATAAGTTCCCGAGAAATTAATTATTTTAAAACAAGCCTATTTTAAGGGCTGTATCCAAATTGAAGTTCGGTACTCGATTGTTAACCCAGAGAGCCCCCTTCTTGATCAAGGCACCTTAAGCGTCACTCAAGCAGTCAATGAAGTCTGCTAGATTACAGGACAGCGTAAGACATTTCAAAATATCTAGTCACTTCTATCATAGACGGCCCCTTAAACCATAATTTTGCCGTTTTTTAAGCATAATTTGAAAACTATTTGGAAGAAAAATGTGAAATTTTGGATTTCCATAAAGCAGGACTTAATAAATCTAAATCCATCAAAAAAATTTTAGGTTACAATTCATAATTTTTTCGAATATTAATTTCATAATTCATATCATAAAATTATAAAAATTGCAAATTCAACGTATTTATGTTTGGGTATGTTAGTATTACTGCTACACAAAAAATTAGCACATTAGGAGCATAATTTCAGGAGATATGAATAAAAATATGAAAATATAATTTAACATTAGAAGCACTAAATTTTGAATGTTTATAATTCAAAAACTTATTATTCAAATTACTTGAAATTTGGTGCCTAGGCATAGTTTGAACCGAAGATTTGAAATATCTCGTTAAAATTGGGTATTGCCATTGAAAACAATGAAGTTTGGATTTGTTTTAATATGTAGATGGCCCCCTAAGCAAATTTTATATACATCATTTAAAAATAGACTTTATTTCCAATCGTTCGGTACCAATAACTTTTGTCTACGATAATAATTTGTTAAGGAGTTAGTAGAGGGTGTTTACTTTTTTTTTTCCACGACTGTACATTTCACCTCTTCTCCCTCCCCCTACTCCCCAACATTAAAAAAAATTAAATCTTTATTTTTATAGAGAAAATTCTTCTATATAAATTATCCTCCTATTCCTCAAAATTACCACTTTTCCACTCCAGCCTAGAGATTTCAATCTTTAAAGCTTTTTAGAAAATCGGATCTGCAAAGTCTTTTGCTTAATAATAAAATATATAATCATGTACACTTTTAATTATTTTTCACACAATCAATTGATGTCATGATAATAGTTGTTCTGAGCGAATATTGTGTTGGCTGGGCTGTCGTACAGATAGCTCAATTGGAAGAGTACTGGCAATTAAAGCCAAGGGTTATTAAAGTTCACTGTAATTCAAGATGTTTAACCCCTTCACGACAAGAGCCCTTTGGTTAATTTTTAACTTTTTACTACAGGTTTTTAAAAACAGAAAGTTTTCTGTAATTGAATCACAGAAATGCTCCCATTAAAGAAGGTAAACTTTACAATTAAAAATAAGTGGTGAGAATAATGAAGGATTCTGAACACCTTAAGTGGCCAAGTATACCGGTCGCTCATTCCCCATTCCCAAGGGTTTAAAGATGCTTTTTTGCTATTATAACCTTTAGGATTTACAATATAAAAAAATCTTAATCACTTCTGAGGTAAATAAAGACAGTGGAAAAAAATCAAGATGGCAATGTTTTGATTGGCAAATTCTAAGCTGAGTAATTTGTGCTACAGAATGAAAAAAATATAAAGTTGTAATAATGTCCTCTTGTTACAGATACTAAATCTTTAAGGTTTTTGATGTGTGAACTACATATGAATACAGTAGAAGATCTTTATAATGCACACCTTGGTATGAGAAGTTGTGCGTATTATAGAATTTTGCATTATATAGATCATATTTCATACATCATTAAATTTACTTCGTATACATGCTTTAAATTACATTCCTTGGAACCAGAAAATGTTCAAATTATGATATTTTATATAATAGGTATAGATCACACATTATTAAATTACCTTAAAGATATTACCTTGAAATATAACATCCAAATATGCCTGGGCAAATTCATTATAAACAGTGGTAAATCATGACTGACAGTTTTGGGAACACTAAATGCATGGCTGGCCAATTTATTCTTTTTCAGTATTTTTAATAATGAAATCTTTGCCTTATTTTTAGCAGAATTTTCTTCCATTAAATAAGGCAAAAATTTAAAAAAAAAAAAAAAAAAAAAACAACAAAAAAAAAAACTTTTGGAAAGCATGCATTTTAGTGCTGCAAGAAAAACCTGTCATGAGCTGCTCTGATTATAACACTCATTTACAAAAAAATTTAATATAATAACAATGTTTTCATTACTCCAAAATAATGTGTTAAAGGCGATAATGTATCATATTTAGTGTTCCAAGAAATAGCAATATTTGTAAAATACATGTGCTTCTTAACTGAAAAATTCATTGTTTATATCTGAGAAATACATTACATCTTCTGCATTAAAATTTTTTGGTGGCAGGCTTTTGTGATTGAACAAGGACTGCTTGCAGAGTGCTTTTAAGAATTTTACAATATAAAATTATGGCTCTTGAACTACTATTAATCAAATACAGTAATAGGGATAAAAAAAATCATTAAATAGTTTATTTTAAAAAATTACTTGTATTTTCATCAGATATACTGATTATTACTACCATATGTTATATGTAACATATTTATTAGAAAAGTTACAACTATTTTCATGAAGTTTTGGATTCCCCCCTCCCCCCCATGACGTACTGTCAAATTTCGCGAGGTTATTTTTTCTTGTGATGTTCCTCCCCCGACCGAGAATGGAGAGGGTTTTTTACAATCAACGGATTAATTTTGTTTTTCTTTTATTGCTACTTTTGTATGTTAGTGTGGTGATCTTTCAAATGCTATTGCACAACGAGGCGATAAACGCGCTACTCTGTAAGTGGCACGGCAACCCTCCAGTGTACAGGTGGAATTGATAAAAAGAGTTTTTGTAGTCGGAATATGCGGAATGTTACAGAATAGTGAATGGTTTAATGAAAGCAGAATAAAAACTTAATATTTAATTTAAGATGCGAGTCAGATTAATATATTAATTGAAATGGTTACTGAGTAATCACTTTATTAGTTTATACAAAGTCTAATTATCATGACAGCTACAATGCAGCTGCTAATGAAATTTTGTGAAACCAATCTTTTCTAAATAGTAACATGTTCTGAATTGTTCTTATTTACAATAATACTTCATTACCACAAATACCATATAAGGGAGCTGGCTACTTTTATATTTTTTTTAAAGTAAATTATTTAAAGCTTTCTTTTAAGCATATTAACTTTAAAATTAAACAAAAACAAGTATCTTACTTTTGCAAAAAAGCTGTTTTATCTTATTTATCTATAAACTTTAATTACTAAATAAGGAAAAGTATCATGATGAAAATTTTTACTTTTAGGAGCTCAAAACAACCAGTCAGGATAAAATCGTTCATTTTGAGCTAATCGTGATAATTTAAGTATATAAAGTAGAATTTACTATCAGTCAAAAATATGTCCAAGACTGAAGGTCTTGCACCCATGGCTGTAATCAATTAGCCTAAAAGAAATGCTTCAGGTGTTTTTTTTTTCTTCTGTTTTTCTTTTGTTACAGAGATAAACGGCAATAAGAATTTTCTTCCCCTTTAGGTTAAATTTTATAAAAATAAAATACTACGATGCTTTAATTTTTGAAGCTGAAAAGAGTTATAAAAAAAAAAATAAATAAATAAACGAAAGATGTCATTTTAAGTCAATTTTCGTTTATAATATTATTAGAAACGATTCGCAAATGAATCATTTTATAAACGGGATTGGAAATCTTAATTTTGATTTCGTCATACCTTTTATTTAAATTGTGCGTTCTTTAAAAATGAAAGATTTTGTTTCATTTCTTTAAAAGAAAACTCAAAATTAAATTAGTAATCTATCTGTATTACACTCACATATCACAAGAAATACCTATGACACACATGAACGTTATTTTGTAAGGAAAACAGTTATAAGTATTGTTGAAAATAAAAACAATTCAGAACATTATACTAATTAGAAAGGATCAGTTGCAAAGAATGCTGTCTGGATAATTAGAAATTGTACTCACTTTCTCCCCTTGGAATACCATTTCAAGATCTTTGATATTTCTTATTTCTTCAGCCAACTTCGCGTATCGCGTATTGATACATGGCGAAGTCTTATGGCGAACGCGATGAATTTTCATTTCGATACGAGAATTTGCGATAAATATCGAATTTCGATACGAGAATTTTTTTTTTAAATGTGAAATATTTTCTCCTTAAAAAATGTTTACTTACTATGAATAACAAGGAAATAAAATACATATAATTACAAAATACTGTTCCATTTAAAAAAATCAGCCTAAGTATTTTAAAGCACATAATAAACTGTTTTTGTAGTTTAAAAAAAGATTTATTGCCAATATTCAGATTTTTAACTGTGACCTTAATCGCGCAAAACCGATGTGCAACGTTCTGTCTGCTAGCCCATAGAATAACATGTAATCCGCGATCCTAAGAAGTCCAATTTTTCATGCGGATTATATAAAAATTAAGAGTTTTCCTAGATACTAGGTTAGTGTTATCCACTTCGTCAAAAACAGATTCATTTTATATATTAATGTTTTTAAAAAAATCTAGACCGTTTCGGAGAAAAAAAAAAGACAAACTTACACCATCCAAATAGCTTTCAAAATGGGTTTACAGATCTGAAAATATACTGCACGTAGAATTGTAAAAAATTCAGAATAGGATTAGACTGCAGATATAAGACTGTTTAAAAAAAATCAGAACAATAGGACCTATATTTGATGAGTTATTAACAGGCGGCTTTTCGCATTTTCTTTGATGTCGAGTTAGCTGTATATATGAGTTCCGCCATCTACGAATTCTACGATACGATACGATACGATTTTAGGCTTAAGGCTGCGTCACTCGGAATACTACCGTCTTCCATGATAACAAAATGGCTATTATTAAAAAAAACAGCAGAAAATTTCTATTTTAAATTTCTGGTGTGAATACAGAATATGTGAATAAAAAAAATCCACTAAATCGGGAACACTGGCGGTAGCATAAATTAAATACTACCATTGGCATTACAGGGTTAAATATAGCCAGCTCTTAACTTGTAATTTTCGCTGAAAGACAGTGGAACTGTGAAGTATTATTTTCTGCTTCCTGATCAGTTTGATTAAGAATGCCAACAATAATCCAGATTATAAAACATGCAAAGGAGAGTTGGGAAAAAATAAAACTTTAGTTTTTATTGATTGTTTTATTATAAGCAAAAAAAAACCAAAAACATTGGGAGTTGTCTTTTTACTGGCACATTAACATTTAACCTCCCAAATATTTATCTCTGTTACGAGTTTAAAATATTACATTTTTTATATATCTTGAACATCACAATCCCCCCCCCCCCCCCCCGCCCTAAAAAAAAACAAATTTTGTGTCTGAAAGGATTAAGAACACCTTTTTAGATCTTAAAAAGCAAACAAACACAAAAAACACTATTATATAGCAACTGCAAAATTATACCACTCACACATTTATCCTAAAACTAACATTTCTTATTCTACTTTTAAAAATATCATTTGAAAATAAGTCAAAATTAAAAGAATGTTCTTTATATCAAAGTGTTAAATATTTAAAATATGTATTTGATTTCACAAATGCTGAAATATACATCAAACTGTGTACATTTCATAAATATACCTTGAAAAGGAATCCAAATCTTAAACAACTGAAATATTGTAAAAAGTTCTTTTTCAAAGATAAATAGCAATAGAAATTTAGACGAGAGACTTACCACTTTGATAAATTCTAGTAAGGAAGTTTTCTCATGAATCAACACTATATTGCAGGTAGGGATCTAACAAATTAGTGACTTGGCTAAATACTGAATATTGGGCAGCTGAAGAATATATGCATTTTAATTAACACTTTCCAACATAATTTTAAAGTTAATAAACTGACTTAATAAAATAGTCCAATCTTGAACGCCAGATTTACCTTTGTTTATTACATAAAAACAGGAGGAAAACATTTAAAATGCTTCATTTAAACACATTACTACATAGGTGTGATAAAATATATACAAATGTTTTTAAAAATTAAAAACACTAGATATTAAAATGATAAAAAGCTACTCCAAGCGCTTTCGGCTAACCTTAAGCCTTTGTCAAGGAGAAGAGAATTGACTGATAAAACACTCGGCGCTCGATGTTCTCTGCCACACATTGACCGGAAACTCTCTTCAGGAAGCCTGCAGGTGGTCGTATCCATTAAACTGAAGGAGGAGGAAGGTAGAGAAGGCTCAATCCTCCGAGAGACCGAACTCTCCAGTAATATGAAGTAAATTATACCAGATACGCAGAATTTGGTATGATAATACGTCATTACAACAATTTTCTGCTTGCGTTAAAATTTCCAAAGACTCTAAAATAGCACAACTATTAAAATCGAAAGCCTGCATAATGACTCTCGCTCTATTGTGTAATGACGTATTATCATACCAAATTCCGCGTATCTGGTTTAATTTACTTCATATTACTGGAGAGTTCGGTCTCTCGGAGGATTGAGCTTTCCCTACCTTCCCCCCTCCTTCAGTTTAATGGATACAACTACCTGCGGGCTTCCTGAAGAGAGTTTCCGGTCAATGTGTGGCAGTGAACATCGAGCGGCGAGTGTTTTTATCAGTCAATTCTCTTCTCCTTGACAAAGGTTTAAGGTTAGCCGAAAGCGCTTGGAGTAGCTTTATATCATGTTAACATCTAGTGTTTTTAATTTTTAAAAACATTTGTATATACTTTATCACACCTATGTAGTAATGTGTTTAAATGAAGCATTTTAAGTATTTCCATGTTTTTATAGTTTAAAAGTGTTTATGAACTGAGTTTGCTGGCCGTCTGTGCTCTAACTTATGTAAATATACTCAGATTGCCGTATAATTGATATACATTATTGAAAAGGAAGTGTGTACCATTGACAGTTTATTTACAGGGGCAATCAAAAGTATTCTGTTACATATGATCTATGGGGAAAAATCATTTCAGTGTATTTTAATAGTGTTACAATATTTTAAACATAAAGAAATTTACATACATTATTGAGGCACACTAAAAGATGGTTACTATAGAATATGTTATGTGTAGCATTTACGGTACTCATACAGGGGAACTTGAAAGTATTCCATTATATTATGGTCTATGAAGAAAAATCATTTGTGGCATATTTTAATCATATTACTCTGTTACAAACATAATGAAATTGATATGAATTTTTGAAGTGCACTAATACATGCTTTCTGTAGATTATGGGGTGCAAAGCATTTATTATTCATTTACAGGGTCACAGAAAAGAGTTTGGTTGTATGTTGGTCTATGGGGAAAAACAGTTCACAATTTATTTTAATTATGTTGCACTGTTTCAAACATGATGAAATTGATATACATTACTGAGGTTTACTAATAAGATGCTTGCAGTAAAATATGATAAGCATTGGATTTATCGTTCATTTACAGGAACACATAAAAGAGTTTGGATGCAGTACTGTATCTGAAGTGTTGTCTATCAAGGATGACTGCTGAAAGTGTATTTTCAGTTATGGTAGGCATTTTCAACTGAAGTTTTGCATACTATGTGGTGTGCATTAATTCTATAGACTATATACAGGATTACCATAAATTCTGGCGTATAATCCATGGATCAAAGCAGGGTTGGGTTTTTGACGTCAAAAAGTGGTTTTTGACATGACAAGCGTCAAAAACTGGTTTAAACTGTCGTAAACTGGTTTAAACTGTCGAAAACTGGTTTAAACCGTCGAAAACTGCCAAATACATGTAACACGCTAAAACATTTTAACAATAGATAAACATTAAATAAGTCAATGATTTATGTGATCTTTTATTGAAATTTAATAATTTAAAAAATATATTATTTGCAATAAAATATATATATATATATATTTTTTTGGATTTTTCAACCAGAAGAAAATAATTTTGTACAATTAAATAATCCGGATCAATTTTACCACACAGCATGCTGCAGCACACCACGTGTTTAGCACATTTATTTACACCCAAAAGATTTTTAAGTTTAGAGTGTATGAAGCGTTAGAAAATAGTCTGTCTCTTAATTGATGCTGAGCTAGTAGGACTTGATAGCAAAAGCATTGCTAGATGAGCAAGTTTTGAAGCAGGCTCAAAAAGCTGTTGCATTTAGTGATACCTTTCCACCAAACAATGGAGTCCTCCCTATAGCACTGAAATAAGAAGACTGGAAAGGGGATTCTTTAGCTTCATACACAATCAGTATGGGTAAGCATCCATAAACTCTCTCCGTAGCTCAAGCGCGAGCTGAATCAACTGATACAGCAATCAACCCTTGCCCCTGATGGTTGGGATGCAAAGTATAAGCCAAACAATGGTATGGTTTCATGATTTGATCCCTTCTATTATGCACTTTTTCAATATGGGCTTACAGGAATTTTCTTTTAGATGACCGAGCCAATTTTGTTCAGTTTTAAAATCGAAAACATTTTTATATATTGAAAGAAAGCATGTTTTAAAAAGATTTTGACTTTAAGCTTTTTTTTTTTTTTAATTACTTCTCTTATTTTGTAAATGTTTAAAATTAATAATCCAATTTCAATTTTGAATGGAATGGTTATTGCCTAGACTAGAATAACATTGATGCACATTATCTTGTTATACATACAAAAAAATCTACACTTTTCTAAGTTTTCTTCCCCCATAAAAAAAGCTAGCTAATGCTTTAAGCTCTCAAAAGTAAGCGAAATTAAAACGATTTTAAGTAAGAGAAAAAATGTACAGCTCAGGTGAGCTTAATGTCTACTTTTTAAAAAAACACAATTTTACAAAAAAATAAAATAAAATAAAATAAAATAAAAATAAATAAAAATTTTACCCTGTTAAAAAGTTGTACTTAACAATAATACTTTACTATGTACTAATTAATGATATACAGTAAGAGTGAATTTAAAATATTACATGTAATGTTGTGAAGTGTGACATTTAATTTGAATTTTTACAGATCAATTTAGTATTTGAGGTTTTTGACATGACCGTTTAAACTATGGTTTAAACCCGACATAAACTGACACATGTCAAAAACCTGCCAACCCTGTAATTATTACTAATACTATATACTAATTATACAATTACAGTAATAGTGAATTTTAAATATTACATCTAATGTGTGACATTTAATGTGAAATTTTACAGATCACTGTAAGTATTTGAGGTTTTTGACAAGGGGTTTTTGACATGACGGTTTAAACCGCAGTTTAAACTGTCAAAAACTGACATGTGTCAAAAACCTGCCAACCCTGGATCAAAGAATCATGTTCGGACACAGAAATTTTATTTGATAAAATGTAACTTCTTAAATCGTGGTAGATATTTAACTTCAATGATTAAATAAAAATTCTGGGTCCAAACATGATTGTTTGATCTGTGGATTATACACCGGAAATTATGGTACACAAAAGAATACATAAATATTGCTGAGAATGAGCGTGAATTGCTTAAAGGTGTTTTTTAAATTGGAGTTATGCATTTTCAAGCTCAAATACATTTAGTATACTAAGATATGTTTGTAGCATATAAGTAAAATCATATACAGGGCTATGAAAAGAACTGGACACATGGCCGCCTATAAGCAGTAATTCCTGGAAGTGCGATTTCAGTAATTTTAAGCATGTTTTTGGCTAGAATTAAATTCCAGTTCAATATGGGGTGTGTAGAAAAATCTCTATGTAATATACAGAGCTGTACAAAGAATTCATGCCACCACTGTTTATTAGTAGAAATTGCTGTAAGGTGAATTTTCAACCGTGTTACGAGTTTTCTTACTAAACTAAATTTTAGCATACTATGTAGAAATCTATGGATCATATGCAGAGCTGAAGTACCTTTCCAGCCATGAGCAGTAATTGTTGAAATCTGGTTTTCAGATGTGTTAAACGTTTTCTAAAATGTTAACTTAGATATCTTCTTTACCTTGTTAAATGGTAAAATTTCATTAAAGTAATCTGGAAGTATTAGAAAGTGTGCAGGATTTTTGTTTCTTGTATTAATTATACATACATAGTAAGTTAAAAATAGAAATAAAAGTAAACTCTAATTAAAATTGATTTTTTTGTTATTTGTATGTTTAAAAATTTTAACAGATTGATGTATTTTTGTAATATTTCAAACACCTTCACACTAATAATAAAACATAAAACTTTTAGTAAGGCTAAATTACTCATAGCATAAACACTTGCAATTCACACATGCATGTATTTTATCTAATATAAGAACTGATTACCAATGTTAAATGTGCAGGTTTTTTTAGAAACTTCTTTCATGACAAAAAATAAAAAATTTGAATTTTATCCTCAGACCTAAATTTTATATCAAATTGACTTTCTCTAAGTCTGGATGATAAGTTAATATTTCTGTTAAAAAAATAAATAAAAAACCATGTCTACTATGCAGCTATACATTGATCTTTTCTTACTTTAAAAATTAATGACTTCCACCTTCACACATAACAGTCCTTTCCTAACTGTCCCTTTGATTCACAATCAGATACCTCCTGAAATAGCTTTTGGTCAAGTAAATTTTATTGTGAGGAGTTTGCATTGCTACTGGCCAACGCATTTGTAAAAAGTAAATATGCATTTTCTGACAAAGCTTTCAACAGTTGAACCACCATACACACAAAATAGAAAGTTCTACAACTTACTCAAAACATATTGTAAGAAATTACAAAACCCAAGACCAACAGTATAAATAATCTTGAATCTTCTACAATATTCTGTATTAAACATATTTAAGGCTTTTCTTAAAGAAAAAAAATAAAACTACTAAACAATGCAACTTTTTCTGACATAATCACAAATCCATTTTTATGTGTGCATAAAATTCACAGATACTAATAATTAAGTGCCTTTGAATTGAATAACGTTTTCCTACAAATATATTGCATCTTGAGTTGTAATCAATTGTTCCCCAATAAAGACCTTCTCTAACAGCTGTGTCTATAAAGTTGGTTTAACTCTCCAACTTTGAGATCTTTTTCTAAAAGATCCTTAGTCTTTATAGAGAATTAATTCTATTTGATTTCTTGGAATCAAAATCTGAATAGCTATAATTTTGTGTATTTAACCCTTTGTTGCATATTCTAAAACTGGCAAATCCGTAATGTTAAATTTAGTATTTTCCTACTAAAAGGATCATGCTGAATGAGAAAAAAAATATTTTATGTGTAATAATTTTTTATTATTTGAGTTACAGCTTGTCCACTATAGTGGACACTATGAACACAGAATTAAAATGTAATGCTGTTAGGAAAATAAGAATTATGATAGTTTTCTTCTAGAATATTATCATATTTTAAAAATAATTGTGGTTAAAATTGCGAAAACATTCATTGATGGCAGGGTTCGCAAAAACCCAGGTTTTTCTGATAAAACCCAACCCACGTGGGTTTTTTCATGAAAAACCCAATTTTCCCCAGGGAAAATCGTTTTTTTTTTTCAAAAGTATAATATATGCGTAATTACATTATTGTATACTATATTTTCTATATATTATATACACTATACATAAAAAAATACATTGTTCCCTTATATACAATATAATTGTAATGCTATTTTACAAGCTATAAATTATATGAATTTAAATTAATTAAATGTCAGTGTTTCTCACAAATTAGTTTTAAATATAATAGAAGATATAAAATTGTTAATTTTCTTTAAATTAAATAATGAATAGAATATTAAAATTTAAAATATATAAGTAGGAAGAAAAAAGGGGTAATCTAGTCGGATGTGCCAATCCCAAAAGTTTCATCTATCTCATACATGTTAATAATTCAAAATTCGCTATCACAGTGCCAAAATTAAATGACAATTTATGCCCATCATGAGGATTCTAAAATATAGATTTGTTGAATTGGATGCATTTAACAAGGAGGTATAAGTATCACATGTTGTGTAATTTACAACAAAACCTGATCAGTAACAGTTTACGTCAACGTCTAACTGAATCTGAAGTTTGATGAAAATCCATGCATTATTAGCTCTTGAGATAAAGCTATTGCAAAAAGAGATAAATGCAGCACAACAACACAACTGTTGGGCGATATACACCAAAAACTAATCAGCACCAGTTTATATCAAGGTCTAACTGAATCTAAATTTTTATTTAATTCCGTACATTAGTTCTTGAGATAAGAGTTATTGCTGAAATCACAAAAAATGCAGCATAGCACTACCCATTGGACGATATGCACCAAACTTCAATAAGCAACTTGTAACTCAATCTGAAGTTTTATGAAAATCCGTGCATTAGTTCTTGAGGTAAAGCTACTGCAAAAATTGAGATAAATGCAGCATAGCAGTGCCGCCTGTTGGGCAGTATACACCAAAAACTAATCAGTACCAGTTTACATCACGGTCTAACTCAATCTAAAGTTTTGTGAAATTGTGAGGTTCTTGAAATAGAGCACCCACACAGACATTTCTAAAAACCATCAAATCATCTTCAGGACCTTTTTAAAATGTATAAATCCATCATAAACTGGAAGTCGAAATTTTTCACGAATCCAATACTTTCTTCTTGTAAAGATAGAAGAAAGTAAAAATACATATTTTTTATTTTCATCAATATCGTTGATTTGAATTTTTTATTTAAAGACATTCTTATGATATAACCTTTACGTATAATTATGTACTATGTATGTTGCCTACTAGGTTCTATGTTAGTAAAGTATTTCAATGTGTTGAAATACATTTTTATTTTACTTCAGATGTGTATGTAATGGCTTTTATATATTAATTTTTTTCCAAAATTAACTGAAATGACTTAAATTCATTAAATGTATGTTGTTTAAATTTTTAAATTATTTCTGAAAATTGAAAAAACCCACATTGTGGGTTTTTTCAAGTGGGCCCATTCTGAAAAAACCCACCAGGTTTTTTCGAACTGGGCCCAGCCTTGCGAACCCTGATTGATGGTGAAATTTGTAAAATCAATCAGTTTTTGCATTGATGTAAAGGTAAATTTTACATTTTACACATGAATATGTTGACTTCCTTTTACATATTTCCATCTTGCATCGCTGGGCACTTTGGGATATTTGCGGGGAAAATGTCATAAACCTTTCCATATCTGGTGTTCTTGTGTACAGAATTTGCTCTTACTGGAAATTGTCTTACTTGTTTGTCTTCCAGCACATTACATTTTTCAGAGTCTGGAATCAAATGCGGTGCACCAGATTGTCGCATCACTGACTGAATGAGTCCACTTGCTAGAGCCAGTTTAAATTTTCCAAATTGTATGTCGCAATTTGGAAACAAACTTCAATATACAACGAAATTTCTTTAATTCAAATAAGTTTTCATTTAAAATTTTTAAAAATATTAAAAAAAGTGTTCCATAGATATTAATTTTAAAATTGTTTATTGTTATTTTATTGTTTTTTAATATTGTCAAACAGCTCTATTTCAAACAGAACACATGTGCAATTTTTTTAAAACTAATAAATTACATAAATATATGAAGTCAGGCAATTATAACTATTAAAAATGTGAAAGAGATGAAAATTTATATAAAATATGCCTGCATAATATTAAAATCGCATAAACACGTCAAAATTAAATTTTAAAATTTTCACTGTTCACACTCATGACGTCCACTTCAATTGACAGAGTAAAATGTCATAATGTTGATTCTGTGCATGGCGTCCATTATAGTGGACATTATTTAAAACCTTACATAAAATAAACAAAAAGGTATTTTTATACTTGTTTTTCAATTATCTATTAGGCCAAGACATCTAAAAACAATAATTAATAAACAAAGTATCATTTAAATAATACTATTATAGGTTTAGAAACATTTTAGTTCATGTTGAAGAACTTACAGGCATTCTGATGGTACATCCATATTAATTCTATCTCAAGAAGTAAGATAACAGTCTTGTTTCGCCATCTCGATTTTTTTCCCTGCAAGCATGAATGTCAAAAAGTAGCATAAGCTTAAAATAGGAATTGTGAATGAAATAGGTTGGATAAGAAAAAATTGGCAATTTTGTCCACTGTAGTGGACAGTATGCAACAAAGGGTTAACCCCTTCGTAACGAGCGTCTTTTACAGAATTTTTAATCTTTTAGCACCGGTTTTTAAAAACAGAAATTTTTGAGTAATTAAACCAGGAAAATACACAGATTAAATAATGCAAAATTTACAATAATAAATAACTGCTGCCTGGTGGGAATAACCACAGAATCTGATGACCATATCCATCACATATACATGATGCTCGTCCCCAAGGGGTTAAGAATGAAAACGACTTTATGATTGTGAACAGGCAATGGGCAATTTGCATTTGAGCAAAGCATTGCATAATTTTTTTTTAAATCCTGAATTAATCCAGTTAAATATTCAGTATGAGGGTCAAATACCGAATAGTGGCCAGATATCTGTTACATCCCTAATTACAGGTAGATAAAAACACAGATGATAGTTCATGCAAGTTAATAAGCAGATAACTTGGACGATGAGCAACACAAATTTAGATGGATTTTTCGAAAATAAAATGACAATCAGTACTATTAACTATCAGAATTTTATTTTTAATTAAATAATGTATTCTTTGCACCATTTGCATCTACTAGCGACTTTATTTCTCCTTAGAATTGCAAAGTTATTGGCAAAATTAACTCAAGTTAACAATAGCTATTTTCCAAAAAAATGGTGAAAATATGAGTTTTACTTGTCATTACGTTTTTAGTAGCATATTAGCAGTATTTTAGTCATAAAAAAACCTACCATATACACCAGAAATTATATGCTATAGCTTTACTTGAGAAACAGAGGGTATACAGAGCTCATAAATCATGGTATACCGTCCACTACACCTCTGCATAAGATGAAAATAACTGAATTCTGTCGAATGGTCATGTCTGCTAATAAATGCCTCTAATCAAAAACAGCATAATTTTTTTGAGAAATGTTTCCCTCTGTACAATTAAATGCAAAAATAATTCTAAATTATTTTCAGTTCAAAATAAAAGTAGATCACATAGAAATTAATCTGGCAAACATATTTATTTTTCTATGTAATGTGTAATTATAAACAAAACATACCTTAGCTGAAAAATGGTCGATATTATATTAAAATTATTTATAATTTATGCTTCTGGTAAATGTTCAATAACATTTTTAACATTTATTTTATACAAATTCTTACGAAAACCCTACGTTTATTTTGAAGGAAATTTAGATAACATTGCTGTTTGATTAAAAATACTTTTGATAATCAATTAACATGTAGTCTTTTCCAATTCTCAGCAAAATTTCTAGAACTAAAAAAATAATAGTAGGCATCGATAAAACATAACATTTTTGGTTAGTAAAAGAACATTACTGTGAACATTATTGTTTTTTATTAATTTTATTTCTGGATGGTTTCTCAATATACCAATAAACAAATACTATCGTAAACAAAATCCTGAATAGCCTATGCCATAAAAAAAAAGAGCGATAAAAAAGCCAATCTGGTAAACATGATAGACTATCTGTGAGCTACTAAAGATTCAGAAAGTAAGCTCAGTGGCTTGCGCAGATGGAATATTTTTCCTATAATCAGCTTGGCGTTATGTAGAAAAGCGATAAAGTAGCTAAATTAGTGCGCGGCTGGAAGAAGTCGAATACAATCGAAATCATTCGATTTAAAACTAGTCATTCTAATTTTTTTTTCGTTTAGAGTGTACTTATTTATTTATTTCAGAAGGTAGTAAGTGTCGCCCGCTGGCGTGGTCAGTAAGCGGAGGCTGCTGTCACCCCGAGGGCCCGGGTTCGAGTCCCTGGGTAAGGCATGGATGTAATTGTGAATGTCCCATTGTAGGTATATAATATATGTAATGGAAAATAAAATTTGTTGTTACTTGTTGTTGTTTCTGTATAATAAGGATCATTCGAGGCGACAGCCATTGTAGCTATAGGCCCCAAAGCATTCTCCACTTCGGTGGACTTCAAATGTCAAATGTCAAATGTCAAGGTAGTAAGTTTGAAAGTATTTTTATCTTATGAATTATTCTAGTTACAATGTTAATGCATTTATGTTATTTTTTGAATGCATTCCTTTGTACCATTGGCAATTATTCGGAATTGCATATGTATGCACCTGCAATTATCTGTCAATATAAACTAATGTTGTGAAATTGTAACGGTCGTACTTATTACAAATTTTAGTTTAAAATAATAGAAAATGCAGTTTCAATGCATGCGATTGTCGTAATTTTATAAGATTGCTTTATTTTGAAAGACAGATGTAAATGTGTATCCCCATTGCAGGAATTTTACAGAACATGTAACATAGTTCTGTGTATTACAAAACGTGAAACTGTACAGAAATATGTACACTGATACACTGAAAATAACTTTGGTACTTACAAATTATCTGTGATAGGAAAATAAATCATGTTTACATCAGTTTCTGAATCAAAATCACTTTAATACTACTTGAGAATTATTAAGCCTATTAAAAGATGTAACTAAATTTATATAAAAAAATACTGTATTATATAAATCACGACCAAAAAAACAAGCAAACTTTGAATATGGTGTTTTCGTATATTATGTTTTAGTAAGTATTTAAATTGATGTTTATTTATTAATCAGATTTTAAACAAGAAAGCAGGGTTGGGTTTTTGACGTCAGAAACTGGTTTTTGACATGACAAGCGTCAAAAACTGGTTTAAACTGTCATAAACTGGTTTAAACCATCAAAAACTGCCAAATACATGTAACACTCTAAAACATTTTAACAATAGGTAATCATTAAATAAGTCAATGATTTATGTGATCTTTTATTGAAATTTAATAATTTAAAAAATATATTATTTGCAATAAAATATTTTTTTTGGATTTTTCAAACAGAAGTAAATAATTTTGTACAATTAAATAATCTAGATCAATTTTACCCTGCAGCATGCTGCAGCACACCACGTGTTTAGCACATTTATTTACACCCAAAAGATTTTTGAGTTTAGAGTGTATGAAGCGTTAGAAAATAGTTTGTCTCTTAATTGATGCTGAGCTAGTAGGACTTGATAGCAAAAGCATTGCTAGATGAGCAAGTTTTGAAGCAGACTCATAAAGCTGTTGCATTTAATGATACCTTTCCACCAAGCAATGCAGTCCTCCCTATAGCACTGAAATAAGAAGAGGGGAAAGGGGATTCTTTTAGCTTAATATACAAATCAGTATGGGTAAGGATCCATAAATTCTCTCTGTAGCTCAAGCACGAGCTGAATCAACTGATACAGCAGTCAACCCTTGTTCCTGATGGTTGGGATGCAAAGTATAAGCCAAACAATGGTATGGTTTCATGATTTGATCCCTTCTATTATGCACTTTTTCAATATGGGCTTAAAGGAATTTTCTTTTAGATGACCGGCCAATTTTGTTCAGTTTTAAAATCAAAAACATTTTTATATATTGAAAGGGAGCATGTTTTAAAAAGATTTTGACTTTAAACTTTTTTTTTTTAATTACTTCTCTTATTTTGTAAATGTTTAAAATTAATAATCCAATTTCAATTTTGAATGGAATGGTTATTGCCTAGACCAGGGTTGGCGAACCTATGGCACGCGTGCCAGAGTTGGCACGTAAGCTAATTTTTATGGCACGGGAAAATTTAAATTTGGTAATTGTTAGGCAGATAAAATCCATTTTTTATTTCTGCTGTAACCAATAGAAATTTTTTCCATATGGGCAGACTATCACAAATAATGCAATTATTTTTTGCATGAATTAACACATCATAATAATTTTCTTTTCCTGTGATGCTATGCAGCGTTTTTAAATGTATTTTGCTTTTCTATATGAATTTAAAAAGCTGTAATTTACAAATGAATTTCGTTTTACAATCAGTGGAATAAAATGGCAAAAGGATTCAATTTAGCTATTGTAAAAATAACAAAATATGAACCAGATATAAAACATCTTCTATTGAACGCACGGCAGCAAAAATCTCATCAATACCTTCTTATGTATACATTAATGCTATTTGGAAATTATAACCGAGATGTTGTATTGATAATAAGTTAAAAATTAATAAAATAAAGACTCGTATTTTTTTCCCTTTATTACAGTACATACCGCATAAATGAATCCTATTTACGAATTAAAAATTCATTCATTTAATGGCTGATTCCGGCTTACAGAAAAATCGCATTTTGATTTTTAATATTTTTTAATTATTAATGCATGAGAGCAACTGATTTTATAACCAGTGTTTCGTATAAACATCGTACTCTTCAAAATTATTTTTGTATACGTTTGGCACGTCATGTTGTTGATAGATATAGTTTGTGAATTTTCGGCACGCGCACATGAAAAGGTTCGCCGAGCCTGGCCTAGACTAGAACAACATTGATGCATATTATCTTGTTATATATACAAAAAAAATCTGCACTTTTCTAAGTTTTTTTTTTACCCATAAAAAAAGCTAGCTAATGCTTTAAGCTCTCAAAAGTAAGAGAAATTAAAACGATTTTAAGTAGTAGAAAAAATGTATAGCTCAGGTGAACTTAATGTCTACTTTTTAGAAAAACACAATTTTACAAAAAAAAAATAAAATAAAATAAAATAAAAATTTTACCCTGTTAAAAAGTTGTACTTAACAATAATACATTATTATGTACTAATTACTGATATACGGTAAGAGTGAATTTAAAATATTACATGTAATGTTGTCATGTGTGACATTTAATTTGAATTTTTACAGATCAATTTAGTATTTGAGGTTTTTGACATGACGGTTTAAACTATGGTTTAAACCCGACATAAACTGACACATGTCAAAAACATGCCAACCCTGTAATTATTACTAATACTATGTACTAATTATACAATTACAGTAATAGTGAATTAAATATTGCATCTAATGTGTGACATTTAATGTGAAATTTTACAGATCACTGTAGTATTTGAGGTTTTTGACATGACGGTTTAAACCGTCAAAAACCTGCCAACCCTGCAAGAAAGGTTCTTAAATATGGCTAAAAATAAAGCGTTTCAACAACTGAAAGACAAATACCTCCTATATAAAATTTAATAAGTTAAATAAGATCTATGGTAAAGTACACAAATTTGGACCTGCCGTGGGTGCTATCTTGGGTTTGCACTGTCCTCTGTCTTGGACTTGATCACGGCAGAAATTAAAATTCATTTGTAACTATAATGTATCTGTGAAGGATATTCTACTTCCTGCATATGAAATGTCATTTCTTATTCACATATGCTGTCTGCATTTATCTCCATTACATCGCCACATAATAGAATGGGTCATATTCTTTTGGCGTCAAAGTCATGTGCTTTGGGAAAACATTCCTGGCATCATATTATAACCATTAATTATACAATGGCTCATTTCACAATTCATGGTTGTGTGCCATAGAACAGTAATGGAGCATATTCTTGTGACGTGAGGTCACGTGCTTTGGGAAAATATTGTCGAAGTCACAGCCTTGAACCCAAAGGGAGAGTAGGGTCCATTGAAGAGCTCAGATCATAAAAGTGGTATGTGACAAAAAAAAAAAAAAGAGTTAGTCATATGATTGGAGATAATCAGTGGTCCTTTACCATCTGTTAAATTACTACTTGAAAAAATCTAATAATACTTACAGAGATTTTAATTGATAGGTAAAGGAAGCATTTGGAAATAAATGCAAATATGCATTAGGAACTTTACAGCTCATTTTCTCAAAACTGATTGTGCAGTTTACCACTTTTATAATATGAGTTCTTCAGTTATAAATGTACTAATTTCATTTCATGGTAATTAGAACTGTGCATGTTATAGGAGTTTCTTCATATTGTCTTTAAAATTAACCTTTTGATAGTTAACCAACATTATCATAAAAATAATTGAAATACAGAGCCTCCCTCTTAACCGGAACTCCGCTTTAACCGGCCGACTTTTTCCCCAACATCAGGAAAAATTGAAGGATGACGGCCTAGGGAACTCAGCTTACCCTTTTGATTTGCAGTGCAATCGCAAGCGGAAGGAGGCAAAATTCAGAAAGGAGAACGTCGGTAATAAATGGCCTTTACCAGTGTTGAATTCTGGGTGTGGCTAACACCCACTTGACACAGAGGGATAAGAATATCAAGTAGGTGTTGGTGTGGCCCGGGAGGGGGATACTCTCCCCAAGAAAAATGAGATGTCCCTTGGGAGATTTGGGTTTTTTATTTTTAATGGCCAAAAGTGCAATCCCCCACCAGGAACTCTATAATGTCTGGTCTGTCTGCAAACTGTTTTGTACAAACATTTAAAAAGCTTGAGGGATGCGAACAGATCACCGTAGATGTAGAGTTGTTTGAGTCTGATAAAGATCTCAAGCATGAAACCTTATTTGACGAGGATATGATTGGGGCAGTAACTCATGTTGTTCAATACGAAGACGATCCTGATGAGGATCCAGTTAAAGTTAACACTGCTAAAATTCGTCATACGTAAGGGCTAAAAGCATTTGAATTGGCGCTACGCTATATGTTAAGCGGCAGCTAACAGCTTCCTCGGTTAAACGTATGATGTTAAAGAGATGGAGAGATTATGCTGCAAAATGTCGGCATCTTGTCTTCAACAGAAGAAGGTTGCTGATTTCTTTATGGTTGATTAAATTAAATATATATAATGTAGAACAATTTCAACTTCTTATAAAGGTGTGTAACATGATTTTCAGCAATTTAATTTCTCTCCCAATCCAAAGTTGCGGGTGTGACATTTACACAAACTAAATTAGCCATCAGCTAAAATATTTTTGAGCATTGGTTTCAATTTTTATAGATTTCAATGTGGACCACTTACACATACATTAATCGAAATTTTCAAGTTGCTCGATATTTTATTTATTTAAAAAAAAAATAATTTCCACCTGTTGCGGGTGTGACATAAAAAGGACATGCATTTTCATCTTTCAGTGCAAAAACTCAAAACTCTGTGAATTATAACAACAGGATGAACTGGTTTTTTTTTATGTTAGACAGTAATACTTAAATAATTATTCTATGAAAAAATTAAATTACTTACTCAATTCTTGCTTGTGTAGGAAATATTTAAAGTTTTTGTTGCGGGTGTGACACCCCGTTGTGGGTGTGACTTGTGTGGGCAATAAAATAATGACATACACGAATACTTACAAAGCAGGGCTTTTTTAATTAATCAATTAATGAATAATACAATTATAATATCAAGCAAAAAAATATCAAATAAATTTAATTTCTAATCTTGAATTTATAATTTCTGGTGGTGGCAGCTTTTTTATAAAAATGTTCTGTTTCTCTCAGGATACATCTGTCTGATTTGGCCAAATGTACACATTTTCTGAAATTTTTTTAGATACTCTATTTCTATATCATCACCACCCATTTGTCTTATTTGCACAACCAAGTTTTTGCTGTTTTTATGTGGAGAACAGAACTACTTCTACAAAATCTCCAACTTCACTTTTATTATTAATGGATATTATATCCTTATCCAGTGCTGTAGTTGGGAAAAAATATTTGTGGGAACTCGCCTTTTCATAGAGTAGATGTTGATGCTACTGAACTTTTGCTAAGCCAAAAGCCAATTCAAAACATTTAGCTAAAAGCTGACTTTTTTTAATTAACAGTTATAATTATTATATTCTAGATTTTATAGCATTATATTTGTATAGCATTTATCTAAAAGCAATATTTAATCGATCTCATAGTAACATTTTCCATTATGAATCAAAATTTAACTGAAATAACAGAAATAAATCCATATATTGCTTACTGGCACATCTATCCTAGAAGTTTCCATAAAGAACGATAATGAGAGGTGTTTTCTGTGCTCTCTGATTTATGGCAAGATGTCTTGTCTGTTAATCTTCTTCCTGATAGCAACCACGATTTCACATATAACTCAGGACAAAATTCTTTTAGGGGGGCGAGTGTACTACATGATTTATGGCAAGATGTCTTGTCTGTTAATCTTCTTCCTGATAGCAACCACGATTTCACATATAACTCGGGACAAAATTCTTTTAGGGGGGCGAGTGTACTACACGACTTATGAATATAAGTGAACTGGCTCTTTCTATAAGGAGTGAATTTCTCGCATCGGTCATGTTATTCATACAGCTGAATGCTCTTTGGCATTCAGATGTAAAAATGGATGTACTTTTCATAGTCTGGAGAAAAGGATTTAGCTCTCTAGGCTCATTTCCAGGCTAGTATCATTTTTTTTTTTTAAAAGGTTTGTGCTCATATGCAATTTTATTTTTTATTTTTATTTTATTTTTTATTTTTATTTTATTTTTTTTTTTTTCAGTAAGAAACCAAATATTTGTTGGAATGGCGTTCCCACCCAACTACAGCACTGTCCTTATCAGAATGTGGCAGCAAAGAAATTCTCTTTGTTCACTTTCTGTAGCTATTGCTATATTTCTTTAGGTGGAAGTATAATGTGTTCCTCATATGCTAATTTTTTCACCACAGCGCGTCTTTTCCTTGGACTTAAGGAAGATTTCGTTTAGCTCTATGGATAGCTTCACCAAGAGTTTGTGCTCTTCGGTAATTTCCAAAACACTCTGCTACAATTATAGCTGGAGATGGTGTGGCACTTTTTTGTTGCAGATTTCTTACTTTCTTTGCCTCTCTGCTTTTGTCGCTGAAATTGTTTTTCTTTCTTGGCTGCTGATGTGGGTTTTTTTTAATAGTTTCTTCTTCTTTTCCCTCCTTGCTTTGTCGCTTTCCTTCTGTTTTTGTAGATATTCTGCATATTTATGGTGGTTTTCCTTAATATTTTTCCGATTTCGTGACCTTTCTGTGCTATTCATTCTTCTGCAAAAGAGAAGAAATTAATGTATAAATTGAATAAATATAGCACTTCAAGTCCAAAAGTACATATTTAACAAATTGTTAATATTTATTATTGAAATCCTTTGAAATATTTAATCTTATATAAAGTTATTTATGTTAAATTTTGGTTCATTTCAAACTGGCTATCTACACTTTATGCTAACTTAATATAACAATTTAATAATGGTTTCAATTATCCTTATTTAATTTGAAATAAAAGAGAAAAAAATCTTCCTGTAATATTACATTATTTATTTTAAAAAATGAAAAAAAATAATTGGTAAATGCTATCAAATAATAAAATCATACATATATATTAAAAAAATCTTGCTAAAATATTGTTTTGGAATTTTTTTTTTAATTTTCATAAAAATCTTGCCTTTTAAATTATTTTCTTATTCGTATATCATTTACAAAAATATTATTTTCCTGTAGAAGCAACAATTTATCAACCCAAACTGAATAAATATAAATCAATTGCACACAATATCACATGCTCAAATGATGCTAATTTTGATTTATTAACTGGAGTTCACACAACTACATCAAAGGGTATAGTTAGTGCTGCAATCTAAATGTTTTCCAGTATATTATTCTTACACAAATTTATATATAGTTTGTTTAGATTAGATTTGTTTTCAATTTCAAAAGATGTTGCGGGTGTGATTTTAATTAAATGTCACACCCGCAACAGGAGCATGTCACACCCGCAACGCTTAATAACTATAATTAAAATATTAATTAATTTTTTTTTTTGTCTGTAATTCAAAGTACCATAATAAACTATTTTTGAATATAAAGTTTCATAACTTACAGTCAAAGGAATTTTTCTGTGGAGATATAAATGTAACTTTTTGTTGCGGGTGTGACACAATAATTAAGAGTAATTAAATATGCTTACCTCTTGTAACGAAGATTAGTGAACACTTCTCTGCAGGCAAAAACTCTCAATAATAGATGTCAGATTATAAACATCTAAGTTTGGAGATTTTCAGAATATTTGTTCAGCAGTACGAGGCCATGAAATGTAAAGATTTTTGGCTCAGTCTGTTTCACACAGTCATAGTGTCACTTTATTAATTAAAATAAGTATGTTAATGACAAAAATTTAATTCTTTTTCAATAAAATATGAAAAAGTATACTTTTAACAGTCAGTATGCAAAATTTCAATCATATTTAAGGAAATTTAAATTTTCATCCTCATGTCCACTTTTTTGTGGATTGGGCGTTCTGTTAAATGTTTTTCATTATTTGTTATCAGTGATAATTTTGCTTTCAATTCAGTTAATTATAACTAGTATTCATTTCACAAAATGTAGAAAATATGTACTTTTTTAAAACTACCTAAATTTAAAAACTAAATGCATCGTTACGGGTTTAATTAATTAAATTATTCAGACATTATTTAATTTGTTTTACTTCTCTGCTTTAACCGGGTTTTCTCTTAACTGGCTTACTCTTGGTCCCGTTTAGGCCGGTTAAGCGGGAGGCTACTGTGTTATTGTACTACTAGTATTTAGTTGATGTGTCCCTGTAAGTAAAATCTTTTATCGATCATTAAGTGAAATGTAGCTTTTTTCATGGTAGGGGAGAGTTGGGAGGAGTGGGACAGATTTCACAATTTATTTTTTAATTCACTACTTATGTTTTACCAAGAGTACAGCTTATAAAAATCTAATAGTATGTTACTTAAGCTATGTTTAAAAAATACAAACGCTGTGAAATACAAACAACTGGCTTTTATTTGCACGTTTTAAAATGTTAACATTTTTGTCCCACACCTCCCTCATATGAGGGAGGTATGGGACGCACATGAGGGAGGAATAGGACACTGTTTGATAAAAATTAACTCATATTGTATTTTGATAAGTCAACACTGAAAGCAAGGTAGGGCTGGGCTCGGCTGGTACCACAAATTATTTGTGGTTGAGGCAATTTCATTATGATATTCCTTTTCTCTACTTCACTGAATGTGAGAAGTAAAATTTTTCTTTTTCATCATTTTTGAATATGATAAACTCCTTATCACTGTCTATATCCTCAACTCTGCCAATATAATAAACAGCTGTCTTCTTCGTCAAAATTTTAACAATTACAAAGTCATTTATCCTAATTTTGGATCATCAGTTAACCAATCAAATTCTTCAGCAATTTCATTATCATTGTGAGTAATCAAATCAAAAGTCTTCATCTGTAGAATCATGCAACAAAAATTTCCCATCAATGGAATCATCAGATAATTCATTTGCTTTTTTCTGTTTCTTCCTTTTCACCTTAAGAGTTTTCTTTTTACACAATCTCTTCTGCTTTTTATCAGCGGCTATTTTTTCAATTTCTTCTTTTTCTGGTGTGTCAATGATGATTTTTTAGCTTTCCTTTTTTCTGTCTTTCTTTATAGTTTTTGTGGAAATGCTTTGCGATAAGGGTGCATATCGGAAGGACTCAAAGGTGTTTGAGAACATGTCCCATTCCTCCCTCACTGATGCTGTCCCATTCCTCCCTCTGCTGAATATTTTTTAAAAATGCTTATCATATATATCATACTACATTTATGCTTTATTTGGCTGCTAGTTTACAAACACTATATCTTTAAGTTTATTATATAATTATAATATTTTTATTTTAAATATAATATAATTGAAACAAATCATTGAAAGAATAAGAATTTGTACTTACTTCTGAGGTATGAAAATAAAATTTTCCCTTTTAAATGCAAACAATAATACAGTTGGTGTAACAATTAGAATCAAACATGAGGCTATAGATGTTTTATCTAGTGGACAAACTAGAACTTAATTCTAACAGTTATTTTGGACATAAATGCTGCTGTCCCACACCTCCCACTGTCCCATTCCTCCCAACTCTCCCCTAATGTGAATCTCTACTTTGATTACATCCAATTAGCAAACTGGTTAATTTTTTTCCCTACCGGATGCAAGCAGATTTGAATGACTTAGCTGAATTTTAAATATTTTGGCTTTTCGCCATGTGCTTGCTCTTCAGTTGGATCATTTTTTCAAGAAACACGGTTTTATTCTGCAAAATATTTTCATCAGAATTCCATATGCATTTCAATTTATTCATTCCTTTTTTTCCCACCGGATGCAAGCGGATTTTAAGAACATTGCAGTATCTTCAATATTTTGACTCCTGCCCCACTTAGATATTTTTTTCTACAAGAGATACTGCTTAATCCTGCAAAATACATTCACCAGCTTAGATTTCAACTGTATGTAATGTGTGTAGTGTGTTAATAACACATTTACTTATTAACTAAAGGTCAAAATTAGCACTAGCCACCGGCCACAGGGCCAGTAAATGAGAAAAAGTGGCTAGTGAAAAACTGTCTATCAGCAGCCACCTTCTGGCCACTTTTTTACAAGGAGAGAATAAAATTTTCAGCACTTTTCGGTTAGCCGGGTGCCAGTGTTATATATACATGTATCTACATATATACATATGCATTACATACATATATATGTGTATATATACAATATGTGTATATGTATATATGTGTATATTTACATATAAGTATGTATATAAATATGTATATATAACACTGGCGCCCGGCTAACCGAAAAGTACCAAATTTTCTTGCATTTCATCAAGGATTCTACTTTTTTTGGTCCAATATATTTATATTAACATATTTATTTCGGCTATTCAGTTTTAGATTAATAGGGGAGAGGGGGGCAGATGTGAACAGTACATATTTCACTCAGTTAATTTGTAATAAAAAAATTCAAAAAATTACCAATTGATGGTAGTACTAGTACCATCTTTTGACTGAATTTTCAGAACAATAGGCCATTTTGATTTCTGGTAGTTGTAATTTGTTTGTTTTAGAAGGTGTGAAGTAAAAAAGTCTTGTAAGTTATTGAAGTAAAAATTCATTCAAGACACTTTTAAAGAAGAATAATAGCATTGCATTCTATAGCAGGGTTGGCAAGTTTCTGCCAGAGTGGCTAAAACCAGCGGTTATAACCGGTTAAAACCGGCATGGCAGAAACTAGTTTCTGCCAGTAAGTGGCAAAAACTGGCAGAAACTCAGAAATAATATTAATAAGAACTTTAATGTGCGATGATTCTTAATTCATACATATATTTGATGTGTAAACAATTAAGTTAAAAATTAAAATTAAAGATTATGAATGTTATTCAAAGTTGTAAAAAAGTTTCAAAATTATCATATAAATATACTTTGTTTATAAAATAATTGGTACTAATTCTTTTTTCACTTGAAAAACAGAAATTTTCAATGGTAGTCTGATGCTGTACAAGTTTAACTATTTTATATTATTGTTTAGAGTTGAATTTTTATTTAAAAGTAAAAAAAGAAATTTACAAAAAAATCTTGTGATATTTTAACAAATGTATTTTTCAGAGTATTTTTAAATAAATAATACAATGCAATAACTTAAAGATTATGATTCTTGTGAAAATATATAAGTAAATAATTGAAGCACAATAAATAACAGAAAAAAAATTTAATGAAATATCTTGCACAATTATTTTACAATATTGAAAGAACAAAATTGCCACTCAAATATACTATTATTACTTTTTCCACAGAACATTCCATAGCATAGGACAAAATTTTGCTAATCTTTCTGAACACACTGTTTCTTTGTTTTGAATGAAAGAAAAGTTTGAAAATATTCTTTCAAGACTATCATTACTTGCTGGAAATGTCATTATTGAGGATGCAAATTTGACAAATCCTCATTTTCACCAGTATTCGTTTTTAAAGATGACCACCACATAGAAGGTAAGGGCAAGACATTTTCTAGGGCTTCCTTGGAGAAATATGTTTCTGAGGCAGGAGTCGATTTTGCTTCAAAGGATATTATATGTGGCACAAAATTGGGATTAATATCAGAAAACAATTTTCTTGCCTTTTCTTTATGCTCATATGTCGATTTTGATCCCATATACTTAGGATGAAGTAAATAAGTTAGCATATGGTAGTCGGTTATTACTGTATCAAATCTGCTTTGAACCTTTGTAGTTGTTTGTTTTGTAAGTGCAAAATGTGGTTGGAACATTTTCAACTAACAGTCTTAATAAAAAAGCTAAAATCTTTAACAACGATTTTATGCACAAATAACATACAGACACGACAAAAATATCCCATATAATCGTTTTTTGTGCGTAAAATCATTGTTAAAGATTTTAGCTTTTTTACTAAAATTCGCACAAAGCTTGATCTATGCTTATAAAAGTCTTAAATTGAAAAAAAAAGTCAGATTTTTTCCTTTGAATACTGTATTTAAATGAAATGTTTTTTAAATTCATGGAATTACAAGATCCGCATATAACTATAACATTTCTATGAGAGATAATTTATAGTGTTTTTAAATTATTACGTTAAATTACAGAAAATTATTTTGAGCAAATATTGAATATTTTTCTTTTCTTTTCATTGTTTAATTTAATATTTGGATATAGTTTTGTATTTGATTTTTAAACTGAAATTTTAAAATACTCTAATAATTGTTTACATATAAAATTATATAACCATACTATAACAAAAATTTTATCTGTTACATTACTCATTTTTTCTAATACAAATCTATTTATTTTTTAATTAAAACTACCCACAATATTTCATTTGTTATTTATACGGAATAAAATGTACTTAAGGAATTTAATACTAGTAAAAAAGTCTCAGATTATGTCGTGAAATGTGTTTATGCCAGTTGTTGCCAGTTTCTGCCGGTTAAAACTGGTTATTACCAGTTTCTGCCACTGGCAAGGCAGAAACCCTTTTTTGCCGGCAAATAGCCAGCCCTGTTCTATAGTGGCATTAATTAGGTAAGTCTACAAAAAGTTTTGTTTCTTTATTTCAATTAAAAATATCTTTTTTTTATAAGTTAGGCTGAAGTTGGTAGATGGGGCACTTGTGAACAGAACATATGGGGGCAGATGTGAACAGTTCACAAGTGTATTTTTTAAGTCTGTGAATGCATTTTTTTTTTTTATTATTTAATCACCCTTGTCAAACATTGAGCTATATATTCAATGTTTTTAGGATTGCTTCACAGTTTTAATTTACTGGAAGTTGGATAACAATTAAAAGTGACTCAAAAGGAGTAGGCATATCAGTGTACAATTTTACAAATAATTTCTTGTATCTATGTTGAAACATTTATTGATTTATTCACACAGCTAGAAAAAGGGCTTCTAATTAGTTTTTATTCACAAAAAATTATTTTTGCCCTATTTATGCATGTGTTCACATGTGCCCCAGCTATGTTCACAACTACCCCTCCACCGGGGCACATGTGAATAAATTTAGACAATTTTTAGAATGATGATATAAGTTAGAAATTCTTGATAAATGCATCCAAAAGTTTCACCAAAAGAACAAACAAATTCTAAATATTCATATAAACCAACTTTTGGTTCAATAGCTGATAACAATTTTGAGAAATAGTCAAAAATGTAAAAATTGTTCGCATGTGCTCCCCTCTCCCCTACTTATAGAAATTTTACTGTTTAATATTTTTAAATAAAAAAGTGGCCACTTTAAAAACTAGCCCTACTGGCCAGTGGCTGCTAATGAAATTTCCCAGTTTTGCCCTATATTATTAACCACTTCACCGTCTGCCCCGAGATAAGTCGTTGGTAAAAACACTGTTTCCCCATACCCGTCGCTGGTAAAGTGGTTAAATAAAATCCAAATAACATTTTTTTGTGTTTTATTTCTTTTGTTTTTTTATTATTGTATACACCTTAGTACTGTTGGAATCTTGATTTAGTTATTTTTTATATAAAGAAAGTAATAGTAATTTGATTGATAATTTTGTGTTTATGAACATATACAAATAATCCAAAAATATATTTAAAAAAAAATGTAATAACAGATTTTGTGATTTTAAAGTAATTTTCTTGAATTTTGACTACTTCCCTATTCTTATCATGAATATTTGGCTGGTGTAAAACTTTGATTTATAGAAAAAAAAAAATATATACAATGATTCATAGTTTATCTAGATGTCAAGAATATAGTGGCCACTAATGAAACTGAGTCTACCGGCCACTGACTACTAACTCAATTTCCCAACTTTCACCTATATATTCAGGAATGGGGAAATTTTCAGAAAACCTCACCAGCCAAAGATTTATTTTATCATCAGCAAGATGCAGCGTACAGTTGAAAATTGTTATGACAAAATGTACGTGACTACAAAAATAGTTAATCACTGTTACTAGAATCAGGGTTGCTACACTACCTGGAAAACCTGGAAAAGTCAGGGAATTCAGAAATTTGTCTAATAAGTCAGGGAATTTGTATATTTTATCCAAAATCCTGGAAAAGTCAGGGAATTTAATAAAATTTCATGGAGATCGCCAAATAAGTACAACCTTTGTCCCATGGCAAATGAGAAAAATCTTCCACGTGTTTGCAAATTCCAATTTTTAGAAGTTTTATTTAATCACCTCTTAAAATTTCCTCTTCCCTTTTTCTTCCTCTTTTCTTTTTTCCAACTGTCATATCCACACATACTTTAAAAATTTTAACTGTTTAATATATTTTTTTAAAAATTTTTCAGCAATATTTTTTTATTGACATTTAATGTAAAATGTAACTAATAAATCATTTCAAATCTGCTTAACCTCCACCCTGAAATGTTTGCTTCTCAACCCCCTTTGCCTAAAGTTGAACTTAAATGAGATTGTGATAGATGGTGAAGTAAATTATCATTCAGTGCAAAAATAGTGTATATGTATATATATTTTTTCATTTTACAGGACACTTAGTTTGAAATCCTCAAAAATTATTAAGGAAAGCAATTTCTATTGCTGTCCTATGAGCATTTTTTTTTGTGTGTGTGAAGGGGGAGGGGTGCATATGTGAAAATTTTAATTGTGATATATAGTTTAAAATGTTTACATTTTCACGTGGTACAATATTTATTTTACTGTCGTCTTGTCCAGTTCACATTACACCGCTAGACTGAAATTTTCATAAAATGCACCTGGAAAAGTCAGGGAATTTCATTCTCCTACATGAGTAGCAACCCTGTAGAATGTATTTTCGTATTTTTTTTTCTGTAAAATTAAGAAATATATACAACAGAGGAAAGTTTAGTATAAGATAGAACCATGTTTACATCGTGGTAAATTTGAAAAGTTGAAAAATATAGCTAACTATTAAAAAAAATGAAGTTTTCTGTATATCTTCTATTGCCTGCATTTTTACAAAGATTGCTTAAAAATTCACTCGCCCTGTCAGGAAATCTACTGGCTAGAGGTGAATAAAATGTATTTCCCAAGCCCTGCATATATTTAAATTATTAAATTTATTACTAATTAAGAATATATTGCACCTCCAAAGAATATACGAAACAGGCAGGCATGAGTGCAAGACTTCAGTCATGGAGAGATTTCTGACTGATAATAAATTCCATTTTATGTGCTTAAATTATAGTAATTTTACTATCAAGAACTTTTAATCCCTTTCTCTTATTGTAAAAGATAATTAGCCATAATGCAAGTCATAGACATATTTTAACCCATTTTCATTAGGTTATACCTAATACTTGGTAGAGTCTTCAGTCTTGGTTTAAATGGACAACTTCTTGCACCTCCCAGTAGCAGAAAAATCTCCAAGTGTCTGTGACATATTTCAGGGGCCAAAAATAATCTACAGGTAAAATATTTTAAATTGAAGCATTAATTAATCAAACAATCACTTCATTGTCTTTATGTATTTTATTCATTTTTATTAATAATAATCTTAAATTTTTGTATTATGTTATAAAGAGCTAAAAATAATATAAAGCGAAATACAGGTTCGGTGGAAAAATAATCAGCGAAAGAGAAAAGAAAATCTGCGACTCCCATCTTGAACTTTTTGCTACCAGGCTTGCACCCATGCGGGTATGAGAATTTGAATTTTTCTTTCCAAAATGGGAGTGGCTTTATGTTCACTCTCGTCAGTGGCGTTTGAAAATTTTGACCTTTTTTTTTTTTTTTTTTTTTTTTCTTTTTTGAAGCGAGGCCTCAAACTTCTGCTTGTAAAAAAAGGCAGTATAGTTTAAATTTTTATCTAAAGTATCCCGTTTTCATAAAAAATATATTCTTGCACTCTGTTTTTTCTTTAAGCCTGTTTTCAAATCCAAACTATGAAATAATACTACGAATAATATTTTATATTTTTTTAAAAGGATTACTTCAGAAAATAATCTCAAAGTTGTTTTTTTTTAAAACTGAATTTCCAGGTACAACAGCCCAACATGATGCAAGCTCTTACCACATCAATTGTTAATTAACAGGAACTTTCCAGTAATGTATTAATGCACTAACAGATTCTAGCACAATAATAATTTTATTTATCCTACTATTATGTTAAAAAATGCCCATTTTATATATATATATATATATATATATATACATACATACAGGGTGATTCAAAAAAACGTTGATAAAATGACATGGCAAATCAGGCACGCAACAAGGATAAAAAATCACATAGGACCATAGGGTCGCAAACCACTTATTGAGTCACAAATACAGGGTGTTTCATCCTAACGGAACTCGGGTCAATGGTCATAATTTCGAGAAAAATAAAAACATTGCAATGAAAATGCAACGATATGGACCTTGTTTTGCGTGAAATGTGATAACATCACGAAAAGTTCTGGAATAACACATTTCCCAGGAAATTGATGATACCATATGAATGGATCATCACAGTCCAAAGTGTGGGGCGTCCAGTGCATACTGATGGAGCGTATATTGCAAACTTCTACCACTTTTGTTGGGTGTTATCCCATTAACAACAAAGGTGAGAATGTCTGTTAAATGTTTTATTATAATATACTTCAGTTTTTTTTTAAAGTTATTACCATCAACCCAAGTTCAGTTAGTATGAAACACCCTGTATTTGTGACTCAATAAATGACTTCCGACTCCATGTTCCTATGGGATTTTTTACCCTCGTGTTGTATGCCTGATTTGCCATGTCATTTTGTCAACAGTTTTTTGAATCACCCTGTATCTATACATACATGAGCAATATCACTTTATACAATAAAAGCAAAGTTGATTATTTTAGTGCACAGATTCTACATTTAGGTTATGCTACTTACTGCGAACTATTAAATAATGTAACACAGAAACTTCTGTGTTCTCATTTCTCTAAAAGAGTTTAAAAAACCAGATCTTTAGCATGGTTTGGCTAAGATACTTTAGTACAGTATAGGACCTATTATCCGAAATCCGGGGAAAAAAAAAATTATTTGAAAATTTTCTAAATTATTTGTAAATTTTTACTAAAATTTTGGAATTTTTGAAATTTTAAAAGATTTCTATTTTTTTTTTTTTTTCAGTTCATTGTGTTTCAATGTGTAACCACTAAAATATGTTACTTTAGTGGCGAGAGAAGATGGACCCCCCCCCCGAAATTAGAAACAAAAACATTTTTCTCTCAAGTTTTAGTATAAATTAATGTATATTACGATGCATTAAAAAAAAAAGTCATAATATATTTCACCAGGGGTGATTCCGAATTTTTCAAAAACTTAAGGCATTCGGTTCTGAAAATTAAAAAAACATTTGTCTTCAGTCCAAAAATTCAGACATAAAAAATATCACAAATTTCGACAAATGATCGCTGAAAAAAATTATGTCACTCGTTCGCAGAAAAAAATCATCAATTTTGCAAAAGGATTCCGCAAAAAACGTGAACTTTGTAAAAGGATCGGCAAAAAAAAAAACACTAATTTTGTCAAAGAATCATGAAAAAAAAAACGCTAATAACGTCAAAGAATCATAGAAAAAATGCAAATTTTGTCAAAAATCACCAAAAAAAACCTTGCGAATTTCTTTCAAAAAATTGCGAAACAAAACATATATTTCATCAAAGGATCGTGAAAAAGCGCAAATTTCTTCGAAAGACTGCGAAAAAAATGCAAATTTTGTCAAGAGATCGTGAAAAAAAAACACATTCTGTCAAAGGATCGTGTAAAAAATGTTAATTTCTTCAATCGTCACATTTCGTCAAATAATTGCAGAAAAAAACACGAATTTTGTCAAAGAATCATAAAAAAAACCGCTAACTTCATCAGAGTTGCAAAAAAAACGCTAATTTCGCCAAAGAATCACAAAAAAAATGCGAATTTCTTTCAAATAATCGCAAAAAAAAGGCGGATTTCATTAAAGGATCGCGAAAAAACGTAAATCTCTTCAAAAGATTGCGATAAAATGCAAATTTTGTCAAAGAATTGCACAAAAATGCTAATTTTGTCAACGGTCACGAAAAAAATGCTTATTTCGTCAAAGAATTGTGTAAAAAATGCTAATTTCACCAAAGGATCGTGAAAAAATAAACCGCTAATTTTGTCAAAGGATTGCGGAAAAAATGCAAACTTCAAGAGGACCTGAAATCCGGAAAATTTCAAAATCCAGAAAGCCTTCATTCCCGAGGATTCCGGATAATAGATCCTGTACTGTACCTACATAGGGAAATTGAATAAGCTGAATTCTGTTCAGGGTTTGAAGTGCAGTTTTTTTTCTAGGAAGGGACTCTCCCTACTAGCATTTGTAAATGCTGGGTAATAAGATTGTGGGAAGGTGAGGTAATTATTTTTAATTCATGAACACTTTTCAATAAAGTTGGAAAAGTGTTAAAATGGTACCATATTGTGCAGCAAAATATTGTTATCTACTTTGTTACTTATGTAGGTATTGTAAACTAAAGCTGGATATAAGGAAGTTAGCTATCTTCAGCTTTAATTGTATCTAAAGAAAACATATTTTAAAGGGCAGGTCCAGCTCTTGATTTAGAGGAAGTGGGGAGAGGGATATGCGATGGGGGTCACAATTCTAAAGAATAGAATTAGTAGAAAAAGACTTCCTTTTGACTCAAATTCGAAGATACCTCAACTAGGATCTAATTGGTGATAAAGAAATGATGTATGTGAATCCAAGAAATATTTAAAAATAGATCAAATCATGAATTTAGTTCTAAAGAATATTGTAAAGTTTCCAATATTTGGAAAGCTGAATATTTCATTTCCATAAGATCATGTAATGATAATTACTTAATAATAATCAGTACTTTTTACAGAACACTACTTTAATTTTTAACTTATTCTTCTGTTTTCGCTAGAAAAAAATACTTAATTGTGTGTTTAAAATTGTACCGTATTTTCAAAATTTAAAACACCACTTTAAAACTTTATTTGCTATTCTGCAACCAAACCTATGTGATTATACATGAATGGATTTGTGATATATATAGAATATATATATATAATACACATATATAAAAACAACGTTTATAGCACCAAAACACATTTATTTGTTGCAAACTAGTTTCGGTAGCCATAGCGTACCATCATCAGTACAAAATATAATACATCATATTTTGCACTGATGACGGTACGCTATGGCTACTGAAACTATTTTGTGACAAGAAATAAAGTTTTTTGGTGCTTTAAATGCTGTTTTTATATACAGTGAAATATGTTTAACACGAAAACGCTTAACATGAAAAATCGGTTAACACGAAATTATATAGTGATCCAGACAGTATACTATGCAATTTAATACATTTTGTTTCTTTTAACACGAAAAAAAATTGCTGTCTATCTAGTTAGTTTGAGTTAAAATTGGTTAATTTTGTGTTAAAACCACTGAATTGTTAGGTGAAAATTAGTAAATTTCGTGTTTTTTTGTAAATTAGCTTATGTTTTATGAGTACAATGGCTGAGAAATCGGTCCGAAAACAAACTGCTATTTCGTTTCAAATGAAGATGAAGCTGCTTAATGCAGCTGATGAAACAGAAGGACAAAAACAGATGTCTGCAAAGAGTTTGGCATTGCCAATTCTACTTTACCAACGATAGTAAAAAACAGGGATCCCATTACGTTAATGTTTGAGCGCAGTATGTTTAATCCAGAGAGAAAATGTATGAGAACCTCTAAGCACGAAGATTTAGAGACAGCTTTCTTTGTTTATTTGATTCAAACAAGCTAGATCTCAGAATTCTGATAAGACACTTTGAATAAAGATGTCTGATTTTTTCCAAAAAAAAAAACAATATTTTTTTTACTTCCGTTTTATACTAATGGATGCAACCTGCTAGTAGTTTAACAGGAAATCAAAATAAAATTTGACAACGTTGAAAATCTTTGTGGGTTATGTTCTTTTTAGGGCTCCATTCATCTGACGAAACCCTATTCATCTCACTCCTCTGTCTGTCTGTCACAGAGCCCGTTCTCAGAAACTATATATGTTGGAGACTTGAAATATTGCATACTTATAGCTGAACACCTCACATCAAGTGACAAATCATGAAATTTTGAAAAAATCTTATATTTACCCACCTGGGCTTTAACTTGTGTATTTTAAGCTTTTCTTTCTAACTAAGCCCCTGATTAAGTTGAAGACTTGAAATTTTGGATTCTTATAGCTGAACACCTCACAACAAACGACAAATCATAAAATTTTGAAAAAGTCTTAAATTTACCCCCTCTGGGCTCTAACTTGTGTATTTTAAGTTTTTTTTTTCTAACCTCCACGCTTTTTACCCGAGGTGCACTTTTCTAACTTTTGCCGACACTCCTTTAACCACTCTTTCATATTATACACCACAGTCTATTTATTTTAGTTCCAATTGTTACCGCCAGGGGGCGCCTACCTATCTCGGGTGCTATGGGTCTGATCCCCTCGACTAATATATCTATGGATAGTTTATAAAAAGGAGTTTCGTTTGGATAGAGGTTTGTTTAGAATACAGTGTGCCCCCTGTTTTCGAAATGTGGAACTGACAGATTTTGCAAAAGGATAAAATGTTTTGAAAGGAATATTAAACGAAACCTTCTGTGCGATCTGTGATCACACTTACCCACTTGTTTTACGAATCTTTTAACACAAAAAATTTTTTCGGGCCCTTCAATTTCATGTTAAACGTATTTCACTGTACTTAATTGTGCTGCGCTAAGTAATTTCTTATTGTAATATAATATTTTTGAAAATCATAATCAGGGTTGTAATTTTAACCGGTCAAAATTGATTTTGACCAGGACACTGGATAAAAGTGGGTTTTAACCGTCCAAAATTGGTCAAAAGTGGTCAGAAATGGTCAAAACTGTTAAAAATGGTCTTAATTTTAATAATTATTTTTTCTTTGCAATTAAAAGTAACTTAATAAGTAATAAAAGTAACAGGCAGTTAAAAAAATAATACACTGATAAGTTAAGGAGGCTCATTAGTAAAATATGCTTATGTAATGCAATAAGAAAGCTAGATCCATAATTGCCCTATCATTGTTAATAGTGTATCAACAGGGAAAAAAATCATTCTTCCTTTAGCTGTTGATACAGGGGCATCTAAGAAATCTGCCCACTATTGTTTAAAACTAGCCGCTGATGCTGAAGAAGAGGTAGAAAACAAGTTTGCTTGTAAAGTAAGAAGTTTTGTAAGTGACAATGAAAACAAGATGAAACGCATGAGAGAAAATTTTCAAAATGCATATAGAGACGAACTGTTTATTTCTTATGGATGTGCTACACACAGGGTTGGCAGGTTTTTGACGCATGTCAGTTTTTGACAGTTTAAACTGCGGTTTAAACCGTCATGTCAAAAACCCCTTGTCATAAACCTCGTCAAAAACCTCAAATACTTAGTGATCTGTAAAATTTCACATTAAATGTCACACATTAGATGTAATATTTAAAATTCACTATTACTGTAATTGTATAATTAGTATATAGTATTAGTAATAATTACAGGGTTGGCAGGTTTTTGACATGTGTCAGTTTATGTCGGGTTTAAACCATAGTTTAAACCGTCATGTCAAAAACCTCAAGTACTAAATTGATCTGTAAAAATTCAAATTAAATGTCACACATGACAACATTTCATGTAATATTTTAAATTCACTCTTACTGTATATCAGTAATTAGTACATAGTAAAGTATTATTGTTAAGTACAACTTTTTAACAGGGTAAAATTTTTATTTTATTTATTTCTATATTTATTTATTTTTTTTTTGTAAAATTGTGTTTTTCTAAAAAGTAGACATTGAGCTCACCTGAGCTGTACATTTTTCTCTTACTTAAAATCGTTTTAATTTCGCTTACTTTTGAGAGCTTAAAGCATTAGCTAGCTTTTTTTATGGGGAAAAAAAAACTTAGAAAAGTGTAGATTTTTTTTGTATATATAACAAGATAATGTGCATCAATGTTATTCTAGTCTAGGCAATAACCATTCCATTCAAAATTGAAATTGGATTATTAATTTTAAACATTTACAAAATAACAGAAGTAATTTTAAAAAAAAAAGCTTAAAGTCAAAATCTTTTTAAAACATGCTTTCTTTCAATATATAAAAATGTTTTCGATTTTAAAACTGAACAAAATTGGCTCGGTCATCTAAAAGAAAATTCCTGTAAGCCCATATGGAAAAAGTGCATAATAGAAGGAATCAAATCATGAAACAATACCATTGTTTGGCTTATACTTTGCATCCCAACCATCAGGGGCAAGGGTTGACTGCTGTATCAGTTGATTCAGCTCGCGCTTGAGCTACAGAGAGAGTTTATGGATGCTTACCCATACTGATTGTGTATGAAGCTAAAGAATCCCCTTTCCAGTCTTCCTATTTCAGTGCTATAGGGAGGACTCCATTGTTTGGTGGAAAGGTATCACTAAATGCAACAGCTTTTTGAGCCTGCTTCAAAACTTGCTCATCTAGCAGTGCTTTCGCTATCAAGTCCTACTAGCTCAGCATTAATTAAGAGACAGACTGTTTTCTAACGCTTCATACACTCTAAACTCAAAAATCTTTTGGGTGTAAATAAATGTGCTAAACACGTGGTGTGCTGCAGCATGCTGCGGGTAAAATTGATCCAGATTATTTAATTGTACAAAATTATTTTCTTCTGGTTGAAAAATCAATAAAAAAAAATATTTTATCGCAAATAATATATTTTTTAAATTATTAAATTTCAATAAAAGATCACATAAATCATTGACTTATTCAATGTTTATCTATTGTTAAAATGTTTTAGCGTGTTACATGTATTTGGCAGTTTTCGACGGTTTAAACCAGTTTTTGACAGTTTAAACCAGTTTATGACAGTTTAAACCAGTTTTTGACGCTTGTCATGTCAAAAAGCAGTTTTTGACGTCAAAAACCCAACCCTGGCTACACATTACTTGAATCTTGTAGGACAAGATATTACAAACACAAACAAAGTTAATTCAATAATGAAGCATGTTATTGAAATGAAAAATTGCAGATGAGCATGAAGATAATATTGATAACATTGTTAAAATCATTAACAATGTATACAAAGAAGTAAAACATTTATAAAATCAACTTAAGCCTATTTCCCTTGCTTTAGATAAACTTAAAAAAGAAGATGCTACTATATCTGATGCATGCGACGAATGGTTAAGATATAACTAAAAGAAAAAGATCTTGAAATTTATTCTAAAATGATAGTCTCAATTTAATGAAAATATTACCCCAGTTCATTTTCTGGCTCATATGCTGAATCCTGTCTACATGAGTAAGAGTATTGATGAAGAGATGCAAAAAATAGCAAGGCAGTGGTTACACAATAATATTGATCCTACTTTTTTTCCTCTTGTGATTGTATTTCAAGCAGAATCCTCACCATATCCAAAATCCTATTTTTCTGAAAGTGTAAAAGATACAATTGGCCCTGATGCCTGGTGGGCAGCAATGAAGAAGGTTAAAAGCATTGATATAAAATTTGTTGAATTCACATTACATCTAATGAACTGTTGTGCC
The DNA here is from genome assembly GCA_963932465.1 of Maratus speciosus. Taxonomy (NCBI): domain Eukaryota; kingdom Metazoa; phylum Arthropoda; class Arachnida; order Araneae; family Salticidae; genus Maratus; species Maratus speciosus. The sequence goes on along the minus strand of OZ010795.1, from coordinate 570,786,065 downwards.
AGCTCATCATCAATTGAAAGATTGTTTTCTAAATTTGGAATAATCCAAAATAAATTACGAAACCATCTAAGTTTAGAGACAACTGCAAAACTTGTTACTTGTAATAATTTTTTTAATTCAACACAACTTACATAAAAAAATAAGAGCTTGTGTATAAAAAATAATTAAAACATTTGTGTTGTATCTTGGTGTTATGTTATTTATGTTATGGCTTTTTTAATTTTGTATTTGCTGGTGTTATGTTACTTATATTATGACATTTTTAACAAATATTAACTTACAAGGAAGGTCTCCTTACAGGGCATACTCAGAATATGTTGAAAAAAATGCTAGTGAAACCACTCATGTATGTAATAAGGGATCAGTCAAATTTATCGGCAGAATTTCAGCAGAAAGTCTGTAAAAAATAAAATACTTTGAATATTTGGCGCGAAAATGCGAAAGTGACACGCGATTTGGCGAGCAGGATTTTTCCTTGCCAAAAGCAAGCGATTTTAATGCATCTGAAAATTGATTATTAATTGTTTTTTAGAATGCACAGTTTTTAATGAATTTAAACTTAATCAATGAAAGAGGTTATTATATATTTTTTATATTACATATATATGTTGCTTGTTACTGTAGTTATTTAATTTTACCACTGTAAAAATATTTTCTATGCTTTGCAAGTTGCAAATATTTATTTTATGTTATAGTCAGCTGATATTTGATTGCCATAATACATTTCCATATTGAGGACAAAGTCGTTTCCATAGCAACAAAATCAAATCGACAGTGTATCAGGGTTCGTTGATATATATCGATGGATATATATCATGATATATATCTTGATATATATCCGATATTTATTTTTAAAATATCAAGATTTTTGATATTTTCGATATTTTCAAATTCTTGATATTTATTTTCGAAATATCAAGATGTTTGATATTTTGTATGTTTTATATTTATTTTCAAAATATCACTGAGCAAGATAATTTTTATATTTTCTACATTCAAAGCAAGTGTACAGATGAAATTTCTACCTGTTATTGACTGTGTCATTCTGTAAATAATGAACTTTTGCCTCTAGCAATGACTTTTTTAGGAAAAGAAGAAAAGAAATCTTTTCCAAGCTTTAGGTTTGAAACTTTTATTTTTAAATGTAGAACTAATAATTATGTGAGACAGTTAATTCAGAACAGCCATTGAAAGATAAAATGTAATTTAAATAATCGTTTATATACAGCCAGGGTTCGTTGATATATATTAATGGATATATATTATGATATATATAACCAATATTTATCTTTTAAATATCAAGATTTTTGATATTTTCATATACTTGATGTTTATTTATTTTCAATATATCAAGATGTTTCATATTTTCTGCATTTGATATTTATTTTCAAAATATGAATGTACGCAAGATATTTTTGATATTTTCAGTTGTAGTTTGTAATATTTCAGTGTAAATTAAATAAATTTTCAACTTTTATTGACTGTGTTAATCTGATAAAGTACTTTTGTCTCTTTTGGATATGACTTTTTTAGCCAAAAAAGAAAACAAATATATTTTTCAAGCTTTGGATTTGAAGCTTTAATTTTTAAATGTTGAACTAATAGTTATGTGGGACATAATTCATTCAGAACAGTCATTGAAAGATAAACTGATTTAAATAAGCAGTTATATACAGCTTCATTAGAAAATAATCTTTTCTCAAGTTTTGGTTCAGTTGAGTTTAAACTATACAACATGTTAAGAAATATGAAATAAGACATTTTTTATATTTACATTTATGTTAAAATTTTTCAATTAAAAAAACTTTTTGTATTTGTTTTAAAAATATCTGATTTTTTTATACTTGATCTTGATACTGAATCCTATACTTAGTTTTTTTTATAAGTGTATAAAGCAAATTGTTATTGTTTTCAATTAGTTCATCTTCAATTTTGTTCTAAGTAAAAAAAAAAAAAAAAAATGCATTTTTAGAATATTGTTTAAGTTTTCATGTTAAGTGCAATATATTTTAGTTTCTAATCTATATTATGCTCGAAAACATTTATTATCAGCAGTAAGTTGGCTGCTTCGAAAATATCGGATATATATCGAAAATATCGGATATATATCAAAATATCGGATATTTTTGATATTTTCGAAAATATCATGATATTTACGAACCCTGTCAGTGTTCTATCTGCCTCATTTTTGAGCTTGAAATAATTTAAATTTTGTTTCAAATCGTAAAATATGATATTTAAATTTTATTATAAATACATATAAATATATATGACAAACTATAGTTAAAACAAACTAAAAATGACAAAAATATAGTTAAAACAAATTAAATTACAAAAGTAAAGTTATTTAAATTAAGCTTACGTAAACAAATTCAACATAAAAAGTTTTTTCCTACATAAAAGCGTAATTTTTTTTCATCGCCAACCGGTGATAAATCGCCAAATAAACGAAAATTTCGTTATTTTTTTACGGACACTGTATGGGGGTTCCGCCAAAAAAATTTTTATAAACATATGCACCCATATGAGAAGAACATTCTGTAATTTTTTCAGATTTTTCTGAGTATGTCTGTATGGAGACCTTCCTTGTTAGTTTTTAACATATGCTAGTAAAATATATTTGATTAGTAGTAAATAAATTGAATAGTCAATATCAGTGGTCAAAATGGTCAAAATTGATTTTGACCAGGACGGTTAAAACCGGTTTAAACGACTGGTTAAAACCACCATGGTTAAAACCGAGACAACCCTGATCATAATACAATATTATAATTTGCTAAAAATTAAAAATAAACAGTACATAAATTAGGACTAGAAAATTATTAATTATACTATATTTTATTTCCAATTATTTATTTCAACTGACTGTAAGGTTTAGTGCAAATATTTTTTTTATTATTTATTTATTTAATTTTATGTTTTGAATAAAATAAAATTGTGTGATTTGTGCCCGGTTGCAGTTTTATCAGGACCGGGAAAATTTATGTTTGCCTGTCAGAGAGGAAATAAAAGTTACTGGTCTTGCGGATCACTAAATTTTTCAAATTTTGGTGGTCTTGGACCAGCAGACCACCAAAGATTTTGAACTTGCAATAGACAAGTTTTCCCATAAAATTTGACCAAATCTCTCGTTAAAGATGGCAAGTATTAATATACATATAGAATACCTTTTAATATATATATATATATATATACTAGCTGACCCGCCCGGCGTTGCCCGGGTCCGTGGTGATATTTAAAAATTATCCTTAAATTTATGATTTCATATACCTTTAGCTCGATTTTGACTGAAATACGTACCCACTCGGTGGAAAAGGGCGAGAAGCTGTTAATTGTTGAGATTTGCTATGTAAATTTTTGGAAAATTGTATGCGACAGTCATGAACAAATTAAAACTTTAAAACGCCCTGTACTGATGAAAAAATGAGTTAAGAGTAGAGGAGCGAGTGCTTAGTAATGTACAGGTCAAAAGCTTTAAAATGATATATCACATGAAAAAATCCATTTCCACACCCCGTTGGAGGAATGGCCCATAATAGTCTCGGATCAGAAACAGACCCCGCAATTGAGGGGCCATGAGGAGTTTCACCTTCGATCAAGCCTTCAAATGAGGTCGAATCTTGCTGTAACTTAATTCGCAGCGGCGTCAGAAAATTGACACCACGGGAGGTCATTTAAAAAAGGAAGAAATATTTTTGAAAAGAGGTACATACTTTACACACAAAAAAGTTTGAAGGACACAAAACACACATTTTTTTTTTTTTTTTAAGTTAGTGAACTATTTTAATACATTTTATAATTTCTTTCTTCCTTGGACACTTCCCAACAAAGTTGAAAGTGTTTATGCATTCGGTTTGTCTGTCCGTCTGTGCCCGCTCCAACTCTGGTAAATATACTCAGATTTTTATGCAATTGATAACGGTTATTTAGGGTCAACAAAGCATGTTTTGTGTTGTATATGAAGTATGTAGGATTAATAGTTCATTTACAGGGGCAGTCAAAAATATTACATTACAATATGGTATATGGGGGAAAATTGTTTGTAGAGCATTTTAATGACATTGCGCTATTTCAAATGTATTGAAACTTATATAAATCACTGAATTTCACTACGATCACGTTAGAACAATGCATTCATAGCATTTCTTATTCGTTTGCAGGGACACACAAAATAAATAGGTTACAGTACTGTCTTTGAGTAATAATTGCTGGAGTGTACGTTTTAAAATTAGGTATGCCCTTTTAAATTTAACTAATTTTTTTCATGTTACTTACTCATTATATATAAATTCTATACCTCATATACAGGAGCTGCACAAAAGTATTCACGTACCATTCTCCTTATTAGAGGAAAATGCGGAAGGGGAATTTTGAACTGAAGTATATGTATTTCTTAAGTGAACTAAATTTTGGCATGCATCTAGTTAATAGATAAAATCTATATATCATATACAGGGCTGCTGAAAAAAATTCGGATAATTTTCCGATTGTAGATGGAAACAGCTGAAATTGGGTTTTGAAATGTGTTATGCGTTTGAATTAGACACAATATTTTAATTTATCAAACAGTGCAGTTTGTTTACATTATTCTGAATGCATTGGAGTTTTATAATCTATGCTTGACGCATTTTTTCTTTGGTTTTTTTTTTTTTTAGTTTTTTTTTTTTGTCTGATTTGTTATGGTCGCTACAATCTAAATTCTTTTAAAGAAAAAGGGGGGGGGGACTTCCCTGTAGCCCACCCAAATAGTATCTCTCTAACAACACACACACTTTTTTTTTTTACTGTCACAGAATGAAAAAGTTCTAGAGTTAAAAACAGAAGCATATTCAATCATTCAATGATGAATTTAACTGTTTATTTATCATGATGAGAAAAGTAGTAAAGAAAAAGAAAAGTGCCCAGTTAAAATGATGTCATTGACATCACAGTCTATTCACACTTATTGTACAATATACTCTTATTTCAAAGAATAATGCCTTTGAAAAATAAATTAAGGGGGGATAACACCCCCCCCCACTTTATGCTTAACTAATGAACCTCAAAATCTAATCAGGGAAGCGCCTTATCAGAATAAACCTATATACCAAATTTAAGCAAATCGGATAAGTCTGCATGAAAAACCCGCTTAGCTAAATTAAGGGGTATTTATTAGTTTCTTTGTTCCCCTCTTTATACTTAACCAATCAACCTCCAAATCTAATCAGTGAAACACCTTATCAGAATAAACCAGTATACAAAATTTGAAGCAAATCGGGTAATTCTGCATGATAAACCCATTGATCTAAATTAAGGGGGTAAGCACCCCCCCATTCCCCCCCCCCCCTTTAACCAATGAACCTGCAAAACTAATCAGGGAAGCGCTTTATCAGAATGAACCTAGAAAAAATTTTGAAGAAAATCGAATAATTCTGCATGTAAAATCCATTTATCTAAATTAATTTAGTGGATTAGCTCCAGCCCCCCCCCCTCCCTTTATACTTAACCAATGAAGCACAAAAAGTAATCAGGGGAGCACTTTATCAGAATGAACCTAGAAAAAAGATTTGAAGCAAATCGGATAATTCTGCATCAAAAACGCATTTATTTAAATTAATGGGGGAGGGTTAGCCCCTTCCCCCCACCCTTTATACTTAACCAATGAACCTCCAAATCTAATAAGGGAAGCGGCTTATAAAAATAAACTGATATACAAAATTTGAAGCAAATCGGGTAATTCTGCATGATAATCCCATTGATCTAAATTAAGGGGGTTAATCCCCCCCCCCCCCCCGTTCCTCCCTTTATACTTAACCAATGAGCTCCCAAAGCTAATCAGGGAAGCGCTTTATCAGAATGAGCCAAGAAAAAAATTTGAAGAAAATCGAATAATTCTGCATGTAAAATCCTTTTATCTAAATTAATTTGGTGGATAAACCCCCCCCCCCCCCTCTCTTTATACTTAACCAATGAAACCCAAAAAGTAATCAGGGAAGCGCCTTATCAGAATGAACCAAGAAAAAAAGATCTGAAGCATATCAGATAATTCTGCATCAAAAATGCATTTATTTAAATTAATGGGGGAGGGTTAGCCCCTTCCCCCCATCCTTTATATTTAACCAATGAACCTCCAAATCTAATCAGGGAAGCAGCTTATGAAAAGAAAAACTGGTATACAAAATTTGAAGCAAATCGGTTAATTTTGCATGATAAACCCATTGATCTAAAATAAGGGGGTTAACCTCCCTCCCCTCGTTCCTCCCTTTATACTTAACCAATGAGCCCCCAAAACCAATCAGGGAAGTGCCTTATCAGAGCGAACCTAGAAAAAAATTTGAAGAAAATCGAATAATTCTGCATGTAAAATCCATTTATCTAAATGAGTGGGGGGGGGGGGGGGGAGAGAATAACCCCTGTCCCCCTCTCTTTATACTCAACCAATGAACCCCAAAAACTAATCAGGGAAGCATCTTATCTGAATGAATCTAGAAAAAACAATTGAAGCAAATAAGATAATTCTGCATGAAAAACGCATTTATCTAAATTAATGGGGGAGGATTAGCCCCTTTATACTTAACCTATGAACTTCCAAATCGAATCATGGAAGCGCCTTATCAAAATAAACCGGTATATACAAAATTTGAAGCAAATCGGGTAATTCTGCATGATAAAGCCATTGATCTAAATTAAGGGGATTAACCCCCCGTTCCCCCCTATATACTTAACCAATGAACACCCAAAACTAATCAGAGTAGCGCCTTATCAGAATGAAACTAGAATAAAAATGTGAAGCAAATCGGATAATTCTGCTTGAAAAACTTGCTAAATTAAGTAGGGGAGGTGGATTAGCTCCCGTTCTCCCCTTTTTATACTAAACCAATGGACCTCAAAAGCTAATCAGGGAAGCACCTTATCAGAAAGTACCTAGAAAAAAATTTTGAAGCAAATCAGATATTTCTATCAAAAGTTAAATACATATATATGTACTTACAAAACCTGCAGACACATTAGATCTCATGCTTTGATAGCCTGTGAGCTAAACAAAAAAAAAAAAAAAATGGGAGGGGGGGAGGGGGAGATATATGAGAAATAAGGTGCAATTTTATTCCTTTTTCACTTTTAGATTATAATAAAATTCATTTAACATAAATGCTGACATTGATATAGTGGATGAAGAAGGATTATTAAAGTATTATTCAACTCAGCATTTAAGTATTTTTAATTAATTACAAAATAATAATAATTTAAAACTAAAATATTTCAATACATGAAAGTTAATTTTTGATCAGAAGAATGCAAAAAAACTATAAGCAAAAAATAGATGAATTTGGACTTCAACCATGACTTTTTTTTTTTTTCAGACATAATAGTGAATCAATTTCATTAAAATTTGCTTAAATCGCATTCTGCTAAATTGATTTAACACCAGCTTGCCATGTTTTTCTTAAATCGGAAAGCACTGAAGCTTGCAATGTTTTCTTAAATCGGATCCTGCTAAATCGATTTAACACCAGCTTGCCATGCATGCAGAAGCTGCATCAATGTAAATAAATCAGTTTTCCAATGTTAGCTCTGAATCGGTATTTTGTTCTAAATCGATTTAAAGCCAATAGATACATAAATTTTTCTGATGTTATCTTTAAATCAATATAAGACTGATGGTTAAATTGGATTTTTGATGTTTGTTTTAAATTGCGATGTAAGGCTAAAAGGACAATGGCTAAATCGTAATTCAAGATATCAGCTAAATCGCGACTTTCGATGTTAGTTTAAATCGATTTAAGACCAATGGTTAAATTGGATTTCCAATGTAAGCTTTAAATCAATTTAAGACCTAGTCCCAGGGTTGGCAGGTTTTTGACGCATGTCAGTTTTTGACAGTTTAAACTGCGGTTTAAACCGTCAGGTCAAAAACCTCAAATACTTACAGTGATCTGTAAAATTTCACATTAAATGTCACACATTAGATGTAATATTTAAAATTCACTATTACTGTAATTGTATAATTAGTATATAGTATTAGTAATAATTACAGGGTTGGCAGGTTTTTGACATGTGTCAGTTTATGTCGGGTTTAAACCATAGTTTAAACCGTCATGTCAAAAACCTCAAATACTAAATTGATCTAAAAATTCAAATTAAATGTCACACATGACAACATTACATGTAATATTTTAAATTCACTCGTACTGTATATCAGTAATTAGTACATAGTAAAGTATTATTGTTAAGTACAACTTTTTAACAGGGTAAAATTTTTATTTAATTTATTTTATTTATTTATTTTTTTTTGTAAAATTGTGTTTTTCTAAAAAGTAGACATTAAGCTCACCTGAGCTGTATATTTTTTCTCTTACTCAAAATCGTTTTAATTTCGCTTACTTTTGAGAGCTTAAAGCATTAACTAGCTTTTTTTATGGGGAAAAAAAACTTAGAAAACTGTAGATTTTTTTGTATATATAACAAGATAATGTGCATCAATGTTATTCTAGTCTAGGCAATAACCATTCCATTCAAAATTGAAATTGGATTATTAATTTCAAACATTTACAAAATAACAGAAGTAATTTAAAAAAAAAAAAAAAGAAGCTTAAAGTCAAAATCTTTTTAAAACATGCTTTCTTTCAATATATAAAAATGTTTTCGATTTTAAAACTGAACAAAATTGGCCAATCATCTAAAAGGAAATTCCTTTAAGCCCATATTGAAAAAGTGCATAATAGAAGGGATCAAATCATGAAACCATACCATTGTTTGGCTTATACTTTGCATCCCAACCATCAGGGGCAAGGGTTGACTGCTGTATCAGTTGATTCAGCTCGCGCTTGAGCTACAGAGAGAGTTTATGGATGCTTATCCATACTGATTGTGTATGAAGCTAAAGAATCCCCTTTCCAGCCTTCTTATTTCAGTGCTATAGGGAGGACTCCATTGTTTGGTGGAAAGGTATCACTAAATGCAACAGCTTTTTGAGCCTGCCAGGCTCGGACTGGCCCATCGGCCCGGTGCGCCCTCGCCCAGGGAAAACGTCGCGACCCTAAGTGCCTAAACCGCTCCAATATTTTTTCACTTGTTGCATACATACATTCTGATTAGTGTACTAAATTTCGAGAATTCGTTTAGGGATAATCATCAATTAATAGACAGCACAAGAGACGTATTTTTTATTATTATCACAAAGAAATTAAAGATATATCGTATTTATTTCAGGATCGGAAACCAAAACGGACATCTTTGCATGCGATTGAAAGAGAAAATATGCCCACAACGAGAGCTTTAGTAGCCATTACGCCCTGGACGAAATTTTTTCCATCGCTTCTTTTCATGATATGTTTTAGAATTTAACCAGTATTTTGCATATTTTCGGTCATTTTGCTTTTAGTACTCTGCGCCCCCTTTCTTTATAGCCGCCCCTGAATGCACATATAATGGTGCTTTTTGAAAGAGAAAAAAGAGAGAGACGTATCAGAAGTCAAAAAACGTTTTGTATGGATTTTGTTTTTGATTGGAAAACATGATGATCTTTCTTTTCGGGGAATACAAAGTTGAGGATACTTTTGGATTGCAATCCTGCAAGCTGTGGTATCTTGCAGACAGCGTTTTCTCATTCACAAAATATGCCGTTATTTTCGGATAGTACTCTCGCGCCTAGTTTAGGAGTAATCAGTGAAAACACAGAAAAAAAAAATACATATGCGTCGAAATGAGAACCTCCTTCTTTTTTTAAGTCGGTTAAAAAATACTGGCTATGTCAGCTTGCATGAATACAATCCCTGAGGCACTTACACTCAAGTACGGAAACTTAAATATTTCCCTTGATCTTTAACAATGATAAAAGTTTTGCAATCATGGGAAGAGTGTGCTGGGAATAGTAAATTTACTTAATTGTTTTAGGGATTTTAGACTAACAAAGCAATGTTTTAGGGTGTACTTTTTCTGTAGAAACCTTTTCATAACGTGGTATCAATTCAGTTCTTTATGGACACATAATAGTAATTTTTTGAAGGATAAAAAATACCAATTATTTTCACAAGCAAGTACTATTTTCACATTCAAATAGCTTTATATTTCAGCATTCCAATACCCTATAATACGTGGTACAAAAGAAGCTTGAGATTTAGTTTTCAGAATTTCTATTCCAAACGGAAAGTATATTCTTGTTCTAATTATAAATATTTTTTAAACGAAGTTTGCATACCGAATGTTTCTTGTGTGTTGAAGGAGATATTTGTAGATACCACATGTAAATATGCTACTTGGTTAATAATATGAGACAGTAACAGAAGATAATAAAAAATAGTGGCTCTCAGATTGCAATAGAAATTGAATTTATGACATTTTAAACTGGCTTGATAACTAATTCCTATTACATTAAAGAAAAATATAAAAAAAAAAAAAAGGTTGAAGCCCTTAGCAGCACCGCAGTAACACTATTTGGCGCTTGGTGCAAAAAACAGTGTTAGCTTTTCTAAGGATCCTCAGTGCATCAATGGTGATAGTGGAAAAAAATGTGGTTTACAACTTACAAATTCTGCTAAAAATAATCGTAAAAAAATATGTAGGTACCAATCAACTGAAAATAATATCTACTAGTTATTGTTATGCATAAATTATGTTTCCGAAGTCGTATACTTATTGAGAATTGTACCAACCTTTATTTTTCAGTCAATAATACCCTATTTTTGACACCTTATTTGAGTTTCTTGGATCGAGACAGCCCGGAAAAAGGCATAGTTTATATGCATTAAATTAAATCATGGTAGGCTTAGAAGGGTTTAAATTTAAGGATGTTAAAGATAAATCCATTTCAGAAACTTAATTTTTAACTTCATAAAAATTATCTGATGATTTTTTATTAATTCATTAGAGATATAGTGAATATATCCAAACTTATTCCAAACTTTTTTTCTATTCAAAAACTTTTCTTAGTTAGAAATTATTAACAAAGTCATTTTAAAAAATATACAGAGTGTTTATAAAATCCCGACCCATTTTTATGTTTAATAACTCATGAAATAATAAAGATAGATTAAAATTAATAACATAAATGGTTAGATAGACTCATAAAGTTTCATGACCCTTGTCAATGAACTTCTACGTGTGCCCCCTTCGTCGCACGGAGAATATAAAGTCGATAGTTAATTTCACGCCAGGTAGCGGCAAGCATGTCGGCATCCACAGAAGCTATTGCGGTTGTAATTCTGGCTTTTAAGTCATCAATGTTCGACACTCTCCCCCTGTAAACATTGTCCTTTACAAATCCCCAAAGGAAAAAGTCCAGCGGCGTTATATCAGGTGATCTGGGTGGCCAAGGAATTGGACCTCCTCGCCCAATCCATCTTCCTGGAAAATGGTCATTCAAAGAAGTACGAACGATGGTACCCCAATGAGACGGTGCACCATCTTGTTGCAAAATGACATGTGGCTGAAGCTCTTCTAGTTGTGGAAATACGAAGTTTTCCAACATGTCTAATTGACGACTTAAAAGCCAGAATTACAACTGCAATAGCCTCTATGGATGCCGACATGCTTGCCGCTACCTGGCGTGAAATTGACTATCGACTTGATATTCTCCGTGCGACGAAGGGGGCACACGTTGAAGTTCATTGACAAGGGTCATGAAACTTTTTGAGTCTATCTAACCATTTATGTTATTAATTTTAATCTATCTTTATTATTGTATGAGTTATTAAACATCAAAATGGGTCCGGGACTTTATAAACACCCTGTATATTAAGAAAAAACCACAATTGTTAAAAACATTGATGTGTACAACTCATTTGAATAATTGGTTTTGGAGATATTAGAGAAATTTTTCCTTTCCATAAATTAAGGGATTCGTATTCCGCTATCAAAGGAGCCACAAAAAAATCGTAGAAATTTACAAGAAATATTTTGTAGGATTTTTTGTAATGTAAAGTAAGTTTTTAATAAATTTATTATTCTAGTAAAATTTTACTGGGGACTAATTGAGAGTTTTTGGTGCTTTTTCTTGTAAGATCTTCAATTTATTTTCCGAAGTTTAGGGATAAACCCCTAACACATTTTCTTTTATAACAGTATTAAGATTTAAGAAAAGCATATAAACTATATATCTTTCCTGGCTAGAAAGGAACTGAAACAGGGTGTCAAAAGTGGATGTTACCATTTGAAAAATCAACGTTCGTGTATTTTTTAATATGTAGACAGCCTCCAAAGCAAAATTTATGAAAAGTATTTAATAGTAAATATTATTCCTAATCAGTCCTATGTCTTTTTCATATAGTGATTTTCAGGAAAATTGGTAGGGGCGATGATTTTTTTTTTCTGCAAGGTGTCTATCGATAAAAGAAAATAACAAAGCTCTAGTCTTGATATCAGTAATCTATTACTGTTCAACTTGCTGGAGCTTTTAGATGTTATGTGATGTGGTTAAAAAAATTGCGTAATATTGTGTAGGACTGATGGAATTTTAAACATGCACGGAGAATATTGCGAAGTCTTCTACCTAGAGTTAAAGATTTAATTTAAGCCATTATCCTTTACTTGGTGCTATGCAAGTGTGTTAAACCTTGTCAAGCCAGATACAATACAAGCAAGTCAAATTGACTTGAGTTCGTTAAAATTTTTGCGCCCTTTACACTGATCCAGTCCGACCCTGGAGCCTGCTTCAAAACTTGCTCATCTAGCAATGCTTTTGCTATCAAGTCCTACTAGCTCAGCATCAATTAAGAGACAGACTGTTTTCTAACGCTTCATACACTCTAAACTCAAAAATCTTTTGGGTGTAAATAAATGTGCTAAACACGTGGTGTGCTGCAGCATGCTGCGGGGTAAAATTGATCCGGATTATTTAATTGTACAAAATTAATTTCTTCTGATTGAAAAATCAAAAAAAAAAAAAAAAAAATTATTGCAAATAATATATTTTTTAAATTATTAAATTTCAATAAAAGATCCCATAAATCATTGACTTATTTAATGTTTATCAATTGTTAAAATGTTTTAGTGTGTTACATGTATTTGGCAGTTTTCGACGGTTTAAACCAGTTTTCGATGGTTTAAACCAGTTTTTGACGTCAAAAACCCAACCCTGCCTAGGCCTACATAACGGTAACTTAACCTAACCAGAACTTAAATGTAACCTAACCATAACCTAACTATCCTAGCCGTGCATATGCTTCGAAGTACTTTCCACCGCCACGGGGCACAATGTTTTATACGAATATCCGACACAGGTCACATCCGCCTGCAGCCGGGTACAGCAGGCATGCTACGCACACTTTGCAATATCTTTTAGTTTCACTTTCCACCACCAGAATGCACACTCTCTCGTAAACAAACCTGTATACGAATTAAACTCAAGTTTTCAACCTATCCATAGATATATTACTCGATGGGGTGGTGACACAATTAAGAATTTAAGAAATTTGCTGAAATTTCTATTTGGAAATAATGGTAACCATCACTCAATTAAGACCCCAATATGACCTATAAGAACCCCCGACACGGCTCACTGCTGCATGCTTCACCGTATACTGAAATTTTTGTCATGTGTAGATGCTGTCACTGAAAAGTGCACTTCGCAGCTGGATTTTAAAATTTTAATGTAGATTTTTTTTTATTTATTAAAATGTGCAAATGGCATTGTGACGGCAATGAAGCAGCCAGCCAATGAGAGCAGGCGGTAGGCCTGGGCCTTAAATCGATTTAAAGCTTACATCGGAAATCCGATTTAACCATTGCTCTTAAATCGATTTAAGCTAAAATCGGAAATCGCGATTTAGCCAGTGTCTTAAATCGCGATTTAGCCATTGTCTTAAATTGTGATTTAGCCATTGGCTTTAAATCGATTTAAAACAAAATACTGATTCAGAGCTAACATCGGAAAACTGATTTATCTACTTTGACGTATCTACCACTTACATCGCAAGCTGGTGTTAAATCGATTTAGGAGGATCTGATTTAAGCAAACATCGCAAGCCTCAATGCTTTCCGATTTAAGAAAAACAAGGCAAGCTGGTGTTAAATCGATTTAGGAGGATCCGATTTAAGCAAACATCGCAAGCCTCAATGCTTTCCGATTTAAGAAAAACTAGGCAAGCTGGTGTTAAATCGATTTAGCAGGATCCGATTTAAGAAAACAGCGAGCCTCAATCCCCTCCGATTTAAGAAAACGATGATTTAAGTAAAAATTGATATTTATTTATTTTGTAAACAAGATGAAGAGTTTACGAGATTGGAATGTGTATTTTTTAAAAATTAAGAACTAACATGGTGGAAAGTTGAAAGGAAAAAGTAATGTTTAAATCTTAAAATCTAAATTCATCGAATTTCAATTTATATGCTAATGCAATCTTTTGATGAAAAATTAAGTTTTCACATATTTGAGTAATATTGCAATATGTATTTTTTATTTTCTAATATTCTGTAATTAATTAAAATGTTTTAAAGTAGAATCCTGCATTATTTCAAAAGATTGTTTTCCTGAAATTCATTCAGCATTTATATGATTAAAAATAATAATAATAATAATGTTTTATATTTAAAATCCAAACTCATCAACTTTCAGTTTATACTTTTATGCATTCTTATGATGAAAAATTCATTTTTTACATGTTTTAGTAATATTTTAACATTTATTTTTTATTTTCTATTATTTTGTAATTAATGAAATTATTTTAAAGTATAGTCATGCATTGTTTTGTGTATCACTATTTGGCTGTGGTCAACATGAAATATTTTTCTTTTACTAATATTTTTTTCCTGAAATTGATTGAGTATTTATGGTTGGAAAAAAAAGAATAAAGTTTCATATTTAAAATCCAAATTCATCGAATTTCAGTTTTAATTTTTATGCATGTTTTTAATGAAATATTCATTTTTCACATATTTTGATACCTATTCTTTATTTTCTATTATTCTGTAATTAATTAAAATATTTTAAAATAGTCATGCATCAGGTTTGACATCCGATTTCGATGTCAGCCACGTGGATTGAGTATTTTGCTGAAATTGATTCACTGTTTATATCCAAATTCATCCATTTTTAGTTTATATTTTTATGCATTATTTTCATGAAGAATTAATTTTCATATGTTTGGGTATTATTGAAATATTTTAGTTTTAATTTATTATTTTGTAATTAATTAAAAATACTTTAATAAAATTCTGTAATGAATCAAGTTACTTTATTTTTACAGCAGAATGAGGGAGTTGAGGAGGAGGCATTCATTAGATTTTTCTGCAGATCTGCGATTTTCTGCTTTTTTGACATTTTGTTATTATTAAAAAGAGATTTTTAAGATTATATTTTATTACTAATCATAAAGGATGGCAACGGCCGTGAAAAAAAATCAGCAATTTCAATAATGTGCTCTAAGGCTCACACTTTCAATCCTTCTTCATCCGCTATATAGTTGTCAGCATTTATGTTAAACAAATTTTATTATAATCTAAAAGTTAAAAAGATATAAAATTGCACCTTATTTCTCATATCTCCCCCCCCCCTTTTTTTTGTAACTACTTTTCTCATCATGGTAAATGAATAATTAAATTCATCATTGAATTATTTTAATATGCTTCTGTTTTACCTCAACAACTTTTTAAATCTCTGTCTGTAAAAAAAAAAAAAAAAAAAAAAAATTGTGTAGGTTGCTTGCAATGAAGTGCTATTTGGGTGGACTTGGGGAATTCGCTTCCCCCCCCCCCCTTTAAGGAATTTAGATTGTAGCAGCCATAACAAGTCAGACAAACAACAACAACAACAAAAAAAATCTTTTATATTACTTCTTACACAATGAATTTATAAAATGTATTAAAATAGGTCACTAATTTTGAAAATGGAAAAAAAAACTAGTGTTTTAGGACATTCAAATTTTTTTATGTGTAAAATATGCCACTTTTCAAAATTATTTGAAAAATTAAAAACTAAGTACACTAAATAATACAGGAGGGGGGGGGGGGGCACATAAAGACCGTATTTTGTTACTAAAAATTAAAAAATAGGCTTCCAGATTCTAAAATGTAAAATCGGTGTTAAATCGCGATTTAGCACTAAATCGCAATGTTAGATGGAGGATAAATCGATTTAAGAAATTTCTACATCACGCAGTAAAAAATATGAGATCCAGCGACCGCACTTCCTAGCTTAGGGGTAAAGATAAATTGCACTATTTATGTCTCATCAGCTTTATTTTAAAGAAAAATACACTTTTGCACATTTCTTTCTATAAGATTTAATGTTATTTACATTAATTGTGATATTTCACAATGTTTTTTTACTTTTTGTGCAAAGTATACAAACCACATAAGTTAGTTTCAATTGTATTCGTTCTTCGCGTTAATGGCGATTTATATATGCATAGTCACCCAAGAATGGAATGTGTTTCTTGAACTTTACTTTCTATGAAGTAAATAATTTCCGTTCTTGGATGATTAAGAGTGCATTCATGAGCGATTCTTATGAAACTCGTAATATATCACAAAATGCTCATTGTATAAGTATTTAGCACACTGAGAATTTTTCATTCAGTTCTTTACCTTTTGTTAATCTTTTCTCATCTTAATGAAAACACATGCTCTATCCTTGGGCGCCTAAAAATATTCTTAAATGAAATAAAATGAGTTCAATAACAAATCTAAAAGAAAACATAAATCGTAGACCTCACTGACAGAATTTTCCATTCAGTTCTACAATTTCTCGCATGTTACATATCATGATTTTGATAAGAAATGAAAACATTCAGTAAAGCAAATAAATAATATATGTTTTCATTGGGATTTCATACGAAGCTCATAATATATGGATAAGTCTATGTGGCGAAAAAATATTAACAAAAGGAAAACCCAAATAACCTCATTCATTTTCCCTGAAGTCAAAAGTTGGTGGGGCTTTTTCCCCCATTCTTGGGCGATGACAACTTGACAACATATACATTAGAGTCCTGCATCGGGTCGGGTTACCCGCTTTTATCCGAACCTGACCTGCAGTTCGGGTCGGGTCTATATTTTGACGTTGTAGATCGGGTTCGGATTGACTTGAACTTTTTTTGTTGCGGTTCGGGTCGGGTTGGCTTTCATTGTTTTGGGTTTGCATTTTGACGTTTATGGTTCGGATTGACTCGATTTTTTAAAAGAATGTCTAAAATATTTTTTCACATTAAAATTCTATAAAAACCGCAGATAAAAGTTTCACAAAAACAAAATGCGTGCCTGTCAGTTTTGACTAGTCTTAGAATTCGTTTCTGGAAATAATATAAACATACTTTTTCAATTACTGATACGATAATGATTATAACGAATCCAGTAAAAAACCTATAGATGGCCCAAAAGAATTCTTGTAATATGAACCCGACCTGCAGAAAGAAAATTAGATTCATTCTGAGCCGAAAAAACAAAATTCAGGATAACCAGATTCGATGTTTGATTCTATACAACGATCCCAACGTGCTCAGAGGTTTTACTATATTTGAATGCTAAAGAATATAGATTTGTTCATTCTTCTGTGTAAAACATAAAAATTGTATTAGAGATACAATTGTAGATTATTTTCCATAGTGACATTAAAACATAATTTTTTTTTTTTTTGCATTGCAGGTTCAGGTCGGGTTGCGGATTGAAATACCTCAGGTTCGGGTCGGGTTTCTGAAAATTATTTTTGTGGGTTCGGGTTATGTTGACTTAAAATGGAATTTGCAGGTTCGGGTCGGGTACAGGTATAAAATGTATGTTGTCATCACATTAAAAGGAAGAAAGATTTAAATAACAATAAATACTCAAAATTTTCGCTTCATTGAATTAGGCCTAAACTTTGAACACATATGCTTGGCACTATGAAAACATTCAGTAAAGTGCAAGATATAGGTTTTTGTTAGGATTTCTTACCAAACTCATAATATATGGTGTTTTGTATATGAAATAAACTAATTTCAATAACAAATCTTAATTAAAACATACATCTCATACTACACAGCGTTCGAAATCTTTGGTGGTCCGCTGGTCCGAGACAACTAAAAATTCAATTGGACCACTAATTAAAAAAAATTAGTGGCCCGCAGGACCAGTAATATTTTTTCTTTCTGACAGGTAAACGTAAATTTTCCCGTCCCCGAGAAAACCGCAACCAAACACAAACCACAAAATTTCATTTTATTTTAAAAAAAATAAAAAATTACATTAAAACTTACAGCCAGTTGAAATAAATAATCGGAAATAAAATACGTAATTAATAATTTTATACTTTTTGTTTATGTACTATTTATTTAATTTTTAGCAAATTATAATTTTGCATTTTATTACGTCGAAAATTTTGGGTAACTGAAAGGAAGTTTGGTTTATATTCTAGGAGTAAAAGGGGGGGGGGGGGTCATTCAAAGGGTTAAAGGTAATTAATAGAATTTTATGTAGCGGGCCAGTGACGATGTCTGCGGACCAGTAAAATCTGATGTTTGCTGGTCCTTGGGACCAGTGACTTTTTTTTGCCAATTCTACCACTGCTACATTCACAGGATTTTGCATTCAGTTGTACAATTTATAGCATGTTATGATTTCACCGTTCTTGGGTGTCTAAAAATATAGTCAACATTAACAGAAAGAAAGATTATAAATAACAGTACTCAAAAATTTCGTTCATTGAATTACGCCTAAACTTTAAACTGATATGCCTGGCACTATGAAAACATTCAATAAAGTGTAACATACATAGAAAAGATTTTAACAAAAGGAAAAGAACTGAATTTAAAATCCTGAGGGCGTGAAATACTTATACGGTGATATATTATGAATTTCATAAGAATCGAACATTAACTTCACTTTTAATTGCCCAAGAACACAAACTATTTACTTCAGGGAAAGTAAAGTTCAAGAAACACATATCATTCTTTCGCGACTACGCCATCAACACAAAGAATAAATACAATTTAAACTAACTTACGTGAATTGTATATCTTGCAAAATAAGTAAAAAACACTTCGAAATATCACAATTAATGTAAATAATATTAAACGTTATAGGAAGAAAAGCGCAAAAGTGCACTTACATGAAGCTGACGACACATAAACATTGGGAGTTGCGAGTTCAGTTTGCCCTTTGCCGTTACGCTAGATCCAATATTTAACGCCTGCTCTCATTGGCTGGCTGCTTCATTGCCGCAGATTGGCGGAAAGTTGTAAATAGCCTCTAATCCATAAAGTTTTAATTAAAAACAAAAAATTGAAATTGAAATTTTAAAATCCGTCTGCGAAGTACACTTTCTGAGGACAAAATCAACACATGACGAAAATTTCAGAGGCCTAGGGGCGCTTGCCTCAGTCAGGCAGGCAGGCAGACATCACTTGTTTTATATATATAGATATTAGTGCAGTGTTGTTTTTTTTAACAAATGTGTGTGTGTTACAGTGAATTGTTAAATTTTTCCTTCATTGTTTTAAATAGTGTGTTTGAACATGCCACTGATATCCTTCTATGTTACAGGTGTCTGATTCTTCTGTATGAGCAAATGATTTGAAAAATCCCAGCACTGGATGAAGAAAATGGGTGTTTGACTTATTTATGTTATGGAAGGTTTGATTATATAGAGGTCAGATTGCAAACATTTTTCTTATTCAGGTGCTCTGTGACTTGAATGTAATTAGTGTTTTAGTTAAATGTAAAAAAGAAGACTTATAATGAAGAATTTTATTCATTTATGTGTAGTTTTAATTTTTGTTTTTAATGAGCTTTTTGGTATTATTCTATTGAACTTTAAGTTTGTGTAAGAGGTATATTTCTAATGGTTACATGCTTTGAAATGTTACATGAAATTGAAATATATACAGTGTGGTTAGTGTTAACTCTAGACTAGTTTGGCAGCTCCCGGTAGCCCTTTTTAATTATTCTATGCACCTGGGCTCTTTACTGTCCTTTTGATTCATTTCCTTTGCTGGTTGCAGTAAAAAAATATCCTGAAATACGTCCATTGATTGCTATAAATAAATTATAAGTTTTGTCTTTCAGTCGCCGGGAAATATCGCAAAATTTGTCAATCGGTCAAATGAAAAAAAATCCAGAAATTCACCAGTTGTTTTGGAGAAAATATTGTGAAATTTGTCAATGAGTCATAAAGAAAAAAAAAATAGAAATTCGTCCATTGACCACATAAAAAAAAAGTCCTTCCGGCCAGAGCCAGGAGGAAGAGGTAGCTTTCATATTCCTTATTTTAAAAAAGCCAACTTATATTATTCGAACACACGAAGCTCAATTTAGTGGAAACCGAATATAGGAGATTCAATACTAATTTTTATCAATACTAAATCATTATGAATGAGAATTTCATGAAATTAGTCAGCTTTATCCAAGCTGCTTTTATTTAAAGTAACTTAAATTTGGCTGCCAAATTCGTCGATTTCTTAAAGTGCCTGCCATTTTAAGACAACATGGTGGATGAGGCTAACCAGTGAGCTTGGTCGAGACCTTAGTAATTGCTGTGCACATGCTCACTCACATCGGAATCGATTGATATATACGAGTTCTGTCGCAGGCAAAACATCAGATTTTTCAAAATGTCACCCACATTAGATATTGAAATTCTGTATCTGAGCAATTTTTTAAGATAAAGACAAACAAAAAATGCTCCTGAATCCTTATATCAAGGTCAAATACTTAAGAAAGAAACCTTTTTCAATTTCTAATTTTTTTGCACCTCACTTTAAATATAATTTTTTTTTAATTTAATGACCGCCATTTTGAAACAAGATGGCTGGTGAAGCTGGCCAGCAAACTTGGTCGAGATATTGATGTATACTATCCACATACCTTCTTACATCGAAATAGGCGAATACGTGTGCTATTGTGTGACAAATACAAGATCATTTCAAAATGTTAGCCATGCTATTCAAAGTGCTATAATTCAACCATTTTTTAAGATATAAACAAAAGAACAAATTTTCAGAAACAAAAACTGCTCCGGAATCTTTGTATCAAGGCCAAACACATAGCTGCCAACTCTTCCGATTTTTTCAGAATTCTTCCGAAAAATCGGCATGTTTTCTGATTTTACGCGCGTAATGCATTTTCTTCCGCTTTTCGTCATTTTCTTCAGATTTTCGGCCTTTTCTAACGCTTTTTATGCGAGTTTGGTCAAAGGATCGCGGAGAAACCCCGAAATTTCGCCGAATGTTCGCGGGAAAAACGCAAATGTCGTCGGAAGATCGCGTAAAAAACGAGAATTCACCCCAAAAGAGCGCGTAAAAACAAGAATTCCGTGAAAGGATCGCGAAAAAAAGCGAATTTCGTCAAAAGATCGGGTAAAAAAAGTGCCGTCAAAAGATCGCGTAAAAACACTATTTCCATTTAAAAAAAAAAAAAAAAAAAAAAAAACGCGTAAGAACGTGAATGCCGTTAAAGAATCGCGGAAAAAACATGTGTTTCGTCAGAAAATCGCGGAAAAAACTCAAATTTCACCGAAGGATCGCCGGAAAAAAACCCAAATTTCCCCGAACGATCGCGGGAAAGACGCAAATTTCGTGAAAAGATTGTGTAAACAACGGGTAGGGGTGATTCTGGTCCAAATTTTCCGAAAATGTAAGGCATTCATTTCTGAAAATTGAAAAAAAAATCTCAGCAATTCGAAAATTCGGATATAAAAAATATCGCGAATTTCGACAAATGTTCGCCGAAAAAAATAAATTGTGTCTATCGTTTGCAGAAAAATCGCCAATTTCGTCAAAGAATCGCGTAAAAAACGCAAATTTCGTCAAAAGATAGCGAAAAAACGGCAATTTTCGTCAAAAGATAGCGAAAAAACGGCACATTTCGTCAAAAGATCGCGAAAAACAGCACATTTCGTCAAAAGATCGCGAAAAAACGGCACATTTCGTCAAAAGATCGCGAAAAAACCACGAATTTCGTCAAAAGATCGTGAAAACCCCTACAAATTTTACCAAAAGATCGCGAATTTCGTCAAAGTGCCGCGGAAAAAACGCATAACTAGTGTCGGTAGTGGATTCCCCCCCTTCCCCTGCTATAACTGCTATATTTGCTGTGAATTTCAGAATTTTTTTTTACTCATCTACCACAAAAAAAAAAAAGATGTTAGGAGTCAGAAGTTTTAAGTGTCTTTTAATGTGAAAGGTAGGAAATCTATGAATGTTCAAAAGGGAAAAAAAAAAAAAAAGAAATAGTAATTTTTAATATATTCAAGTTATTATTATTTTTTTTAATCATAATATATATATTGTGTAATTGCAAATTAGTGAATATTTTATTTGAGTTTCTCTTTCAAATTTGTTTATTTATAAGGATTCAGTTGTTTTTTAGTCCTTACTGAAAGTGTTATAAAACTTAAAAAATCTTCTGATTTCTTCTGATTTTTCACAAAAATCTTCTGATTTCTTCTGATTTTTTGTCCAAAATCTTCTGAGTTTTACCGAAATTTAGTTGGCAAGTATGCCAAACACATAAAAAAAATCTTTTTCATTTTCCAATTTTTTAATACCTCATTTTAAATTTAAATTTTTTTTTTTTTTTTAAATGGCAACCCTTTTGAAACAAGATGGCGAATGAAGCTGGCTAACGAACTCGGTCGAGACATTGGTATGTACTATGTACAGACCAAGTTACATCCAAATCGGTTCATAAATATGCCTGTTATCGCGTGACAAAAATCAGGTCGTTTTTGAAAAGTAATAACTAAAAGTTAAGTACTTCTGAAAGTCATTAAACTGAGAGTTAATACGCAAATAGAAACATTCGCTGACTTTGTTCACCCAGAAACTTGTTAACTAAAGCTAGTGAAATAAAGCAATATAAAACAATCTACAAAAGAATATTTAAAGAAAGAACCAAGCAATTTTATAACAAATAACAATTTTATTAAAACATATTTAGATCATAACAAAGATAAAATTAAAACCATAAAAAAATAAGTCTTTCCAACATATGACATAAGTTCTCTTATGACTCTATATCAATATGAACCAGAGCACCAAGAAAAGGTAAAAATTATTTCAAAGTAAATATATTTTTAGCTTTATTCTAATGAATGTAATTAAACCAATTGAGTTAACTTTTAAGTTTACTTTAATCAAGAACTGTTAACTTTATTTAAACTGATTAAAAAAAGAAAGTTTAGTTTCAAAAAGGTATTTATATCAAAAAGTAAAAGTGTAGATTTATATTTCAATTAACTATTTAGGAAAATAAACTTAGTCCAGTTCTACTGAAATTAATATATTAACGTTTAATAAACAAAATAATCATGAAAAAGGTTATATTAATTAATTTCAATCTCTTCTTTATAAAAGATATTCTAAAAAGTCAAGCACAACTTTATAATGAAAAATAGCTTAACTGACAATTCCAGACACTCTCAACTGCCACTAAAAAGTGTACTGAAAATACAAAAGCACAACAATCAACTGAAGTTGATGTTGAATGAAAATCCTGGACTGCAGCAAGCCTAATGGAAACTCCCTAGTGGATACCGGCTGATAGAGTTCCCAAGGAATTACAATTACCCCGACAACTACTAGCCATAACAGTTCCAATTACTTCACGCGGTAATCTGCTGTTGTGGCAGTATCGGACCACTCCTATCATGACCTAACAGCAGTATCGAGACGGGATAAAGCCTGGTCTCTTAGAAATCATATTACAACCCTACAGTCCGTTCCTCCATTATAAAAAGTAAAGTTGGCTAGATTAATATCAACAGATAAACTAGAATAGTATCTGGATCTAAAAAGTACTTTAAGAAGAGAAGATATTAACTGTATATGAAATTAATCTATTTCAAACCAATGGATATAAGAAGAGTAAAAGAAATAAATATCTAATAAAAACTAAATATCTAAAACACGCGGTGGGTAGCTGGCCCTCCTCCCGGCGTCAACCATCTGTCACAACATCTCGTTTTCACAACACCTCCAGGTATCTTCTTAAACAACCGAGGGTACACGAGAGTTCCATCAAAAGATAAACACCACGGGATGAAAACTATTTCCACATCTTGACAGCCAATAACACGAAATAAGACCACGAGTAATATATGTCCCATACTTCATTATCCAGGAGATAATTAAATAATTTCCGGAGATAAAACATCCCTAATATTCTCTACTTCACTTTGAAAAGAAAGACAAAACAAAAGCAATTTTAAAATCATCTTAAAAGAAATGACAACACTTCGCCCAGCCAACAAGCACCTTCCCTGAGACACGAACGAGACAAGTTATAAATAGCATTCCCCGTCCGCTGACAACGCCCCCACGTGACTTCCGATCAACTGGTCTACGTTACTTCCGACATCTGACGATTCGGGAAAAACTGACCAGTGAACGGACACGAGTTGGAGTACGTCACGACGGACAGGTCACGCCATCTGCCGATAGCCGTTCTAACTACTTTAGTCTGTGAGCTAAAACTTGCATTGTGATGTTGACATTGGCAAAAGCGAAAGATGAAGTTACATGCTGGATAAGCATCGTAGTAATGGATGAACATGTGAACGTCTCTAAAGGAGTTTATGCATAGATAAAATAAGGTAAAGTAAAGAAGTTATATCTGGGAGCACGGCAGTGCGTCCGCCAAGTTCGCACAAGCCGTAAGCTACCTTTTCCTGAACCATTTCGGCATACTTTTCACCCCCTCATAACGTCGCTTTAGGGAGAGATATAGAAATTTTTCTTTTATACACATGTTCGTATGGTCAAACTGAACTAAGGATCCGCGATTTCATGTTTCTATATTTAGTAGTTTTCGAAATATTAAATTCCGAAAAAGCGCTTTTTTGTCACTGACTCACTTCGCATCATCAAATAACTAAGGTACTTCTAAAAGTCATACAATCATGAAATTTCACAAGTAAGTTGGGTTTGTAGCACAATTAACCAGAAAAATCTGAAAACACAGAATTTCCGCCTCTAAACCCTTCATACAGGGGGTGTTCATTTGGCCGTAAACAGTTCCTACGCATTCAATTGTGCCAATGTTGGTCGCCAAAACTCGATTACAGAGCTTTGAAGGCGGTCACGTGATTTCAAGCAGAATAACATTTTATATATATGCTTTTCCAAAGATGTTTGTTAAATAGAAAAAATGAATATACCTAAAAATTTTAATCAGTATAGGTTATGATATATTTACGATATTAAAACAATAAAACATTTAACAATATATAACCGCAATTCGGTACGTTTCCGATATAGTAGCCTTGGCGAAATACAGAAAATAGCCTTGACGAGAAAAGAAATTTGATAATAACGTATTTTCTGGCAACCTATTTACTGTCTCATATACGCAAGCAATTTTTTCCATATGTATACAATTTATTTAATGTAAGGAACCCGTTTATTTATTTTCATATACCAACATAAATAAAAAATAATATTTTATACATGTATAAATGAAATGTTTATATGTATATAAATACATATAAATAACATAAAAGTTCATCAGGTTGTTTTCGTAGTTGTTTATATCATTTGGCAACATATCTCAGTTTCTGAAGTCCGAATTGCGCCAAGATTTTAAAAAAATGCCAAGGTCCCTATAGTGGAAAATATCCCAATTCCATATGAAAGTTTAAAAATCTCCTTTTAATTAAATGAAATGTGTAACTAATAAACTATCTTTAACGATGTGCGACAGATGCGACGTCCGAAGTCCTCTGCTAATGTTATTATATTGTATTATTAGCCTACTTACTGTTAATTTATTGTTAATTTTAAATCTGTAAAAGAAAGATTATAGTTATAGATAAGATATGTTGGTCGCCAAAACCCGATTACAGAAAATTAGCCTGAGTTATAAAGGTGTTACATGATTTCAAGCTGAATGAATTTTTATATGCTTTTACAAAAATCTTAATAAGGCAAATCTTTCAGTTTATCTGTCCATCTTTCTATCTTTTACTTCCTTAAAACAAATTTTATTAAAGACCGGGAGGCGTCTGCACAGATTATCACCTCATCGCGTTGACGGCTGAAATTTTAGGATTAGTTAAATATCGATTAGCGTATTGAAATGTAACTGGTCTGCCAAGTCATATCTTTGTGGAAACCACCTACAGACCCGATTTTACGGGTTAATTGGTGGATTTTCCATTGTGTTTTCCTGCACCCATTCCTCCATGTTTCCAAACTTTTGGATTCAGGAAAATACAATAGTAAACCTATCAGTTAACCACTAAAATTAGGTCTTCAGGTGGTTTCTACCAAGGTATGACTTAACAGACTTGCATTTAAATATGCTAATCTAGTCTTAACTAATCCTAAAATTTCAGCTGTAAACTCGATGAGGTGATGGTGTGTTCAGACGTCTATTATAAATGTCGGTATTCTAATCTCAATAGCACTCTGGTTAATCTGGCAAATATCCCTACTATTTATGAAACACTATTCCTTTAAGTGCGTTTTAGTGATGTTAATGAACTTATGCATATGCATCATACATATTATACATATGCATATAATACGTAATACATTTGCATCATACATATTATAGCTATGTGTATAATACATAATACATATGCATCATTATGACGTCAGAATAAACAAAACATTTTTTTGTCGCCAAATTTGAGAATTGACATGATATATTACCAGATTTGGCGAAACTTTGCTAAATGTCGCCAAGCTTGGCGAATATTTGACGCTAGTGGCTATTTTTCAATGAGTTAATTATTAATGCGAGCCATCTATTTTTATTTATCCGCATATCACCTGAATAGTTAAATGATATAACGTACTAATATTTCCAAAGTGCTAATAGTTTCGTCACTGCCCAAAACCTCTGCTATTGTTATTATATTGTACTGTTATTATACTTACTGTGACTATGTTGTTAACCTTTACACCGCTAAAACTTCTGTATTATATAAAGAGAATTTACGGAAACTATTAAAGCATTGAAACTGCCAGTTCTCCTTATGATTATTATAATTCTATAATATGTAACCTGTTAATCAATATGTACGTTAGAATGAATCTTCTATAATTTGGTTCCTCGCATTTTAGTTTTCAGGTTTCGAGTAAAATTAGCTAAAATCTTAAAACCATGGCACATTGACTAATTCTTCAATACGATCAGATGAGAAGAATGACAGATTTTTAAATGGATCATGGCAGTGAGCCGGTAGACGTTCTATTCTTCCGTAATCGAGTCTATTGAAAAGGTTAACGTGAAACAAAAAGATATTAGCATCAATATGGTTTAATGCAAATACAGATATTGTCAAAGGATTTCATAAGAACCATTTCACTTGTACCCAGTCGTATCAGTTAAAATACAACAATTGGCAGTCAGCCCAATTAGAAAAGATTACTTAATAGGAAGAAAATTTCCGCATTAGAGAACGAATCGTAACTGCTAAGGAAGCATGCATAAGTGAGTTAAGAGATATTTGTCACGAAAGATGAAATACATGACAACACAAAATATATGATGTGCTTCCATGATCCTAAAGAGTTCTTGATTTCTCTATCAAAAGCTTCCGAATTGGCGAAAGAATGGGCAAGTAAATTAAATTATGAAATCACAGTAACATGATGGAACGTTTAACATGGAAGTAATACGGTAAATACTGCTTGCTAGAGGCGGCGAGTACTTTAATATAAAAACAAATAAAGACTATAGATTTGTAAAGCTCAATAAAATAAATTTAGGTATTTTTATATTAGCCGGGCGCAAGTGGCAAATCGCCAAATACTGTTCCCAACTCCATTGTTCATATTGCATTCATTTCATTTAAAGATATATACTTTTCAGTCATCTCATTTAAAATAGATGCATTTCCCTCATTTTATTTAATAGAATATTTAACATAGAAATAAATAAATAAATAAATAAGAAATAATAACATAAACCAAAATATTTTATTTGAAAATCAAAGCATTGTTTCTAATTTACACAAGTGAAAAATGAAAACTGCTATTGGCGAAAAAACAAAAGGCTAATGGGGAGATTTGCTTCCGGCTAACATAAAAGTACCGAAATTTAAGTTTTTTCATATTAATATAGTTTAGAATAACAAACTTGAAAAAACATACAAAAAGTAGTGATATCCCAACAAAAAGTTTTCGGTAAAAAAAAAAAAAAAAGCGCCAAGTTCTCCTTAATGTTTCGGCCAGAAAAAGTAGTGATATCTGATGTTCGCACAAGTTAAAAGCCAAACATCCCAAATCTTTCATTGAAAATGGCTTCCTGCGACTTGGCCGTTAATGCCTTCGTGAGAGTTTTTCAAATTTTAAAATATGTACAAATGAGCTACATGCCAACTACATTTTTTTATTATTTTAGGCATTTTGTGACACAGAATACAGAAATAAAATACACATTTGAAAAAAGCATTTAAACAACTTCAGTCTATTTAAATGCTTAGAAGTTAAAAATAACAAATTACTTATATTCAGGATATAATATCCCTAATTGCTAAAACATAATTAATATCAACTTTTAACAGTTTATAAATCGAATACCTCTTAATGTTTGCAAACAAACTATAATAAATGTTCAAACGCAAAAATTCTCTTTCGTCAATACACAAGATTTCAATATTATACAATGAAATATAATGTAACATATTGTGAGATATGAAGTAAGTAAATTTTTTTTTATTTCTTGGGTTTTACGTTAATGACTTTAGCTTTAGACCGCACAAAATGGCAATTAAACCGCAAGTGGACTAAATGATCTGTAATCAAAACTAATGTTTGTTGAAACTGAACGGTAGTTATCAGAAATCTTTTACTTATAATGCCTTTATGTGAATTTGCCTCTTTGCATTCTAATATTACTTTTAATATTTAAATAATTCATAAATGCGTAATTTCTAATCATTAATTTAGAAATGCTGTAGAAGGCATTAACGGCCAAGTCGCAGGAAGCCATTTTCAATGAAAGATTTGGGATGTTTGGCTTTTAACTTGTGCGAACATCAGATATCACTACTTTTTCTGGCCGAAACATTAAGGAGAACTTGGCGCTTTTTTTTTTTTTTTTACCGAAAACTTTTTGTTGGGATTAGAAACTTATATTTAAACACTAAAAATAAAGATAAATGAAGGTGTTTAAATATGAAACTTAAAGTATTAAAAACTTATATAAATAAAGTATATATCCTGAGCTGTATAGAAATAACTGCAAACTAAGATTGAAAGATTAAATGGAATTTAATGTACTAGGCTGGATAAAAGGTTAAATGAGATAGGTAATTGGAATAACAAGAATAGGAGAAAATAGTATATTTTTCCTGTCAGTTTTAAAATGTCAGCCACAATAGAAATTCAAAATGCTATAACTCAACCATTTTTTTAGATATAGACGAAACAAAAACTGTTCCGGAATCTTTGTATTAAGGTCAAACACATACGAAAGAAATCTTTTTCATTTTCCAATTTTTTGGTATCTCATTTTAAATTTTTTAAATGGCCGCCATTGTGAAACAAGATGGTGGATGAAGCTGGACAACGAACTCGGTCAATATATTTGTATGTACTATGTACACACCAAGGTACATCCAAATCGGTTCATAAATATGCCCGTTATCATGTGACAAAAATCAGGACGTTTCAAAATGTCAGCCATGCTAGAAATTCAAAATGCTATAACTCAGCCATTTTTCAAGATATAGACGAAAAAAAAACTGCTCGAATCTTTTTATTAAGGTCAAACACATAAGAAAATAATATTTTTTCAATTTTTTGGTACCACATTTCAAATTTAAATTTTTCTTAAAAATTTAAATTGCCGCCATTTTTAAACAAGATGGCGGATGAAGCTGGAAACGAACTCGGTTGAGACATTGGTATGTACATGTATAAACGAAGGTACATCCAAATCGGTTCATAAATACGCCTTTTATCGCATGACAAAATTCAGGATGTTTCAAAATGTCAGCCACGCTAGAAATTCAAAATGCTATAACTCAGCCCTTTTTTAAGATATAGACAAAACAAAAACTGCTCCGGAATCTTTGTATAAAGGTCAAATACATAAGAAAAAAATATTTTTCCATTTTCAATTTTTTGGTACCACATTTTAAATTTTTTAAAATTTTTTAAATGGCCGCCATTTTGAAACAAACTGGTGGATGAAGCTGGCCAACGAACTCGGTAGAGACATTGGTATGTACTATGTACACACCGAATTACATCCAAATCGGTTCATAAATACGAGAGTTACAGTGTGAAAAAGGTCAGATATATATATATATATATATATATATATATACACTGCTCAAAACAATTAAAGGATATTTGAAGTTTTATATAAAATAAAGATATAAAGGAATTTTTTTTTGCCGAAAATAGAAGAAGAGAATCACAAATGCAAATTTTTCTGGTTTTCAAACTGTGGAGTATGCAAATTTTGAGTTCGATGTCAAAAACGTCGCTTCAGCGGCAGCGAATGAAATTTGACTTTCAACTGGATAAAAGAGAATGAAGACAAGGATGATCGGCATTCAGTGATTGCTTTGTTTCGATGAGTACGATGTCTCAGCGAAGTCATTTGACAGATTCAGAAGCTTTGAGAATTGTTGGTAGGTTAGAAGGGGGCCAAACTCAAGCCGAAGTAGCGCAAGCCATTGGAGTGTCACAAAGTGTCATTTCCAGGATCTGGAACCGTTTTTTGGAGAGTGGATGTGCAGGCCGAAGACCAGGGCAAGGTCGTAGACGGGCAACAACGCGCAATGAAGATCGGTATTTAGCGTTAACAGCTCGGAGACACCGAACCATGAACGCTACTCTTCTCCAACAACACCTTCGCTCGGCTACAGGCACCACGATTTCAACTCAGACTGTCCGAAACCGGCTCCATGCTGTAGGTCTGTATGCTCGCCGACCGATGGTATGTGTTAGATTAACATCAAGGCATCATCGCGACCGCAGGGAGGTGGCAACCGAGCATGTCAACTGGAGGAGAAATGAATAAAGCAATATTCTGTTTTCTGATGAGTCCCGTTTTTCTATGCATCCGGATAATAGGCGTATTTTCATCTGGAGGGACCGTGGCAGTAGGAATAATCCTGCGTTCGTGCACGAAAGTGTCAGATTTGGCGGTGGAGGAGTGTTGGTGTATGGTGGCATCTCCATTGACGGGCGCACTGACCTCTACATCATTCGAGATGGAGCTCTGACTGGTCGCCGATATAGGGATGAGATCCTCAGACCTATTGTAGTCCCTTACGCTGCAGCAATCGGAGATAACTTCATTTTAATGGACGATAACTGCAGGCCACATCATGCAAACCTGGTGGAGGATTTCCTTTTCGAGGAAGGAATCGTTCGAATGGAATGGCCAGCGTATTCTCCAGACATGAATCCAATCGAGCACGTTTGGGACGCTCTAGGAAGACGAGTTTCTGGCCGCCAACAACCCCCACAAACTCTCCAAGAACTGGAAAGAGCTCTTCTGGAAGAGTGGGGCAGAATACCCCAACTCGTCATTAATAGCCTCATTGAGGCCATGCCTCAAAAGTGTTCAACGTTGCTGGCCGCCCGTGGAAACCATACCCCCTACTGAAAATGATTTTCTTTGAAGAAAACACCTTTTCTTATTCTTTTTTTCTCATATGCACAAATTGTGTTTTTTTCCTTTAGTACACAAACGCGCAATAAAATGCATTTTTTTCTGCCAAACATGTGTAATTTATTCTCATATAACCTACTATGTCTGTCGACCATGTATCAATCAGCTAAACAGTTTACCAGATACAAAATCCACCTAAAACTGCAATATCCTTTAATTGTTTTGAGCAGTGTATATATATATATATATATGGCATGGCGTGAAAATTTTCGGTGGTCATCGCAGTTATTTAAGTTTGTGGTGAAAAATTATTAACTCTAAAATTCAATGGTTGAATGTTCAAAAAAGAAACTTTAAATCTTACCTTCACTTATACATGAACTCCGAATGTTCTGCTAAAACTGGATCGTAGAGTTTTAAAAGCTTATTAAGAGTTTTAAAATATTGCTTGGTCATCGTCGCATCGTGCGATGACCGGACGCCACGCCACTGATATATATATGGATAAATGTATATATATATATATATATGTCAGTTTTGAACGGAGGGTGGTTTCGGTGTCTGGGGGTCATGATCGATGAAAATATACCAAAATTTTTTGAAATCGCTTTCCTCTGAACAGCTGCAATAGGTAGCTTTTTGTAATGAAAGCTACCTAAAAAAATTGGGTACTACTTTGTTATAGAGGTCTCCCCCCACAATTAAGATTATGCCAAGATTGCAGTTACGATTTTGCTAAATTCATTGCAAAGTTTTATATCTTCAAGGGTCTGTCCAGGCTTTTTTTCCCAGGATCCTGTTTTTGTAAAATTTTGAACAGCTTTTTACATTTGTGAAAAGTCTAGTCATAATTTTGTGAATTTAAAATGATCGTTATATTTAGTTTCCCGTTTATCCATTTTAAGAAGATATATTTATGTAAAATACATATATTCTCTTTATTTATGTAAAAGTTATAGGTCAGATTTGATTTTTAAATGATTAAATTTGTGAGAGGTTTAGTTTAGAGATGGAAAATTTTGTGAAAGGCCTATTTTTAAGTCAAAAGATTTTGTAAAGGGTCTTTTAAAGGACCCAATTTCTTCCTAAACATATCCCTGATCTAATATATGTAGACATATATATATATATACTCCAAATGTTCATATGTCATCCTATACGTTGTCTTATTATGCCTTATATGCATCTTATACACTTGTCATATATCTAAAGGGATAATATTTACCTTTTTTTTTACACTTTAGTGTGCTTCTAAAAATGTCTGAAAGTGATCCGAGCTCTACATTCATGTATCAATCAAGCTTTTTTGTTTATTACCTAAGTCTGGCTAAACACGAAATAAAATTCCTTATTTTAAGATTTTAATGTAAATTATTAGTGTACTTTTGAGTCAAGTTTCATTGAATAATTCAAGGAAAAATGATCTTATCAGTATTATACATATTTAGTTATGCATTATTATAGTATTTACTTGACCTTTGCTTTTGATATTTTAATCATTTTTGAAATTTTCTTAATTTTTATATTTTACTTTACTACTTAATTATTTTAACATTTTGTGAACATTCTTTTATAAATGCAAGTATAATATTACATTCAAATTACTATTTAAAAAATCTAAACAAAGAAGTGACCAGAAATCCACAAAATTCTAAAATCTCCACAACATCTGATCCCAAGCAATGTGGATTTGAGGGAGTCTACTGTATATATACAGTAAACTCCCAACTATCCGGCCTAATGTGGCAGAAGGGTAGGTCGGATATTGAAAAAGCCAGATAGGCCAGAGTTCTACAAATATATATTAACTTCGTGCCCTCCTCCCGCCATGATCTTAAAAACATATTTTACACATATTAAGATAAATTTTATACATGCAGTTTCAAAAGAAACAAAACATTAACATAAAACGTAATCCTAATTCGAAAAAAAATAAGTAAATCTTATAATACTGTTTATTAATAAATGATTGCACAAATATGAAAAGTTATGCATAAGGTAAGAGTAAAAACTTTAGAGTTTTTGGACTGTTAGTCCCTCCATTTACGTAAGTGGATGGTATCAGGTGGTGTCGATTCCTGCTGACAAATGTACTACAGTGCAGCCTCAATCGTCTTAAACACTTGCGAATGTGGGATGAGATTTTTCCTGCAATCCTTTTAATCTTTTTTCTTCTGATATTTCTCCCTATGTCAACACTTCTACAATATCGTTTTCAATTAATTCATTAATTTCGTCGTTTGCCATCCATTCTGTAATATCTTCTGCACTGACATCATCAGAGACCGGCATATTTTTCAGCAATGGGAAAAGCTTATCGTTCTCATCTGCCATTGCAGTTTCCTACGTGGGTTTACGTTTACCTTTTGGTCCAAAAGGATTTTCCAAGACCTTGCAATTACCATGTTTGGAATTTCTTTCCATGCTTTTGGCACCCACCTGGGCGGGTACCTGCCTACCTTGGCCACTTGCAACATTCCTCATTTTTTTAATAGGCCAGATAGTACAGAGAGCCGGATAGTCGGGAGTTTACTGTATATATAAACATTTTATTTATATGTTATTTTATTTATTTTGTTGTTCTTTTATGTACAATTTACTTCTGTTTGTATATAAAATCAATTAAATAGCATCTGTATATTAAATGAATTGTATAAATATTGAAAAATTTGCTTGTGTATATGAAACAGTGAATAGATTGCCAAAAAAATATGTTGCCAAATTTCCTTCTCTCACCAAGGCAATTTTCCCTATCTCGCCAAGACCCCTATACTGAAAAAGTACCAAAAAATTTTAGAAATCTGAAATTGATATTTACTGTGTATTTAAGAATTGTAGTATATTTAAAGTATTTAAAATAAGTGTATTTTTTAGAAAATAAACTTTTTTTTTTTTTTTTCCCCCCTGCAGTAAAATCTGTGCAAGTGGAATATGTTTTATGAAGGGATCGTGTCTTTAATGGAAACATATCGTGGACCTGATGGAAGAAATACTATACAATTACACCTGCTAAGAGAGAAACTCGTCTAAAATGGAGTTTTATTCCAGGCTGTGGTAATTTTGTTTTCACAGATTTTACTCTATAAAAAGTCGTAAGATTTTTAAAAATTTCTATGTTGAAAATAGTATTCAGGAGTCTTTTGATGAAATGTCACATTTGCTCAATATGTAACAATCTATCAAACTACGCTAATAGTTGTTAAAAGTAATATAAATACATTTATAACAGGTCCTTTATTCAGATGGACATGTTTCATTGCTCAGACAGCAACATTCTCAACATCTTAGTTGATACAAATATTTTCGCAATTTTTTTTAAAATGAAACTGGTAAACAAAATCATATGTATAAAGAAATTTAATGTAAAATAAATAAAATAAAGTTAAACTGAAATGGACAATCTATGAACGTGAATTATTACCTGACTGCCAAGAAGGGTTAATGTGTTTTACGCGTATCTGGGTATGTGGATTTCTTTATACCCTCAAAACATCCCAACGGCTGGATGGATTTTAATGAATGAGGTCTCTATCGATTTGTCTTACCTGTCCAATAGTTATAGGCTAGGTTTTGTTTTTATAAATTCGAAATGGCAGCCGTAAAATACAAAATGGTGGTAGAGACGAAATTTTTTTTTAATGCAGCCTGTTGAGTGGCATATCATTGGAAAGGCCTTTCAAAATTAAGGCTATGTTTCATTGACTATTTTACAGTCAGAAGCTACTTTTAAATTTATACAACCTGAAAGTTGTGTAGGTAGGATCTCTAGCATTACTGCATCTCTAAACTTCATGGACATCTATAGGTATAGGTCAAAATTAACATTTTTACCCACTGGCCAGTACACTGATTTTTTTCACTGGCCAGTTCTTTTTAACCACTGGCCAGTAACAAAGTTATGTATGCTCCATACAAAATTGTGTTTTTTCTAACTATCAACATTGTAATTTACTAATATATATTACTTACCATTTGATATGATTACACTCAACTGAAAAATTTTATTTTTACTGTTAATTGCAATGAAATAAATTCACAGGAAATTTTCAGAAAGGTCACAGCAGAGGGGGACCCTCCCCCTTCGGCACTAAATAAAATGTATTTTTGTGCGACCATGTAACGAATTTCACGATCTTTTCACGAAAATCACGTTTTTTCGTTACCTTTTGCAAAATCTGCGTCTTTTCGCGATCTTTTGACGAAATCTGCGTTTTTTCCGCGATCTTTTCACAAAATTGTGTTTTTTTTTTGGTAATCTTTTAATGAAATTTGTGGTGGTTTTTTTCGCCATTCTTTGAAAATATTTGCATTTTTTTCAAGATTTTTTGACGAAATTTGCATTTTTAGGTGATCTTTTGACGAAATTTGTGTTTTTTCCGCGATCTTTTCACGAAATTTGCGTTTTTTCCACGATCTTTTGACGAAATTTGTGTTTTTTTCCACAATCTTTTGACGAAAGTTGTGTTTCCTCCGCGATCTTTTGACGAAAGTTGTGTTTTCTCCGCGATCTTTTCAACAAATTTACGTTTTTTCCGCGATCTTTTCACGAAATTTGTGTTTTTTTGCGATCTTTTCTCGAAATTTGTGTTTTTCCGTGATTTTTTGACGAAATTTGCGTCTTTTCCGCGATTTTGTCACAAAAGTTACGTTTTCTCCGCAATCTTTTCACGAAATTTGCGTTTTTTCCGCGATCTTTTCATGAATTTTGCGTTTTATCCGCGATCTTTTCACGAAATTTGCGTTTTTCCGCGATACTTTGAAGAATTTTGTGATTCTTTTTCGCGATTTTTTTGTCGAAATTTGCGTTTTTCCACGATCTTTTCACGAATTTTGCGTTTTTTCCGCGATCTTTTCACGAATTTTGCGTTTCATCCGCGATCTTTTCACGAAATTTGCGTTTTTCCGCGATACTTTGAAGAATTTTGTGATTCTTTTTCGCGATTTTTTGACGAAATTAGCTTTTTTCCTCGATCTTGACACGAAAATTGCGTTTTCTCCGCGATCTTTTCACGAAATTTGCGTTTTTTTTCGCGATGTTTTGACGTGTTTTTTACGTGGTCCTTGGGCGAAATTCACGTTTTTTCGCGATTCTTTGACGGAATTGGTGATTTTTTTCTATGAACGATTGACGAAATTGATTTTTTTCGGCGACCATATCGAAATTAGCAATATTTTTATGTACGAATTTTCGGACTGATGACCGTTTTTTTTTTTTTTTTTTTTTTTTTTTTTTTTTTTTTTTTTTTCGGAAACGAATGCCTTAAATTTTTGGAAAATTCGAGACAGAATCGCCCTGCTACTTTTTTTTCTTACGTTCGGGAGAATCGCCGATTTGGACGCCGTAAATTCCGAACGAATTTCACCCCTTTCCTCCCTGGCATCGATCTTTCAACCATCGCGTTTGGTGAGTGGTGCCCATTGAGTTTGGCGAGTGATAGGACAATAAAGTTAATCACCACGTTTTAAGTGTTACTTGACGCCTGGCGAGTGCTAATTTTGTGCTATATCTATAGGCCGAATCAAAACAGTGTTTATAGATAGCAACTAACAATTTTTAAACACAACTTAAAAGTCAAAAAAAAAAAAAAAAAAAAAAGGTAAGTAATATAAAAAACAGTTTCACATTGATGAGAAATAATTAATTAGTTCGCTTTTTATGCAGTCGGGTTTTTTGATCAGAGCATCTTTTTCAAAAGTTTAGGTAACTGCATGGAGACTGAATCATTGCATATATTCATTCTGCGTAAAAAGATCTCTACTGATTCTTGGATAATGGGCGGCAAGTAAAATCTTGATGGATAAATTATTCTACTATTTTAAAAATCAATCTGTAAAGGTTCTTTGCTATGTAGTCTGGCTAAAGCTGTAGTTCTCCAGAGATGCTCTGCAGAATAAAAAACAATAATTCACGTTCACAGACTGTCTATTTCAGTTTTACGTTATTTTATTTATTTTACACTTAATTCCATTATACATGTGGTTTTGTGGTACTTTTCGGTTAGCCGGGCGCCAGTATTATACATACATATTTATGTACATACATATACAAACATATACACATATTGTATATATACGCACATATCTATATATGTAAATATATATGTATATATACATATATGCATGTATATAAATATGTATATATAACACTGGTGCCCAGCTAACCGAAAAGTACCGATTTTGTTTACCAGTTTCATTTAAAAAAAAAAATATTTGTATCAACTAAGATGTTGAGAATGTTGCTG
The DNA here is from genome assembly GCA_963932465.1 of Maratus speciosus. Taxonomy (NCBI): domain Eukaryota; kingdom Metazoa; phylum Arthropoda; class Arachnida; order Araneae; family Salticidae; genus Maratus; species Maratus speciosus. The sequence goes on along the minus strand of OZ010795.1, from coordinate 570,748,359 downwards.
TCTGAGCAATGAAACATGTCGATCTGAATAAAGGTTTTATGCCTTATAAATCTATTTATATCACTTTTAGCAAATATTAGCATAGTTTGATAATTTTAAATGATTTTCATATATACTTTTGTAACAGACTATTCCTTATCACAACACTATTCATTCAAAAGTCACTGAGAAATACAATTTTTTTTTTTAATGGTACCTTTATAATTTCTTATATCAAAGTTACACATTATTTGTAGTTTTGGCATATTAAGGATTTAACTCTAAGATCTCTGACTTTGGAAAACTGTATTTTGTAGTGTTATCTGTATGACATGAAAATTTAATTATTTGAACTTTCTTCATTTTTATCTCCTTGCTTCTATTCTTAGCATCTGTTTTCCTAAAATCAGAGATTAATTGGTGAATTAATACTGATGTTGAAAAAACAGTATTCATAATAAAGTTACAGCCTATCTAGCTAAAATTTATAAATGATACCTTTATAATTTTGTTTGTGGGGTAGGGGGATCATTTTCATGGTAATTGATTTATTTGCTTTATTGTGTTTGCTCATCATTGGTATCATAAATTTTTATCACCTCTCCCTTCCTCCCCCAGAAAAATTTTAGAGTTTAAAATGAGGTTTTGGATTTGTTTGACTGTTACAGTGATAATTATTTTCCCCGCTGCTAGAATGAAAAAAAAAAAAATAATAAAAGCATCATTTACAAATATTTACCTGAAGTTGTTGTGACTGTATTACGAATCCTGATTATTCACTTTCAGTACTAGACCGTCAATTTCAATATTTGTTCAAATAGTGTCAGATTGTTTTGCTTTTGATCATTTTAAAATAACCCAAACCATAAAATTCTGTATCATAAATATTTTCCCCATACATTAATATAAACTTGATATGATGAAAGTGACTATTTTCTCTTTTACTATCTGCTGTTCATACATTTCTGTAAATTTACTCAATAAATCTTGATTCTTATCAACAAGTTACAAATAGAAATTCATGTTGAATATCTTACAAAGAAAAAATATTTTCTTTCTTTCCATTAAATAATAACTCTGTCTTACATAGAATGACATATTATTCTTTTTTTTTATGTTGTTGTTGTTTATCTGCCTATATTTTGACTTTTGTAAAAAAAAAAAAAATGTGCTTTAATATTTTGAGTTTTTCAATAATTTTTGCAGTTGATTTTATTTTAAGAGCTAAACTTTATTCCATTGACAGAAGTTAACACTAAAAATGTCAGCTATTCAAAATAAACATAAATTAAAATAGCTCAGTTATTCTGTATTAAAAAAACTATCTATTTTTTTGTAGTTAACCTCTTTGTGTCTGTACTCAATTTTTACTCTCTTAGCATCAATATTCCCAAATAGAGAAATCTTTGCCTAATTTAATTGCAGAAACTCTGTGATTAAATGACAAATATTATTATTCGGAAATACTTTTATGAAAAATTAAGGATTGTATGCAACTAAAGGTTGCAGTCATATGTAGATGACACACATCGCAAAGAGCTTAATTATTTTCAATTTAAAGAAATTTAAAGCAAAATAAATTTTTCTGCACATTTATGTGATTTAATATTATTAATTGAAATTTATATTTCAATATTTTCTTTTATAATCACCTTTTATAATACCCAAAAATTATTATTTTTAAACAAAAAATGTCTGTATTGTTCTTAGAATGTAAAACTTTCAAATTAGAGTCTCTTAAACTTCTGCTCCAAAGTCAAATGCAAGATTATATTTTTCAATCCTTTGCCAAGGTTATTTAACAGCTTTCTGATAAGAATTTATATTTAATACTGTATGCTGTTCACCAAAAGCAATTGTAAAGGGGAAAAAAAAGTTTTTTCATAATTCTGTATTGTATGGACAGTAGCAGCATTTTGATTTAATTTCTTTAAAACTAATTTATACTTTTTTTTAAAAAAAATCTTACATAAATAATATACTTATGTTGATCACAGGATTTTTATTTTTGATAAATTGTTGTGATGCTTTTCCCTTACAAATTTACTAACTTTCTAGGTATGGCAGGAGAGTTAGGTAAGTGATAGACTCCAATTTTGTCATTATTTGAAGGTTTGTAGGTATGAAAAATCCTGTATGAAATTTGGGGTGATATGCACAAGCAAAAGAATTTTAGCTCATTTAATTTTTTAGTATTTTAGGGCTTTTTATACATATGCCATATCTTTTTCCACTAAAATTATATTCTTGTTCAATTCCTACTATTAATTCACACTCTCCCTATATTTATTTATTTATATATCTTGTTCAAATTTTCAATTGTTAATGAAATATTATTCATCCTATCAAGTTGAAATCAATTCTTTTAAACTTGTACTGGATGACAATTGATGTTAATACAGATTTTTCAAATATTAATTCATTAATTAAATTTTAATTAATTATAGTTTTGTATGGGAGACAAAATGGCGGCCATTGGTTATTGAACAGCATTTAATCCATCTTCATATCTATAAGGGGGTTACCATAGGGGGGACCCTGTTCTGTCGCCAAATGCCGCCAAGTTTGTCGCCAACTTGGCGATATATCGCCAAATTTGGTGACCAAAATGAGTCACCAAAAATGATGCCAACTTTGCGATATCTCTAATGTTTCGCCAAATTCCCATAGACTTCCATTGTAAACCCACTTGCTTATAGAAAATCAACAAGTTGAGATATTTTAATGCAAAATAAAAACTAATATTAGCTTAAGGGATTATGTTAAATTTTTCTTTGATGTCCTAAGTAGGAATTGACTTTAAAAACAAAATTTTTATATATTACTTGTTTTTGTTATAATATGTTACATTAGTTATTGGTGTTCCTCAGTCTGCTGTTAATGTCATCTTGTAGGATTTACAATTTATTTTTCCCATCCCTTTCCACTCTATTACATATATTGTTAAACTGGATTCCTGTATTTTTTTTCTTACTTTGTTTTTCAGTTGCACATTGGGCATATGTTTACGTTTGTATTTCATGACTCGACAGAGTTGTTTGCCGGCGGCATGTTCTTTCTTGACATTCAGCTACTTTGAGTTGCAATCGCAATCTCTTTATTTTAAATTCATCATGTAAAATTACTCTTACGTTTATTCTAGCTTTAAATTATGTTATAGTTATTTTTAATGATCTTTTTATAAGTTAGCCTATTTTTCAGATGCAAATTTCATACTCACTTTTCATTGGCTGCCGCCATGCCGCTGTCATTTAAAGGGTCAGAGATTCTGTTTGCATGATGTGCTCAGATGTTTCGCCTGTGTTTTGATATCTACTGCCTTGCCCAGTGCTTTTGTTCTGTTTAAGATAGTTTGATGAATTTTTTCCAGTTGTAGTTATGAATTTAGAATCAGTTCGAGGTGATATTTTGGAAATGTTAAGATTAATAATAGGATGTTATCAGCCATAAGCTTGCTGTTATGAGTCTTGATTTTCCATTTTGGATGTATTGTTCGAAACAGCTGTGCACTTATTTCTTCCTTGTGTATTGAATGGATGAGAATTAGATCAAAAGGGCAACATCGTAGTCGTATTACTGGAATTCAGTGACAACCTTTATCTTGTACCATATTATTTATGGAAATCAAGTTGGTTCCTTCTTGTATCTATTCTATAGAAGTTAATTAAATGAATCTTCTTGCCTCTTCAAATAGTCACCGCAACATAAATGGTTGTAAGTACTTTTTTCTCTTTAATCAATTAGAAGATATTTTTCAAGCAAGTGTTGTTTAAATATGAAAGTTATATAGTTTTGATAGGATACCAACCTTAGTCACTCTGCTGCAAACCAAAGGTATGGGATACAGTATTAGTCAATTCAATTTCAACCCTATTGAGACCATCTCTTAAAATCTTTTACACCATACAGAGGGTGTCTACTCTTGTCATTATAGCTTTTGGAGAACAATAAGAGTGGGCCTGTATAGTAAAAAAAAATAAAAATTGAGACTCCATTAACTAATATATTTAATCGAGGAATCTCAATACTGAGTCATTATGGATTATAAGAAAAGCAAGAAGAGGATGTGTACAATAAAATTATAAAAAAATGCCTTAAATATTCAAATGTTCAATGAGTATAACTTTTTGTTTATGCATATCAGTCTAAATTTCGTTCAGGATTTTTTATATCCAGGTAGGATCTTCAAAGTATAAAAAAAAATAAGAGTGTAACTGCTCTTGTAAGGAAAAAATATTTGAATATTTAATTTTAGTTAACTTAAACAGGGATTTTTATATGTTCATAAATTTTGTTCTCTCTCCAAAAAGTGATGAAATGTAAAAGAGTCTGTATTTTAAAATTGAGTTAACGTATATGAATACATTTCAGGTGTTACCTCACCTTTCTTCCTCAAAGCAAAAGAGAGAAAAGAAATTCAGAGGCAGTTGGCTGATCTTGTTAATCCAGGTCTTCTTGTTGTCTAGTAAGACTCTGCAGCATCTATATCTTCAATGTCCCTTCTTTCAGCAACAAGTTAGTACTAAAGAAAAATTATATGCAAGTCTTTAACCTTTTAATTATGTTTCATGGTTTTCTTTCTTTGAATAATGAAGTGTTTATAATAATATGATAAACATTTGATAGGTCAAATCAACTTTAAGAAAACTGCATACCATGAAAAAAAAATGATACATCTATTTTAAGACTTCCAAAATTAACCCAGAATTTCCCCCAGACAGTTTCAGGAAGGTGCTGCACCCGGCCTGCCCTTAGGTTTACAAAATAGTACCCCTCTTGCCCCTCATTAAAAAAATTAGCTCCCTTGTTGCCCCCACCTGAAAAAAGTTCCTTTACTCCTTTGTTTATTAAAAAATTTACTTGCATAGTAAAATTTGACTCATTGCTGTTTTTAAAATAGTGTTCTGTCTATTAAATATTAAAAAGTAGTTTTAAAAAATCAAAAGAATGCATTTAAAAATTTCAAGAAATGCCCTTAAGAATCCAAAAGTGCCCTTTTCCCACAAGCAGCACCCTGCCCTTCTTTAAACCTGGGGTAAACTCTGTCAACTTCTTGGTCTGTATACATTAAAATGAGAATTGTAAGAAGTAACATATGTTAATTGCAGTGAGCTCTCTCTCTCTCTCTCTCTTATATATATATATATATATGTGTGTGTGTGTGTACATACACACATAGTGAAATGGTCCTGGTCATTTAAATAGGCAATATATTGTTTTTTTGCATAAAACAGAATTTGTCTAGAACCATGTGTATAATGTGGAAATATCAATGCAGAAATAACTGAATCACCATCCAAATCGTCTGTTCTTCAGTCTAACTCGATTTAAAAAAATAAAATTAGGATCTGTAAAAAAATGCAGATACTAGCAATCATGAAAGAAATATTTTAGCTAAGTTTGTAACAAGTGTGGCTGCACAATTGAACTCTGAGGCATTTCTTATGTTGTCAAAATTTGCCACTCTCCTCTAAAATCTATGAGAACTGTAACTCTGTCCCAGTTATTAATATACAATCCTTTTTCTCAGCTTGTTTTTAAATGTCCAAAACCCACTCTTGTTGAGGTAGCTTAAGATCCAAGCAGTGCTGACTATTCTCACACCAGCAGCAAAATCTAAATACCGAAATAGAAAATTTGTGACTTCATTTTCATGAATGGGCATTTCATGGGATACATTCTTTATTTTGATTGAAATTTAAACAAATACAGATTTGAATTTTTTGCTGGGTCCCTAGAATTCTGTATTAAAGTAATGTATAAAAATTGTGGATATTTCGAATTTTATTTTGGATAATTCGAATTTTTTGTACAATTGGCTATCAAATTTTGTGGTAAAAATTGTTCCAGAGACATTTTTCAGCTAAGGTGCGAAATATTGTAACAGTTTATTTTAACTGTCTTTCTAAAAGAAAAGGAAAGGCGATGGTTTGGAATGTCACTATGTGGGGATATCCAAGGAATTTTCAGACCTAATGAAAATCCTACTGGGTAAAATCCCAAGACTTAGAACCGCACCCCTTCTGCAGGAGAATCTATTTCACTGTGGGTTGAAATGTTTGAAATTTAAGGTGTTGCAATGGCAGATTCTCGCCACCTATTATTCCTCTCCCTTTTTTTATCCAGAAGTGCAGTCAGCTACAGTTCTTTTTATCTTAGAGTCACGTGCACTTTCATGTCAGTGAATGATTTAATGTGATTGTAAGTTTTTGTGCTTGTGTTTTAAGTATTGTTTCTATGCTCTTAGTATGGCATTGTCAATAGCTAAAACTGCTTATAAGTCATTAACATTAGCTCAAAATGAAGCAGTGATTAATGAAGTGGGAAAAGGCCTTAAAAAGGAATTGGAAATAGTCAAGGAATTCGGAATTCCATCCAACACATTATCGTCACATTTGAAGAACAAAGATAAAAATTTAAGCAGCAAAAATGACACAGGAAAAAATAGAAAAAAAAAACGAGAGGACCTGACAACCCAGATGTGGATGGTTGTGTTCTTAAGAGGTTTAAACAAGCACGAGATAAGAACATTCCAATAATTGGCCCTATTATGAGAGCCAAAGCTGAGCAGTTTGCCGCTGCATTTGGCATTCAAGATTTCAAAGCCAGCACATGTTGGCTGGATGGTTTCAAAGATGGAAACGATATTTCTTTCAAAGCAGTGTGTGGTGAAAGTGGTGCAGTGAATATTCAAGTAGCTGAGGAATGGAATAAACATTTAAAAGAAATTATTCAAGATAAGGAACCAAAAAATATTTTTAATGTTCACAAGACTGGACTTTTTTTTTATAAGTGCACTCCAAATAAAATTCTAGATTTCAAAGGAGAAACATGCAGTGGCGGAAAACTAAGTAAAGAGTAAACAACATTGCTTGTTGGAGCAAATATGGGCAGGTTCGAAAAGTTACCATTATTAATGATTGGCAAATTGGCTAATCTACGTTGCTTTAAAAATTTAAAGTCTAAGTCTGTGTCCTACGATTCAAAAACAAAGGCATATATGACCTCTGCAATTTTTGGAAAATGGCTTTTAAATATAAACAAGAAATCGGAAAAACAAAAACGAGAGATTGTCCTTTTTATTGACATTTGTTCGGCTCACAACAGTATCCCCAAAATGAAAAATGTGAAAGTCATTTTCTTCCCGGCCAACTTGACATCTGTGATTTAGCCAGTGGACTAGGGAATCATCAAAAACCATCCTTATCGAAGATTTTGACTTTAAGAATCTCAACATTCTTCATGCTTCACGAATGTGTAGGCAGGCATGGGACAAGGTCAGTGAGAGAACAATTATGAAATGCTTTCATAAAGCTGGATTTGTAAAGAATGAAGTGGAAGGAGTAAATGTAGTTCAAAAGTTTGATGAAATTGATCCTGAGCTGTCTGTCAATAATTGGGAAGATGTAAAATCTGATCCATCAATCTTCTATGAGGACTGTGTCAGCGTAGACCAAAATGTGGCTGTGTGTGGTGAGGCAACTGATGCAGACATTATAGCTCAACTGGTGGAGAACAACTAAGCTGAGGACGAGCTATCTGGAGATGAACAGAACGAGGAAATACAAGAGAAGCTTTACCTAGTTTGTCAGAAGCTGTGGTGCATGTACATGAAGTTCGATGCTTTTTTGAAGGCCAGTCCAATGTAGAAGATTCTATTTTTGTATCAATTGATAGGTTGGAATCATATGCTATGACTCAAAGATTGCATTCAAAAAAGCAATAAAATAATCTGATTTTTTTTTCTTAAAAGTGATAAATTAATTAAGCTAGTAAAAAATGTTTGGTTTAATGGAATAAAAAGCAGCAGTATTAGATAAGGTTTATGTGTTAAATCTTTCATTATGCAGTTAATCTTTTTTTATTTATCTCTTTTTTAGAGAGAGAGAATATATTTAATTCGAACTTTTGGATAATTCAAATTTTTCTCTGCTCCCTTGAACTTCAAATTATCCAAGTTTAACTGTACCCAGAATTTTTTTGAGAAGCTTATTAATGAATCATTTTATATCTGATTTCCTAAGAGTGAAATCATAGCCAATATGTCTTGCTTTCTTTAAATGATAAAGTGAAGGAAAAAGATAAACAGTTACGTACATAAATGTATTTGAAATTGACAATTTTATTTATTCTCATATGGAAAAAATAAAAATAACTTTTTCTTCCCCATAAAAATGACTTATTCCATTTCAAGTCATTTTGATGCTTTTTTGATCAAAATGAAGGGAAAAAGGTTTTTTTCCCGCCGTAGTACAGTAGACTCCCTCAAATCCACAACCCTAAAATCTGCACATCATCACATATTTAAACAATGAAACTTCCAGTTCAGATGCAGGGGCAAAATGACAGACTTTTTTATTTTTATATCATTCTGTAAGTATTTTAATATGTAATTATTATTAATATGACTGAACTTATGTTTTTTCATGAAGGATGCATGAAAAAATTCAAGATATTGCCGATATCACTGGTAATCGTAACCGTTTTACCAAATATATTTATGTATTAATCAAGCTGTTTTGGTTATTAAGTCTGGCTAAATCTGAAATAAAATTTCCTTATTTTATGAGTTTGATATGAATTAGTAGCGTATCTACCATTTATGAGGGAAGTTTCATTCAATAATTCAATATAAATGTATCTCATCTTTAGTATGCATATTTAATTATACATTATTAATTATTTTACCTTTACTTTTAATAATTTCTTCATTTTTAGGGTTTCGTTCATCTGACGAAACGCTATTCGTCTTGCTCCTCTGTCCGTCCGTCCGTCCGTCTGTCTGTCTGTCTGTCAGTCACAGAGCCCGTTCTCAGAAACTATACATGTTGGAGGCGTGAAATTTTGTGTACTTATAGATGGACACCTCAGATTAAACGACAAATTATAAATTTTTGAAAAAGTTGTACATTTAACCCTTTCGGCTCCCACATGTATATTTTAAACAGTTCTTTCTATGTGAGCCTCTAATTAGGTTGGAGGCGTGAAATTTTGCATACTTATAGCTGAATACCTCACATCAAACGACAAATCATTAAATTTTGAAAAAGTCGTACATTTAACGCTTTGGGCTCCCACATGTGTATTTTAAACAATTCTTTCCAAGTGAGCCATAATTAGGTTGGAGGAGTGAAATTTTGCATACTTATAGCTGAACACCTCAGATCAAACGGCAAATCATAAAATTTTGAAAAAGTTGTACATTTAACCCTTTGAGCTCCTACATGTGTATTTTAAACAATTCTTTCTATGTGAGCCTCTATTTAGGTTGCAGGCGTGAAATTTTGCATACTTATAGCTGAACACCATCATGCGACAAATCATAAAAATTTGAAAAAAATCATACATTTAACCCTTTGGGTTCCCACATGCATATTTTAAGCATTTCTTTCTAACTGAGCCCCTTATTAAGTTGGAGATTTGAAATTTTGCATACTTATAGCAGAACACCTGAGGCCAGGCGACAATTCATAAAATCTTGAAAAAGTCTTACGTTTAACCCTTTGAGCTACCACATATGTCTTTTAAGCAATTCTTTCTAAGAGAGCCCCTAATTAAGTTGGAGACATGAATTTTTGCATACGTATAGCTGAATAACTCAGACCACACGACAAATCATAAAATTTTCAAAAAGTCTTATATTATTTACTCCTCCGTATTCTAACTTGTATATTTTAAGCAATTTTTCTAACCTCCACCCTTTTCACCTGGGGAGCACTTTTCCAACTTTTGCCGACACCCCTTTGACCATTCTTTTATATTATGCACCATAGCCTTACATATTTTAGTTCCACTTTTTACTGCCAGGGGTGCCTACTTATCTCGGGTGCTATGGGTCCAATCCCCTCGACTAATATATCTATGGATAGTATGTAAAACGGAGTTTCGTTCGGATATAGGTTTATTTAGAATAGAGTGCACCCCTTGTTGAGAAATGCGGAACTAACAGATTTTTCAAAAGGATAAAGTGTTTTGAAAGGAATATTAAACGAAACCCTCTGTGTGATCTGTGATCACATTTACCCACTTGTTAAAAACATCTTAAATGTTATTATTTACCCAACTACCAAGAAGGTTTATGTGTTTCATGCATATCTGGGTATGTGGATTTCCTTATACTCTCAAAACATCCCAATGGCTGAATGGATTTTAATGAATGAGGTCTCTATCGATTTGTCTTAACTGTCCGATGGTTATAGGCTAGGTTTTGTTTTTATAAATTCAAAATGGCGGTGGAGACGAAACAAAATTGTTACGCACCTTATTAAGTAGCATATCATTGGGTAGGTCTTTCAAAATGAAGACGATGTTTCATTGACTATTTTACAGTCAGAAGCTCCATTTAAATATTATACAAGCTGGAAGTTGAATCTCTATCTTTACTGGAACTCGAACCATCATAGACATCTATAGGCCTCATCAAAACAGTGTTTATAGATAGGAACTAACAATTAAACACAACTTAAAAGTCATTAATACAAGTAAATAAAAAAAAAATAGGTAAGTAATATAAAAAATAGTTTCACATTGATGAGAAATAATTAATTAGTTCGTCAGGTTTTTTTATTTTTTAAATTTAATTTTTACTTTTTACATTTATGACATTGTTTCCAGTCCTTTTCCAAATTTTCTCTACAAATGATACATTTTGTTTAGTTTATTACTTTACTTAACTATTTTAATATTTTACTGCTTTGTAAACATTCATTATATTATAATTATGATTGCATTATTACACTCAAATTACTGTTTAAAAAATGTAAACAAAGCAATGATCAGAAATCCACAAAATTCTAAAATTCACACAACCTCTGGTCCCAAGCTGTGCAGATTTGGGGGAGTCTACTGTATTAGGATGCTGTTTGAAAAGAAAATCTGTAATATTTTCTGATTTATGCCTGGCATCGATGGCGACAACCTGTTGATATGGTTCCAATCGGAATATGGTGCCATTAAGATATTTTTTTAGTTGAGACGTGTATTTGTTGTTTCCTTTGGAAATCTCATGCAAAATTAATATTTTCTTTTGTTTTAAAGTCGATCAGCATTGGCTTAATGTTTAAAATTTTTTAGTCTTCTTCTATTGTGTGCGAGTCATAATAACGTTAGTGATTCTATCCATTTTATGTCATGAACTTTGCTCTTCACATTGACAAAGTCACTTTCATTCATAAGTAAATATATTCGGCATGTATTGTTATTCGAACAGAAATGAATCCAGCAGTGTTTCCTCTTATTCTATATTTCTATTAAAGCATGGAATCTTTCAGATAACAGTGTCAAAGTTTTAATTTATGTTGATTTCAAGGCCACAAGAATTACAAAAGAATATTTTGAGGAAGGAATCAATTATAATTTAAGATGTACGCCTGTTATAGGAAACAGAAAAACGATGTTCGATTGTTTTTCCTATAAATAGTAATTTCTGCAGATTTAATTCTTTTATTCGTAAAACGTACTGTGTTAATGTGTCCATCAGATCTGTTTGTGGAGAAAAATATGAGAATCCTTTTAAGGAGAGCTGCAAAAGTAGTTAACAATGAAACTAAATTTGTGAAAACCATGTTCATTGAAACGTAAATTAGTAATGAACACAATATGCAAGAGTCACTTATTTCTAATTTGTCATCTTGTTTCAGATTGTCAGCCACTTTAGAACTTCAAACTGCTATACAGTGTGTCTCAAAAATATATACAAAGATAAAAAATGTCATCCCAAGCTAAGATACCTTTCATGTATTTTCAGAAAGGATACAGATATGTTTTTTTAATTGATTTATTCTGATTTATTGTAAAAAAGAATTAGAAAATACGTAAAAACTGTGGAGAAAAAATGTAATATTGCATGTCCCATAAGTATAAACATTATCTGACTTTACTTAGAAATATTATTAGTAAAATATTTTTTTAGCAGATGATTATTTATTCACATTTCTTGAATGTATGTATTGTCTGCTTATTGGTTTGGAATCATTTTTCGGCTTGTTTTCGACTGACTAATCAATCTTTTTATGAATTCGACAAAATGCCTAGAGCAGTGGTTCCCAACATGGGGCATATGCCCCACAGGGGGGCAATATGACTTTTCAGGGGGGCAATTTTAGATTTCTTATTAACAAATTTTCTGTCATTTAATTTTTTTTTCCTAATGAAAGTAGTGTCGTAGTCTAGAAATAATAGATGAAAAAATTAAAAATAACTGAATAAAAATTAATTTTCGAGACGTTCTCATTTAAAAGTTCAAAATACGTTTACATCGGAATAATTATGTCAATTTTTTTAAAAATATTTTTAAATATTATAAAAATTTAAAAGTCGTTTATTTTTTCCGGTTTTAATTATTTTAGTAAAACACACCTGTTTTTTTTTTTTACTATTTATTAAAAATTTTTTTTTGTGCATCATGTTCATAATACAATATGTCCCATGAAGGAACTTTTACAAATGAAATTTTTTAGGGTATATCTAAAATTGACTATTTGGACATGTTTAACCTAAAAAATGTTTTGAATTATCTAAATGAGGTTCTACTTTTAGGAAATTAATAAATTCCCATACACATCATGGAAGGAAATGGATAGAAAGTAAATTTCTTTTGACTCTTCTGCAGACCACATACACAATATATAAACATACTTCATGGCATATGCATTTTTAAATTTAAAATCAGAGAAAATATGGTGGCCAAATAATAATGCAAAAAAGATGCCTCCTATCAAAGAAGTATGGTATGAGGGTATAGAAAAATACTTACTTAAAATGGATAAAAGCGCAAATACGGAAATGTTACATGTAAATTATGTTATCGATACAGTCTCGGTGATAAACAAATATCACTCGTTCTTAATGAAGTACTAAAATGCATTATAAAATGTAACAATTCTATCAGATGTAATACAGAATGTGAGAGAAATTTAAAAAAATTTTTGCGAAGATAAAAATATAGACTATTTATCACTTTTAAATTTGAGGGTAGTTGCCAAAAAACAATAAAACTTTTGCAGATATAACTGGCCTCATTGCATTCATAGAAAGAGTTATGTTTAAAACATATAAAACAATATGATTTTGATAAATTGAAGAATGTGAAATCACTTATCAGAGTTAATGCTATTTTCGGATCCTTCCGAGAAAGTAGAAGTTTATTTTTTATGTAATAAGATTTATATGATATAGAAGGGAAGGGGGGTGGGCATCATGATTTTAGAGATCTTTAAGTGGGGCAAGGCCAAAAAAAGGTTGGGAACCACTGGCCTAGAGGTAAAAAGATTTCGAAAGAGGAGATCATCAAAGTTTTGTGTTTAAAACTTAAAGGCAACCATCTGAAAGAGATATCCAATATTTTAAAGACATCTTTAAAAAGCGTATACAGAATTTTGCATAATTGCGACATGTAGAAAAGATCTGATCGACAAAGAATTACTTCCATACGCAATGACAGAATCATTCTAAGCTTGGCATCTAGAAAAAATATTTCATTGCAAAAAATTGCATCCAAATTTAGAATGTCAAAAAATACCATTTTCAGAAGAATACTGGAATCTAAACTTACTGGAAACCAATAACTTTCAAGAAAATGTTGAAGAAACCATGCTTAAGAAAGCACTACAAAACTGTATGTGTAATGTGGGCCAAGAAAATGTGTTATTGTGATAAATGGCTGTCAACAGGTGATTAAAGTTAATGGAAACACGATTAAATGCTGGGTCATTCCATGTCAAATCAACACAAAAAAGTGAAATTTTCTACCTGACCTCCTCAGAATTTTATGATGTTAAGCTGAACTGTTAGGTTTATAGAGAAATGAATAAATACCCAATGATAAACCTCTATCTCATTTGGTTTCAGAGATAATTAGCTTTAAAAATGGACAAAAAACATAAATGTTTGCATTTCATGCAGTACAAATTTAGTCATAATCTATTCCCTAATTGTCACAAGGACTTACTTTTTATGTCTTTAGAAAGTGTTTGAATTAGGCTTTCACATGATATATCACATACACATATTTTTCGAATTTTTAATTTCAAGGTCAAACATTTTGACCTTTGACCTTTCATATCTCAAAATCGGACATCTTAATTTTTTTTGAAAAAATTTGATATTACTCTTATACTTGTTTACTATAATATCTGAGCATATCATTTTGGGACAGCCATGGGATCCTGAGTTATAAATTAAAATGTAAACTGCTGTTTTAAATTTGCATACAAAAGTCACAAATTTAGGTGACTAACCTATAAATTGTATAGAATAATTAATATACAAGCAAGCACTAATGATAAAAATCTTTTTTTATTGTAAAGTTCACAAAATAAATTTTTTCTTTTCTTTTATTGTGGAGGGGGCGGGGGAGGTTAAGGAAAGTTTAAGCTGTGGAGTAAGTAAATCTATATACCTTAGCAAACAAATTTCTGAGTTATTCCACATTAAATCAACACAGACAACCTAACTTCTGTATGTTTGAATGAAATTTGGGGTACTTAATAGTATCAAGGTTTAATTAAAAATTTAAAAACTAGATGTCTGGGGTTACAGGGTAAAATCTTACAAGTAAGGTCTCCATAAGTGCATGCTCAGAAAAATCTGAAAAAAAAATACAGAACATTCTTCTGATAAGGATATATATATATATGTTTAGAAATTTTTTTTGGCACAGCCTAGCAATAACGTCCATAAAAAAATAATGAAAAATTTGCTTATTTGGCAGTTTATGACTGGTTGGCGATGAAATAAAAATGCTTTTATGTCAAATACTCTTTAAGGAAAAACGTTTTCATGCTGAACTTGAAATTTGTTTAACTGAAATAAATACATATTTTAAACTATAGTTTTATCTTATATATTTATTTAATTTAATTTAACAAATGTATTATTATTATATGGTTTAGAACAAAATTTAAATGGATTAAAATTGTTTCAATCTCAAAATTAAGATCCGATTCTGAGCACTGTATATTTGACTTCGATATTGTTAGTGTCGGAGACAACAAGAGAATGTTGCCATGAAAACAACGATTTATTCAGTATCAAATTGTATGAGGAGAGATTTCTTAATTGAATGGTTACTTTTAAAATACACTTAAAACTTATATTCTGAGTTTGCACTTTAAGGAGACCTTTATTACAACCCTAAATTTGGTTAAAAATTCATTGAGTTTTTTTTTTAAACTTTTAGCGTAGCAAGTAAATAACCAAGTTCAGTTTAAAAGCTGGTTTTAGTCTAATTTTAAAAATAGTTTCTCAAATTTCTCTTGAAAATAAATTATAAGATTTATTTTTCAAAATAAGATTTTCAGATTTATTTCAGATCTGTCACATAATTTGTAATTACCAGGAGTTAAACATTCATTTAATAACATTTAGAGAGCTTTTTTTTTTAAATTAATTTTTAAAATAATCTTTAATAAAATCCTTTTTATAAATTTTATGGCAAATTTCCATCTAGAGACAGTTGAAGATCCAACTGAATTTAATATGGCTTATATACTACATAAACTATCAAATAAATAACTTGTTTTAACATACACTATTTCTTATCTGTTTCTTTTCTGGCATGTTAAGTTTCAAGTAGCTGAATCATCTGTTTATTACTGAGTGCAAGCTGGACCAAGAATAAAACATCAGAACTCTTGTTGACTTCTTGCTGCTGAGTTTCTGACTCAGTCTGTAACCAGAATTTATGATGATAACTTGCTCAGTTGCTTTTCAATGATAAATTATGAAATGTAATTTGCGTACATAAAATTATAATTTTAGTTAGTTTTCCAGTTAGATAATTAAGTTTTTAGATTCTGTATGAAAGTTTAAAAATGAAATAATCATATCATATGATAATATGTTACTCCCACTATCATACGATTACCAAATGACTTGTAGTGAGTACATTTCTATTATTTTTTAATTATACTATACTATTAAGTATTTCAAATGTTATCGAAATATGAAGAAAGCAAGTTGAAGTGTTACACATTGTGCATTAATTTGATACAGAATTATAAATTTACATTTCTTGCAAGTCTACTTCAGTGTTTGAATGCTCGCATTACAGGTATGCAGGGAATCAGGGTTGGCAAGTTTCTGCCAGAGTGGTTAAAACCAGCGGTTATAACCGGTTAAAACCGGCATGGCAGAAACTAGTTTCTGCCAGTAAGTGGCAAAAACTGGCAGAAACTCAGAAATAATATTAATAAGAACTTTAATGTGCAATGATTCTTAATTCATACATGTATTTGATGTGTAAACAATTAAGTTAAAAATTAAAATTAAAGATTATGAATGTTATTCAAAGTTGTAAAAATGTTTCAAAATTATCATATAAATATACTTTGTTTATATAATAATAGGTACAGGTACTAATTTTTTTTCACTTGAAAATCTGAAATTTTCAATGGTAGTCTGATGCTGTACATGTTTAACTATTTTATATTATTGTTTAGAGTTGAATTTTTATTTAAAAGTAAAAAAAAGAAATTTACAAAAAAATCTGTGATATTTTAACAAATGTATTTTTCAGAGTATTTTTAAATAAATAATACAATGCAATAACTTAAAGATTATGATTCTTGTGAAAATATATAAGTAAATAATTGAAGCACAATAAATAACAGAAAAAAAATTTAATGAAATATCTTGCACAATTATTTTACAATATTGAAAGAACAAAATTGCCACTCAAATATACTATTATTATTTTTTCCACAGAACATTCCATAGCATAGGACAAAATTTTGCTAATCTTTCTGAACACACTGTTTCTTTGTTTTGAATGAAAGAAAAGTTTGAAAATATTCCTTCAAGACTATCATCACTTGCTGGCAATGTCATTATTGAGGATGCAAATTTGACAAATCCTCATTTTCACCAGTATTCGTTTTTAAAGATGACCACCACATAGAAGGTAAGGGTAAGACATTTTCTAGGGCTTCCTTGGAGAAATATGTTTCTGGGGCAGGAGTCGATTTTGCTTCAAAGGATATTATATGTGGCACAAAATTGGGATTAATATCAGAAAGCAATTTCCTTGCCTTTTCTTTATGCTCATATGTCAATTTTGATCCCATATACTTAGGATGAAGTAAATAAGTTAGCATATGGTAGTCGGTTATTACTGTATCAAATCTGCTTTGAACCTTTGTAGTTGTTTGTTTTGTAAGTGCAAAATGTGGTTGGAACATTTTCAACTAACAGTCTTAATAAAAAGCTAAAATCTTTAACAACGATTTTATGCACAAATAACATACAGACACGACAAAAATATCCCATATAATCGTTTTTTGTCGTATCTGTACGTTATTTGTGCGTAAAATCATTGTTAAAGATTTTAGCTTTTTTACTAAAATTCGCACAAAGTTTGATCTATGCTTATAACAGTCTTAAATTGAAAAAAAAAAGTCAGATTTGTTCCTTTGAATACTGTATTTAAATGAAATGTTTTTTAAATTCATGGAATTACAAGATCCGCATATAACTATAACATTTCTATGAGAGATAATTTATAGTGTTATTAAATTATTACGTTAAATTACAGAAAATTATTTTGAGCAAGTATTGAATATTTTTCTTTTCTTTTCATTGTTTAATTTAAAATAAGTATTGGATATAGTTTTGTATTTGATTTTTAAACTGAAATTTTAAAGTACTCTAATAATTGTTTACATATAAAATTATATAACCATACTATAACAAAAATTTTATCTGTTACATTACTCATTTTTTCTAATACAAATCTATTTATCTTTTAATTAAAACTACCCACAATATTTCATTTGTTATTTATACGGAATAAAATGTACTTAAGGAATTTAATACTAGTAAAAGAGTCACAGATTATGTCATGAAATGTGTTTATGCCAGTTGTTGCCAGTTTCTGCCGGTTAAAACCGGTTATTACCAGTTTCTGCCACTGGCAAGGCAGAAACCCTTTTTTGCCGGCAAATAGCCAGCCCTGCGAGGGAATTATAGAAATGCTTTGATATATTGTGGAACTCCATAGTGTTTCAATTTTGCAGGTTGAAAACTTTATCCCTTTTGAAGGGGGGGGGGGGGGGACGGAATTCAACAATGTTTTTAACATAAGAGGAAAAATGTATTAAGACATTAAAAGTTGGACTTATAAATACTGTGTTTTGCTTTATGTATAAACTACTTTTTTTAAAACTTAAAATACAGCAAACATGACAGTCTCAGCCTCATCTTATCCTCCAATGCTCAAGGGAAAAAGAAAAAAAAAAACATGTTTGTAGAATTTAAAGTGAAATAGATTGTTACTAATATCATCATCATCATCAACCGTTTTCAATCCACTGCTGGATGTAGGTCTCCCCCAGATTTTTCCAATGTTTTCTGTCTAGTGCTTTAGTCATCCAATTTACACCGGCTACTTTTCTGATTTCATCACTCCATCTTACTTGAGGTCGTCTTCTTGGACGTTTTACATCTCTGGGATACCACTGTAGGGTGTTTGTGCTCCATCTATTGTCTTGTCTTCTTGTAATGTGCCCAGCCCATTTCCATTTTAGCCGTTTAATTCTTTCAATGATGTCAAAAACTGTCATCTGACTTCTTATCCAGGTTATTCTTTTTCTGTCTCTTCTAGTTATACCTAGCATACATCTTTCCATACTTCTCTGTGTTGTTTGTAATCTTTGTACCATCCGTTTTGTTAGCGTCCATGTTTCTGCTCCATAAGTTAGCACAGGCAAAACACATTGGTTAACCCTCCGAGCGTCTTGCAAAAGGGTAAAATTGTAATGTTGTTTTCTTTGCATTTTGTTTTAATTTCTAAGAAAATAGGATTCATTCAACATTATTAAAAAAAACTCAATTACAAATGTGAATGTAATCCTTGAGAGTATTAATCATTCTTCAATGTATTTAAAATTAATGAAATTTATAGAATTATATTATCTTAAATATTGCTTGTATTGCTGTGAAACCTGGAGCTTAGTGAACGGAATATTACGCCCCAAACACTTAGAGGGTTAAATACCTTTCTTTTCAAACAAAGGGGCATGCTACTCTTCAGAATAATATTGTTCTTCTCAAAAGCACTCCATCCATTTCTTATTCTTCTATTGATTTCATTCATGATACTATTATCTGATATATATATATATATATGTATAGGTAAATATATAGTATTAGGTTGAGCAAAAAGTTCTGGGAAATTTTTAATCTAATAGTTACCTGAATTTGTGCCATATATAGTACTAGTGATATATCTATAGGAGTTCAGGAATTTCAGCTCCAAAATACCTATTGAACTTTGATACCTATTTGCGTGTGTAGATTTGACATTATTGGAGAAAAAGTCTAACGATTCTGAAAGCCGTCGATGAGATTAATGAGGGTGAAGGGCCTGGTACGGCGACAAACTTCATATTTCCAGCAAATCCGGAATCTGGCAGAAAGTCGTGGACTATGATGGTCTCTACTTTGAAGAATATTCCTTGTTGCTTTTGTTGTGAATTTGTGCATAACAACTCAACTTTCACAAATTTCCCAGAACTTTTTGCTCAACCTAGTATGTATGTAAGTCACCTAAATTGGCGACTTTTGTATGGAAATGAAAACAGCAGTTTACATTTTAATTTATAATTCAGGATCCCATGGCTGTCCCAAAATGATATGCTCAGATATTATAGTAAACAAGCATAAGAGTAATATCAATTTTTTTCAAAAAAATTAAAATGTCCGATTTTAAGATATGAAAGGTCAAAGGTCAAAATATTTGACCTTGAAATTAAAAATTAAAAAAATGTGTGCATGTGATACATCATATGAAAGCCCAATTCAAACACTTTCCAAAGACACAAAAAGTAAGTCCTTGTGACAATTAGGGAATAAATTATGACTAAATTTGTAATGCATGAAATGCAAAAATTTATGTTTTTCGTCTATCTTTAAAGCTAATTATCTCAGAAACCAAATGAGATAGAGGTTTATCATTGGGTATTTATTCATTTCTCTATGAACCTAACAGATGAGCTTAATATCAAAAAATTCTGAGGAGGTCAGGTTTTTAGCTGTGTGGATTTGATATGGAATGACCCTGCTAACATTTGTAGCTGTGTTCCTCAATCCCTTAAATAATCCATAAAACAAATATTGGCTATAATTATGGTACACTATATTTTCTGTTTTCACTGTATCTCGTGTGTATTGGATCGCTTCTCAGCCTTTTGGCTAAGATCAAAGTGTAGTACGCTTCTCAGCCTTTTGGCTAAGATCAAAGTGTAGACCTCGGCACTTAGCTGCGATCTTAGCTGAAAGGCAGTCTCGCGCTCACTAGATGAGCATTTTAGTTCCAAATTAGAGTTTTAATTTTTTTCAAAATATTCACTACTGGGGATTTCAGATTTTTTATGCCGCCCCAGCTAAGGCTTTTTGCCGCATGTTTTTGTTGAAATCCCGTCGAGTCTCTTTTTCCAAAGACCAGCTATCGAGACTTAGAAAATTCATCGAGAAGCTTTGTTGACCTTTAACGGTCACCTTCAAGCGGTCATTTGTGAGTCATCCATTGTCTAAAAGCATGTTGTTGCTAATTACCATCCAATCTTAAAAATAATAGCAGATTTGGATTGATTAGAACATTCTTAACAAGAATCTGATATTTTTACATTGGATTGACGTCTCCTTCATGTGGATGCATTAAGATTAAGACTGTTTGTACAAATTTTCAATCACAACTAAAAGGGACTTGCTGCATTATTTTCAAATTTCTGCAAGCGAATTAATGTGACAAAAAATAGGCTCTTGAGGGGAAATTCACTCCCTAGACAATAATTCTAATAAAAAATTTCCAAAATTGGAAAATAACAAAAATACACCAAAATGAGCCAAAAAATTAATACCTCTAATATATTATTATTTTTCTACTTTACAGTGATGGAGTAAGAGACCCTGGAGATGCACAGGTGCACTAAGTTGTGAGTATGGGATCCTGGTGGCTGGAGCACGTGTTGGTGAGTTGGTCCCTTCCCCCGGTGGCAGACGCTACAGGTCCAGGGTGGCGCTAATAATTTTGAAAGATCTTATTAGCGTCTCATGTCCAGTAATGGCATGGGATCCCGTGACAGGGCCTGTAGCCTCCTTTCGCGTTGTAGGCCCTACCTGCCACCTTCCTGTTTCTATTTTTGCCCTCAAAATTCAAAATTCATTGTTTCGATCGTGGGTTCAAAATTTATATTTGGCATTTCTATTTTACTATCTTAATTTAAAAACTTTATTCTTTGCAATTTCTCCTTTGTTTGGCCATTTCCCCTGCAAAATTTCTGTTAAGTCCCATGGTTAGGTTATGCTACTAAAATTAAGTGCTGCTGTTATAATTTATTAATTTAGTCTGGCCTGGCCATTTAAATGCTTTCAGGTATCTACTTTCTGTTAAAATAAAATTGTACTTTTCCTTATCTCCCGTAGATGGCGCTGTGCCGATGTATTTTTCGCACTATGTTTACTTTTCGCAGTTACCGGCGAGACGAGTGAGTAGATGTTCGTACTGTAATTTTCCTGTTAAAACGTAACTTAATAAATTCTTTCTTTCCTCATATTATATAATTTTTCTACAGGTTATCGGGCCCAGTCACGTTTGCGGCCTGCGTGTGAGGTTTTCTGTTGGAAAGAATTTGATAGTTTTTAATTTAACTTGTGTTTGCGTTTTGATTTTTTGAGTTCTACGGTGATTGCTAAGCCTAACGAAGTAAGCGTTTCTTTGAACTGTTTTCTGGACTTTGTTTTCGATTTTCCTGACAAAAATGGAAAGTGACAGAGTGAAAATAGAAAAGCTTGTGGACTCAAATAATTGGACACAGTAGAAATTCCAAGTACGGGCGATTTTAGATGCTCGGGATGCGTTAGAACTGATTGATGGAACGCATGTACAACCGACAGTTGGTAGCGATAATTACGATGCTGAAATGAAGAAATGGAAAAAAGCGAACAAAATGGCGAAAGAGATTTTTGCGACAATGGTGGATAAGAAGCCATTAGCTTTAATTATGAACTGTGAAAATGCTAGAGAAATGTGTGTTAAATTATTAGATGTGTATGAGCAAAGATCAGCGGACTCTGTTTATTTACTTCAAACTAAATTCCGAGAGTATCGCTATGTTGCTGGTGATGATATAGCTACACATATTAGCAAAATCGAATCTTTTGCTCGACGATTACGTGAACTTGGAGAACCACTATCAGATTCACTAGTGATAACAACCATTTTGAATACATTACCTTCGCAGTATCGTCATTTTCATAGTGCTTGGGACTCAACACCTTTGGATGATCGTACATTGTCGAAATTAACATCTAGACTGATGATTGAAGAAACTAGATTAGGTATTGTTGATGTGAATATAAATCGTGAATCAGCATTGGTAATGGAAAAACGACAGCCAAATAAGAACTTTTCCAAAACCAGAAGTGTAGAAAATATTCATTTCAATAATGAAAAAGGCAAGTATGACAAAAAGAAACCAAAATTACGATGTTGGACTTGTGGAGGGCCACATCTGAGGCGTAATTGTATAAAGAATCAACAAAATAATAGATATTCTGATAAGAAAAAAGAAGATAGTAGCGGTTTTGCCTTTGTAATACATTTCAGTCAGATGAATCAGGAAGATCAAAGTGGATAATTGATTCTGGATGTACTCAACATGTGTGTTAGAAACCTGAATATTTTAAAACATATAAAGAATTAGAAGAAAAGGTTATGTTTGAACTTGGTGATGGCAGAAAAATTTTAGCCAAAGGTATTGGTAATATCAAAATTCGTTCAAATCTAGATGGAAAAGAACATCATTTTTGTGATGTTATGTATGTTCCTGAAATGAAGGCAAATTTATTTTCTGTAAAATCAGTAGCAGAGAAAGGTTTCATACAAACCATTGAAGGAAATAAATGGAAATTTAAGAAAAATAATAAACTTATTGTTGAAGGATATCGATATGGAGATATGTACTTTCTAGATATAGATGTTTTGGAAAATGAAGAAAGTAGCCTTATGGTAAGAAATCACAAAGAAAATTCTCTTCAAATATAGCATGAAAGATTTGGTCATCAGAGTAAAAATCATACAAAAAAATTGCTGAAAACGAAAGGAATTGAAATATCTCAAACTGATGAGATTGAATATTGTGATGGTTGTGCAATTGGAAAGTTTCAGAGAACAAATTTTAGAGAAATGCCAAAAGCCAGTAAAGCTGGTGAACTAATTGTCAGTGACGTCTGCGGTCCAATGCAAGAAGCATCTTTTCAAGGTTCTAAATATTTTGTTACATTCAAAGATGATTACACCCAGTACCGTAAAGTATATTTTATGCAATATAAAAGTGAAGTGAAAGATAAATTGCAACAGTTCTTAGCATATGTTAAAACTCAAACTGGAAATACAGTCAAGACAGTTATGTCAGATCAAGACTTCATAGATTGCCTAGTGAAAAATGGAATTGAAATTGGAAGATCAGCTGCGTATACACCTCAACAGAATAGACGTGCTGAACGTGAGAATAGAATATTGATAGAAATGGTGAGAACAATGCTGTTGACAAAGGGATTGTCAAAACGCTTCTGGGCTGAAGCAGTGAACTGTTCTGCATGTATCTTAAATCGTACTGGTAAGAGTCGTGATAAAAGTAAAACACCTTATAAAGCATGGTATGGAAGGGAATATTCATTAAAGCACTTGAGAATTTTTGGAAGTCAATGTATTGTCCAAATTCCGAAGCAACGACGTGCTGACAAGAAGTTTGGTAAAACAAGTATACGGGGAATTTTTGTGGGCTATGAAGAAGTCACTGGAAATTATAGAGTGTATACAGGTGAAAATCGAATAGAAATAAGTAGAGATGTTGAATTTCATGAAGTTTCAGTGCCAAATACATGTTAGATTGGAGTCAGGGAGAGCAAGAGGTGGAATTGGTAGAGAAGGAAGACAAAGATAACCAATTGGAACAAGAACCAGTAAGATACCTGTTGAGAGATCGTTCAACGATACAACCACCTGTACGCTATTCCCATCTTTGTCAAAAGGTAATTGAACCTCAGTCATACCAGGAAGCTATTGGAAGTACCTGAGAAACAAAAATGGATTGAAGCTATGGAAGATGAGATGCATTCCCATCAAAAGAACGGCACTTGGGAACTTGTGAAACGTGGTAACACGATGCAACCATTGACTGCCAAATGGGTTTTTCGTGTCAAAACAAATGAAAATGATGAAATTGAACGCTTTAAAGCACGTTTGGTGATTAGAGGATTTGAGCAACAATATGGAGTAAACTATGAAGAGACTTTTAGTCCGGTTATAAGGTATGATACTGTATGTTTTCTATTTCGGTTTATTTATTTTAAGAAATTAAAAATAGCACAATTTGATTGCAAGACTGCATTTTTAAATGGAACACTTGATGAACTGATATACATGGAACAACCAGAAGGTTATAATGATAGATCTGGACGTGTTTGCAGATTGATTCGAAGTCTATATGGTCTAAAACAGGCACCTAGATGCTGGAATCAAAGACTAACTGAATTTTTAACAAGCGTTGGATTTAGAGCTAGTAGTTATGACCCTTGTGCATATCTGAGGTATGTTGGTGAAAATTTAATCATTATTGCTGTATATGTTGACAACGGACTGATTGCTGCCACTGATAAGGAAGATATTCAAACACTTCTTAGCCAGTTACAAACTGAATTTGAAATCACGATTTGTGAAAATGTCAGACAATTTCTTGGTTTTCAAATTGAATTAATGAAAGACAACATAAGAATTCATCAGGCAGCTTATGCTAAAAGAACACTGTCAATGTTTGAAATGGGTGACTGTAAACCTGCTAAAGTGCCAGTAGATAAAAGTTCTTTAGATATTCTGTATCGTGAAAATGAATTAGATTCTGAACATCCAATTGCATCAGCTATTGGAAGATTAATGTATTTAGTTGTTGTTTCAAGACCAGATTTGGCATACACAGTTGGAAAAGCTGCACAGTGGATGTCAACACCTACTGTTGGATCATGGAAATTCATTAAACATATTTTGAGGTATCTGAAAGGTACAATAAACATGAGAATACACTACAGTGGCTCAGCAGACGATTCTATCAATGTGTTTTCTGATGCTGACTATGCTGGGGATGTGCAAACAAGAAGATCCACAACAGGATACATTTCCACCTTAGGTGATGGTGCAATTACTTGGAGTAGCCAAAGACAAGGATGTGTGGCCTTTCTACGACAGAATCTGAGTACATGGCTGCATCAACAGCATCCAAAGAGTTGGTCTGGTTGACCAATTTAATAAGTGAATTTCAACCTGGAATACAAGGACGTCTACTCGTTGATAACCAAAGTGCAATTCGGTTAGCTAGTAATCCAACTAACCATAGACGCACCAAGCATATAGATATTAGATATCATCATATAAGAGAGTTAGTGGAAGAGAAAAAGATCTTGATAGAGTATGTGGATACTGTAAATCAAGTAGCAGATATGATGACAAAGCCTATGGGACATTTACGTTTAAAAGAACTATGTGCAAATATTGGACTCGTTTAAGACTGTGAACTATTCATATTTCAGGAATAGTCCAATTTTAGGGAGAGTGTTAAAATAAAATTGTACTTTTCCTTATCTCCCATAGACGGCGCTGTGCCGATGTACTTTTCTCACTATGTTTACTTTTCGCAGTTACCGGTGAGACGAGTGAGTAGATGTTAGTACTGTAATTTTCCTGTTAAAACGTAACTTAATAAATTCTTTCTTTCCTCATATTATATAATTTTTCTACACTTTCAACAAATATTACAGTTTTGAAAATTATGCGGTAATTCCTCCGTCGGCGCATAACTAGCTGATATAAGCTGCAACAACATCTGTCTGACGTACCACATGTTAACACTTTGCGGGGATCCGGCACTTCGTCTCTGCCGCCTGTTAGGCTTCGTTTCCCATGTCGGTAGAGGGTCATTTAGTCTTATCTTAAGACCGCCCTCTTTACCGATTTTTGGTTTTGCCTGCATCTCATTTGCAACGTAGGGTGTATTCTGTGCATATTCATTGAAGAAATTTTATATTCTGATTAAGTGACAAAATTAGAGTCTTATAGTCAACAACTTAGTGAAAATCTACATATACAATCAAAGATAAGTAAATATTATTCAGGACTATTTGGATAATTCATTAGTTGCAAGAAGATTAGCCTGTAAATAATTCAAGCAACAATTAATCAAATACTATAATATACATTAAGTGATAATAATTTAAAAATAAAAATAGAAATAAGTATTATTTGCATTCAAAGATATAAATATATATAAACAAATATTATGTATAATTGATTGCACCATAAAATTTAATAACTTGATAGCTTCGCCCTTATCAGGATTTCTATAAAACCGCTTCACAAACCCATTAAAAGGTGAAATGCCTCCAATTAATGCAAATCAGAGAAGCCCCATCATGGATGAAAGAAGATTTGATCTTCCAGACTATATTGATAGTTCCGGCACTCCGCACCGACTGGAAATCTGGTACAAAGGAAGTAAAGGATATATAAACAGGACACTCCCCTCACGGCAACACGCCCAGAGCTGTATTGATCACCTTAGTAAAATTGATTACCTTAGTAAATACAAAGCAATCAACAACTACAAAATAACACCAATCTTTCCACTAAACATTGAAGTTGAAAATGAAGTGAAAAAAGTGATTGAAGAAATTATTAAGAAAAATTCACCAATGCGCCAATATGACTTACCTAACTATCTCAACAATGAAGGCTTAGCAAATGAAAAAATTCAAGCAACTGATGGAATATAATTCCTTAAACAACTAATGCCAACTGCTGATATAACCACCTATGAAAATACAAACAAGATGCACCCAAAGCTTATTAAGCAAGAAAAACCTGTTGAAAATGAATCAGTAACAAACACCTCTGAAGCAAATGCTAGTAGGAACCAGAAATTATGTCAAGTTAGCCTCAGAAATGTTGATATGAATATCACCACAGTTCAAGTTGACAGGAAAGATAAATTATCCATTCCCACTGTCGCTGAAAAAACTGCAAGAACAAGTATCGAAGACTCTGCCCACAGGCCAAAAGCCTTCCATTATACCAGCAGTAGTCAGCCAGGCAAAGGAAAAAATGTCACCCCTGCCAGTCTAACCTCAAAGGTTCTGAAACAAAAAGAAAGTGACGATACCCCACTATTCACAGAAGTATTGATGAAGAACAAGAAACACACTCAAGCCAAAGCTCCTGCAAAGAATCCAAACATTTCATCCTGGAAAAAACATCCTATCTCTGAACAAACTGCTGGGCCATCTAAACCAGTAATAATTAAAAATTCAGTCATGATCAATTCCCAAAATGAAGATGATGATAGAGAATTTAGCCAAGTTGCTGCAAATCTGCAGCATCGCATTCCAATGTCATCTAAAACGACGATTACCACTGGCTCCTCCCTCAAACAAGGGAAACCTCCCAGAGAGTCTCCAATACTTACAAGAAGACACAAACTAAGTTTTAAAGGATTCCAAAGCCCACCTCTCTCGAGCTGATAATAGCAAATACCTAGAAATATGTGAAAACTCAGATGCAGACAATGAAGTGGAAAACGAAAATCCCATTGTGGCACCAGATACAGACATGCCAAGTCTTTCTTAAAGCTCTGTCTACTCAGTAATATATGATTCAGATGACGACCCAGCATTTGTTCCTGATGCAGTAGATAGAAATCAAAGAAGGTCCTCATACAGTAGCGACTTCACGTCTGGTGATAAAAGAGCATGCTCCCGCCCAAACAATAGTAAAAAGAAAAGCAATAAAAAACGTACAAAGAATCCAAACTATAGGTGGAACAAAACAACTGAGGAAGCTCGTGCCAAAAGCATCTTTCTAACTGCTGACAAAATTCCCATTATCACAAGTAAAGTTCCGCTAAACGACCAATGCCCAGTTAAAACCAGGCATGAAGGTAGCAAGCTTAAATTCCTATTCCCAGTAATAGGGTCAATCCCATGTACAGAACGTGGATGCATATTCCGCACGGTCCAAGGAGCCTGGTATAGGAAGAAACGCAGCATCCTATGACATCTTGAAGCTGTACACAAAATGGTATTTGAGAACAGAAACATTGAGCGCTGGTGCATTGTATGCCAAACTCCAATTCACAATAATAAAGTTGTCATACACAAATGCATGCGTGACCTCAAAGAACAATATGGCTTTGAACTCAACCATATCACGCTCACTGCAGCTGAGCGAGAAGATATGTTATTCAAATGCACTAAATGTGACTATGCCAGCGATAATAAATGTGCACTTAATAGTCACATGAGAAAGCATGATGCTGATTCAAGAAGGTCACAAAACACTGATAACCCTCCATGTGCAGCATCTACCGCTATGGCAAGCCTTATCAACAATTACGATGAAGTCAATGAACCTTCTGAAACACAAGCCTCAGATAACACGCCATATGCAGCATCTACCGCTACTGCAAGCCTTATCAACAATTACAATGAACACAATGAACCTCCTGAAACACAAGCCTCAGTTGCAACCTCCCCCCCATAACAGGAACCCAAGTTCTCAAGTTCGCGATGCCGCCGACGGCTACATTGATGCCGACCCAGGTCCCGACCACGATGAACTACCAACTGCAGAAGAAGCCCAGAACGAGCTATTAAGTTCAATTATGCCCAACCCACAAGACGAAGCTCCATCAGACAAGTTCTTTGAAAGATTTAAAAATCTATTAACTAATTATAATGATAACATATGGCCTGAATTCGAGAATGCAGTGGCCGGTTTCACAAAAGCGATCAGAATTCATGTAAAGATTGATGACCATGACCCCTCTACGATGCGACGTCGAATCATCGACCCTAACGACCCAACTGCCACTCAACGATTTTACAGACGAAACAGAAGACGGGCAATGTGCATGCTGAAAACTTACAAAACAAGTTTTTCGACAAACAACTGCCCACCCCTGACCTCTCAATCTATACTGACAGAAAGAAAGCCAACCAGCCACCAAGCGCAGCTCTATTTTCTGCAGCAGAGGTGAAGAAGAAACTGAGCGAATGCGAGAATTCTGCTTCTGGGCCAGACTCAATCACATATAATCACCTGAAGAGTTTTGATCCGTATGGCAAAATCATTACACTAATTTATAACACCTGTCTCAAGGTGAAGAGGATCCCCTCGGAATGGAAAAGAAGCAAAACCATATTCATCCCCAAGAGTGGCGACCCTCTTCTCCCAGAAAACTGGCAGCCCATTGCACTTTCCTTGACACTATATAAATTATTTGCAAGCCTTCTAGCCCGAAGAATATCAAATTGGCTTGAGAAAAATTAACTCCTTTCCCGCTGTCAAAAGGGCTTTCGTCCGTTTGATGGCACATTGGAAAACAACTTCGTAATGGATGCCAGGATCAAAGATGCAAGAAGGTCGAAGAAAGATCTCTTCATCATGCTTCTAGACCTCATGGATGCCTTCGGCAGCATCTCACACCCCGCAATCCTGGCTGCATTCGAAGCTGCAGGTATTGGCCCAACGTAACTCGCACTACTGGCCGACATATACGCAGGCAATATCACACAACTCCTCACAGACGATGGCCTTTCTGAAGATATTAATGTCACCAGCGGGGTAAAACAGGGCTGTCCATTAAGTGGTCTAGCATTCAACATTACCATAGACCCATTATTTGATGTCATCCAACTACTTAGGGACATTCTCCACACACTAGGATATGCAGATGATACGGCAGGCATTGAATACTCTAAGGAAGCTATGCAAAACACAGTCAATCGAATCAAAGAATTTCTTGACAGGCTGAGCCTCAAGCTTAACTCCCAAAAATGCAAATCGATACACATATCTCCGAGCAACTCCTCATGCCTTCCAACAACCTTCACAATTAGGGATGAACAGGTGCCATACCTTGATACGTTCAAACGTACCAAATATCTAGGAAAATCAATTGGATACCGCCTTTGTGAAGACAATGCGAAGATGGAGGAATTTACTGAACTTGGGAAGTCAATCCTTACATCATCACTTGCTCCATGGCAAAAACTGGACGCTCTCAAAGCATTTTTCTATCCATCACTGTCACATGCAATGAGAAACACCTCCTACAGAAAAAACACATGGAAAAAGCTTGACAGTACCCTAAAGCCACTTATCAAAGAAGTTCTCGGTCTACCTACAGATGCTTGCAACTCCTATCTATACGGTAGCACCGAGGATGGTCTTTTTGGCATCCCCCTGGCTAGTTTTGACTCAGACGTATCTAAAGTAGATTCTGCCTTCAAGCTATTGATGTCTAATGACAAAGAAGTCAAAGACTTAGCCTGGGACGACCTAATACAAGCCACCAAAGATCGCATCAACCGCGAACCAACTATCCAAGATCTACAAGACTTCCTCTCAAATAAACGGTATGGTGACACTACCAACCGTGTTACTACCATCTGGCCGAATGCACGCATAGCTTCTGCTGAAGATCGCTTGGGCGTGGTCTGGCATCTTTCCAACGATCGTAAAGTTACACTATTAAAAGATGACATCTCTATTACTGATTGTAGGAAAGTATTTAGCACTCTCAGGACAAACTACAAAAAAGCACACTCCATCAACTTAAAAAGTAAGCGATCTCAACGCAAAACACTCGAATGTTTTGCTGCCGATAAAGCGTCATCACACTTCAATTGCACTGGCGACTTCCTTCGATTTGCCGATTGGCGCTTCATCCATGCAGCAAGACTAAACGTGCTACGCCCCAATGCCACCATCCCTGGCGACCGCGACAATAAAAACTCTGCAGATGGTGCAATAAATACTTTGAAACGCTGCCACATGTACTAAAAAATTGCAACCAACATCTGGGCTCAAGAATTATAGATCGCCATGACAGAGTAGTTCACCGAATCAAACTAGCCGCAAGCGACACATGGTCAGTTCTAAAAGAAAATAAACCATATGGTAAAAACAGGAGACTCCGCCCAGACCTTATACTGATGCAAAAGAATGATGAAGCATTAATAATCGATGTAACTTTCCATTCGATAACGGCATAGAAGCCTTCTTAAAAGCCAGAGCAGTTAAAATCGAAAAATATAAAGAAGTTGCCGCTGACTTAAAGAAGAAATATAAAAAAGTTTCCACGCATGCCATAGTTGTTGGGTCCCTTGGGTCCTGGGACCCAAAGAATGACAAAGTAATTGCCAAACTCTGTTCAAACAAATATGCACAGATGATGAAGAAACTCATTATCTCAGACACCATCAGAGCATCCCGTGACATATACGAAGAACATCGATTTGCAATACCACAGGTTGATCTTAGATCGAGGCTCACTACTCAAAAAAGGCATACTTACCCTTCTGCAATCCCTGACTGGAATGAAACACCGGATGCATATCCTAATCGAGCCATTCACTTCCATCCAATCACCCCTGATGACGGGTATGATAACAATGAACTCGACAAGTTAGTAGAACCTGAAATTCTAGACATATTTGAATCAATTGATGGTGAAGCTAGCAAAATACTCTGCATCCTATTGTGAGTGCCATCCACCAAATGGACATTCTTTCTTCAACACCTCAAACTGACACCGATCCTGCTGCACTTGTAAATACTAATATGGACTCTTCTACTGGGCTCTCACACCCAACCTCCTTGCAGCAATCTGCCTTCGTTCCAGATCTATATGTTGGCAACCAAAATGAGCTAAACTTTAATATTACTCTAAGCTCTTCACAGGACCCCTGTCTGTCTGTTGGGGTGCATGGTTGCACAACCCCCTCCTTCCTCCTACCCCGGGTGCGACCCTACTCCGGTTGCATCAATCGGCCCGGCTTTAGTCCCGCCCACCTTGGGCACTTCTCCCTTTGTCAACGCCTCTACGGACGGTGAGACATCGGGGGGAGTATCTGAGGGGGATGTTTTAGTTTATTTTTCTGAAGGCTGTTCACCCTCGGGTGAACAGCTGGCATGTGTGTAGAGTGTTTTGTTTATTTTTTATAGTTATCACCTGGTGATAGCTGCATAATTGTGGAAGGATGTTTGGTGTGTGTCCTTAGCTGGTAAGGACAGATCGATGATGCTATAAAAGAGTTTATGTTCTGTACGTTGATATTTGTACTGGCAACATGCTCTTCCTGAGATCTGTTCTTATCAGCTTAATGTTTCATTATTTTAATATTATTCTTTATTTTACAAGTTTTTTCCTTGGTTGATACTGATTTTAATTAATAAGAACAGAGCCACGCCCATTCTGGTTTGCCGAAGGGTCGAGGAGGATTCTATCTGATAGAGGGTCTTTGACTGTGGATCTTGCTTGTGGCTTGAAGTGCGCTTCTGAAGTGTTGAGTTGTTCAGATTGGCTGCTCCTGATGTGTTCTGATGTGGATGTGCCGTTTCGACTTGACGCCATTGCCCCTTCCTGGCCTCTTCTTGTTGTTTTGAGCTGAGAGAGGGGTGTTTGCTTGACTTAGCAGCCATCTTGCTTTTGGCAGCCATCTTGGATTTTTAGCGATTTTACTTGGATTTTAGCCTTTTAAGTGTTTTTTCAACATGGTTTTAAGCTTTTAATCATCTATTAAAGCCTCGTGTGTATCTGCGCTTCAAGTTTATGCAAGAATTGTGAGTTTTTAGTGATATCTTACCCTTTTTATTGACTGTTTACTTGTTCTGTCGACTTTTAGCCATTTTGGCGTTTTGATAGTTACCATGATGTACTGTATCGACATTTGCGGTGACCTGTTGCCGTATAGAAGTTTTAGTTAGTTGACTTCCAGTGGTATCTTGTGGATTCCACTCTCCATTGTGGTTTTTTATTATTTTAGTTATTTAATTGTGCTAGCTGACTTTTTTATTCTGTATCGCGTTAACAGATGGGTACTATGTGGGCCTGAGAATAGTTTTTATACTTTTTTCTGTCCTTGTTTACTCGTCTGCATTTTGTATTTTGACCGCTGGTTTTTATTTTCTTTTTCTGTGTTTTTTTTTTCCTTTTTCCATGTGGCCTGTTTTGTAGATACTATGTTGTGTGTGTAATTGTGGTCAGCATACTGTGTAGTGGTTCTGCCTCAGGCCTTTTTTTAAATTTTTATCTTTTATTTTTTCTTGGATTGTTCTTCTTACCATGATTTTCATATCCGTCTGGTGATAGTGAGTACAAGCTTTCACATACATATATACGGTGTTGTGCTTCGGTACACACTGATGATTGATGCCCATTTTAATGTTTTTTATTGGTTGTGTTTGTAGACGTGGCTCTGATAACCCTGACTAACCTTGGATGCAGAGATTATTAAACATTGCAGCATCGTTTTTTAACTTTGATTTATCGTTTTCACCTTTGATTCCCCCATTGCATGGGTTCATCGTCATTCATATGTAAATATTCATCTTGTTGTTGTTTTTATTCTTTATATGCGTTTATATTTAGCATATTTTAAGATTTTATTATGTACATGTGTTTTATACAAACATGATTTTAACTCATACGATTTTAGCATTTACTACTGAATTCTACATTCAGTTTTTATTATACCATCTCACGATAACTAATTAATCACGTCCCAGTTTGTTTTTGCAGTATGACTAATGGTACTCAGCGGAATGGTCAAAGTGGGGACCAGAGTGGCAGTTTAACAAATATAGCTGAGGATGCCGACGAAGAGGATGATAAGCAAGAAGAAGAAATTCTATATGTGCCCCCTCGACTTAATGGCCTGCATCTTACTATTACGTGGCCTATTAAATGCCTGGTGGCCTGTATGATAGGTAATTGTAAAACAAAGCTGAAAAGTGAGAACAGATACAGTGTGGTGAATGACTTAACAAAACATATGAAATATATTCACAAGGTTGTGGTGACGGGTAAGACCAATATGTGTGGGGTCTTCCATATCGCAATCGGCAGGTGTCCGGCGACTCATGCTTGTTTTAAGGAGCGAAAAATGCTGATTCAAACCAACAACGACTGCCCTTACATCTGCGATAAATGTAACAAGAGTTTTCCTTCATATAGAGGTCTGAGCAACCACAAGGTTGCTCACAGAAATAAAGAAATGCAGACTAAGTACAACAGGAAAAATAACCTGCCGGTTGTCGATACGAGCATTAATGCTGGTGGAGCTGGCACTAGTAAAAGAGATTCGAACACAAGTCAGTTCCTGGGTTCCAGCGGTAGTAGTAATACTAGTTCTGTGTTGCCTGCTGCCAGTACCAGGAGTTCGAAGACTAAAAAGATTGATAGTAAGAAGGGGCAAGAAATTGATAAATTCATTGAAAGCACTAAAAGGTTTATTGAGGATAAAACTAAAATTGAATTAAGAGAAGATAATAGGTGTGTAGAGAATAGCATTATTGTAACGGACAAAGACATAAATGATTTTGTGGAAGTGGTTACTGGTAGCAGACTTAGAGATAACATTCTCTCATCTACCAAGTTAGACTCTACCATGATTGATGTTAGCCACTCATCCCAGGCCCTATACCAATCATCCTCTGCTCAGGGCCGCGTTAATAGCCAGGGCGCCGCCGCTGTGGGGGACGGTTCTGGGGATATTTTTAACAAGTGTGATAACAGCAATATTAGTGATGTCAATGATATAGACATGTTGGCATTGGGCAGATACAAAATATTGACGCCATCTGAGGATTTTAATAATGTTTTAACTCTTACAAATGGTTTTAATCAGCAGCCCCCTTTACAGGCTGCTACAAACAATGTTTACAGCGAGGCTGTGGTTTTTAATTCCTATAGCCCGGTGATTTTTCCTCCCGTGCCTTGGGGCCTGTTCTCCCATGGCGGTGGGAATTTTGATGATGAGAAGATTAATTCCACTGATAGTAGCGGCATTGCTAAGCAAGATATTGAGGAAGTGAAGAATGATAATCAAGAGATGTCCTACGAAGAGAAAATCGATAATATGCAAATGAGGGAAATGTGTAATGAGGAGATCAATATACAGGAGAAGAATAATTATGATACTTTGAATACTATCCCGAAGTGTGTTGATGATGATGTCGCTACTAGTCACCCTGACATGAATAATGTTGATAATCCACCCGTTTCTACCCCTGATGACGAAAGTGTTGCCAGTTCTGATGAAGAAACACTCAATTTGACAAATGAATATCTTGATGGTAATGCAAATGATCTAGATGGTGACGAGGTGGAGGAAGATGAACTTATCGACCCCGGTGGTAGCGGCACTGGCGACGCAATTTCCGAGGCGATCCCCAATGAGCCAAACTTCATTGACCGGTATGCTGCCCATTTCACCCATCTGTTGAATGATAATAGTGCCAGTTTTCATGAATTTTCCTCCATAGCCGATGATTTTATAATCAGCCTAAAAAAAGAACTTAATTTCAAAACCAGAGATGACGACAGGGCGGTCCGTCCAATCAAGAACATTGATCCCTCAAATCTATCAGAAATTCAGAAGTTATACAAGAAAAATAGAAAAAAAGCCTTACGTTTAATATACAATAAAGAATCCGATTTTTGCAATCTGGACCCGGAGGAGGTAGCAAACCATTATAACACGATAGCTGAAGATCCGCCAATTAACACAGAATTTATGATGGAAGATGAGCCATCCATAAACAAGTTCAATACATCTCCGTTCACTAAATTAGAAATTTCAAAGAAACTTAAATCCTGTGATAACACCTCCCCGAGCCCAGATGGTATAACTTATAACCATCTTAAGCTAATTGATCCAAATGCAATAGTTCTCTCTCCTCTTTATAATTGTTGTCTTAAGTTCAAAGCCGTTGCGTCGTCATGGAAAACAACAACTACAATACTCATTTATAAGAAGGGCAGCAAAGAAGATCCCGGTAATTGGTGCCTGATTGCCCTCGGGAATACTATCTACAAGTTGTACGCCAGTTGCCTTTCGAAACGTTTATACCTCTGGCTGGAGAAAAATAAGATCCTCTCTCCATGCCAGAAAGGCTTTTTACCACACGATGGGGTGTTCGAAAATAATTACGTCTTAGATGCAGTCATGAGAAGATTCAAAATAAAGAAAAAAGATCTCTACTTCGCCTCCCTTGATATATCAAATGCATTTGGTTCCCTCCCCCACTGGGTCATATTTGAGGCCCTAAAGTATGCTGGTGTGGGGGAGGATTTTATCAAGATTATTCAAGACGTCTATAGAGAGGCGACTACTCAATACAAGACTACTAAGGGCTTGTCCACTCCACATCCACCGGGGTCAGGCAGGGTGACCCTCTCAGTGGAATCCTTTTTATCCTGGCTATTAACTTTATTCTCAAGAAGATTCAGCGGGAAGGGGCTGCAAGAGATCCAGGCGCAAACAAGTTGTTTCATTATATCCTGGCCTACGCTGACGATATTTTATTTTTGGCCAGGACTGCGGAGGATCTGCAGGCCCTTCTTCATTTAATAAATGTGTTGGCTAAGAAGATTAAACTAAACTTTAATCCGAAAAAATGTATAACGCTTCATTATAGTAACAAGTCCCCTGCTGGATGCAGACCAACTATATTTAACCTGGCTGGGTCCGATATTCCTTATCTCAGTGACGGTGATCCTACTGTTTTTCTGGGCAAACCGGTCGGTGCCTTTTTGCCAAGGGACTCAGCACGGTTGAATTTATCCGGCAGTGGGGTATTAAAATTCTCACTTCAAAATTGACTCCCTGGCAGAGGATCGATTGTCTTAAATCGTTTTTCTACCCTTCGTTACAATTTTTGCAACGAACTGATCAGATCCAAAAAACAGATTGGCACTCTATTGACAATACCTTAAAGCCACTGATTAAGCAGACTCTTGGCCTCCCATCGAATGCCGCCAACGGATATTTATATAGCAGTAGGGAAGATGATTTGTTTGGTATTCCGTTGGCGGCTGATGATAGTGATACTGCCCTGATCGATGGGGGGTTTAAATTACTGACATCAGCTGATAAAATATTCCATGATTTGGCCTGGGATGAGCTGGTGGAAGTTGCTAACTGGCATTTTGACTCCACCAGCCAGCAGAACCCACAATCCTATCTCAACTCTTTTGAGTCTACCTGCACCACCGACAAATATAGGTCACCGTGGTCAAGGTCACGTCAGGCCTCTAAAAGATTAGGTATCGAGTGGGGTATTAGCGACATTGGTATAGTTGAGCTCAAGGTCGGCGATGAGTACGTGAAGAACAGAAAAGCTATCTTTAAATCCGTAAGAAAATTCATTAGAGGAAAGCTTACACTGTCACTCAGGACAAGACTAATGAATGTGTGGCCGCGGCAAGGTCCAGCTGCCACTTTTTCAAAGACGGTAAGTACACCACTTTTAAAGATTGGAGGTTTGTTCATCGTGCGCAGCTGGGCCTTTTTAACAAACTTAATGCATATAATAAAGTCCGGGGCCACACCAATCGTAAATGCAGGAAGTGCACTAAGATGGAAACTCTCCCACATGTCATCAACCACTGCATTGCATGGTGCATAGTACACTATATAAAAAGAGGCACAATGCGGTGGTTGGGAGAGTTAACCCTCTGACTGTCTTGGAAAAGGGCAAAATTGTAATGTTTTCTCTGTATTTTGTTTTAAATGCTAAAAAAAATGATTCTTTGAACATTTTATAGAAAAAAACTTAATAACGAATATGAATGCAATCCTTGGAAGTATTAATCATTGTTCAATGTTTTAAAAATACATTAAATCAATAGAATTATATTACTTTAAATATTGCTTGTATTGCAGTGAAACCTGGAGCTTAGTGAACGTATTAACACGGGCTTGTCAGTGAGGAGGTTAAAAAAGCTGCCCTAGGAAGATGGAACTTAATTAGTGAAGACCAGGCTGTTGGTAGTAAAAATTTGAGACCGGACCTGGTGCTGTGGAAGGGAAATATTTTGATATTAGACATCACCATTCCATTTGATGAAACCACCAACTTCGAGAGAGCAAGGAAGGAAAAAGAAACTAAATATAAAGAACTTGCCGAAGAATTAACAACAGGTAGCACCAGGGCCAAGGTTGAAGCTATCATTGTCGGCTCCTTGGGGTCCTGGGATCCAAAGAATGACAGAGTTATAAGAAGGTTGTGCTCGGAGAAGTATGCTAAAGTAATGCGAAAAATTATGGTCAGTGAAACTATCTCCTACACTCAAGATGTTTACTTCGAGCACACCAAAAGAGACCCTGGGGGGGGGGGGGGGGCAGACAAATTTAGACATGCTGCCTTTTATTCTATTCCATCATCATCATACTTTTTTTTTAATGCATATTTATTTGTATTTTGTACATGTGTTTTTGTGTTGTTTAAATAAAGTTTTAAATAAATTTGACTAAGGTTCTGAGATAAAGAACCACAGACTGACTTAGGCCACATGGACTCACACATTAGTTTTTTTTTTTTTTTGGTTGTACATTCCAGACCCATACGTTTAACATTTTCCGTAGTATTTTCTGTTTTCTTAATAAATTCAGCATTAGTTGTGTTTTCTAATACAAATTAATCCTAACTTGTGCTTCATTCTTATTTTTACTGTAAATTGTATTTTATGCTTTTCTCTATATTTTTGGGACACACTATATTTCAGCCATTTCTTATGATAGAGGTGAAACAAACACTTAGAGGAGGGGGGGTGAAGGGTAGATATTTAGATAAATTAATTTTCTTGTTTGTTTTTTTTTTAAGTTTGAAATTTTAAGTGGGATCAAGCTGGAAACAATCCTGGTCGAGACCTTGGTAAGCCCTGTTAAAGGTTCAATCACATCCAGATTCGTTAATACATATGAGTGCTACTGCATTAAAAAATTAGATATATAAAATTAACAAATACTAACTTTTTGAGATCAGACTGTAACATGTATGCAAGCAGAGTATTTTTGGAAGGACGGTATACTAAATAAGAGAAATCATTACTGAATGATGCTTCCAGAGGAATATACAGTTTTGCTCAATCTGTAATTTTAATTTTAACTCTGAAAGACTGTTTCTTTTGAAATTGTTTATCATATTGATGTTTTTACTGATGAGGTTCTATGTTTGCCACGCTGAGGGTCCAGGTTCGAATCTCGAGCAAGCCATGGATGCAATTGTGTGTTCAAAAAGTTAATATATAAGGTCATTGTGCCTAAATGAGATGCAACTTCCCATAGTTTTGTGCTATGTTTAGAACACAAAACATAAACATCTATTTTTATTTTAATGTATCTTAATGTTGCTTTAGTGTTTTAAATTAAGTCTGATTATTTATTTTTATAGTAATGTTTATATAGCTTTGCATTTTCAGAATAAAAAAATAATAATAATAATGGTTATTGAGAAAAAGTGTTTTATTTATTTATTAGATATTTAGAAATTGTTTCTAGTAATTTAATAATGCTTTAAGCCTTTATAGGGACATCTTAATTTTTTTTTAAACTGAAGGCATGCAAACTCACAGCTTTGAATGTGTTATTGTTAAAATGTGCCATGTGATATTTGTATGCCTGCTAATATAAGAGAAAATTTATACTGGTACAGATAACTTAAATGTTATTAATTAAGTCACATTTTGATCAAACTTATACAGCATTACGTGAACACGAGACTTGAATTAGTGGGAAAACCTTCATCCCAAAACATTTGCAGGCACCCTCTTCCAAAAATTAGGCAATCTACTTGGGCACTGTGTTTATCAGTTATCTATACTAATAAAAGAACAAATCGCTCTGTCTGTCTGTGTGCGATGGCTAGCAAAATCTACGGAATGTACGAGGCTCAAAAATTTTTTGAGGCTAGCGCAAAGCGTCTTATGATGCACCATACCTTCAGAATTTTAAAATTTTAATTAACAGCTGAGTAATTAATTATCAACCGTCACTCAGTTTGATTAAAAATCCATTTCGGAAGAGAATATCTCTGACGCATGCGCTGATACGCAAATGAAGAATGGAAAAAATATTTCGGAGTTATTTTGTCATTATTTATTAACTAACATCGTCCAAACAGCTTAGTAAAGTTTAAAATGGAAGACATGTTCTGAAAGATTGTACTCTTACGTCTCAAATGCTGCAATCAATTAAAAATATATCACAATTAACCCCTTGAAAAAAAAAAGTTAAGAAAGGATCGTTTTTTGCCCTTATTACAACACCTCCCCAGGATGCAATTTTAAAAGTACTGACAAGTCAAATATATGATTATAAATCTG
This sequence comes from Maratus speciosus, assembly GCA_963932465.1. Classification (NCBI taxonomy): domain Eukaryota; kingdom Metazoa; phylum Arthropoda; class Arachnida; order Araneae; family Salticidae; genus Maratus; species Maratus speciosus. The sequence goes on along the minus strand of OZ010795.1, from coordinate 570,708,166 downwards.
AATCCTTCTTCAAAACCATGGTGTAATTGGTTTTTGAAAATTTAAATTTTAACCCTTTCAAATACACCGCCAACTGCAGGTCACTTTTCGCCTCATAAAGATGATTTACATTTCGGTTAAATGTTTATCCTCTAAAATATTCATATTTTTCTATGAAATTTTAAAAAGGGCTTGACTTTAGTAATATTTACGATCCATTAAAATTTCAGAGAATTCGGACAACAATAATCATTTATTTTATTATTCTAATGAAACTGACGCAACGCGGAAAAAAAAAGGCAGAAACTATTTATGCTCCGATATGAAATGCTAATTTACTAAACTTCACGTAGCAGTTGTGGCGTAGTGGCTTAACCCCTTGGTTTTCTGTATGAACAGACCCAGGTTCGAAATTAGATAGGTGAAATTTGAATTAGTAGATTTTTTTCTATTTTAAGGATTTTATTTTTCTTTGAAGGGTATCTAACCCTTTAAGACCTAACCCGCACGATCGTGCGTTTTAGACATTCATTTAAATTTTTGCTTCTGAATCATATGTAATAAAATCTTGAATCGAACGATCGTTCTGGTTTGCAGATAGAGTAAAGTATAATTTTTTATCAACAGGTAGCAGTTGCAGTCCATGTTTTACTTTCTACTTTCTAGCTTTGTTTACAAATACATCGAGTCTTAAAGGGCTATAGTGAAAAAATGTTCCGACGATTCCGTTATAAACAGGCTTTACTCTATTAGAAAATAAATTTGCTGGATAGTACCTTTTTTAAAAATTTATATAGCAATATTTGCTTGCAGTTTTATTATTTCTTTTTCAGTGTTACAGTGTCGGATACATTTGTAATTACTTTTTCATCTAAAGATTTTTAATAAAAATTTAAAATATTAAAAACATAATTAAATTTTAATTGAGTTCACCAATTAATTTTGAATAAAAGAGTTTAAAATGTGAGATAAATAAAAATTCAAAACCTTAACCACTGACTTTACGCAACTTTCCAACTGAACATGAGTCGGGCCTGGTAATTTGCAAAGTCCCTACCTCCTCCCCCGCCCCATTCTGTACTGACCTGCAATACAAATTTCCGGTTTATTTAAGAATATTATTATGGGCTTCTCAGTGCATAATTTTAAAGTTGAGTCTTAGAGTCTTCTTCCCAGACCAATACCCTCATATTTTTATTGAGGCTCCAGGGCCCTTTTTTCAAACATTTACCCCCTTTTTGTGCATTTTTTAAAAATATTATTTTAACGAATAATTCATATTATTCCCTATGCTTAATTTTAACTAACTGAAGATCTAAAGCGCTAAGTACTATGACATTTTAACATGTTTCATGTTAGGGTCCTGGTTTTAATTATCAATTGGCCGCATTTGGGACCCTTTTTACAGCTCCTTTACAAATGGTCCAATTCAGAAGCTTTTTTTTTCTAACAACTTCTTAGGACTTCCAGACACTATATGAGAGACAAAAAAAAAAAAAAAGTCTCAGGCTTCAGCTACCACTAATTTTGAATATTAATCGCCTTCTTGGGGCCCTTGGTGCAGCTTCTTTAAAAAATTTCCGAATTGCTTGCAATTTTCTTTAACATAGTTGCAGCGTCTTCCGATTACTTTAAAAGCTACTAACAATATCTTTATGCCCAACTACATGCCAGTTATGTCCCTGGGCCCCCTTGAAGTTTTTGCTCCACTCTGGCCCCCAGGGCCCGGTCTTTCTTTATACCTCAGTTACCACTTTTTTTAAACATTAATCTCCTTTTTTAGCATCAACTTATGTTTACCCACTACAGCCGTACATTAAAAATTGCATTAATTTAAAGGTAACTTTAGAAAATGGATTTCATCAGTTTAATAAATATCGCATTAATGTTAAAAATAATTCATGAAATTTACAAGGGGAGAGGTCATCTGCCACCGCTTGGGGGTGCATTCTTTCCTCCAATTCTAAGGACCTAATTTCAACAGGATTTGGTTCATTCAACTTAGATTACAACTACTTTCTATATTATGAAATTTTAGCTTCAGTTATCAACATTTTCTAGCATTCCTGATGCATTCTTCTTTTTTTTTATTCTATGTGCTTGATTACTACGAGGTTTGGCTTACTCAACTTGGTTTTCGATTGTCTCCGGCACGTGCGGCGCACTTCTGATGCATGCTGCCTTATGTAGCGTGGACCCAGGTTACAGGTTTGTTCGCAAAGAAGTTTGTTGGGAACGCGCATGACAATGCGGAAGGCAATGGGTGCCTCCGAAATTAGGTTCATTTAAAAGAATTTCAAAAGATATAAAATCATACAAACTTGAGTTTTGTTTAAAGTTATTATTTTCGGACACCGGGCGGGTCTGCTAGCCGTAAAATAAAAGAATTGAAAAAATCAGTTCTATAGTTTCAGTCTGTCCTACAAACAATTGTTTATTTTTGTTACAGTATTAATACATTGTCATTCAACCTAAATATCAAAAACAGTTAAGCAATAAGTTGAAAAACATTGTTTTAATATATTTAACTGCCAATTTTGTACAATGAAAGGAAGCCAATATGAAGTTCTTTACCTAATTGTCAATCATGTTTCTGTATTGCTATTAATTTTAATTAATTTTAGCAGTTACCAGTACTTTTATTTTATCCTTATTGTTCTGAAAAGTTCTATCTAACTATAAATAATTGATTTTTTTTCTTTTCAATTTAAAAAAAAAAAAAAAAAAATCAAAAAAGCAATTTAACAAATTACAACGAACATTTGGAAAATGATTTTTTCAAAGACTAAAATTTAAGACATAAAAAATCGCACGCAGTTGATCATACATTACGTACGCCATGAATTAAACATTAATAGTGTTATTACACGTAAAAATTGCAAGTAATAAAAATCGCCTGCGACTCCTCAGATTTCTTGAAACTTACGTATTATGCAAGCATTTCATTGGCTGTTTGGAAAAAGGCTTTTCCATCGTCAAAGAAATCTGACGACCCATTTTAAATGAAATTTCATTCTTAAACTTCTAAACATCCCACAATATTACTTTTTACACCGTTGTATAGAGAAAAAAATGTACTTTTAAATGCAATTTGTTTGAAAGCTGTATCTTAATTTGTTTCCGAGTTATTAAATTTTTTTTGTAGTTTTTATTACTTTTTTGTCATAGTGGCAACAGAAGTATCCATCTCTGTTGAAAGTAAAGGGAAAGTACAGATTACTGTATAGACCAATCAGAAAATGAATAAAATGCGGATTAAACCAATAAAAAGCTTCAGATATGCTTTTGATTTCCTACCCTGACGAGGACAATAACCATTTTTCCAAATGGTTAAAAAAAATGTTGTTGTGTTTATCTACATCAAAGAAGTTATTTTTATGGCAAATCAAAAGTTTCTAGATAGTTTTAGAGAAATTGGAAAAAAATATTTTTCAAATGTTTTCCTAACATTTCACTCATTTGAAATTAAATTAAGAAAAAAAAGAAAAATGTTTGGGAAAAATATTTAACTGTAAATTTTGTATAGTGAAAGGAAGCCAATATGAAGTTTTTTACCTAATTGTCAATCATGTTTCTGTATTGCTATTAATTTTAATTAATTTTAGCAGTTACCAGTACTTTTATTTTATCCTTATTGTTCTGAAAAATTGCATCTAACTATAAATAATTGATTTTTTTTCTTTTCAATTTAAAAAAAAAAAATGTTGTTGTGTTTATCTACATCAAAGAAATTATTTTTATGGCAAATAAAAAGTTTCTAGATAGTTTGTAGGAAATGTTTTTACTCCTAACATTTCCCCCAATCCATATGAAAATCTCCCCAAAATTTTATGATATGTTATATGCTTACATAAATTGTGTATTACCGTTGATGCAGAATTTTTTATTTTTCTAAAATTTATCAACTTATGCACGAGTGTATACGGTACATATTATTCTGAGATTAATTTTGTGAAGGTCGCCATACAGATCTTTCTATTTGTACTGAAAATTTTTCTATCTCGGGGAATTATGTAATTCATTGTTAAAATTGAAATAAATTATATATTTTCCTGCAAAATATCTCCAGATGGCTAAAATCCCCCCCCCCTTCCCCCCTCTGATCCTAGATCACCGGATCGGACATATTCTGCACTAGGGTGGAGCAAAAAAAATTAATTTTTTAAAATTAAAAACGGGTAGGTGCCAAAAGTTGCCTTTATACTAGTACATCATCTGCGTGCAATATTACTGCTGAAAAAAAAATGGCTTGAGTCTGCGCTTTTGGTCCAAAAGTCGAAATTTTGGTTAAAATTTGACATTTTTTCAAAAAATTAAAAAAAATTCTAGAGATGGTTATTATTTAAAAGTGTTATTTAAACCTTTATTATTAATGACTTAACCTATTTAAATGATAAAAAAATATCTTCGTTCTATATAAGTGGAACAAAACTGACAACTTTTGGGGGGAAAAAAAGCGTTGCCGCTCTGTTGTGTCATACAACTAATTGTTATTTAGAATACAGCTCTTACGTAGTTGCTTTCAAATCTACCCAGGAGGTACCACGTGGAATTGGCTACATTTCATGACACAACGGTGCATAGTCCGACCACCCTTCCATCTCATCGCAATGTTTTATTTATGTATTGAATTGTGATTTTTTTATCAAAAACTGGCATAAGTTTTCTATGTATCCTACCTAGTCCATCTCTTTTTTATATCCACAGACGTTGGGTGATGCTGCTGTGACACTCCTTCACATATATCCTTACGTATTCTACTGCTTGTGTATGATAAGGTAAGCAGAGTAATGCAGTGGAATTAGTGGAATCTATTCAGCCCTCTAGTATCTTCACCAAAATTGCATCTAGTCACTGCATAGTAATTGGGAGATCTGTTCTTACAACATTTAGGTATTTCATCTTTGAGTATGCCATCCTTTACTCTAACTCTTGCATTTTTTATATGTTGATAAGCTTGTTCTTTAATGTGATGGCGATCGTCATCAAAATTGCAATAAAAATTTGCTCTCGATGTGAAAAATTTACTCTCGATGTCCTAAATAATTTTTTTAGTATTTGTTTTTTGCCGTTTTTTGTGATGTTTAGTAGCCAAGTAATTTCCCATAAGTTTTTAGATCAATTTTTTGGATGTGGATTATATTTGATGTAAACCATTCTGCGGCATAAACTTGGATTGCATACATTGCGAGTGAACCAGACTCTGATGGTCAACCAGTGCTTATATAAAAGCGAATAATTTTATGCGCCTTTATGAGCCATCTGGCATAGGAGAAGTTTCTTGGGTTCCTATTCACTAGTTCTTCTGAGCCATATCTTGATGAAATAACTTTGCAAATCTCTAGCAGGTATTTCTGGTATGTGCTGAGTACCCTTTTCTCGGTTTTAGGAAATAATGTTTGGAAATTACTCTCTATGGCTTCAAAAATGGAAATAAAAAGGGAATGGCACGTGGACAAAGATTTTCCTATTGGTCCAGTGATTCCCTGTGGGTTAGAATGTAATTTTTGCCAACGATCATGTCTAATAAATGATGCAGAAAAATTTCACTGGTCTTGGAGGTGGCATATGATCAATTGTAATGGTTCATTCTAAACATGTCCCTCGCAGAATGGATGACAACGACTAACAGAATTATCCGCCTTCAAATGAGCACTCACTGCCCATCAGAGTCTCTACGTTCACTCAAAATGTACGATGATATCCAAGTTTGGCCCCAGGATAGTTTACAATCAAATATAATCCACAGCCAAAGAAGGGATTTAAAAATTCATGGGAAATTACTCTGCTACTAAACAACTCACAAAACGGAATAAAACGACAACTAAAAAAAGGTTATTTAGGACAATGGTTCCTTTGCATACGCAGAGGAAATTCTTAATTCAATGCTCTCTGACGATTTCCATCACATTAAACAGCTAGCTGCTCAGCACATAATAGTTGAAAGATGAGAGTAAATGATGGCATACACAAATCTGAAATATCGACAATCAACTTTGAAGCGGATAAATAAATAAATCTAATTCGTTGGAAAAGTGTTGTGGTAACAGAACCTCTAATCAATATGCATTTATCGGGTGCAATCTTGGTGAAGATAATAGACGGCAGAATAGATTACATTAATATCATCCGCACTGCCATTACACTGTTTGTCTTCTCTTACACAAACGGTAGAAAAATACGTAAAGTAGATCACAGCAGCAGCATCCAAAGTCTATGGATCCAAAGAACAGATGTACTATGTTGATACATAGAAAATCAGTCTTTGATAAAAAATCACAATTCAATGTATAAATAAAACATTTGAGTTCAGATGGTAGGGTGGTCGAGCTATGCACTGTTGTGACATAAAATGCAGCCACCTCCACGTGGTACATCCTGGGTAATTTTGAAAGCAACTAGGTAAGAGCTGTACTCTAAACAACAATTATTTGTATGACACAACAGAGTGGCAACGCCTTTTTTTTTTCACCAAAAGTTGTCAATTTTGTTCCAGTTATACAGAACAAAGGTATCATTTTATCGTTTAAATATGTTAAGTCATTAATAATAAAGGTTTAAATAACACTTTTAAATAATAACCATCTCTGTAGATTTTTTTTTAATTTTTTGAAAAAATGTCAAATTTTACCCAAAAATTCGACTTTTGGACCAAAAGCGCAGACTCAAGCCATTTTTTTCAGCGGTAATATTGCACGCAGATGATGTACTAGTATAAAGGCAACTTTTGGCACCTACCCGTTTTTGATTGTAAAAAATTAATTTTTTTCGCTCCACCCTATTCTGCACCCCTGGTAGAACAGAATAACCATGGTTATAGAGCATTTTCCAGTTATTTAATCTTCTTAAATCTCAAATGTTCTTAGCAATAATTTACGTCTTTAAAAAAAAAACCCCTCACATCAAATTTCACAATTTTAGCCTTAAAAGATAAAAAAAAAAAGGGTGGGGGGGGATTGCAGAATGTGTTTTGCTCTTGTACTCCCTTAAGGCAGTTTTTAGAAATATAAAATATATAGCCTATTTTTAAACTGAAACTGCCATCATTATTACCATGAAAGATGACTTGAATACGGTTAAGTAATTCCAAAGTAATATTGATTTAAATATTTTCCATCTCACCTTTTAAATTTTGCAATGTCTTGAAACTGTTCTTTGCAAATAATTGCTTCTTAAAAGTAACAGCCATGTTAAATTTCAAGTTTCTAATCCTAACAGTTCCAAATGAATTGCAATTCAGAATGTTTTTGCACTGTTTTAAAAGTAAACACCATTTCAAATTTCTAACAATAACAATTCCGAATAAATTATAAATTAGAACATCTGCTTAGTTCACTCTTTTTAAATTTTTTAGAAAGCATTCTAGCATTTACATCTTAAAAGTAACCTCTATGCCAAATTTGAAGCTTCTAGTCCCAACAGAATTACAGAATTTATATAATAAAAGCCTAAGTCATGTGACTGTCATCAATAGTTCCGGGTTGACCGCTTCGCTTCTTATATGCCAGGCGGCCAATTTGGTAATTTAATGTTAGCCGGGAGCAGGTGATAAATCGCCAAATATTTTTCCAACGCCATGTATCAGTATTATAATAGTCCATTTCATGCGACTGTCATAAACATTTTTTCGCGTGGTAAATTAAAATAAAGCTTTGATGTTGAAATTAAATATCATGGTTTATGGTATTATTTATTACTTTTTTCTCTCTAAAGAAATGATTGAGAATCATAAAATTTAAAGTTTTCAGTTTTAAATTAAATTTATGTTTTTCAAATAAAATGTGTGAAAGTATTATATTTTAAATGAAATACAAAAAAATTTGATGGGAACAATGTTTGGCGATTTATCACCTGCGCCGGGCTAACATAAAAAGACCGAGTTCATGATTTCTGTATCAGAATCTTCCGATTTGGCAAAGGATTGACCAAAAAAATTAAATTATGAATAAAAGTAAAGTTATGCAATGCTTAGCATACATTTAGAGGAGACCAAACTGGTCGCCAAGGGCGGCTAGTTAAGAATGTTTGTTGCAAAATTCAAGATATTGAAAATGCAAAACTGTATTTAAGTCACTCAGCTTCTAATTTCCCCTCACTGATGCTAAGACTGATGCTTTCGTATATTTTTTAAAATATCATCTTGGGAAATTAATATTTTTTAACTCCTTCTTTCTGTGTACTCTTCCTGAACGATGTCTCTTTTTAGGTGCATTCGTAATTATATAAATATGTAGCACCTATAGTCATCGTTCGGTCCAGACGACGCATATAACAGAATCCACATGATATATGTACTCTGTTATATGTCTGCATATAACAGAGCAAAAACTACCCAACCATATGGTCTGAAATTTAAAATATATAATTGTTGTAAAATTTTGTCGAGTCATTTCAAATTTTCTGAAAATCAGATGTATAGTTTAATGACAAGGACAGTCAAAAGTTTTCCGTTACATTATGGCCAATGGGAAAAAGTTATTCAAAGTGCATTTTAATGATGTTACAGCCTTTCGAACAGAATGACATTGATATGCACGTATGAAGTGCAGCCCTAAAATATACATTCAGTACAATATGTGGTGCAAAAAATATTTATAAAACCAGTTATACTACGAATGCCCCTCATTTGCCACGTTTGATGTGCAATTTCCAACTTGTTTTCTTAGTTCTCAAAATATTTCTAAAATTTCTATCATAATTTTATGTGAAGTGCAAAATCTTACTCACAGTTCATCAGCTTTTAACACATAGAATGTATTAAGCATGGATTATAGAAGTATTTTGAGAACTAAGAAAAAAAGAGACATCTTTTAAGAAAAGTACACAAAAAAAAAAAAAAAAAATTAAAAATATTAAATTCCTGAGGAGATATTTTAAATAAATGAATGCATTCTACACCCATAGACTTTGCATTAGCTAGGGGAATTCAGAAGCTGAGTGACTAGCAGCCTTAACATTACTCTATAATTCTAGAGAAAATTCAACAAGTATCCCTTCTTTGCTGTTACATTTTAAAAATGTTTTTGATTTTGTGCCATTTAGGATTGTGGTGCAGTAGATTCCCTCAAATCTGCAACCTTAAAATCTGCAATACCCTAAAATCTGCACATCATCACAGATGTAAACAATGAAATTTTCAGTTCAGATGCAAGGAAAAGCTTACAGAATTTTTTAGTTTTATATCACTCTGTATGTATTTTGATATGTAATTCTTGAAAATATAACTAAAATCATGGTTTTTAGGAAGAAAGTATAATTTTTTTTTTCTGAAAAAAAAATCATGATATTGTTGGTTTATGATATTATTGTCACTGGTAATCACAATCTTTTTACCAAATATATTTATGTATTAATCAAGCTGTTTTGGTTATTAAGCAGGGTTGTTCAAAAATCACGATTTTTTTTTTTTTAAATAAAAAAATATCTGATTTATTTGATTTAAATTGGATTTTTTAAATTTAAATCTGACTTTTTTTTATTTAAATCAGATTTTTTTATTAATATTATTTTGTACTTATTTATGTACGTGCATGTATTTGTTTATTTTTCTGTATAGATTAACACATTTCTATTAATTTCATTACATTTCCTAGATAAGAATTCAAGATATTTTAAATAAAAATAAAAATTGTTGCAAACAAATTTAAAAGGTTCACTTAAAACTTTTATTATTCCACTATTAAATTTAAATTGTTATACATACATCTATGCATGTTCTGTGAATAAATTTCTAGTTAATTTAAAATTATTTATTTTTCATTAATGTATTACTCCAATAACATATATAATATATAAACACATAGGTAATAAATGTAATAAAGAATTTTAAATGCATATGTGTATTCCATTGCTGATTCAAATTCACGAATGTTATCTTTATCACATAGACTGCAAGTTTCTTTGTGTTTTACATTCTTGCCATAATCCCCATCATTTTATCACTACACTATTTGCATATTGCTATTACAGTCAACTCTGTGAAATCCGCACACTTAGGGACTGAGGGTTTAGCAGATTATAGATCATCCCTTTGTTTACATTTTATTTTTTAAAGTCCGACTATAAATTAGGAACAAAAATTACAATTACAATGGAAAAGAAAAAAACATAATGCAACATTAGTTTAAAACTAGAAAGACAGGGATTTTTACTCAAGTTTTATAAAAATATTTAATACCAGAATTTTTATTTAAAACTGTTTAACTTATTTAATTAGCAATTTTTTCCTTTGTGTCTTTTAAACTAATTTTATAAAGAAATTTCTGGTTCAAACCGAAATATATCCATATGGTTGGGGCCAAAATGGCCCCTCACCATCATTCTAGTGTTAATATATTTAATAACTAATTTAAAGAAAAATTAAATTATATGCAATACAAATTTTATTGATTATTCATTATTGTAAACATTGACACAATATATTGGTAGTAACAGGTTTGGTTTGTTGTCAATCACTTTTTTCTCTGTACTCAAGGACATTTAAATATTTATATCCAAATTTAAATCCAGGGTGTCCGAGAAAGATCCGTACAACTTCAAAAATTTATTGAAAAAGAAACAGTAGGGTAACAGCGAAACTAATTAGGACATTAGATAGAATAACTCAAAAAGTTTTTTTCTGCAGTATGTTTCTGACCATAGATGGCGCTACATGTCATGCAAAGGAATATTAAAACATTTTAGTTATTTCAATGGCGGATCGCGTGAAGAAAGCTCAATGTGTTGCGTGGTTTATCGAAACAAAATCCGATACGCAAACACAACGGAATTATCGAACGACGTATGGGGAATTGCCACCATCTCGGTCAAGCATTCGTGAGTGGTATCACAAATTTATGACAACGGGTAGTGTGGAACATAAAAAAGGATATGGTCGCCCTAGAACTAGCGAAGAAAGTGTGGAACGAATACGTGAAACATTTCGTAGGAGCCCTACAAAATCAGTTCGACAAGCATCCCGGGAGCTACAAATGCCAAGATCCACTGTACACGATGTGCTTCATAAACGATTGCGACTTACAGCCTACAAAGTTCAGATTCTGCATGCGTTACAACTGGATGATTATGCGAAGCGTTATGGATTTGCAGTTGACATGCTGCATCGTTTGGATGCCGATGAACATTTTCTGAAACGAATACTGTTTTCCGATGAATCAACGTTTCATGTGTCCGGAATGGTCAATAAACATAACGTTCGATTTTGGGGCTCCGAACAACCACATGCCGTACGTGAACTCCAACGGAGCAGTGAAAAGGTGAACGTGTGGTGCGGATTGCTTCACGATCGCATCCTTGGACCTTTTTTTTTCTCAGAAACGACTGTGACCTCAAGTACCTACTTAGATATGCTTGAGATTTATGCATTCCCACAACTGCAAGACCTTCAACCGAATGTCCTTTTCCAACAAGACGGTGCGCCTCCTCATTGGGGATTGACAGTTCGTGAGTCGCTGAATAATTCTTTTCCTCAGCGTTGGATTGGCAGGGATGGTCCCATTGCATGGCCACCCCGGTCTCCTGACCTAACACCACTGGATTTTTTCTTTTGGGGTTATGTTAAAGATACTGTATACCGAACGCAAGTTAACAGTCTCGAAGAATTAAAGCAAAACATCCAAACAGCTGTAGCTACTGTTGATGTTAGCATGCTGAAACGGTCGTGGATGGAATTGGAATATCGTCTTGATATTGTTCGTGCTACGAAAGGGTCTCATGTAGAAATTTCCTAAGGTAATGACTTAAGTTATAGGAAAAAAAACTTTTTGAGTTATTCTATCTAATGTACTAATTAGTTGCGCTGTAACCCTATTGTTTCTTTTTCAATAAATTTTTGAAGTTGTACGGATCTTTCTCGGACACCCTGTATATTTATTCATTTGAAAATTGCTAACTGGGAAAAAAAAAAAAAAACTTCTGTAAAATAAGGCCACATTGGATCTTTTTTTCTGCGAATCATTTTTCTTATGTATCTTATCCCAGCGAGGCTCCTTTACCTTTTGCTTGTGGTATCCTTTATGCGTATATTAGTTAGTGGATTTTGTGATTTTGAGTGATTTTTAGTTTGCCTTTTGGCTTCATACCATTAAGTGGGGCCTGGTGGTACCTCATCGTGGTGCTTGGGTGAATGACAAGTTGTCGGCTAAAACCACCTTAATCTTGGCGTAGCTCATGACTCTTTTTTTTTTTTGTCCCAATCTTTGTGTTCCTGTGTTCTGTTTTTCTTTGTTTTATTTTTCTCTTTTTTGATGTTGGATTTTAACGCTTTTATAGTATTTACTGTTTTAGTCTTTACTATTCCAGTTTTAGCAATTTTAACCATCTTTTTAATTGTTGTTTTATCTATTTCTCTCTGTTTTGCAAAGGCCTGATTGGTGTGAGGATACTGATAGTTTTCTTTTTACTCTCACATCAGGAGTATCTCGCCGGCCTTTACGTTTTACGTTATTTTTGGTACTCCGCCCCCTTCAGCTTGCTGTTGGGGTTTCCCTGGGTGAATCCATATTAACTCATTTTTTATCTCGCCATGTCTAAGGACATGGATCCCGGGGCCTGTAACCAGGGTTGTAGTGGGTAGCTGCCCGGGTACCCACCCAGCTGCCCGCCCGGGCTGGGTTTTTTATAAAAAACCCACTTAAAAAGCCCGGGTTTTTTAAAGAGTATTTCTGGAAAGGAACAAATGATGTATTTTGTTGTTCATGGTTATTTTGTTTTATTTATTCACTTCTTTAAATCTTAGAAAATATATTTGTACTAATTTACTTGCACTTTTAGATTGGGAACCCTATAATTTTAAAACGTTTTAGCTTTTAATTTAAAACGTAAATTTAAGCTTTTCACTTAGCTTCAAGAGTATTATATTTACTAAACTTATTATATTTATTAAATTATTTTATGTACTTTTTACTGCTAAATCTGAAAATGACCTTCATTTTTAACCATCACATAAGGAAAATTAAATAAAAAAAAGTTTTACATCTGTTTTATAGTATCAGATGTTTGCTATATTTTAACTTTGGCATTTACGATTTGCAAAAAAATTATAACGTGATGGTTAAAAATGAAGGTCATTTTCAGATTCAGTGCTAAAAAGTACATAAAAATCCATTATCAAAAGTTAAAAAACTCAGCCGTCTCCTCTATTTTATAGTATTTGATTTTTGTTATTTTTTAACTTTGACAATTTATGATTTGCAAAACATCCTGAGTTGATGGTTAAAAATTAAGGTAATTCTCAGATTCAGCGCTAAAAAATACATAAAGTTAAAAAACATAACCATCGCAATCTTGTGTTATATAATCTAAAACTTTTTCTTAAACTTCTTGGCAGTAATCTATCTGAAATTTGTGTTATCCTGTAAAATAAGTATGAATGGTAACCACCGAAAATCATAATAATATTAGATTGTCATCGGATTTACATCAGTATACATGTAAAATTTAGTCTTGATTGGATATTTGAAACTTGAAAGTGAGTTAAATTTCGACTACAAATTTTGAACTGGGAAAACATACATACGATCGTTGAAGTTAAATAAAATAACATAATATTTGTTAAAAGAAATCATGAAAAGAAATAGTCTCAAATCCTTACAAAATAAAACATATGTTAAAATACAATAATTTTAGCCAATCTGAAACTTAATAAAAGTTAACTCAATCATAACACTTTACTATTTTTTTTCAAAGCGTTGATACACATGAAAAGTTCTTCGAATACTTTAAGCACTTAGGATATGATCTCTCAAAGCATGGCCAAATTCATTTGTGTTCAGATGCAGAAAAGTGGTATAAGTCATGCATTTTTAAAGTTTCATAACTCAGTCAATTTTAGTGTTATATGAACGGGACTTTTTTTGTCTGTCTTGTCAGTGTAATAGGAAAATTTTACTAAATATAACTTATAGCACCGGGGGCTGTATAAATACTTAAATTTCGTAATTTTTTAAGAAATGTTTTTACTGACCCAAATCGCTTTTAAAATATTTATTTGCCTCAAATGAAAACATTTTTGTAATATTTAAACTATATGTGTATGACTAACGGTTTAGGAATTAGCCATTGGACACCGTTGAGAGTGGACACCCTGTATATACATAAGAAACATTTTTGTTGTAAGATATTTTTTATCAACATTTGCTAATCTTATGATAATTTCAAAGGAGCAAGTTTTTTTTAAGTTATATTTTATTATTAAATAACACACAATTGATAGCTTTGCAATTTAAAATTTGTTTGTTATTTAAATTAAAGGGATCATATAATATATATGTATTTTAAGAAAAGAGAAAAATATTGAAATCCTTATTAAGACTATGAAGTCATTCCCATCTATTAGACTATGAAGTGTTTGCTTACAAAGATTGTATTTGAGATCAGGATTGCCACTTGTTTCGGCAATCAAATTTCTTGCGTTTTCCTAAGCAAAAAGTTAAATTTTCCCTGAGTAATTCCTCTGAGAATTTCCAAAATTTCAACGGATAAATTTTGCAAAGTACCAAAATTTAGTAGCCAATTTACCCGGGGAAAATTGCCCATTTAACCCGGGTTTTTTAATAAAACCCGCCTGGGCTGGGTTTTTAACAAAAAACCCGTGTTTTTTACAACCCTGCCTGTAACAGTCTGCCGTGCCTTTTTTGTGCCTACCCCCCTTTTTCTGACTTTGATTATTTTAAATTTCATTTCATCGTAACACACCTCCCCTCATACTCCTTCGCTGGTAGTTGGGGTGGCGAGGAGGGGTTGTGTGTGGCAAAACTGGTCCTGCTCATTGAGAATCATTATCCTCTTGGTAAGCAGAGAATTAACATCAATATTGCCGAGTGTATCGACTGTGACCCTCTTCAGATCAAGCGGTACAAGGACTTGAAGTCTTACCATGAGAATCTCGCTATCGCCCAGGATTCCATCTCCGGGCCTAATGTGCATGGCAGTGACCACCTTGATACTCTGGAGCTGTCTACCAATGTCATTACTATTGATGATGAATTTGACGATTTTGCCAGACAAGTTGCTGATCTGCAGAGTGAAATCTCCAGGTTAAGTGCCCTGTTTAAAGAAAATCTCGATTCTTCTGTTGTCTCTTTTGTTAATACCTCAAAGAACACTTCTGTTCGGGATCAGTTTACCTGCCTTTTTTGTGACTGTTCTTTCCCCACAAAGATTGGCCTTGGTCAACATAAGAAAGCGAGGCATCTTGAAGAATATCTCTTGGAGATCAAACATCGTTATTCACATTGTCGTAATCATCCTTGGGAGGAGGAGGAACTCCGCATCCTGTTCTCTTTTGAGCAGGACTTGTTGTGTGAGGGCGTCAAGTTCATAAATATTGAACTTGCCAAACTCCCCCCCCCCACCCCCCCCCCCCCCATAGGACGCACTCCCAAATAACAGAGATCCGGAAGTCACGACATTACAAGGTCCTGAAAGAGAACTTTATCTTTGAATTTTCTAATTCTGATTTTTCTCCTTCCTCCCCCGCCATTTTGCTCTCTCCTGCTCCATCTTTATGTACCTCTTCAGTTAAAGATCAGAAACGCCTTTTGACATATCTTGATTCTCCCACACCCTCCTCTAATGTTTTTTCAGGTGATGTGGATATCAACTCCCCTCACCTCACAAGTTGATCCCAAGTGACTTTCTGGAGACCTTGAGCATTACTATCAGCTCTCCGGCCACTTCTCATGTTCCTCCTGTGTCCAACTTGTGTCACGTTCCTTCTCCAATTGCCAGTTCGGGAATGATTGCCACTCTTTGTGATTCACCTGCGTCGGCTCTCGCTCAGCGACCTGATTATCCCTCTTCGCCGGGACCTGGAGCCTCCGTCTTTGACTCTGTTCCTTCTCCAGTTTGCTTCATCACCGAGCGCCTTATGGTTGATCTTCCAGTGTCACCTCCATCTACTTGTGAGCCTTCAGTGACAGTGAACACAAGCTTTCAGCATATATGTGATGCAATCACTTATTCACTGAACGCTCGAGCGAAAGACACAGACCTATCTCCGAATTCAATTGAACTGGACATTTTCAACTATATTATCAATTTACCTTCTGTTGCAGCCAATAAGTCTTTTGAAACCATTGATAATTTATCGATTAATTTTGCCGGTAATTATTCTTCATCTGACTTTAACACAGCCCTATCTGACTTTATTGTTAAATATTTTATCCTCAACATAGACTTTAAACAACTCAAGACTTTTGATTATAATCACAAAAAAGACTCTGAAATTGACTTTTCATCCATGTCAAAAAGACAGGCGAAATGCCTGTTAGGATAAATTTCTTTATAAATTTTTACTCGCATTGATGCTTTTGGGGAAGATTTTCTTTAAGTGCTACTTAACTATGATTGCTAATTTTAATCCTATGGGACAGTTCTTTTAAAGTATCTTGTTTGCATTTCACTAACTGTAAGTGATTTTTTTCTTTTTGCATTAGATAGCTGAGGTCGGTTTCTACCATCGCCGTTTTTTACTTTTCGATTTATTTATATATTTATGTATGGGGATACTTTCGAAATCGGTTCTGAAAGTGAAAGTATCCTCATAACAAAAAAATCCTTACAAACAAAATGGAAAAAGTAGAAAACTGATTGTAGAGATTGACATCAGCTATCTGAAGCCCCCCCCCCCCCCCCCAAAAAAAAAACCCTGTTTACAATTATTGAAATGCAAACGAGATATTTTTAAAAAACTGACCGATAGGATTAACGTTAGCGAGTGGATGTTTTCGAGTGAGTGAAGTAGTCTCTTAACCCTTTTGCAATGAGTGTCTTTTACAAAATTTTTAATCTTGTATCACTGGTTTTTCAAAACAGAAAATTTTGCCTAATTAAATCAGGGAAAATGCCCTGATTAAATAAAGCAAAATTTACAATCATAGTAAATTTTGTATTAATGCATTTTTGCATAAGAGAACAACAGCTATTGCACCAAGATCTAAATATTTATAAAACTAGTAATAGTATGAACACACTTCATTTGCCACGTTTGACGTACAATTTCAGACTTGTTTGAATTACATGCATTGAATTCATGAAATTCAAAATTGCCATTGGAATCTTTCAAAAAAATCTTTTTTTAACTATTAAATTGTTATCCCACCAATAAAGTATGGTATTTAACGATCACAATGTAAATGTGCCTTTTCTTCACTTCTTAATATAAAAAACAAACACCTGGAAATAAACTAAACATGGAATCTGACTTATTTTTAAAACTATCTAATATTGAACCAGACATGAGGAAGTTGTGATCATGTTAATGCAAGCCACCCTTCCCATTAGCGATACAAGGGAATTAGGGCAACCAACCTAAATGTATGAATCAGTGAATGCCAATATGTCGATAAAGATGGCAGCTTTCTTTTTTTTCTCCCAAAATACTGCATTTTGATATTGTATGTACAGTCAACTCTGCGAAATCTGCACACTTAGGCACCGAAGGATTTGCGGATTATACATTTTTGTGGATTATAGATCATCCCTTTGTTTACATTTCATTTTTTAAAGTCCAACTATAAATTATGAATAAGTGCACAAAAATTACAATTGCAATGGAAAAGAAAAACATAATGCAACATTGGTATGATATATTTAATAACTAAGATTAAAGAAAATTTAAATTACATACAAAACACACTTTACTGATTATTCATTATTTTAAACATTGAGACAACACAATGGTAATTTCAGTTTTGGTTTGTTGTCCGTAATTTTTTTTCTGTAGTCTATGAACACTCATTACTTCTTGCTCCGAAATAAAAAAATTTTACTCGAGGAAATCTAAATATTTATATCCAATTTATATTTAACTATTTATTCACTGGAAAATTGATAACTGAAAAAAAAAATATATATACCAAATTTAACTTTATGTGTTTAACTGTTAACGATAATTTTAATTGTTTACATTCCAACATGTAGTGCGGATAATAGATGATTGCGATTGATACATCGGCGGATATCACAGAGTTGACTGTATTATTAAAACGTAATGATGATACTACTTTTTATTTGAATGTTAATATAATGCAGTCATTCTAAGTACCAATTTAGTAATGTAATCATGTATTTTTAAACACAAACACAGTAAAACCTGCTAAGATGAAAGCAGAAAAAAAACCCTGGAAACAATATTCTGTTTTCACTGGTTTTTCTATATTAACTTTACGTCTGTTACATCGTGTTATGCAAACGTAAGAACTTTAGTTGGTGTAACTCAGTCTAAAAAATTGGGAACCCCTGGTTTAGATGAACAGATGGCATAAGTAATTTTTTTATGGTAAAACTTCAATTACATAAATTCCAGCCATCTTGATTGTAAAATATCCATTTTGGTTAAAAAGAAAAAAACTATGTTATTGTCAGTAAAAACACAATTTCATTGAAATTCTTATTTAAACCTCTAAGCATTTGAAATGTCTTTTACATGCCATGTAATTGCTAAGTTAATAAATTGGAAAGTAAATTAAATTTAAAAAATCAAAAAACCCGACTGCATAAAAAGCAAACTAATTAATTACTTCTCATCAATGTGAAATTATTTTTTATATTACTTACCTATTTTTGTGTTTAATTGTTAGTTCCTATCTATAAACTCTGTTTTGATGAGGCCTATAGATGTCTATGAAGGTTAGAGTTACAGTAAAGCTAGATATCCTACCTACACAACTTCCAGGTTGTGTAATATTTAAACAAAGCTTCTGACTGTAAAATAGTCAATGAAACATCTTCTTCATTTTGAAAGACTTATCCATTGATATGTTACTCAATAGGGTGCTTAAAATTTTTTTTGTCTCTACCACCATTTTGTATTTTACAGCCGCCATTTTGAATTTATAAAAAGAAAACCAAGCCTATAACCATTGGATGGTTAAGACGAATCGATAGAGACTTCAATCATTAAAATCCATCCAGCCGTTGGGATGTTTCAAGGGTATAAAGAAATCCACATACCCAGATACGCATGAAACACATAACCCTTCTTGGCAGTCGGGTAAAAAGCTGCTTTGACAAAATTTTGAAATTTTCATTATTATTTTCTTCTTTCTAAAGAAGAATGTATTGTAATTAAAAAGTTTTTCAACTTCCTATTTTTCACAGATTTACATGTTTTAGAGATCAGAGATAAAAACAAGTGGGTAAGTGTGATCACACATTAAATAGAGGGTTTCGTTTAATATTCCTTTCAAAGCACTTTATCCTTTTGCAAAATCTGTTAGTTCCACATTTTGCATCCAGGGGGCATACTCTATTCTAAACAAACCTCTATCTGAACAAAACTGTTTTACAAACTATCTGTAGAGATATTAGTCGAGGGAATCGGGCCCATAGCACCCGAGATAGGTAGGTGCCCCCTGGCAGTAAAATTGGAGCTAAAATATGCACGGCTATGGTGCATAATATGAAAGAATGGTCAAAGGAGTGTTGGCAAAAATTAGAAAAATGCACCCTGAGTAGAGGTTAGAAAAATTGCTAAAAATACAGAAGTTAGAGCCCGGAGGGGTAAATAATATTTTTGAAAATTTTATGATTTTTCGTGTGATCGCAAGTGTTCTGCTATAAGTATGCAAAATTTCACATCTCCAACTTAATTAGGAGCTGAGTTTAAATATAAGACTTTTTCAAAATTTTATGATTTGTTGTTTGATGTGAGGTGTTCAGCTAAGAATCCAAAATTCCAAATCTCCAACATATATAGTTTCTGAGAACAAGCTTTGTGACAGACAGACAGACAGAGGAGTGAGATGAATAGGGTTTCATCAGATGAATGAAACCCTAAAAAACATGTTTATACAAAATGGCTGTCTGTCCGCTTTGTACCATCGAAAAGTGTATGAAATTATGCATAGAATTGAACTAAATTTTTTGTGTATGATTTTGGCTATAGCCAGCAAGCCCTTCTCCAATTTGGAAATATTCAGCCAGAGTGGAGTACTGTAATAACGATTTTTATGCCATTTTCATTATTGTATCATCGAAAAGGAAAAGTGTATGAAGTTATGCATAGAATTGAATCAAGTTTCATGCATATGTTTTTTGGCTATGACAAGCTCGTCCTCCTTGAGTTTGGAAATATTCTGCTGGAAGGGGACCTGTAATAACAATTTTCCATAGTTCTGTTGCACATGTGTTGTTTATACATCGATGGGCAATTTGCATTCAGCTAACCTGGTGATTCACAAGCAGCTAAAGTACAACAGAATAACGAACAACGTTGATTTTAATAAACATGATTGAGATTTTTACTCCGATTAGTAAAATGAAGCAGAAACTTAAGATAAAAATCAAAGTTTGTGTTGTATTGAAGTAATAACAATGAAGGATTAACATGTGTAACAACTTTCTGAAATATTAACATGTATGAGAGAGAGGAAAGTTTTAGGATTAGCAGATATGACTAGATTTTTTTTTTCTAATACAAAAAACAACAAATATATAAACCATTCAAATACCAATCTATACACTGATATTTTTCAGTAGCTATTATTTTATGAATCTTGAAATAGCTATGGAAAAATACTGCCACATGCTCCTGTCTCCATCAGGCAAAGACATTCACAAGCTAATGCTAAACTTATGGGGAGGTTATTAGCTAATGTCTCGTTTGCATTTTCATATCTTTAAATAATTTTCTTTGCATTGGAGAGCTGAGGTCCATCTCTACATCACCCTTTTTTACTTTTTCGATTGCAGATATTCTTTATAAAGTTACTTTTACCTTTCAAAACCAGTTTTGAAAAGGAAATAAGTGTCATTATAAAAAATTTCTATAACCAAAATCGAAAAAATAAAAAAGGGGCGATGTAGAGATAAACCTCAGCTATCCAATGCAAAGCAAATTATTTAAAGATATGAAAATACAAATGAGAAATGCTAACCTCCCCATAGGTTTAGCATTAGCTTGCAAGTGTCTTCGCCTGCTGGGGACAGGAGCCTTAAGAGGTTAAAACATTAAGATTAATTGGGATTTTTGAAATATATTTATATAGTTTTAAATGATATTTCACCAATTTCTCTTCTCTAGTTTCATATTTAAAAGAGAAATCTGAAGAACTCTCTGTATTTTAGGAATAGTGACTGAAGTGGATAATCGAAAAGTATTGCAAGACTTTTTAACAGTTATTTCTATTAAAGCGGAATGGATATTTCTAAAATAATTTTGTTAAAAACATTCTTTAAATGGTCTTCCAATAAATTTTGTCATCTGATCTAAAATTAATATATATTTTTTCATTATTTTTCTACGAAATATTTAAAAAAAATTGAAGCTGTATCTGATGACATAAATGTAGAAATATTTTTCACTCACTTAAGTGAATGAATATTCATATTTTCAATTAATAACACTGGTTGAGGAAAAAAACAATTGGCTCGCTGCGAAACAAATATATGAACTACATAGATCTGACATCCAGATTTCTCCAATACATACTATTTTTCTGGAAAATAGTTTCTAATAATAAACAAATAATGAAGGATTGTTATATTAATTTACAATGCTGGATAAAATTGAAAACATGATATTTTCAGTGTCTTAAATAATAGATTAAAAATATATTTTCTTGATATTTATCCCATGCGTTTTGTGTACGTGTTCTTCCCTTCTTTCATGTCCAACAGCATTAAACTAACATATTTTAACTACCCTTTTGCCATTATATGTTTGCTGATGTTTATATTTTATTTTCTTATTAACATATACATTCAGGGATGAAAGTGCACTAAAGCGATTTTGGAGAGCAGCAAAAATCTGATTTTGGAGCAGTAAAATCCATTTTTGGAGCAGCAAAAACCTGATTTTGGAGCAGTAAAATCCATTTTTGGAGCAGCAAACATCCGATTTTGGAGCAGTAAAATCGATTTTTGGAGCAGTAAAAATCTAATTTTCTAGCATTTACAGCTGTTTTTGGAGCAGATCTAAACTCTAATGCTAACAAACTTCTAAAAATTAAAATGATTGCTATCTTGAGAATATTTTGACATCTGAGAGAATAATTACTCGGATAAAATTTCTTCACACTTTTTGCTAACTCTGAACATTCTAAACGACAGTTGAGTACTGATTAGAATAATAATGAAAAATTAGCAGCAAGAAGAAAAAAATGTTTACTTGGGTTTAAAAAATATTATTTTAGAGCAATTTTAACTAATCAAAGAAACGTATATGAATAAAACATAACTAACCTGAATTAGAAACATACTGCAGACCAATCCTTTTTAGAATGTATTATCCGCTATTATTCAGATTTCTACTTTCAAAATTAAACAAACTAACAAAAATGGAAGGACAACTTGCTCAGTAAGATTTAAATTTATTTAAAATACAATGCAGTGAATAATCTTCCTTCATACACAGAAAAGCATAATTACAAATAAGAATTTCATGACATAAGTCAATATAAAGTTCCCTCCCCTTTACAATTCTCAAATAACTTGCTACTTTTAAATGAATGAATGGATGGATCAATATACAAGTTTGTGACAAACTTTTTATTACACGAAAAAGTAATCATATGGATGTTTCACCCTTTTTTACCTTTCATTTATTTAGAGCCAAGTTTTTAATTCAGATATTTAAAAATACTGAGCATTAAAACCAATAAAACAACAATTTATATCATTAAAAAAATGAGATTTTAGCTCAGTGAAAATAATTTTGATAAATATAATTATGAAATATTAAATTTTACATTAAAATAAAAATTTGGACCAAAATATCAACTGAATATTTTTACTGAAACTATTTCATGAAGGCACAAATTTAGCACACTTAAAACCAATGTTGAATTCACAAGACAAAATGAGAAATTTAAAAACCAAAAAGAAAATGATGAAAGAAAAAATACCCCCCCCCCCCAATTGCTTTCCAAGTAAGTTGGAAAGCATTAAATTTTCTTCTTCTTGGAGAGAGCCCCTTACTCCTGTCTATTTTTTTCTAAATCTTCAAGAATACATTTAATCTTGCTTGAGGATTCATTTAATAAAACTTGCCCAGATTCTATATCGGGAAAATTCTTTCTTTTCAGTCCATTTTTGATCAAATTTTCTGCATTCTCAAGCATCTTTTGGGAAGCTTCCAGTCTGCAGTTAAGCTCTTTTTCTTCTTCATGGTTCATACACTCAAGAACAAATAAAATTCAAGTACTTTTCAAGCAATATTCCAGCACTATTCAAGGGCTGTTTAGATACTGGCATAGAATAACACATAGGGAAAATAGCCACCCCATTGATTATCTATTTCAAAGAAATCTTATCAAATCTTTTAATTTTTATAACACGCATTTTCAAGACATTATTAGAGAATTTTTAAAGAATAATGTGTTTTAACTTATTAAGGTACCATGGGAAGAAATTTCATATAATAAAAAGTTAAGACAACAGAGCTTGATTTTTTTTAAGTGAAAAAAAAAAAATTAAAAATAAATAAAAGGTATGGTATCATTACAAGAGCAGAAAACAGGAGTAAACCAGTTAAATTTTAGGAATTCTGAACACTCATCAAGAGTCATATTTCTGAGAGCATTTCTGAAGTTGTGAACAATATACTTTTTAATAAATTTTCTCTGAATTCTCAAACCTTACAGCATTTGCGCTTATCCATACAAAAATAATTGAAATAAAGGTTAGATAATTTACTTTTACTTTTTAAATACAAAAGTTTTTTTTTTTTTTAATGAATTTATAAAAAGGAAATAAATTTTTTTTATCAGTTACACAGTGAAAAATTTGGAATTAATATAATTCGGTGAAGTTTTAACTGATTGACAACATTCGCAATTTTTATAAATGGCCTATTTTTTTTTTTTAATGACTGATTGACTATGTTAGGAAGAAGCGAGGTTCTTTTTTTTGGGGGGGGGGGGGGAAATATAACAAATTTAGTATTTTTTTTGTAACCTTCGATGAAATTTCCCTTTTTTCGCGATCCTTTGAAGAAATTAGTTTCTTCTGCGATCTTTTAATGCTATTCGAGCTTTTTCCGCGATCCTTTGATGAATTGTGTTTTTTTTCGCGATCCATTGAAGAAATTTGTGTTATTTCTGCGATCCTAGGGGTGATACTGCGTAAAAAAAAGAAAAATCTGAAATTTACCTCAAATTTTCTGAAAAGTTACACCAGAGGGGGAAATCCACTCCCGACACTAACTATGTGTTTTTTCTGCAGTCCTCTGACGAAATTTGCCGTTTTTTCGCGATCTTTTGGCGAAATTTTCGGGGGTTTTCGCGATCTTTCGACGAAATAGGCCGTTTTCTCGCGATATTTTGACGAAATTTTCGCTTTTTCTCGATCTTTTAACGAAATTTTCGGTTTTTCGCGATCTTTTAACAAAATTTTCGATTTTTCGCGATCTTTTAACAAAATTTTCGAGTTTTTCGCGATCTTTTAACAAAATTTTCGGGCTTTTCGCGATCTTATAACAAAAGTTTCGAGTTTTTCGCGATCTTTTAACAAATTTTCGGGTTTTTCGCGATCTTTTAACAAAATTTTCGGGTTTTTCGCGATCTTCTGACGAAATCTTCGGGTTTTTTTCGATCTTTCCACGAAATTTACAGTTTTTCCCGCGTTTCTTGGACGAAATTTGAGTTTTTCTTTTCGTGATCCTTTGACAAAATTTGCGTTTTTTCCGCGATCCTTTGGCGAAATCTGCGTTTTTTCAGAAAACGATTGGCAAAAAATTTTTTTTGACGACCTTTTGTCGAAATTCGCGTTTTTTTTATAGCCGAATTTTCGGATTGGTGACCGATTTTTTTTTAATTTTCGCAAAATTCGGAACAGAATCACCCCTACAGGATCCTTTGAAGAAATTCGCAATTTTTTGCGATCTTGTCGAAATTTGCGTTTTTTTCACGATCCTTTGCCGAAATTTGCGTTTTTTGCGCGATCCTCTGACGAAATTTGCGCTTTTATTCGAGATCTTTCGTCGAAATTCGGGTTATTTCTCTAGTCTTTGACGAAATACGCGTTTTTTTCTACGACTTTTCGACGAAATTCGCGTTTTTTCCACGATCTTTAGACGAAATTCGCGTTTTTAAAGCGATCCTTTGGCGAAATTACCGATTTTTTTAATGCGAACGATTCTTGAAATTGATATTTTTCGGCAACAATTTGTCGAAGTTCGCGATATTTTCCAGCACTTTTCATTCCTTGAAATTGAATACTTTTTTTTCCATCACTTTTCATTCCTTGAAAATGAATACTTTTTTTTCCAGCACTTTTTCTATTTTTTCCAAAGCGTACGAACCATGTTCTTCTTTCAGTTTAATTTTATTATTTTCTTTTTCTTTTTTCTGTTCATCTAATACTTTTTCCTGTCTCTCTGTCTCTAAACGACGATTATAATTCTTGTAAGCATTTTTAACTGATCATAATAGATCATTCGATAAATCAACATGAGTGACACTATCATAGTCCTCAAGATGAGATTTCACATTTCTCAATCCATTGATTGTGTGAAGAGATAGATTACTTCGGTTGCTCAATAGTCAATTATTTACACTGAAACCTCTTTCGCAATCAGAGTTACCATGAGGTATAGACAATAATGCTTTTATAAGAGTTTGAATGTGCTGGAATTTAGCACTGCCATCTGGTTTTGTCACCGAAAATACCGAGTTCCAGAAACATTGAATGTCTGAGCCTTCAGTTGATGATCCTTCACTAGAAATATTTTCTCTTAGGAGTATAATCCATTCATCGGCCAAAGAAGAAATTGATGATATCGGAATTACATTGGGCAACTCTTTAGCAATTTTTTTTATACATGAAACCGAGGAATCTTCTTTTACAAATGCAGGATGAATACATTTTAGACGTTCTAAAAATTTATTCTCAAGGGGTAAAACTCTTAAAAGATATTTCACCGAGGAAATATAAAAGGATCGTGCACCCATAATGAATTCTTTTCTTCCCTGTTCGTCTAAAAGCTTTAATTCCTTTTCAGTATCTGAACCAACTTCTGGCCTTTTCCAGTGACAACCTTTACTCACATCAAAGTTTTAAAGATCAAAACCAGTTTTGTCCATGAAACTTTTTGTTTGAAGAAATCTACCCATGATAGCTTTAACCAAATTCACCATTTCATCATAAAGCACTGTAATCAAAGAATCTTTACTCTGAAATACCCTTAAAACGTTGGTGAAAAGTGGGCAAACATTTCGCAAAAACAAAGCTTGTGCAAATAAGCTTTTATCATTCATAACTTTCTGAATCTTCTGGTGGCGAATTGATTGCCGTCCTGGTGGTGATAATCCAAAAAATTTCTTTAGAGCTGAAAATTGCTCAATAAACCTTTCCAGTGAAGTTTCAATTGTAAGCCAACGACTTGACACATGCCTAATGAAAATGTGTTCTGGCAAATCCATTTGTTTCTGCAACTCTATGAAATCACAGCTCTGTACAGCTGAATTCTTGAAAAAGTGATAAATATCAATTAGAATACTTTCAATATCAGTGCCAAAAGCATTCAATCCTTCGGAAAAAGCATTATGGATTTTGTGCAGTGAGCACTCGCTTGCATCCACTAAATTGTTGTTCAATGCCAGCAATTTTTTCTTCAATAATTTCATTGTATTAGGTCCATCACTGTAGAAACTAACCATTTTTTGTGAAGATAATTCATGTAGTGACTTCTTAATACTGTCAAAAAGAATATTACTAGTTGCATGCCCTAAATGGAATGATTCTAGATGTTTATTTAATACTTTTTTGTGCACTTCGCTGTAAAAACGTATTAGAACATCAAATTGTTGTACTCTTTTTTTCATGCACAGGGGTCTCATCTACTTGAATGGAATAAAAAGAACCACATTTATTAACTTCTTCAATCAACTTTTCTTTAAGAAATGGTCCAATCCCATCTGAAATAATATATGATAGCTTAGTCCTGGAAACTGAAAATTCACTTGCAAGTTTTGAATCTGGAAACATTTTAGGAAATATTTCACTAGCAGTGTTACTGAAGGAAAATGGAATGTTGCATTTTGCAACTGCTAAAGTAAACAGTGTCTCTGCTACAGCAACCTTATCTTGCTCAGTGAGCTGCTGGCAGTTCTTTTGCATTAAATCCAATCTTTTCTGGACAGATTTTTTTTTTTTTTCATTTGCCCAGAACTATCTCTAATTTTATTACAGTTTTCCACATGTTTTTTTAATTCAGCATGGCGTTTAAGGCGACTTACTCGTGGGGAAGAAACATTGTCGATTCCCATGTTATCCTATGGAGAAAATACTTATCCTTCTTGTTCATTCAATTTTCAAAATTTCGAAAAAAATTTTTTTTCAGCATATAAGTCCGAAAGCTCTTCACAACTCTATAAGCTTAAAATATTTTTAAGATAGTTTTGAGTATTTTTAAATTCGTGTTAAAGATTCGAAAAATCCCAAAAAGCATAATGTGCAGTCTTTATTCGTTTATAACTATAGATTGAAGATAGATATAAAAATTTGGAGCTTATGCAAGCAAAGTTTGATTTGTTTTCTTTTACGTAATTAGGCGACTTTTAAAATTTATTCTAATCAAAACACTGTAATTTTGAATTAAAAATTAGCTATACCTAAAATTTTCTACAGACCTGTCACGTTGTCAACCTCACCTAATTGATTACTTGAGCTCTATGGATATAAAAGGGTCACGATAGGGGTCAAGGGTTGTCGTAGAAAGGGGGGACCTGAGGAGAAATTGTTGCAATTAGAAGTGTATGGATAGGACGCAAAAGTTCTTGTTCCCTAGTTCTTGTAAAAGCATTGGGTTTCAGTTTTGGAATAGTGATTTTGAACAGTAAAGGAATATAGGTAGAACGGAAGTTTTTGTATTTTCTAAAAAGTTCGCCTTCCTCCAAATTTAAGTATAGCTCAGATGGCCCGACACATTAAAATGGCTATAACTAGCGTCGTAATTGCTTTAGCCCCATCAAATTTTCTATAAGTAAACATAATCATTATGAGGGCGTGCACAATCGGTTTTTCGCCATCGCGCCCTCTAATTTTAGTATAAACTAAATATAAGCCTCGACACATTAAAACGGCTTTAATGCGGGCAGTAATTAACGTAACCCGCTAACGTTTTATACGGGTATATATAAATGTTATAGGGGATGGATAAGTTTTTTTCATATCGAAGCCCCATAGAATTTTAGTGCAATTGCAATATAAGGACCAGAAACATTAAAATGGTTAGAACATAGGATCTCTTTAACACAAATAACCCACATTTTATACGCATGTACATAATTATAAAAGGGAACTTGGTCGCTTCATCGAAGCTCCAAACATTTTTTACCATAAATTAAATATAAGATCCGGCACATTCAAACGGTTACAATATGGGCCCAAAGGGATGTAGCCTCGCCATTTTTATATGGGTAAACATAATAATTTTAAAAGAAGGATTTTTAGAGGATTTTTCATCGAAGGCCTCGCCCATAAATTTTGGAATAAATTAAGTATAAGAGCCCGACCCATGAAAACTGATATAATTTTGATCTCTAATTGAAAAAACATACTCAAATTTTATACGACAATACATAATTATTGTAAGGGACTTTGTCGTTAAGCCCCAAAATTTTAGCATAAAATAAATATTAAGGCCCGACACATTCAAACAGCTATAACTCGGAGTCTAATTGATGCAGCCTGTTCATTTATTGTATGAGTAAATATAATTATTATAAGAAAGGATTTTGTTTAGTTTTTTTATTCCTTCCAAATTTTAGTGTAATTAGATATTAGAATTATAAGGTCCCGACATATTAAAATTACTATAACTTGATCTTTAAATAGCGTAACCAGCCCAAATTTTTTACGCGTATATTTGCATACATAATTATTAAGAGGGGACTTTATTGATTTTTATCAAAGACACCCCCCCTCCCCCAATTTTAGTAAATTTTTTTTAATGTCATCCTTTGCATTTGCTCAAAGACATTATTTCGCTATTTAGATCTGCTGATTACGAAAGATTATCCATAAGCTATTGCGGTGCTAAAGTGAAATCTGTCAATTAAATGGCAGATCTATGTTTATATACAGTCAAAAATTTTGTGATAATAAACCATTTTAACAAATGAAATCAATTATGATACCATAAAATAAATATATATTTCTTTTCCTTTATTTTTTCTTTTCTTTTTAATATATTTTTAATGTTGCCATTATATTGTTTTATGCATGCCTTACACATTTAAAAATTTAATCATTTTTGTAAAATATCTTTCTTTTTCTAATAAATATTTTTATTTTTCCTTTTTTGCGGGAGGGAGATGGTATTTATAAAAGCACAAAATATTAGATCTGATCTCAAACTAACTTTAAGTAACTTATTTAAAATGCTAATATAACATCCGTTTGGTAAGCGTTTTACTAAATATTTTCATTACTGTTAATTTTTAAAATTTGGTAACATTTTACTAATATTTATTATTCAAAGGGAAAAAAATTAAATAGCAGTTAGTTGTGCTTTGTCTTGTTTTATATTAACTAGCAAGGATGACCGAGCTAAGCTCGGTCAAAATTAGTCTAGTGTTCAATCCGATATTTTATTCTCACTATACCATTCTTGCTGTTTAGATACAATTGGCATGACCCTGAGACATATGACACAAAATGACCCACTAACCGAATTTTTTCGAACATGCGACCTAACCACTGCTCTTCTCGAACCCCAAAACGATAGAATACAAAATTTAGTCAAAATCGTTAAATTCCTTTTATAGATAAAATTAGCTTGGCCCATGGTAACTCAAAAGGGACCCACTAATCTAAATTTGCGAACATGTGACCTATTGCTATCCCAATGGTTTTCTCGTGCTGGGAAACGGTGTAATAAATTTTTTTGTCAAAATTCTTACAGCCGATTTTTAGATACAATTAGCTTGACCCACTAATCGAATTTTCTCAAACATATGACTTAGCTCAATGGTCTGATGCTCAGAAACGATGTAATGCAAAATTTTGTCAAAATGTTTTGAGCCGTTTTTTTTTATTATTATTATTTTTTTTTAGATACAATTAGCTTGACACACAGTCAGTGGCTCCAACTTATATGGGCTCGTGGGGCTCGGGCCCACCCAATAATTTGCTTTCCTAGTCCCATAAATTTGCTCCCCCCCCCCCTTTTTTTCACAATATACATTTATATTTTGAAATCTCGGAAACAAAATTTCTTTTATTGACGTTCCAAACATCATTTTGTTTTTTAAATAGTTGTGATAGCCATAGCGGATACACAAGAGCAAGCACTAAATGTGTCCAACACATATAAAAATTTCCCATATATTTAATTAGTGAGTATGAAGCAGTCAATGAACATTATCCATTTTAATGATATTCAAAAAGCTCTTAAATGATTGAAATGTTTTTCTTGCATTTTTAATTTGTAATCATATTTATGGTATAGTAATTATTAATTATAGTAAATATTAATCACAGGGATGAGAATTCTTCGTCCCAAATGACTACCTGCTACCACTAAATTTTATGGTATTTCTCGCCTTATTTAATGACAGAATTTCTGAGATTTAATAAAGAAAGGGATACTATTAAAATTTAGGAGTGAAAATGGGCAAAATCGAGTAATGGGCGAAATCGGACCAAGGAGATGGAAATAGGGAGGGGTTTTGTAAAAACTGAAAAAAAAAAAAACCCATAACTTCTTAATTTTTGTACATATCGAATCGGTTTAAAGTTTTTATTACTTATAAAAATAGGGCCAAAAATTTATGTATCACAGATTTCTGATAAAATTAAAAATGGGCTCAAGAAGCGCAAAAAATAGGGTTTTTGGTAGAAAAAAATTCATAACTTCATCTATTCCAAAGATATTAAATCCAATTAAATTTACTATAAATCTTCTTAATATTATCTACAACTTTTATACTGACAAGTTTTTGATAGGACCAATTCGTATCGCAAAAAAATTAAAAACGGAAATAAAAAGGGGGGGGGGGGGAATTCATAACTTCGTCAATTCACAAAATATAAAATTCGCATAAATTTATTATATTAAATATATAAACAAATTTAAAATATACAGAGGTTGAAGTAAAAAATATCGTATTACTCAAATCAAAATTGCTTATTTTCCGAGTCATTTTTAAATTCATTTTTGCTTTCAAACGCATCCAATTGGTAGATTATCTTATTCAGAAACTATATAATGTGCCTTAAAGGTCGATCTTTTGATAGAGGCAGAATATATTTTAAAAAATGATGTCAAAGTGGGCATTTTGAACCGAATTTCTCAAAGCGACAGTGTTGGAAACGAAAAATATTGTCCTACTTAGAAAATAATTGTTTAAAAATGAAGTTTTAATTAATTGAGAGAAAAATAAAAGCACAGGTCGCATACATATCTCTTCAAAAATTACGTCAGCAAGTTTCATATTTTTTCTTTTAAAAATGAATTTGAAAATGTGCCAAAAAATTTCGAGTTGTTGAGCATGGAAAAGTATTTTTTTGAATACCGACTTAAAATGATTCTAATAAAACCAATTCTTATATGAAAATGAAATAAAAACTCGTCAAAAGTGGCCAGATAAAATTGTTAAAGTGGGTTAATCTCTAATCATAATTTAGTTTTTGTTGTTGAAACCTGCGCCTTTAGGCCGAGCCGGCAGAGATTTTTTTCATTTTAGATACAATTAGCTTGACCCACAGTGACCGAAAATGACCCAATAATTGATTTTTCTCGAATATGTGACTTAGCCCAATGGTCATCTTCTGCCCAGAAGCGGTATACAGGGCCGGCCCAAGGACATTTTGGCGCCCGTACATACTATTACTACTTAAGATATTAATTTAAAGTGTTTCAAAAACAGATAAAAGGTTCTAAATTTAATCCCATTTTTGAGTTTGTAATTGGCAAATTGTAAAATCAGGGAAATTTCAATTTTGCAGTAATTATCAGTTTTAATGTATAACATTACAATGCAAAAGTTTCCTGGATTTCGTTGTACTGGTGCCTACGCGAGAAATAAGCAAACCATCCCAAGGAAAATCTTCAAGCATTCCGAATTTACATTTTAGCGCCGCACTGATATTGGATAATGAAAGTGACATAAAATCATAGGTGTAGAACATTATAAAAAAATCAACTTATCGGGCACTAAAGGGGAAAAAAAAAGTTATTTTAATGGTAATGTATTAAATGAAAGATTTTTTTCAAAATGATTACAGAATAAAATTTATATGCAGATAAATTATAAAAAAAAAATAATAATAATAGGCTCCAGTTTCACAATTCTGCATTGTCTAGCTTATATTAATTTATTCATCGAGCTCTTTGCTCCTGTTAACGAGAAACCAAGGTAAAGTAATCTTACTATCAATTTCTGTTTAGTAGATTTACAAATAATAAAGTGCATGTCATGGCCGCTGGTGGGCGGGAGGGGGGGCTGTAAAATTTACTTTTTTTGCTTAACACTAAAACTACCGCGAGCCTTTATTTTGACTGATATCATATGAATAAGTTTCGGTTCAAACCAGAAATTTGATTATGAGAGAGTTTAAAAGATACAAAGAAGAAAATCGTTAAATAATAAAGTTAAACTGTTTTAAATCAAAATTCTGGTGCGAAATATTTTTATAAAACATGATTCAAATTTCCGCTAGTTCTAGTATTAATTTTAAATAATAAATCACTAAGAGAAAAATTGCGCTTGGCCATAAGTCTGCATATAATAAAGGCTTAGAACAATATTATCTCAAAGAAACCCCAAAGCAGAATTCTTTCTTCCAGTATCCAGGTGCAAATTATTTCACATAATAATGAAGAATCTCTGTAATAGTGAATAGAATTCCCTTTCGGTTTAGAAAAACTTTTACTCAACATCAAATACATAGTCTGATTCGAAAAAACTCTTTTTTTTAATTTAAATTTTAGTTAAATTTCCAGCAATTTTTTATTAGCTCAGGCTATCAAAGCCTGAGAGCTAATGTGCCCGCCGGCTCTGTATGTACGTATGTATGTAACGCGATAACTCTTGATAGAAACATCCGATTTGCTTTTAAAAAAATTTCTAGGCTCATTCTGGTAAGGCGCTTTTCTGATTAGTTTTTGGGGTTCATTGGTTAAGTATAAAGAGGGCTAACACGCCTCCTTAACTTAGATAAATGGGTTTTTCATGCAGAATTATCAGATTTTTTCAAATTTGGTATACCGGTTAATTGTGATAAGAAGCTTCCCTGGTTAGATTTGAAGGTTCATTGTTTAAGTCTAAAGGGAGGAACGGAGGATAATAGCCCCCTTAATTTAGATAAATGGGTTTTTCTGTCCGATTTCCTTCAAATTTGGTATGCCGGTTTATTCTGATAAGGCGCTTCCCTGATTAGATTTAGAAGTTCATTGGTTAAATATAAAGGGGGGGGGGGTTAACCCCTTAATTTAGATAAATGGGGTTTTCGATCAGATTTGCTTTAAATTTGGTATACCGGTTTATTTCGATAAGGCGTTTCCCTGGTGACATTTGGAGGCTCATTGGTTAACTATAAAGAAAGCGGTCTAATCCCTCTCCCTTATTTTATTTTTTGAGGGGCATTATTCTTTGAAATAAGAGATATACAATTAGTGTAAATAGCCTGTGAGCTCAATACCATCAGTTTAACTGGGCACTGTTCTTTTTTATTTTTAAATTAACAATATTTGCTTAAAATTTCAGTTATTTTAATCTCAGTATAACGAAATATTTATTGTATAATGGTCCAAAGACTATATTCCACTAATAAATAATCATTAAGGATGAATGAAACAGTGCATCATTATAACGCAATTATATATTTTTATAACGTTATTTTTTACTGACTTTCCTCTCAGTGTTCCTTTCAGACCACTTTTCGGAAAACTGGGGCAATACATAAATTCGAAGAATATGGCAAGGGCGCAGGCTGAACGAAATCCCTGAAATGGGAAGATTTTGGAACAAATGAGTGCCTGTAGCAAAAATAGAAATGGTTTAATCTCTTTACGTCAACTGAGCTCCGACCGCCCCCCTCCTTTCTGTTTAAGATGATAAATATTGGAATAATTAAACACTAAAACAATTGTATGCTCGAAAATTTTCTCGAGTAGAGGGAGGGGGGGGGGGAAGGCACTACCTTCCACGATATGTGCCTGAAAGAAACACTGGTTCCGATCTAGCCTAACATATGTATAAGGAAAAAAAATGCAGAATATAGAATAATTTTTATCGGTGCTCTAATAGGCGCCCTTTCATCCGTTTGGCGCCCGTGCGGTGGCACACTTCGCACACGCCTTAGGCCGCCCCTGGCGGTATATTACAAAATTTTGTCAAAATGTTTTGAGGCTTTTTTTAGATTCAATTAGCTTGAAACCTGTCCCATTGTGACCCAAAATGACCCAGTAATCGAATTTTCTTGAACATACGACATAGCCCAATGGTATTCTCGTGCCCAAAAACGATAGAAAACAAAATTTCGTCAAAATCGTTAGATCGTTATGACGAAATTCTCAATTTTTTTCGCGGCAAATATCAACGCATTTTTTTAAAAATAATTCTACGAGAAAAAAAAAAACAAGAATAGCGGAAATCCTCCAAAAAGCGAAAAAGTGGCATCTTTCGTGTTTAAAACCTTCAACGCGCAGTATTATTTCTTTCAAGTTTGTAATACTAATTACTACAAGTAATATATCAAATAGTTTCGGAGTTCCCTGACATTTGGTATTTTAACCCCTTCGCGACGGGAGCCTTTTACGAAATGTTTATTACTTTGCTACCGGTTTTAAAAAACAGAAGTTTGTGCCTATTCAAATCGGAAAAATGCTTGGATTAAATAAGGCAAATTTTATAGTAAAATTTTACTGGTGAGGATAAACGAGGATCCTTAGGCCTATTTCCGGCACGTATACGTGTCGCTCTTCCCCAAGTGATTAAACCATCTATCTAAGATAATTAAAATATTGATCTTGAGATAACTAATTGTTCAATTTACTTAAAAAGAACTATTTTGTTTCATTTATATGCTTTCATTAAATTCTGCTTCTAAATACAGTCATTAAAAACAGTTATAACTATTAATTTTTGTGGGGTGTCTAATACTGGAACAGATAGTATCCATTACTGAAACAGAGGGTGTTCATTACTGTAATTTTAGGTATTTGATATATTTCTGTTATTTACAATCAAAGTTTGATTAATATACTGGGAAATGAGATTATGAGAATGATAAATATTGTTGATAGAATTATATAATATTGAAAAAACTAGAATATAACAATTAACTATTAATTAAAAAATAGTTTTTAAAGAAATTCCTTAAGTCCATTACTGGGCATATCTGCCCAATATTAAAATAATAATAATAAGCTAGTATTTTTAATAGAAATGCTCTTTATTTACTGAAAACAATAAAAGTTTCGAAGACAGAGCTTGTCTATAAAGGAAAGTAGCGTCAAAGCGGTTCTCAGAAACATATTGTTCCCCGCTCAGCATATCGAAATACTTGCTGACATTTATAGAGTTATTTTAATACATAAAAGCATAAAATTGGTAGCCATGGCGGTTGAAATTCTATGAAATTGAATAGCGTTTTTCTTTTTTCGATGAATTCGTTTTGAAAAAACCCATTTTTACAGTATATCTTGAAAAATCCTTTCCATTTAAAGGAAAAGCCGCTAATCAATTTGTTAATTTCTAATCAAGAACACCTGTTGGATTTGTGCGTTTAACAAAGAAAAATCATTTAGGCAAGTATCACAAAGTAACTAGTGTGAATTTGAGAACAGCTTATACGATAATTATTACCAAATAATAATAAATGAATAATAAAAGACTAAATGACTAATTAATTAAAAATAAATCATTCAATTCAGAATAAGGGGAGGGGGGGGGATAAGCGGAGATAAAAAAAAAAAAACTTAATGTAAAACGAAACCCATCTATACCGAAATCGTCTATAACACACCTATGTATAATGAGATATTTTTTTAAATGGATAAACATAAATATTTGTTATTAATAAAAATAAATTATAAATGAATGGGTGAACGTTTAATTAAATATTATTAATAGAAATGCTCATAATTTACTGGGCACAGTAACGCTTTTTAAAACAAAATATTTATGTAACAGAATATTTCTGTGAAATGTTAAATAAGTAAAAAGTAATAAAATGCAACAATAAAATAAATAACTGACCAATTAAATTAATAAAAGCTAATTAAAAAAAGTTATATTTCATAGAAATATTCAACCATTCCTTAAATGCAGCTACAACTAATATTTTATTTTCCTACAATCTTCTGTTCTTTTTACTGTAATTTTAATCATTTAAATGCATAATTAACACTGTATCTACCTAATTAAAATCTAAAAAGGAAAACAAACACATCTTGTCTCCCTATTAGTTGGATTCATGTTTTACACTCCTTTTTTTGAAATACATGCATGGAAATTTTATTATTCTCTTGGTCAAAATTTAACGTTTTCAGTAAATGAGCGATTTTTAGGATCACATGTGGGGAGGGTCACGGACTTTGTTGGTAAATTTTGAGTCACTCGCGAGGAATCTACGTAGACTTCTCTTATTTCTTCTCTAAGTTGTGGACAGGCTGTCATCTGTGGTCAGATCTCTCCCTCCCCCCTACTTTTTTGTGAAGTTCCAAAACATTCAACCTAAAAGCGATAACGCGCCAAAAATATCATCGGTCAGTCCCTTGCGTTGATCTGTACCCCCTGGTGTGGATAGACATAAATCTTACACGCCCACAAAATGTTTAGCTTTTGTGAGACAGGGGGCGCTCGTTGAAAATAAGAGTTCAAAATATTTTCGTAAGCCGCCTTAATAGCACTCACACCATGTTGGTTGCACTTTATTATCATGTCACATATAGTGCATAACCCTTCTTCTGGTTTGAAACCAGATGTACACCAATCAGATATTAGATCATTGTTGCAATCTCGCTGCTTTAAAATATCTGGATTAAGGCGAGTGCATCTTTCTGGAAAGAAAAAAAAAACAATAAGCATGCTGTCAGATAAATGGAAAATACTACTCTAAGCAATGATAGATGTAAGGGACGGTGGTTGGGGGGTGGGGGGTGCTAAGCAACCAAATCTACCTTTGAAGACTCAATACATAAACAGTATTCAGCAGTCCAGTGCAACCAACATGTTTGGGGTTTACAGCCTTCCCCTCCAAAGAAACTCTAAATTTAAAAGTTAAAGTTATATAAGCAATAAAGTCAGTCAAAATTTCTGGGGCAGGGTGAACCACCAAATCCCCCTTGACTATAGCCTTGTATTGGGGCGGGGGGGGGGGGGGGGGGGAGGGGGGGGGGGGGTAAGGAATTTCAGGGAGGGGTATTGCAGGATGACAGGTCAGAAATATCTTTAGAAATAAAAAAGTTTATGGTTTGATCAATGGGAGAAGGTGGAAATTTCAGAAAAAATTAATATTTAATCCAAAAGTCTAAGAATCTAATAGTATTTCTTTTATTTTTCTATTAATTTGATAGATTTTGAGTTGTATTAGATTGCTACTGAATAACCAGCGATCATCATATCCCGAAAATTTGTTCAAAACAATTTTACTGCATTTTCAGATAGATTCTTTAAGAGGACAGGCATGAGATTGCAAAAAGATAAAATAAGAAAAGGCACATGAAATGGGAAAATGATAAATTATTTAAAATAGCGCACCTGTAAGACAATTGAATTAATATGATTATTTTATTTGCAATAAAATAGACAATATTTTTGTTTAAATGCTGCTTTATTTGGGGGTGGGGGGTGGGGGAAGAGAGAATCAAATTAATAATTTATACAAATACTATAATTCTGAAATGAAAATTTTTATTTTTAGTTCATAATTCTGATGTGCAATGTTTTACACAGCAATCTTAGCTAGTTGTCCAATTCAAATTTTAACATGCTTTCACTCAAACCATCACTTAATAAACATGGCTAGCTAATGTTTAACCTGCTATTCAGCAAAAGAAAAGCTGGTGAAAAATAATGTTGCACCAATTTTTTTCGCGCTCCTTTGACTAAATTCGCGTTTTTTAGCTATCCTTTGAAGTAATTCGCGTTTTTTAGCTATCCTTTGACGAAATTCGCGATCCTTTGACGAAATTCGCATTTTACCCGCACGATCCTTTGACAGAATTCGCGTTTTCCCGCAAACTTTTGACGAAATTCTCAGTTTTTCCGCGATCTTTTGAAAAATTTCGGAGTTTTTCCGCGATCCTTTGAAGAAATTCACGTTTTTCTGTGACCTTTTGACGAAATTCGCACTTTACCCTCATAATCCTTTGACAGAATTCGCGGTTTTTCCTCGATCTTTTGAAGAAATTCGGAGTTTTTCCGCGATCCTTTGAAGAAATTCACGTTTTTCTGTGACCTTTTGACGAAATTCGCACTTCACTCTCATGATCCTTTGACAGAATTCGCGTTTTCCCGCAAACTTTTGACGAAATTCGCGGTTTTTCCGCGATCTTTTCAAAAAATTCGAAGTTTTTCCGCGATCCTTTGTCGAAATTCACGTTTTTCTGTGACCTTTTGACGAAATTCGCGGTTTTTTCACGATCTTTTGAAGAAATTCGGAGTTTTTCCGCGATCTTTTCAAAAAATTCGAAGTTTTTCCGCGATCCTTTGACGAAATTCACGTTTTTCTGTGACCTTTTGACGAAATTCGCGGTTTTTCCGAGATCTTTTGAAGAAATTCGCGTTTTTTCCGCGATCCTTTGACGAAATTCACGTTTTTCTGTGACCTTTTGATGAAATTCGCATTTTACACTCATGATCCATTGACAGAATTCGCGCTTTCCCGCAATCTTTTGACGAAATTCGCGGTTTTTCAGCGATCTTTTGAAGAAATTCGGAGTTTTTCCGCGATTCTTTGACGAAATTTGCATTGTTTCGCAGCCCTTTGAAGAAATTTACGTTTCTTTTGCGATACTTTAACGAAATTTGCTTTTTTTCTGCGATCCTTTTCGAAATTGACTATTTTTGCAAACGATTGACGAATTTTTTTTTTCGGCGGCCATTTTTTGAAATTAGTATTTTTTTTATGTCGAATTTTCGGACCGATTTTTAAATTTTTGGAACAAATCACCCCTGCGAGAAACAAACGACAAAAATCGGAAAAAAGCGAAAAATAGTGGATCCTCGGAAGAAAGCGCAAGCCCCCCTTCCGTCGCCACCAACACTACAAATGAACATTGTTTTTGTCAAATATTTAACATTTTTACAAAATTATACTTTCATTTTAACACATTTAGAGATTAAACTGCATCAAATTTTCGAATGAAAATGGCACAGAAAAATGAAAAAGTTGTAAAATCGCAAATATGCGGACGACCCTCATGCAGATTTTTAATATATATATATAAACGTAGCAAGGCTTTTTTTTTTCCCCCCCCGAAAGATCACCATCCATATGGGCGCGAAGGGTTCAGGGTCCCGTATGTATTATGATCGCGCCGCTTTATAACAATCGCCGTATTAACTATTTATGGACGCTCACGATGTACATACGCTTTGCGAACAGTAAATTATAAAATAATATAGAAAACAGTTATGTTAAATGAATAAAAAGAACATCTGAAGTATGAAAAGAATATCTCAAAAACAGAACACCAATGCGTACGGCGACTAAATAATAAAAATCTGCATGAATTTTCATGCAGAGGAAAAGAAATCGAACGGTGTTTTCTTTTTTATTGTTAAAGTGAATTATTTTTCTGAAAATACTGTAAAATTCTTATTTTGCCATATTATTCTCAGCCTAACCAAACTCCTATTTTACATATTATATTGAATAAATTATTATATTAAGCTTGCTCTGAACATTTTTTTTAAAGTTTTCTAATAACTCACATCATAAAACTATTAAATTTGCTGTAAAAATAATTAGACTTACCTGATTGCTTGCCATGTAGAGACATCGCAGCTTCGGTTTTGGTTTTTAAATCACAGATAGAATCTCATTGTTCGACTAAGATTAGTAGGATTCCACACATGCGCCGCCAAGAGGTGTGACGTCGGATATGTAGAGAGAATCCCATTGTTCTTTCCGGCAGAAGACAATTCCAACACGTTTCCTTTTTCACCGTCAAGAGGGTGTCGTTTTTTGGCGGCGATCGCTTAATTGGCAACTTTCAGATTTCTTTCTCTCATCCGGAGTGAAGTTCCGAGATTTTAGCGGGAGAAAAATCGGGAAGTCTGCGGGTGCGACCGACTCTCCCATACTGAGAGTACGCCAAGCAAATCCGCTGCCAACTTTTTGCCGAAGAGAGGAAGAAAAAAATCACATAAAGGCCCGGATTTTAATGTATTTCTAGGGGGAAATTTACCACCTGGAAAAAGTTAAAAATGGAATTTGTTTTTGTTTCTCGGATCGACGAAATCGTGCTAAATTTCATTTTGGTACTTAACTACGTTTTGGCGCAAATTTAAGGAAAAACGCTATTTCGGCGCAGACATGCGCAGCAATTGTATTTCTGCGCAGATATGCGCAGCACTTGCATCCCTGTATACATTTGTTTATGTGATTTTCACTTATGTTTTTAGTAAGATATAGAATACCTCAATTTTAAAAACAGTCCACTCCACTTAAAATATAGTACTTGATACAATTCTATTGTCATATTTTAATTTATTAGGAGTGAATTCTATATGGATAAACCATTATTTTTCCACGGAGGATTTTGTTGCCGGTAATTGGTAATGTTTGATAACAAAATAACGAACATTACTAGTTGGATGTGTCAATCTCAAAACTTTCTTCTATCTCATACATGTTACATACTTGCCAATCTCCTGCATTTTTTAAATCAACAAAACATACTTTAAACCAGAAAATTTTATTTAATAAATGAAAGCATGTAGTTTTTGAGTAACTACCACATCGAAGGAAGAAACATTTGATTTAATAAGTTTTCTGGTTGAAAGTATGTTTCTTCTTTTAAAAAAATTTTGGGAGGTTGGCAAGTATGATGTTAATACTTAAAAATTCGCTATCACAGTGCCAAAATTAAATGACAATCTATGCCCATCCTGAAGATTCTAAAGATATGAAATTCTGTGTATTAAATTCTTCATATATGGCTATTGCTATCATGTAAATCCTGAAAACTGAAGAATAGAAACACCACCTGTTGGGCGATTTGCACCAAAACCTAATCAGCAATAACTTATGTCAACGTCTAACTGATTCTGAAGTTTGATGAAAAGCTGTGCATTAGTTTTTGAGATAGAACTATTGAAAAAAATAGTGAAAAATTCTGCATAGCAGCGCCTCCTGTTGGGCGATTTACACCAAAAACTAATCAGCACCAATTTATATCAGGAACTGGGACTAACTGAATCTGAAGTTTGATGAAAATCCGTGCATTAGTTTTTGAGATAGAGCTATTAAGAGAATAGTGAAAAGTGCAGCATAGCAACACGACCTGTTGGGTGATTTTTACCAAAAACTAATCAGCACCAATTTATATCAGGGATTAACTGAATTTGAAGTTTGATGAAAATTCTCGCATTAGTTCTTGAGATAGAGCAATTGCAGAAAAAATGTAGACCCGTTGGATGATTTACAGAAAAAATTAAACCAGCAGCAAATTTATATCGACTAACTGAATCTGAAGTTATATGAAAATTCATGCATTAGCTCTTAAGATAGAGCCATTGCAGGAATAAAAAAAAAATAAAAATGCAGGATAGGGGCTGTGCAAATATAACGTTATCAACTTTTTGGTAATTTTGGACCCCCTCCCCCCCTTACGATATCATACGTTATCATTCCTTGCACCCCCCCCCCCCCCCCCTCCATAATGATATCGTTATCAATGTCTAATTTTTTTTCTTTTGTTTCGAGTGATATATAACTATGATTACATTTATTTGTTGCATACTTTATAGATTCAAAAGAAGTCAATAAAATACCACTTTATATATATGAAGTAACTTTATGTCAAGTAACACATAAAAGAAATAGTTACTATTTGAAAGTATTTAATAATATATATTTGTTACATAATGCATTCAACAGTATTGACATCTTCTTGCGCTTGCCCCCGCATAGGGGGGGGGGGGGCAGACAGAACTTCTTATTAACATTCTTTCTCTTTTATTTACTAGCACACACAAGTATCATTTCAACATACTTCGCATATGGTTTCCCGAACAGCGTATTATATATGCATACACATATGACAGAAGAATAGAAATGGCAATAGTTTAATTCCAAAATTTGGAATACCTTAATAGTTTTATAATCATTTAATGATTTTAATAATAACTTTGTAATTTCATAAAAACAGATAATAGACTAAAAAAAGATAACATATTGTTTTGATGTAAAGACAAAGTTATAAATAAAATGAGAAAATTTGGATTGTATCAAAAATGATAACAATATCAAAAGACAACCCCCCCCCTCCCCTAGAGATATCTAACGATATCATGTGACAAACCCCCCCTCCCCCCCTAAAATGATAACGTTATATATGCATAGCTCCATAGCAGCGTCACCTGTTGGGCAATTTACACCAAAAAGTAATCAACATCAAACTATCAGGGACCAACTGAATCTGAAATTTGATGAAAGTCTGTGAATTATAGCTATTGCAGAACTCATGAAAAATGCAGCATAGCAGCACCACCTGTTGGGCGATTTACACCAAAAGAAATCAGGGACTAACTTAATCTAAAATTTTGTGCATTAGTTTTTGAGATAGAGCGTCCACAAAATTTTTGTCACATACATACAGATAGAGATTTTCTAAAAATAGTCAAATCCTGTTCATGACCTTCTAAAACATCTAAATCCGTCGAAAACCAGAAGTTGAAAATTTTCACATATCCAATACTTTCATCTTGTAATGATAGAAGAAAGTAACAAGATATTCACAATTGAAACTTTATGAAAATTAAATGTGTTCTACTTTGAAGGGATATGATGTTAAAAGTTAGCTAACAATTTAAAAACAAGTGGTCATTGCGACTTTGTTCATTATAGTATTGAAAATGCATACACAAACACTCCAAAAAAAAGAGGGGCTATCAACACTCCTTTGGATGATGATAAAGTCACCAGGCTGACATATCTAAGCCAGTTTTAATTCATTTTAATTTCATAAGCACTTAAAATGAATTACATCTGTCTTGAATATGCTTCATTGCATAAAATTCTAAAATAGATTAAACACTCTTACTTACAACTAGTGGTGTATCCAGTATTTATTATCATTATTATTTTTTTTGGAGGGGGGGGGGGGGCAGCAGCTGTAGAATCCTAAGACCCACTCCCACAACAGGAATAAGCGGAAATGTGTTCTTTCATTTAAGAAAACGTCATTGTAGCTTAATAAAGTCTATAAACTGCACCCCCCCCCCCCACCAAAAAAAAAAAAAAAAATGTAAATTCTGCCTGCAGTTCTTGTTTATCAAAAAATATTGCTTGAGAGAATCTCAAATAAATACTTATATCATCTTTTTTTTCTTTTTAACCATTTGGAAAAATGGTTATTGTCCTCATCAGGGAGGGTAGGAAATCAAAAACATATCTGAAGCTTTTTATTAGTTGAATCCGTATTTTATTCGTTTTCTGATTGGTCTATACCAGGGTTATAGTCGCGTGCCAATTTTTTTCAAAAAATATTTTACATGACCTTGACGTGCCGACTAGAAAACAAATTTAGTGGATTGAAAAATAATGAATCAAAACTACTTGAAAATTACTCATTAAGATTTTTACTAACATACATGCAAGTATTACACTGAAATAATTATAGAAACATTTATATTTTAGAGATTAATTAAAAAAAAATTATGTGATTGCGTTGTATCTTGGATGAAAAATAATTAATATCATTTTAATGCTCAGTTAATTTTAACAGAATGCAAACTAAAATGGATTTATCTGGCAACTGCTCTCTCGATTTGATTTTTTATATTATTCATTTGAGAAAATAATGACTCACAGGCATAAATAATGGGAAAAATTATTAAAATGAAAAAAAGGCAGTTTATATTTAAATAGTTCTCAAATTAATTTTCAAGTTGCCACAATTTATCATCGGTATTTTTATTAATACATATAATAATCTTTCCTTTTTGGTAGTTTTCAAATATTTTTTTTGTTTGATAAATTTTTGAACTATATTGAATAAGATTAAAATTCTTCTATTTCCAATTAAACGAATTTAGAATTAAATCAGGTCGTCTAAATTCGTATATTTTGTGTAAAATCACTGTATCCTGATTTAGAGACATAATCAATGCAATGTTGTGCCAAAATTATTCTTTCGCGTGTCAAAAGTGGCACGCGTGCCATGGGTTCGCCGACCCTGGTCTATACAGTAGTCTGTATTTTTCCTTTACTTTCAACAGAGATGGATACTTCTGTTGCCACTATGGCAAAAAAAACTACAAAAAAAAAAAAATTAATAACTCAGAAACAAATTGAGATACAGCTTTCAAACAAATTACATTTAAAATTATATTTCTTTCTGTATACGACGGTGTAAAAAGTAATATTGTGGGTTGTTTAGAAGTTTAAGAATGAAATTTCATTTAAAATTGGTCCAGGAATATTAATGTTTAATCCATGGCGTACATAATGTATGACCAGCTCCGCAGAAGTTAAAAAATTTACAGTAC
Organism: Maratus speciosus; assembly: GCA_963932465.1. NCBI lineage: Eukaryota > Metazoa > Arthropoda > Arachnida > Araneae > Salticidae > Maratus > Maratus speciosus. The sequence continues at coordinate 570,663,575 of OZ010795.1, read as the reverse complement.
CGAAAAATGTAATCCATGACGTACGTAATGTATGATCAACTCCGTGTGATTTTTTATGTCTTAAATTTTAGTCTTCAAAAAAATCATTTTCCAAATGGTCGTTGTAATTTGTTAAATTACATTTTTTATTTTATTTTTTCCCCCAGGCCATTTTTCCAGAACCCACAGATTTAAACGGCCCTAAAATTTCTGGCATTTCAAATGAATTTTATTGTAAACAATCTTAATGGAATAATAAAAAAAAATACATATATAGCTTCATTATATAACTTATGTAAGTTAAGATTATCAATGACATCATAAGTGTTTTTATAATTTTTCTACACATCTTAAAGTTTATCATGTGCACCCAAAACATTTCTGATTCTTTATATGTGTTTTAAACTTTTAGATGTTTGTTTTTATTTTATGACTATCTTATTTATAAAATCATATTTTCTTTGGGATGTGTAAGTTTTTAATGCAGCATTAATCCATGTTTATTCAACCCCATACTTGTGTCTACCAAGTTATTTTTTATAAAGAAATTTCAAAAACAATAATCCAACTTCAGTTCACAATGTTATTCAGAAAAACATAGTTATATTCATACACTTCTTTTTCACAATATTTGTAAAAATGTGATAAATTAAGATCTAAAATGTTTTCTGTAGCCAGGGCTTAAAATTTGATGGTCAGACTCAGTTTAGCATAAACAAACTTTCTTTGTTTAATGTTTTTTTTAATACAGTTGAAGATCTTTATATCGCAGTTGTATATAACACAATTCTCACACAACTTCTCAGATGTAAACAATGATTTTTGCAGCTTAAAAGCATCTGCATTGTAAAATATTGCTACTCTCTAGATGACTAAATTTGATACTTTAGTTCAACTTTATCTCCTAATTTAAGATCTTTTTAATAAAAAAAAATTCTATTATTACAATAAAAGTTTTTGAAAATGTCTAATATAAGAGATGGTTGTGTCAGTTATATTTGGATCATGTTTATAAAGTAAATTTAATAATGTCTGACCTATATTATGCAAAAATTTATAATTTGGGTAATTCTTGGTAACAAGGATTGCTGTATAAAGATGTATTTTGATATGTTTTAGACATATTTGGCCATGTTTACAAGAAGAATTTAATGATGTGATCCATATAACGCACAACTTTGTGTTTTTTTAGGTTTGCATTAAAAAGATCTTCTACAGTAACAACAGTTATCTTTGTAGCCCCATCAGCCTCCCCACCTAACTTGGATACACCCATGTTCACAACTTTTCCAGTTAAATAATGAAAAAATTAGCAACTGTGAATGAATCGGACTGCCAGAAATAAGCTCTTACGAGGGTAAAAGCTCAGTATTCTGACAGATATCTATAGCAACTGAATAAACATTTCTTTAATAAATTTCAAAATATTTTGTATTGAAGTATTACTTTAGAAATAAAGCACCACGCTGCAGTAAAATCTTCTTCAAATATCTGTTGCAATAATTCTAGACATAATTTTCCTTAGAACAGGTACAGGCGACAATCTCTATATAATAAAACGCAGGTGGGGCAAACATATCAATCTTACCAGTCTCCGTTAAGCTGTCCCACCCCTGATGCGTGACGTCAGCTGCAGGTAATCAGAAGAAAAACAGCAATAAGCGTGAAGAACACTTTAACAATGCTTCCTCTTCGTTCTTTCGGATGGGGTTCAACCCGAGATACCTATTTATTAATCAATATGCATATAAAAAAATTTGGAGGGGGGAGGGGGGGGGGGGGTAAACGATAAAAATACAATTTCAAAGTGTTAAAAAACAGTATTATTTCAATAGTTGCAGCAAACTTTAATTACATAGTTTTGTTGCATATTTGTTAAATTTTTGTTTTATTAAGAAATCTTAATTTTTTTTATAGTATATTAGGCAGAAAACCCGGTTTACCCAGAAATATTGTAAATGCTAATTGTGTGTTTATTAGAACATAAACTAGCCGAACTTTGCTCATCTAAACACTTCCATATTGTCAATTATTTTTTATCAGTTTTTCAAATTTTAAGTGAAAAACACAATTTTTACCCACCGTCCTAGGACGGGCATTAACACTAGTAATTATATATTTCACTCCTGAATGGAGAATGAATCATCAAATTTAAGGAATTAAGGCTGTTCTCGAATCCAAAGAAACTACTTTCTGAGACATTTCTGAATTCATTTTTGTTCAGAAATACATGGAATTAGCAGGTGTTCTTATTCAAGAAGCTATGTAATCGAGTCCCAGCTTGGACAGTTTTTCACTCTGTTCATTGGCTGTATGCCTTTTAAGCAATTAAAATTTGAAATATTTCTTTTTGTCCTTTTTTTTTTTTTTTGCAATCAAGGGAGGGTCAAGAAAATTTTCAAGAGAGGGGTGGTATTACAAAATTGGGATTTCCATGTAAGGATGGATCCTCCAAAACAAAGAGGAACTAAACAGTACATATATACTAGACTAATTTTTAACACAATTATTCTAATTGGTAAATAAATCATATTAGATGTAAATTTCCAACTGGGCAAAAAATGTCCGGACCAGGATTCGAACCAGGAATCTCCTGGCTGAAGCTGCCAGTTTAATAATTGTGTTAAAAATTAATCTAGTGTAATTTCGTATCCAGCGATTTCTGGAGTTCCATTACCTGAGATTTATTCTGTTGAGCTGAACCAGGTTTCAGACCAGATGCTATAATCATTAAGGTTAGCTGGGTGTAAAAGTTCCACCAGATTCATCCGGGATAGCTCAGATGGCAGAGCACTGGCAGCTTCAGCCAGGAGATCCCTGGTTCGAATCCTGGTCCAGACATTTTTCGCCCAGTTGGAAATTTACATCTAGTACATATACCGGGTGTCCCAAAAAGGACTGACTGATTTTAAAATTCAATAACTTCCAAACGGTGACAGATATTAAAAAAATTCTTGCAGGAGGGTTATGCATAAAGTCAAAAATTTTTTTTACAGTGATTTTCTATTTTAGTTCGAATTACAAACAATAGATGGCGCTGCGATCAATAGAGGCTAAATTCAGGCTCGATTTTTGGTACTTCGTGGCCCGGATAATACATTTCCATCTCCTTGCATGGAACAACAGAAAGGACCAAAATTCGAGCCTGTATTTAGCGACTATTGCTTACAGCGCCATCTAGTGTTTGTAATTCGAACTAAAATCGAAAATCACTGTAATAAAACTTTTGACTTTATGCATAACCCTCCTGCAAGAATTTTTTTTAATATCTGTCACCGTTTGGAAGTTATTGAATTTTAAAATCAGTCGGTCCTTTTTGGGACACCCGGTATATTCAATCCTGGGAAAAGTGATATATATAATACAGTATAACTTCAAAAATCCGGCATCATCAGGACCGAGACTATGCCGGATTTTTGAAGGAATGTCAAAAGTAGTTTTATATTCGTGAGCCTTTAGCCATAATTTAATTCATTATTAAGTGATAATTATGTAAGGGAAAAAAGAAAATTAAATATAAAAATAAACTTACAATAACTGATAAAAAATAAAAATAAAAAAAAAATCTAATAAAAAGTGAAATTATTTCTTCTTGTGTAATTTTGGAAACATTGATGTCAATTTTGTTTGCTTAAATTTTTTTGGCTGTTCTTTAACAAGTTTTTCTTGTATTTTATACAAATAGGAATCTCTATTTAGGGAGCACAGTCTTTTCTCTAAAGCAGATATTAATTCTACAGTCAAATTTATGCATTTTTCGTCACACCTTTTCTTAATTCTCGTCTTCGGGGCTGTTACTGCCGTTATCGGCGGTTCTATTTAGCACAGCGTCAGAAGAGAGACTCCAAAGAACTTGTGTACTAGTCCCCCTACCGTTGCTATAATACAGAGTAGCCTCCAGAAAATATATTCAGAAAATAAACGCCTCAGACAAATGATAAAAACATGTCAAATATTATTATTTTTTTTTTTTTTTGCATTTTTACTTCCGATCTTGAAGTTTTTAATTCATAAACAATTGCTATTTTTCTTCTTCCATAACTTGAATGTGTGAAAGAAAAAGGAAGGGCAAAAGATGGTATTGATGCCGGATTTTTGAAGTCACACTGTATATCCATATTTATTTTCAGGATATGAAGTTTGATATTTTCATGTTTGATGTTGTCATATTTGATATTTATTTTCAAAATATCATATCTAAATAAATAAATCTCAACACCAAGAAAAATTTCAGGACCATGAATGAAAATTGCACAAATTATTTGCCAACTTGATTTATTAAATATATTAATTGCAAGAATGCAGTTCAAATGAGCAATATGTTTTTGAAGGAAAATGTGCATGTTTGTTACTTAGCTCAATTTCTCCTTGGTATCAGGATTTATTTATCCATGCATGTGTATGCACAGCTATAGAAAAAAGTAAACATCCCTGCAATAAATAGGCAGAAGAAAGTTACCGGTATCAAACGATTGGAAATAAAGTCTACTTTTAAATGATGCATATAAAATTAGTTTAGGGGGTCATCCACATATCAAAACAAACCCAAACTTTGATTTTTTCAATAACAGTACCCAATTTTGGCACCATAAATAAATTCTATAGCCTTCAATTACCCTAAAGAAACATTTTCTTCAAATTCATACGATTAGTTTCAGAGGAATTAATTATTTTAAAATGAGCCTGTTTTAGGGGCTGTATCCAAATTGAAATTAGGAACTCAATTGTTGAAATGCTACAGAACAAAGTCACTTCTATTAATGTATCATTTATTGCCAATATGACCATTTCAATCACTCAATATGGTTTGACTATTGCCAAGCACAAATGTTTCAATAAAATGAGTAAAACATTTTTTTCAAATTATACTTTTCTGCACATCATAGACGACCCCTTAAACCATCATCTTGAAGTGTTTTAAGCATAATTTGAAAACTTCTTGGAAGAAAAATTTGAAATTTTGGATTCGCATAAAGCAGGACATAATAAACATAAATCCATCAAAAAAATTGTAAGTTGCAATGCATAATTTTTTCGAATATTCATTTTGTAAAAATTTTGAATGCAATGTATGTTCTTTTTTTTTTGCACTTTAGGATTGTAATTTCTGGAGATATTAATAAAATTATGAAAATGCAATTAGAACCATTAGAAGCTCTAAATTTTTATTGTTTATAATTCATTGAATATTAAAGATGTGAATTATCACTTTGCTAACTAAGCATAAACCGCAGAGTGAAAAATGTGTAAGCACTCTGTTGGTTTGCGCTTAGTTAGAAAAGTGATAATTCACGTCTTTAATAGTCAATAATTTTCAAGCGTTCACTGTTGTGAAATAGTTGAAGAATTAATAAAAAAAATATTGTTTATAATTCAAACACTTAACATCTAAATGACTTAAAATTTCATATCTAGGCATAGTTTGAACCAGATTTAAAATATATTGTCAAAATTGAATGTTGCTATTCGAAAAAAAAAAAAAAAAGTTTAGGCTGGTTTTGATTTGTAGATGCTAAGCAAATTTTATATACATAATTTAAAAGTAGACTTTATTTCCAATTCTTTTGCACCAGTAATTTTTTTTTCTTATATAAATTGTTGCAGAGTTAATAGGGGGGTTTACATTTTTTTTTCCATGACTGTACCTCCGAGTCAAACATGTCTCCATGAATATATATATATATTTTTTGCTTCATATCTATAGGAACATTAATGCTTTTAATTAATATGCATTAAAAATACTTATGTTCATATACAAATTGTAACCATGAAAGGTAAATTTCACTACACCAACACCATACCAAAATGTATGTTAATGTGCCATTTATTTTAACCCTGAATCGTGCAAAGGTCTTTTATTGTAAACCATACCAAACATCGTGACTATTTATTGAATGTGAATAATTTTTTTAAAATTATTTCTTAAGAGTAAGGAGCTGTACATGTATAACATTATCAACTTTTTGGGAATTTAAGACCCCTCCACCCTTTATGATATAATACGTTATCAATCCTTGAACCCCCACCACTCTTCCTAATATCGTTATCAGTGTCTAAAAATTCTTTTTATTTTTGCAATTTTATTCTTTTGTTTTATTTTCATACATTTGCAATGATATACAGATAATATATGAAATAACTTTATATCAAATAGCTTCCTGCACAGTGAAGGAGTAAACAGAACTTTTTTTTTTAACAAAACAGGCGAATAACATTCTTCCCCATTTTTTTTTATAGTAAGCATAACATGTATCTTTTTTTAACCTGGTTTCTCTAACAACGTGTTATATGCACGTATGGCAGAATAATAGGAATGGCAAACATTGGGATATTCCATATTTTGGAATTATATGATTTTATAATCATTTAACTGTTTTATAACTTTGTATTTTCATAAAAATAGATACAAAATAAATAAATAAATAATAATAAAAAGAGGTCCCCATTTCGATGTAAAGAAAAAGTTAATAAAAAAAAAATGTTTGAATCAAAAGTGATAACAATATCAAAAGATACCCCCCCCCCCCCCTAGATATGTTACAATATCAAGCGCCAGACACCCTCCCTCCCCTCTAAAATGATAACATTATATATGTACAGCCCTTAACCATGTAAAAGATCCTTATTTGCTATTTTTTTAATTGAAACTGTTTTATTAAGTAATAACTTACATATTTTCCTGAAGATGAGATGTATGGATTTTACAGTTTGGTAATTACCTGATGATGAGGAAGCTTCAATAAAATTATTTCAAGGCTATGAAATTATACATTTTTTTTGCAAGATGCCAATTACAAACACTTCACAGTATATCAGAAATATAATTTTGTTGATCCTAATGCTGGATACCATACCTCATCTGTTGAAAGATTATGGGGCATTGCAAAATGATGTGATAAAAGATAGTGCAGAACTGGTCATCTTTATTTACAATTCTGTCTCAGAGAGCTCATGTGGTAACTTAAAAAAAAAAAAAAAAAGTTTACTGCAATGTTAAGAGACATTTGCAATTTCATTTCTCTAATTAAAATTGAGCTTTATTTTATTAGATAATATTTATGTTCTTTTATTTTAAGTATATATTTTTATATTGATACAAATAAAATAGCACTTATGAAAGTCTGTAATTTTGAAATATTATATATTTTTTAAATGATCATTTTCACTCCAACAATATTAATATACAGGGTGATTAAAAAAAGATGGGAAAAATTTTAAGAGGTGATAGTACACACCCAAACAAACATTTTGTATCAAAGAATGCATGGTCGAAAACTAAACGTAAAAAAGTTAGTTTGCGCCAAAAGTTATGTTCTTATACGAGGTAAAAACACACAATGAACGATTAAGTTAAGTTACAAAAACAAATTTAATGGCATTTGATTACAATAACAGACATGGTACAGGCTCAGCAAAAATAAAGCTGAACTTTCACGGCCTAATGGAATTTTGACGAAATTCACATTTTTTCGCAGCGTTCAGATGAAATTTGTGCTTTTTCTGCGATACATTGACGAAATTAGCGTTTTTCCCCGACCACTTGACGAAAATCGCGTTTTTCTGCAATCTTTCGAAGAAATTCGTGTTTTTTCTGCAATATTTCGAAGAAATTCACGCATTTACCACGATCTTTCGTCAAAAATAGCACGTTTTCCACGATTTTTTGCCAAAAATCGCGCATTTTCCATGATCTTTCGCCAAAGATCCATTTTTTTATCATCCGACAAAAATCGCATTTTTTTGCGATTCTTTGACGAAATTCACATTCTTTTTTTCGCGATCTTTCGACGAATTTCACGTTTTTTCCACGATCTTTCAAAGCATATCGCTATTACACAATCTTTGGCCAAAATTCGTGTATTTTGCACGATCTTTCGCCGAAATTCGCATATTTTACAAGATCCTTTGGCAAAATACGCTTTTTTCTGCAATACTTTGATGAAAATTGCGTTTTTCCAGCGATCCTTTGGTGGAAGTCGCATTTTTTCCCGCGATCCTTTGAAGAAATTTGCACTTTTCCTGCAATTCTTTGAAGAAATTTGCATTTTCCCGCAATCGATTGAAGAAATTTGCTCAAGTTGGCGCGGTTCATACTCGCGTTTTTGTTGTATTACATCCATTCCCGCTAATCCCCCCCCCACCCCTGTATTAAAAATGTCAACAAATTTTAATGCATATTTGCATCGATCCCAGAGATAATAAAATTCACTGCTGAAAAAGCGGAATTCCGTGTTTTCGCGGAAAAGTAACATGTCTGCAATAAGTGCTCAAAACATTGACCGGCAGCTGTTATGCACGCAGTACAACGGCGAAGAACAGATTGGCAAATTTTCTGAAACACACCAGGCATATCGCGAACTTCCCCTACAGCAGCCGAAAGCTTGGCGACAAGTTCTTCTGTGTATTCAGTGGGAGCCTCATACACAAGAGCCTTTAGCTGTCCCCACAAAAAAAAATCGAGACATGAAAGATCTGGCGAGCGCGGTGGTGCTGGTGTGTTTCAGAAAATTCGCCAATCTGTTCTTTGCCGTTGTACTGCATGCATAACAGCTGCCGGTCAATGTTTTGAGCACTTATTGTAATCAAATGCCATTAAATTTGTTTTTGTAACTTAATCGTCCATTGTGTGTTTTTGCCTCGTATAAGAACATAACTTTTGGTGCCCTCTAACTTTTTTACGTTTAGTTTTCGACCATGCATTCTTTGATACAAAATGTTTGTTTGGGTGTGTACTATCACCTCTTAAAATTTTTCCCATCTTTTTTGAATCACCCTGTATATATTATTAATATATATATATTTAAACTAATGTTTCATTTGATGGCAATTATATTGGTACAGCAGAAGAGTACAAAAAAAAAAAAAAAATTAAAATGTCAAGAAACAACATCTATCAGCGTATGATAACTTGGGCAATGACTAATACGAATTTATACCTGAAGAGGCTATTTCACCCGCACAAAAACACCGGCTTGCTATTGTTAATCCTATGGAAGATTTTTTTTTAAATATCTGATTCGCATTTTTTTTTTTTTTTTTTTTTTTTTTGCATGGATAGCTGAGGGGATCTCTATAAAGACTCTTTTTTTTTCAATTTTGTTTACAGCTTTTATTAGTATAGTTTCACTTTTGAAATTGGTTTCGAAAGTGAAAATATCTTCATAAAAAAACCCTCCTGCAAAAAAAAAAAAAATGGCCTCTGTAGTGATTGACCTCAACTATCCAATGAAAAAACAATTGTTTAAAAATATTGAAGCGAAATATTTTTAAGAATTTATCCCATAGGATTAACATTAGCGAGTGGATGTTTTCACACGAGTGAAGTAGCCACTTAAGGTCATGGTCACTGCTTGCAAATAGGAATTGGTTTTTAATACAATAATTCATTTCCTGCAGCTCTTTCAAGGTCATTAGCGAAGTAATCATGGGCCATTCATGAATAGCTGGAAGATTACTTTTTGATTAAGTGAAAGTCAACATATAACTAATCTATTCAAAACTGCACTCTTCTGGTTTGAGAAGGTTTTGGGATTGAAATGAAAATTTTGAGCATTTGAAATGAATGATGAGTATGAGCATTTAGAAATGAATATGAAGCAATTCAAATAAAACAATGCTAAATGATTAGACGTTAAAATTTAACACAACAATTTATTTTAAAAAAATGAATGTACATGTAATGAGAAAAAAATGTAACTCTTCAATAAATTTCAAAGGAATTTTATTCACATGAAAGACAAAACTTGGTCAAAAACAGATTCAAATGTAATATAATCAAATGCAATTGAGGATACAAAACTTACACAAACAACTGTATTACAATAATGTAAAGCACTGTAAGTAAAATTATGATACTTTTCCACTATAGGGGGCCTTGGTGTTATTTTAAAAGGTGCGGAACAATTTGGTCATTTGTTGGCAATTGATGTAAATAGCTATGAAAAAAAATCTCATGAACTTTCATGCTTATTTAAATATAAATTTATATATAATTTATTTATATACATATTATTATTAATCTGTATATACAATTTACTTCTGTTTTTACATAAAAATATATAAATGACTTCTTTATATTAAATAAATTGTATAAATATTGAAAAATTGCTTGTGTATGAAATAGTGAATGGACTGCTAAATTTCCATGTCTCGCCAACTTCCCTATACCAGAAAAGTATCAAATTTACATCACTCAAAGGTTTTCTTTTTATCAAGAAAAAAAAAAAAAAAATACGTATACAGTTATTATTGAAAGTATTTGAGCTAGCAATATAAAGCTGATTTCACAGCAAGGTATGAAGATAACACAAATTTGTGTTTTAAATACTGTTTGAAAATGTCAATTTATAAATAAAATTATAAAATTTCCCAAAATAGTCAGTCAAAATTGCACGAAAGATGTGCATTTGACAGGGTAGGAAAGATAATAAAACCAAAATTTACTTATCAAAGATGCAGTTATTTCTTTTATATCACTATATCAGAATTGAATGCCTTTTGCAAAAATTCTGTGAAATTATCATATTATAATAAGAGCAAATCTTGTGTGCACAAATTTTATCAAAAAAAAAAAAAAAGGTTTTAACAGGTTTGGCTAATTTTTGTATACTACCGTTTTGGGCCACAAGACCAGGGCTAGGTCACATGTTTGAGAAAATTCAATTAGTGGATCATTTTGGGGTCACAATGGGTCAATGCATTTTAATGGGGAATGAAGAAAAAAAGTTATAAGTTGTTAAATAATCGCCAGTAAAGAAAGTCAAAGTTGGAAACATTTTGCCAAATTTGGCAAAACATTGGTGACATTGTCGGGAAAATCGACTTTCAAGATTACCAATACAAAACACATGCTTGGTGCCAAACATGGCAATAAAATTGGCTTTCAGAATTGGATGTATTTTCGTTGCAAACATGTAATGTAAAATTTCAAAATATGTACATAGTTTTAATATTGACTGTTTTATAGATAATACTGTTACAAAATAAAATACTCTATCACAATAGAGGGGTGATTGTAGAAATTTCTTTTAGTGAAGAAAAGTTTTCATGTGGAGAGAGAATGCATAATTTATTGCATGGAGGACCAATCCTCTCACTATGAAAAATATTAATTTTAATTATGTTTAGTTATGAAATAAATACCTGTACATTAACTTAACACAATCACCCCTGGAGTGAGAATTTCTTGTTATAGCGAGTTGAATGCAGAGCTAATTTTAACCCTTTTATATCCTGAATTTTGAATTTAAAAAAATTGCTTCACCTGAATAATTATTTATGTTAATGTCTAAGATGATATCCAGAACAACATATATAATAACAATTTCATTTTTAGATAACGTTTTAAAATTAAAACTGATTTAATAAATTGATAGTTAGAGCTATTTTTTGCAAAATATTTATTTACAAGAATAATTATATTAAATAACAAATAATACTATTATGGAAATCTCACAATTATTATAAAAACAGTGTAAATAAATGTATTGTGATCCTATGTGTAACAGAGAAGTGTTTCGTAGTTGTAAATGTTTCATTTAACATTTTTTAATGGGATAAAAGCTACATCTAGGCAGGGCCGAAACTAAAAGGGGGGGGGGGGGGCACATGCCCCGGGCTCCAGAACGAAGGGGCACCAAATGAAGGATTATACCTTTGGAATGAATCATTTTCTTTTGATGGACTGATGGCTCAGGGTTCACACAGAGTTGGGAAGAAAAAATCCAAGGAGTACCCAAAAAATCCAAGGAGTCCAAAAACTTTTAAGGATTTGCCATTTTTTTTGTTGTCAATGTTTTTATGTGCTGCATCGTTATGTGGTATGCACACTCCAATTTTTAATGCCCGATTTGGAGAGAAAAACATTTCAAAAACAAATTTCACTCTATTAGAATCTAATTGTTAGTGCTGAAATTGCACAGTATTCACAATATATTGCTTATTGATTTCGTAAGTTTAAATACACAATTGACAATCTACTTTTTTATGCAGTGACCAATGGTCATGTCACATGGGGTGATTCTGAGTAAAAAAAAAAAAATCTGAAATTCACGGCAAATCTTCTGAAAAGTTACACCAGAGAGGGGGGAGGGGGGAGGGGGAAATCCACTCCCGACACTAGCTATGCGTTTTCTCCGTGGCTCTTAGACGAAATTCGCGCTCTTTTGACGAAATTTGTGGCTTTTTCGCGATCATTTGGCGAAATTTGTCGTTTTTTCGCGATCTTTTGACGAAATTTGCCGTTTTTCGCGATTTTTTGACGAAATTTGCCGTTTTTGCGATCTTTTGAGGAAATTTGTCGTTTTTTTTTCGCACTCTTTTGACGAAATTTTGGGGTTTTCGCGATCTTTCGACGAAACTTGTGGGGGTTTTCGCGATCTTTTGACGAAATTTGTGGGTTTTTTCGCACTCTTTTGACGAAATTTGTGGGGTTTTTCGCGATTATTTGACGAAATTTGCGTTTTCTCGCAATTCTTTGATGAAATTGGCAATTTTTCTGCAAACGATTGACAAAATTTATTTTTTTTGGCGACCATATGTCCGAATTTTCGGATTGGTGACCGATTTTTTAAAATTTTCGGAAAATTCGGACTAGAATCCCCCCTAGGTCATATAAATAGAGATTAGTCAAACCCCAAACACTTATTATGTATATCACATACATGATACATCTTAAAGAAAGTTTTAAAAGGCAAAAATTAAAAAGAATGCAAAATGCAGCATACAAGAAAAAATATAACAAGTTTTGAATTTATTCTTTTAGAACAGCGGTAATTGCTTTCTTTGAAGGTGAAATTTTGACTAATTCGCATTTTTTTCGCGATCTTATGATGAAATTCGCGTTTTTTTTCGCGATCTTCTGGGGAGAAAGTCCCGTTTCTTTCGTGATTTTCTGGGAGAAATAAGCGGGGTTTTTTTGCGACCTTCTGGAAAAATTCGCTTTTTCGCGATCTTTTAACGGAATTCGCGTTTTATTTCGATTGTTTAACGAATCTGACGTTTTTTTCGCGATCTTTTGATGGAAACCGCGTGTTTCTCGTGATCCTTTGACGAAATTTTGTGTTTTTTGCGATCCTTTGACGAAATTCGCGTGATTTTCGTGATCATTTGACGAATTTCGCGTGTTTTAGGCGATCATTTGACGAAATTCGCGTGTTTTACGCGATCATTTGACGAAATTCGCTTGTTTTTCGCGATCTTCTGGAGGAAAATTCACGTGTTTTTCACGATTTTCTGGAGGAAAATTCGCGCGTTTTTCGCGATCTTCTGGGGAAATTCGCGTTTTATTTCGATAGTTTGACGAAACTAACGTTTTTTTCGCGATCTTTTGATGGAAACCGTGTGTTTTTCGCGATCCTTTGAGGAAATTCGCGTGTTTTTCGCGATCTTTTGAGGGAAATCGAGTTTTATGCTATCTTTTGAGGAAATCTGCTTTTTTTTCTCGATCTTTAACGAAATTCGCGTTTTTTCGCTGTCTTTTAAAAATTTGCTTCTGTAAGAAATCCGAGTGTTCCCGCGATCTGTTGGAGAAATTCGTGTTTTTTTACGATCCTTTGACAAAATTTACGAATTTTTTCCGCGATCGATTGACGAAATTTGACGGTATTTTTTTGGAACATATTTGTGAAAAACGCGATTTTTCCGAGATTCTTGGCTAAATGCCAAACATCGATAAAATTTAAAATAAAGGTCAGTAACAGTGTCGAAAAACGGACTTTACGGGCCTAATAATTGAAAAACGAACCTAGTGGGACCCCTGCTATTAAGATTACCCTAACCAATCAATGTTGTGCTTCGGATGAATGACGTGCATAAAGGATTTATCGTGCGTTTTTTCAATCACGATTTTTTTTCCCTCGGCAGCAATATCGCTTGCGTCCGAAGTCGCAATAGAATATAAGGAGTTTCTAAGTAGTGGTTTGCTTATCTAAGTAGTTCTAAGTACTACTTGGGAATGTTTTCATTTCTAAGGTGTTTCCAAGGAGTCTAAGGAGTCTGTGCGAACCCTGTGGCTTCCACTATTATGAAACAGCCATTATAAATGAAGTGTTAGGTGAAGATGAAAGAGCAGTCATAAAAAGTTAGAACTCTGATTTTCTGGTCAGGATAGGAAAAAAAATGGTACTGTATATTTCATTTTAAAAATGATCTTTAGAATATTTTTGTTGATGTTCGGGGGGGGGGGGGGGGGGGGGTCATGACTCCCGTGACCTCCCCCTTGGATCCGCCGTTGTAGGTTATGTAGTTCAGTATTACATATTTTAAATTTTAAAATAAGGGGTGGGGTGCACCAAAATCCATGTTTGCCCCATGTGCAAAAATGGCTAGTTTCGGCCCTGCACCTAGGTAAGGGTCAGAAAATAACCACATTAAAAAATATTTAGCTTAAACCATTTCACTGTGCTTTCTAAATACAATTGAGCATATTATTTTGTATGAAAAGTGTAAGCTACTTTTATTAGTAGACGAATTAAATACATTTTACATTAAATTTTCTTTATTGGTACTTAAAAGTGCCATCAGGATATAAAGGGTTAACCAAGTGTAGCTTGGATTTCCCGGCTGGTAGGAAGTAAAATGCAAATTTAATAAAAAAAATATGCTTTTTTAATTTCACTCAAAAATGCACACTCCACTTTGTTTTTTAGCCAAAACTTAAATTTGTTGATTTTATATCTTTAATCTGAGTTTGTATGAATTTATATTTTTAAATAAAATCTTTTCAAACTAAGTATAGGGACTCTAGTATAGTGATTACCAATTTAATTTCTGACATTTAGGTACATAAAAATTTCAATTCGGGGAAACCAAAATAATGATGCCTCTTTTAAGACATTAAATGGTATCTCCCATTCCCCATCTGAAAATTTCCAAAACATAATTTTACTCTTCAAAAGCGTAAGGAATTCTGGGAAATCACTGAGATAAAAGAAAGGCCTGCGAATTCGTAGACGTTCACTGTCTAGTTAAAACAAAGAACTGTGCAAAAGAGAGTGACAAAGGCACCTGACAAGCTCAAAATAGAAGTTCTCTGGAAAAGACCTACTCATTCAGGTGGCCTTTTTGTGTGCATCAGTTCCAAGAAGGATGTGGAAATTCTTGAGCAGGCGCTCAGGCCTAGACCTTGGGAGCTTCGAGGCGTAGGAAACTAGGTGTGCCATACCTCTTCGAGCATGGCATCCCCTGTGTCGATGATACGGCAGGGAATAGACACCTCACGACTCCCTGCATGCACAGTATTCTCGTGACGTCACTGTGGGAATCACGTGGTGTAAAAATAGCGGCTAATGTGTTTGTTTACCTTATTGCGTCATTTGATGCAGCAGAAATACAGGTAAATGCATGCGTAAAATACTGCAGCTTTATGTTGTACAAATTATTTTCGATCAATACTTATATACATATTAATTAAAATCCATATATAGGCATTAACTAAAATTAAAAATTTTTATTTTATAAATAAAATGAAAAATATGCATGCCATTACTTTAAAATAGAGAAAAGAATTCTTGTATAACCCATACCTGCCCTTGTAAAGTCTAAAACTCCATATAAAATAAAATATAAGCATAAATTTTCTAAACACAATGGTTTTCAATGGCGTGGATATGAATGTTATTCACAAGCAGACAAACTTTTGTAGCCTCGAACCCAAGAAGATATGGCCCATTGCATTCGAAAGGGTCAGCGGTCTCCGGTTAATAGTTTCGTCAGCTTTGTTTAGGACGAGACGTGACAGTAATGATCCTACCTCAGGTTCACCTACAGTAATCTTGTTACGACTTTTACTTCCTCGAAATGATCAAATTCGGTCATCTTTCTGGCATGACACTGTGAGCGCCAGTCAGAAAACCTCACTACATCATTCAATCGGAAGTAGCAATGGGCGTAGTGTTCAAAGGACAGGTACATAAACAGCACAAGCTAATGACTAGCGCCTACTGGGTATTACTCGTTCAAGGAAAACAATTACAATCTCCTATCCTTTTTTTTTTCTCAGTTCAGTCGTGGAGGTGTGCGGACGCATTTTTATGAGCTCCATCATGGCAGGTTAGAGACACTGGTTCCCGTTGGGTGAGTGTCTCCGGACCAGTACCATTCTTTTCCCCTTTTAATTATCTTTAATTTGGTGCTAGGATGATGTTAATTGGTTAATTAGATCATTAATTATGAATATTTTAATAGTTTAATCCTAATGATTTTCCTTTATCATTTTTAATTCTGAAAGAAAGAAATGTTTTATCAAAGTGATTTCAAAATCTTTCTGCAGTCGCTCTGGCGCCACTCTAATTTTATTAATTATTCAATTTCTAATTATCCAAATGTTATAAAATTTCGGCTCATAGTCTTAAATATTTTTCTAAACATATATCTGAAATTTTAAGTCTCTAAGTTAATTAGAAGGCTAATTATAGCTAATTATTATAAAATGCTTTTCTCAATTATTTTCTTGGAAGATAGCCAACTGCAATTCTAGATTGTTACCTAATCAATTTGTTTTCATTTAAGGATTGTGCAATTCCTTTAGTTTGCTTCCAGTCACCACCAGAATTATCTAAAATTAAAAATTAATTTTCTTTCGTGAAGAAAAAGATGTGCTTTGAGATGTTTAAATTTAACTTTTGCACTATAAACAGCCTAATTATTATAAATTTAAAATTCTTTCGCTATGGGAGTGTTCAATAGTTCTACCCCATTACTAAACATTAGTTTCATTGAGTTCCCATAATTACAGACCTGCCAACCTCTGAAAATGAGAAATCGTAGCACACGAAATTTAAATTAATCTGAAGGTTGTTTGGTTGGTTTTTCGTGTTACACAGCCATCTTTTGACATTTGTAAAAGGAATAAGGTTTTAGTTTTAACTCAGTATAGTAAATTTTTTCCTCTGAAAATTATTATACGATTTTTAAAGTTTCTTTTCGTTTGGCAGCGTTTTTTTTTACATTTGTAAAAGGAGCCAGGTTCCAATTTTTTAGCCCAATGCAGTAAATTTTGATGAAATTCGTGATTTTTTTCCTGCGATCATTTCAGGATATTCACAATTTATTTCCCATAATTGTAATTCCCATTTACTATCACGATTCTTTGTTGAAATCTGCACTTTTTACCATGAAATTTGACAAAATTTGCGTTTTTTACTGCGATCCTTTGACGAGTTTTGCGTTTTTTACCACGATCCTTTGACGAAATTAGTGTTTTCTTTCTGCGATCTTTCGGTGAAATTTGTGTTTTCTTACTGATCTTTCGATGAAATTTGCATTTTCTTACTGATTCTTTCGATGAAATTTGCATTTCTTACTGATCTTTTTACGAAATTCACGTTTTCTTTCTGTGATCTTTTTACGAAATTCACGTTTTCTTTCTGTGATATTTTGACAAAATTCACGTTTTCTTTCTGTGATATTTCGACAAAATTCACGTTTTTACCACAGTCCTTTGACGAAATTTATTTTCTTCTGCGACAGATTGATGAAACTGATTTTTTTACTCAGTCATTTGTCGAATTTCGTGATAGTTTGTGTGCAAATAGTAATAGTGTATAAAAATAGAATAGTGTGCAAATCTTGCGATTTCAAACCTTGTCCCTCAAAGAACCCCCCTCCCCTCCCTTCCTTCCAGAAATTCTTAAAATGGCACCCTTGTTTCTAAGGAATTCCTGTATAAATATTTACAGAAACACGATTCACCCGAGGTTAACTTACATAAAGAGTGTTTTATGTTAAGAAGTTTGTTTTGCAGCCCAGATTTTTTTTCCCAATGAGCATTTTTTAATGACAGAATTTTCGGACTAATGGCCAATTTTTAAAAACTTTCGGAAATGAATACTTTGAAATTTTGGAAATCTCGGAACAGAATCTCTCCTGAAAAGTATGCTGTTCGGGATAAAAATCGCAACTAGAAACAAAAAATGCGTTTGTGTTTTTTGCAAAAAATCGTAGTTTAAGACCGATTTTCGTAGCATCGTAGTTTATAGGTCCAAATCGTAGCAACTACGATTTTTTCGTAGCAGTTGGCAGGTCTGTAATTAGTATGACGTAAATTAAATATTAAATATCGACTTTAATGTTTTTCGTGGTTTTTTGAAAACAATGCCATTCAAGATGAACTTTTGATAATCAAAACCTTTGTTATGGTCATATTTGGCCGTTTTTTTATCTGGAATTGCACAATCCGTGTCTCTAATAACCTGTATATATTAATTAATAAAGTAACTATTGATAAAAATGTATTTATTAAGCAATAAAAGTGTTTTAATTGTTAAAATGTGGCTAGAAAGCAATGTAGCCTTCTACTTTTTCAAGTTTATTTTAAATTCTGGCATTTTGCCAACTTTACAATCAGAGATCTTAGTTTTCATTTGATTATGCAATATTAGTTTGCTTTTTACCACCACCTGTTTTTTCTAACATTAAAAATTCACTTTTTGTTCTCAGACAAAAAGAAACATTTTATTATAGTGATTTCAAAATGTACTGCAGTCGCTCTGGCGCCAAACTATTATTCTTAATAACTCAGTTCCTAATTATTCAATTGCTATAAAATTTTGCCCATAGAGTTAAATATTTTTCTTAACCTACATTATAAATTTTAAGTGTCTAAGTTAATTAGAAGGCTAATTATTGCTAATTATTATTAAATGCTTTTCCTAAAATTTTCTTTTTCATGGCTGTTACTAGGGATGCACCGGATATTGATTTTGCCGGATATCGGATACCGGATATCCGAAGCTCCTTCGTTTGCCGGATTCGGATATCCGACCGGATATCCGGCACTAGATATGTTTTTAATTATATAGTGAATTATTTCTCTATATAATGTCATCTCAGAACAATAAATTACAAACATGTTTCACACATCATTAAAACATTTTAAATGTATTGAAATATAATTTACAAAAACTATATCTCTTTGAATATCAGGGCTTGTAATTCAAGTTTTCCCAAGGGGAGTTTCATACCCAAAATTTATAAATGCAGGGGAGTTGAACTGTTAGAAAGGAAAAAAAATCTTTAAACCCCGTTATTTTTTATGTGCTACTTAAAGAATTACATTTATACAGACATGACAAAATACCATTGAAACAATTTAAATTAACAACTCAAGATAATTATTCAAATTTTTTATTTTATTAAAACAAAGGAACAGAATCAAGTTTTATATATATCATGTCTAATTTTCAACCTTCACTTAATGTTATGGGCAATTAATAATCGGGTTGCTAAATGAATTTCTTAATTTAGATTTTATTCCATTTTGCGTACTTTAGCCTCTTTCACAAGTTACACTTTTGACAAACAGCACACAGCGACTTTTCAGGGTTGGTAAAACACCAGTTTTTTTTTTTTTTTTTTTTTTTAAGCCAGGTTTTTTTGGTTTAAACCGGGTTTTTTAAAAATATATTTTTCTATTACATATACATACATATTTATTGATAAAAATAAACATTGTTGAACACGTAAGTAATATAACTTCATTTAAAAATAATTTAAATTAAATAATTACAATAATTATGTAGAAAATTGAAATAATTTAACATTTTTAGTAAAAGTTATGTCTTATGTTCCATGAATAAAATGCTCTACATAGTGAAACATTGATACCTTGAAAATCTTAATAAACAATTTTTTGATTACTATAGTCCTATAAATAAATATATGGTGTAGTTTCATAAATACAATATAATTTCCCATGGCTATTCAAAATCATTTCTTTGAAATATTTGCAATATGATATGTCTGATTTTTCTGTTAAAACACTACATGAATAATTATTATCTTTTATTAAAAGTAAAGCTTTTAAGCTTTTTATAAAGAATTCCTGGAATGATTTGAATTTAGCAGTAGAGTCTTTACACGTTTCAAGAAGTATTGTATATTGTCATTTGACACTTCTCAGAAACTGCCAGGTAAAAAAAAAAAAAAAAAGGGCGACAGTAAAATAAACAGAAATACCTATTTACCAGCTTTTTAGACTACTGAAAACATTGATCTTAAAATGGAAAGTAGATTTATAAAAGTTGTCAATCTTAAAAAAATTCAGAAGGTATATGTCGCATACCTGCATATACCCTCCACTACATCCCTGGTTAAAAGTAGAAATTATTTATATCCGATAATTTGAAACACTTAAATTACAAAAAATGAGAAAATGTTATATTAGATTTTTTCTAAAAAACCAGTTGGTTAACCAATTGATTTAAACCGTGCTAACCCTGCTGGTAGCAATAAAATAAATCATAATGCAAAACCTCAATCCCAATGTAGGAATGAAAGAAAAAAAAAAGCTTACTAAACCCAATAGCCATGATACAACAAAGAAAACTCACCGCCAATCCTTCATTAGCATACAGAACAAAGAGTAACCAATGGAGAGAATTACTTATGATTATGTCATCATTGAGGCATAATGTAATCCTTAGTAAATCTTAACTAATCAAGCAATCTAAGTAGTAAAAGTGTATTTTTAGCTAGAATCTGCCATTTTGGCTATTTTTTAAAATAAAAGGCTTGAAAAAGAAGAAAGAAAACTAATTACTTTTTTTTTTTTTTTTTTTTTTTCCAGCTAATTTTAGAAAAATTAGTCTGCCATGTAGACTTAAAGTTTATAAGAAAAGTTTGACTAAAAATGTTTGTTACTTTACAAGTTTATTAATTCATCATTTTTCTAAAGTTTTGGTTGTAGCTTCTGCATAACTTGGATTTTGCATTTTTCAATAATGTGTAAAATAAATGAAAACAATAGGGAAAAAGAGAAAAAAAAACAGATGAAAAAAAAACCAGCATGGTTTTTTAAAAAAAAAACCACGGTTTAAACCAAACAACCCTGCGACTTTTATAACTTTAGAAATTATCAGAAACACATAGTTATGCTCTCTTAAAAAGTTTTAGAAAACTTTGCAAAATCTGATGTGCATTCATTTTTAACTTACAAGAATAATGCATATCAGTGATGGTATGTCACTTCTGAACAAATTTGTTTTATTATATCCTTAATAGAATTATATTCAAAACTGTAATCCCTGGTATTTTTGTTAATTGAACTATGTTCTATGCATTGGAATTTTAAATCCATATCCAAAGTTTGAAAAGGGAATAGTCAGTTGCTTTCTTCTATTACACGAGAAAAGGTTGATTTCAAAAAGTCATGTTCTAATTTCTGTTAATTGCGAGAAACAACTAGTTTGCTGTTTCTAAATATGTTTTTTTGAAGTTCATCAAAGTTTTTTTTTTTTTTCATGTGCACCACAAGTATAATCTCATTTTGTTTAGTGCTGACTATTGTCCAATTTGGTAGAGCTTAGTCTCCGGTGGCCTTTGCTGCCCTTTTAGTTATTTCCAATTTTGGGCGCACAGGAAAAACATCGCAAAATATGTAAAACGGTCATAGGAATAAATATTGCTGATTTCGTCAATCATGGTGAAAATAAATAAAATAATTTGTCGATTGGTTGCGAGAAAAAAACTGAAGTTCATGGGAAAACGAAAGTGGGAAAATATCATGAAATTCGTCAATCGATCATGGAAAAGTATCGTGAAATTTGCCAATCCGTCACGAGCAAATACCGTGAAATTCCTCAGCCGGTCGCAGAGAAAAAATGCGAAAATCAGATGCAGAAAAACAATCGTTACTTTCATCAGTATGCCACAAGAACAAACAGGGAAATTTGCCAATCGGTCACAGAATAAAATTTCTAAATTTGTCAATTGATTGCGAAAAATTTTTTAAATGAAATTCACCAATCGGTCTCCAGAAAAAAATCAAGAAATTTGTCAGTTGGTCGAGGAGAAAAATCACAAACTTTTTTGGTCAGATGCAGAAAAACAAACACTAATTTTGTCAATTTATTGTAAGAAGAAACTATGAAAACTGCAAATCGATAGTGGAAAATATCATGAAATTTGTCAGTCGGTCCCGACACTTCATCGTCGTTTTACAAAGAAACATTTTCGGAAAATGATTTTTTGGAAACAGGAGCTTCCCGTCCCCAATGTTCTTTAGGGCACGAATCCTGCCATCCCATCCCGAAATTCAAGACATGTATCTACCATTCAAGCCGTGTAATGTATATTAATAATGTTGTATAAAAAATGTAATTTAAACATTAAAATATTCTGTTTATTTGTACAATGAAATGCAAATGCTGATAATTGCTACTGGATTTGGATATGGCATTGACTATATTGGTAATTGCTAATAATTAATTTGTACAATGAAATGCTGATAATTTGTATAAAAAATTTTAACCAATTAATAGGCTTTATAATTGAAGAGTATTTTCACAAAGAAATACATACATTCTTTTTATAATTTAAACATAAAATATCTACTAATATTATCCATGATTAAAGAGTTATTTTCTCCAAATTTAGGTTTAGTTGATGTCTTTTTTCTGTTTTAATTATTTAATACTGTTTTGCTTTGAGTCACATTTAGTTTTATTTTAAGTTAAATTACTGTGATATTTATAAGTAAAAAGAAAATTACTTTTAATTTTAATTATTTTATTTATAATGAAGTTACACAAGATAAAGTAAAAAAACTAAAACCCAACTACGACAAAAAACTACGCTGAAAAAGTATAAAAGTACCCCATGAATACAGGTAAAGTCACAAGCAAATGCTAGTAATATATAGATATATTCAAAATGTACAAGTAAAGCGCTTTTGAATGATACCAAACACGGCATATTTATCTTAACTTTATTTTTTGACGTATGACGCTTCCAGTATTTGGTAGTAGTGACGCACATATCCGTCGATGGCAGCAAATGGGTAATGGACCGATTAGTGGATGAGGTCGTTAGTGTAATGTGTAAATGTGTAATGTAGATTGAAGGTTTCATGTATTAAGATGACCTAGGAAGATTTCTTAATCTATCTAATTCTGCTAACGATTGACTGTCATGTGGATTTTTAAGCAACTTATTATGATCCAAGGCACTTATAAACAAACCCTCTATGGTTTTGAAGTGAAGCGCTTTAAAATGATACCAAACACGGCATATCTAGCTTAACTTTATTTTTTTACTCTGTATATTTTGTCCGCTAGAAGGCGCCACATTGAATTTGGTGAAAATCTATATAGCCTATAACCAGCGGACAATTAAGACGCTTCTAATGATATGTCATTTGTCGAATTCTGATTAGTGGTTTAGAAGTTACGAGGGAACAGATGAACATACATACATACATACATACATACATACATACATACATACATACATACATACATAGCCTGTCAAAATCATAACCCTCCTTTGGCTTTGCCGTAGTCGGGTAAAAAATAACTAATTGGATGTGCCAATACCAAAACATTTTTCTATCTCATACATCTTAATATTTCAAAAAGTAGTTCCAAATGTTAATACTTCGATATTATTAGTTCAATATTATACCAACTTTGATTTTGATCTAAAATTTCTATTCGTCAATAAATCAAAATAAGAATAAGTTAATCTCGATCATGATATTTATTAAAATCAATATTTTTTTTCGTTATTCTGCTGTACATCAGCTGATTGTGAATAGCCAGCTTAGCAGGATGCGAAGTTCCCATGGCTTCACGAGCCACCAATATACAGTACAAAAAACTGAGAAAATTTTACAAAAAATGCTGTCACAGTGCCACCTTCTGGCGGAATATTTCCAAATTCAAGAAAAAACTGCCGGCCATAGCCAAAAATGTACACAAAAAATTGGTTCAATTGTATGCTTAGCTTCATACACTTTTCAATGATAAAATAATGGAAATAACACAAAAATCACTATTATAGCACCCCCTTCCAGCAGAATATATTCAAATTGAAGGAGGACCAGTTGGCTATAGCCAAAAACACCCCCCAAAATTGGTTCAATTCTATACATAACTTCATAAACTTTTCGATGGCACAAGAATGAAAATGGCACAAAAATCACTATTACAGTGTACCCTTTTGGCAGAATATTTCCAATTTAAAGGAGAATCTGCTGGACATAGCCAAAAACATACACAAAAAATTTTGTTCAATTATATGGATAACTTATGATTACATATTTAACATACACTTTTCGATAGTACAATAATGAAAATGGCACAAAAATCGCAATTACAGCACTTTCTTCTGGCAGAATGCTTCCATATTGAAGAAGGACCTGCTGGCCACAGCCAAAAACATACACAAAAAATTTGGTTCAATTCTATGCATAACTTCATACACTTTTTGATGACGCAATAATGAAAATGGCACAAAAATCACGATTACAGCACCCCCTTCCAGTAGAATGTTCCAATATTGAAGGAGGGCCAGCTGGCTATAGCCAAAAACATTCACAAAAAATTTGGTTCAATTCTATGCACAACTTCATACACTTTTTGATGGTATGATGACAGACAGACAATTTGTATAAACATGTTTTGGGATCTCTGATCCCTAAAACGTCTAAGACCACCGAAAACCAGAAATCGAAAAAATCTCAGTTACAATACTTTCTTCTATTGAAGATAGAAGAAAGAGAGAAAGAAAATTAATAAATTAAGAAATTTTATTTTATTAATAAGAAATTAATAAAGTCATACTTTAATAAACAATTTCAGATTTTGTTTCACAGTCTGAAAGTAAAGGTACAATTTTCTAAAAGATGTAAACATAAATTCTTAAATTTATTATAAAGAGTTCTAATACCAATGTTAGGAAAGCTGACAATTCTTTAAACTTTTGAGAATTACCTTTTACTCATGAATAGTGGACTTACTTTCATATTTTGCATTATAAACAAAAGTTGTTCGGCATTGTTTGGATCAAACGATTTCTCTTATCCTTATATATTTACTTTGCTACGTATTGCCCGATATCCGGCAGAGAAGTCGGATATCCGGTGATTGTGATTCGGATATCCGACGGTATTTCGGATATTGAAAAATCAGCCGGATATCGGATATTTGCCGGATATCCGTCGCATCCCTAGCTGTTACCCAACTCCAATACTAGGATGTTACACAATAATTTGTTTTCATTTGAGGATTGCACAATCCATTTAGTTTGCTTTCAGCCACTACCAGATATTTCTAAAATTAAATTTTGAATCTCTTCCCGCGAAACAAATGATGTTCTTTGAGATGTTTATTGCATTAATTAAGCTGTAACTCTGCTAATTATTACTAAATTGAATTTTTTCTTTGAATGTTATAAACTTGGGATTTTCCCTATCATTAATTGAACATTCTCTTTTTTGTTAAAATCTATAAACTACCTTAAACTATTTTTTTTAGTGGCTTAGAAATTCTAGCCTCCCCACTTTCTTAAATTCTTTTTGAAAATCTTGGCATTTTGCCAACTTTCACTTCAGTTTTCTTTATGACCGTTGAATGTTCTGGTTGCACAATTAATTTGCTTTTTACCACTACCAGACTTTTCTAAAATTAAAATTTCATTTATTGTTTTCAGATTTGTTTTCATGGATTGCGCAATTCACCTTGTTTGCTTTCAGCCAATGCCAGCTTTTTCTAAGAACAAAAATTTAAAAATGAAGAAAAAGAGGAGTTTTATGATGTTTAAGTTCATGTATTGTGTTAATAAAGCTACTGCTACCAGTTTTTTCTAATATTAAGGTGAAAAGGGGGGAAAAGAGGGAAAATTAACTATTACCGAGCTTAACATTGGCAACTTTTTTATATTTCAAGCTATCTCCGCGGCCTTTTTTCGTAGCTACCAGATATGTGTTAGAGAATTGATCCCGTTTAGAAATTTTTTTTTTCACTTTACAACTAAACATGCCTAACAAAAGCAACTTTTTTATTTTTCAAGCTATCTCCGAGGTCTTTTTTCGTAACTACTAGACATGAGTTAGAGAATTGATCCCGTTAAAAATTTTTCCACTTTACAACTAAACACGCCTAACAATAGCAACTTTTTTACTCTTTGACTTAGCTCCGCGGTCTTTTTTCGTAGCTAGATATTAGTTGGAGAATTGATCCCGTTAAAAATTTTTTCACTAAACACGCCTAACAAAAGCAACTTTATTTTTCAAGCTATCTCTGCGGTCTTTTTTCGTAACTACTAGACATGAGTTAGAGAATTGATCCCGTTAAAAAATTTTCCACTTTACAACTAAACACGCCTAACAATAGCAACTTTTTTACTCTTTGACTTAGCTCCGCGGTCTTTTTTCGTATCTACTAGATATTAGTTAGAGAATTGATCCCGTTAAAATTTTTTTCACTTTACAACTAAACACGTCTAACAATAGCAACTTTTTTACTCTTTGACTTAGCTCCGCGGACTTTTTTCGTAGCTACTAGATATTAGTTGGAGAATTGATCCCGTTAAAAATTTTTTCACTTTACAACTACACACGCCTAACAAAAGCAACTTTTTTATTTTTCAAGCTATCTCCACGGTCTTTTTTCGTAACCACTAGACATGAGTTAGAGAATTGATCCTGTTAAAAATTTTCCCAGTTTACAACTAAAGACGCCTAACAATAGCAACTTTTTTACTCTTTGACTTAGCTCCGCGGTCTTTTTCGTAGCTACTAGATATTAGTTAGAGAATTGATCCCGTTAAAATTTTTTTCACTTTAAAACTAAACACATCTAACAATAGCAACTTTTTTTTACTCTTTGACTTAGCTCTGCGGTCTTTTTTCGTAGCTACTACATATGTGTTAGAGAATTGATCCCTTTTTTTTTTG
This sequence comes from Maratus speciosus, assembly GCA_963932465.1. Taxonomy (NCBI): domain Eukaryota; kingdom Metazoa; phylum Arthropoda; class Arachnida; order Araneae; family Salticidae; genus Maratus; species Maratus speciosus. The sequence goes on along the minus strand of OZ010795.1, from coordinate 570,636,922 downwards.
TCTCGTGCTAGCTCCGCACTCTTTTCTGGTGGCTACTTGGCTTAAGATTGAGATTTGATCTTGATTAAAATTTTTAACAGAGAAATAAAAGCTCATTTTATTAGAATCTTATTGAGAAAGTGGTTGGTGAACACAATAGTCTTTACTGTGATTGCATTAGCAATTCAAGAATAAGGATTGATGAAACTTATGGACACCATCTCATGGCACCCCTCCCCTTAAATATCTTTCTCTCTTTTACTCTCTCTCTTTTTTTTTTTTTTTACATAAATACCCTTATATTTCAATTTAATTTTATCTTAGTCACTTTCGGTGGACTAGTCCACTGGTTTTTGCTCTTTCTTTTCTATGTTTCTCTAAACACCCTTTCTTTCAATGGTGTGGTTCTGGGGATCTCTCCAGGAATTCTGTTGATGTCCTAATATCAAGTGAATAGCACTGTATTGTTTCTAATTCTTATCATTCAACTAAATTAAAAAAAATTCAGAATGTCAGATACGTCAAAAAATGAAGTACCTCCTCAGGAGGAAAGTACCTTAGATACCTCTTCTTCAATGGTTGGCGGATCAAGACTCCATGGTGATAGGGGATGCAGTTCTACGATTTCTGACATAGATCAAAATGAAATTGAACTAATAATGCAACCTATTCGTTGCTCAACAATGAAAAAAAGCAAGCAAAAAACAAAATCCAAAAAAATGCACAACTCCAATACTCGAGAGTAACAGTATCACAGAATTGGTGATCAAAGCTATAGGACATATCAATGCTATAAGTAAAAGAGCAGTAGTAAAAAATTCTAATGTGAAAAGAAAAATACGAAAAACTCGCCAATGTCTAACAAAAATCTTAGATCTCTCTTATAAGAATGACATACGATTAAACAAAGCCGAACAACTACACAATGTCCTGAAACTACAGCATTTAAAAGATAAAGACCTAATCCAACATTTTATGGAAAACATTATGAAATTAAATGACACGCAAACAGATATCTATGAGATATTAAATCAGCAGATGGGTTATCTTCAACATATTGGTAATCAATATCAGCTACTAGAACAACGTTTAAACCCTGATACTATGAATAACGGCAACAATTCAACTATCATACATGTACGTTCGGAGGCAAGCAAGGACACAGACAAAGAAGAGAGTATTTATAGTCTAAAAACAAATGAAACTAATGAATCTGAAATTGAGCTAGTTTCATCTAATAAGACAGAAATTTGCTCACAAAATGCACAAAAACCAAGAAAAAACGGAAAAAAATAAAGAATCTCAAGATGACAATATAATAGTAATCAGGGCCAAAAATAAAAGAAAAACAGCCAAAGACATTTCTAATTCAATCGACAAGGAGCACATAGTATCTCAAGCAAAAATACTTGAAAGAACATACAAAAGATCCGAAGTTCATTTTATCTGTAAAACCAATACTGATGCTGAAATACTTCTAAAAGACTTAAAAGCAATAGATAATTTATCCAAAAATCACTTTATAATAGCTCTACAGACCAGTATACCAAAAGTCGATCATCCTCAATGTACCCGAGGTGATAGACGAAAATTACATAATAATAGAAGCAATAAACAATGAATATATCACAAAAAATGATGATTTTAAAATTATCCGAAACCAACCATCAAGACTAAGTGGGGAAAGAAACTGGATAGTATTGCTCGTGCCTTCGCTTCTAAGGGCGATCATTAGAGATCGCGGACTACTTCTAGGACCTTCAAAATATCTAACACGTCCATTAACCACAGTTCAAAGATGTAAAAATTGCCTTGCGATAGGCCATAACGAACGATCGTGTAGAAGTGATCGCCTCTGCGACAATTGCAGTCAGAGTCACAACGATCAACCCTGCAAGAAATCTCCAATGTGTATCAACTGCAAAGAACACAACAACATTCATAACACCAAATTTAAAACAAATCATAGAGCCTCTATGATCAACTGTCCAGCGTATCAACAAATTTATTCATATGAAAGAGAAAAACTCAATGCACAATATCTACATTTTTCACCACGTGGAGAGACTGCCATGGGTTCAAGATGGGAAGAAGAGCAGCAATCAAGTAGTTATCACTTATCTCAGCTTCCATTTAATACTCCATATCAGGAAGAAATTCCTTCATTTCAAACTTACCCATATTACTACAACATCGACGAATTCCATTAGGGAGGTGGAGGTCTCCTGCGGACGGACTCTGTAAATATTTATTTTATCTTTTAGTTAATTATTTTTATTTAGTATATTATTTCATTTCTTGGAAAAGCACAGGTAGATTTTTAGTCCAGTACTCTTTAAAGCTTTAAAGTTGAAGTCTTGGCCTAATTTTTTTTTTTTTTTTTTTTTTTTAATTTTCTTAACTAATCTTTTTTACAATTTTTATTTTTCTTGCAAAAATTATCTATAAAAATTCTTTTTTTTTTGCACTACATATTGAATCATAGTTAGGTAAAATATTTGATTTTTAGACTTGTGCCTTTTCATAACAATTATTTTAATTTATAATTTATACTGCCTATCGATTTATCAAATAGCTTTTTAGTACTTATTTTTTATAACTATTACATTATTGTAATCATGTCTTCGGAAAATGTTTCATCTTCTCAGGAGAACACGGTTTTGCCCCCAACAAAATCTCTAAAAATTTTTCAGTGTAGCCTCAACCATTGCAGGGTTGCGAACACAGAAGCCAGGAAATTCCTGGACTCTGAACAAATAGACATTGCATTATTACAAGATGCATACACTCAAAAAGAATTGGACTCTGATACCTCAAAGATCCTATTACCTGATTTTCAAGACTGCAAATATTTTAAATCTAATAGTAATTCAGCTCATGTGGTGATATTGAATCCCACTCTTATTATAGGACATCTTTTCACGGGGGAAAACTGTGTCTTCATAACGGTTTCCACAGCGGAGGGGGAAATTATCTTAGGTAATACTTACATAAAACCTTCTATTGAAAACTTTGATGCAGAGTTGGAGGATTGGCGGCATGTCATCACGCAGACTAAGCCTTTCATCTGCAGAGGCGATTTCAATGCCTGCTCCACTCTCTGGGGAAGCGCCAGTGATAATGCTAGAGGAGACTCCCTTATAGAATTTATCATTTCCAATAATCTTCAGATTCATAACATAGAAAATAAAATTCATACTTATATTAAGAGAACGATTAATGGAAGGGTGATGGCCAGTGGCTTTCCAGACCATACTTTAACTAACATACTCGCAGAATCAAGCTTAGTGGGCTGGAAGGTTCACAAGATGGTTAATCACTCTGATCATCGTTACATTACATTTGAATTCAAATCAATTCCATTACTAGTATCTCAAAAAAGATTTAATACTAAAAAGGGCTCCTTTAGCAAATTTGATAAATTAATTAAACATTCTAAAAACTTACTTCTTAACAAAATTAATGCAATTTCCAACACAGATGATATCAATAACTTTATAGAATTTCTAAATGAGACAATTACCTCTTCAGCTAAAAAATGTTTCCGTTTTAAAAATATTAAAAAACACAGAAAATTTTCTTTTTGGACCCCTCTCTTAAGAACCAAAAGAAATGAAGTGGCAGCAGTTAGACGCAAGTTAAAAACCTTTAAATCTTTGGAAGCTTCTGAGGATGACATCCGCCGACTCCAATCTCACCATAATAAACTTCAAGCCGCTTATAAAAAATTACTATCACAAACCAAGCGTAAAGCTTGGATTAACTTCTGTAATGATCAATCTAATAATTTTGGACCGGCACAAAAACTTTATTCTAGGAAGTTCTTCAGACCAGATGAAGTTCTCTTGGATCTACCAACTCATCTCTCCTCCAGACGTGCAAATTTAGATTACCTGACAAAACATCTTTTCAAATCATCTAATTACCCAGACAATTCTGGCAACTCATTTACATTCTCTAACCAACATGATCCTCCCTTTTCCAAATCTTAAGTTCGGGCCACTCTTAATAACTTTAATGATGATAAAGCTCCTGGTCCTGATTCAATAGACTTCAGATTACTAAAGAGAACCTTTAATAACATTCCGGGAATTAAAACTAAATGGGCAAACTTTTGTCTAAACAACAATGAAAAAAAGCAAGCAAAAAACAAAATCCAAAAAACGCACAACTCCAATACTCAAGAGTAACAGTATCACAGAATTGGTGATCGAAGCTAGAGGACATATTAACGCTATAAGTAAAAGAGCGGTAGTAAAAAATTCTAATGTGAAAAGAAAAATACGAAAAACTCGCCAATGTCTAACAAAAATCTTAGATCTCTCTTATAAGAATGACATACGATTAAACAAAGACGAACAACTACACGATGTCCTGAAACTACAGCATTTAAAAGATAAAGACCTAATCCAACATTTAATGGAAAACATTACGAAATTAAATGACACGCAAACAGGTATCTATGAGATATTAAATCAGCAGATGGGTTATCTTCAACATATTGGTAATCAATGTCAGCTACTAGAACAACGCTTAAACCCTGATACTATGAATAACGGCAACAATTCAACTATCATACATGTACGTTCGGAGGCAAGCAAGGACACAGACAAAGAAGAGAGTATTTATAGTCTGAAAACAAATGAAACTAATGAATCTGAAATTGAACTAGTTTCACCTAATAAGACAGAAATTTGCTCACAAAATGCACAAAAACCAAGAAAAAATGGAAAAAATAAAGAATCTCAAGATGACAATATAATAGTAATCAGAGCCAAAAATAAAAGAAAAACAGCCAAAGACATTTCTAATTCAATCGACAAGGAGCACATAGTATCTCAAGCAAAAATACTTGAAAGAACATACAAAAGATCCGAAGTTCATTTTATCTGTAAAACCAATATTGATGCTGAGATACTTCTAAAAGACTTAAAAGCAATAGATAATTTATCCAAAAATCACTTTATAATGCTCTACAGACCAGTATATTAAAAGTCGATCATCCTCAATGTACCCGAGGTGATAGACGAAAATTACATAATAGAAGCAATAAACAATGAATATATCACAAAAAATGATGATTTTAAAATTATCCGAAACCAACCATCAAGACTAAGTGGGGAAAGAAACTGGATAGTATTGCTCATGCCTTCGCTTCTAAGAGCGATCATTAGAGATCACGGACTACTTCTAGGACCTTCAAAATATCTAACACGTCCATTAACCACAGTTCAAAGATGTAAAAATTGCCTTGCGATAGGCCATAACGAACGATCGTGTAGAAGTGATCGCCTCTGCGACAATTGCGGTCAGAGTCACAACAATCAACCCTGCAAGAAATCTCCAATGTGTATCAACTGCAAAGAACACAACAACATTCATAACACCAAATTTAAAACAAATCATAGAGCCTCTATGATCAACTGTCCAGCGTATCAACAAATTTATTCATATGAAAGAGAAAAACTCAATGCACAATATCTACATTTTTCACCACGTGGAGAGACTGCCATGGGTTCAAGACGGGAAGAAGAGCAGCAATCAAGTAGTTAACACTTATCTCAGCTTCCATTTAATACTCCATATCAGGAAGAAATTCCTCCATTTCAAACTTACCCATATTACTATACCATAGTTAACAGCTATTAACAAAAAAGAAAGAATGTATAAAATCAAGATTTATTGATAGGGAAGAAACCATATATACTCGTAAAGAATCGGACTCTGATTCCTCAAATATCCTACTACCCGATTTTCAAGACTGCAGATATTTTAAATCCAGCAGTAATTCAGCTCATATGGTGATATTGAATCCTACTCTTATTATAGGTCATCTAAATCACGGGAGAAAACTGCGTCTTCGTAACAGTTTCTACAGCGGAGGGGGAGATTGTCTTAGGCAATACTTATTTAAAACCTTCTATTGAAGACTTTGATGCGGAGTTGGAGGATTGGCGGCATGTCATCACGCAGACTAAGCCTTTCATTTGCAGTGGTGATTTCAATGCCTGCTCCACTCTCTGAGGAAGTGCCAATGATAATGCTAGAGGAGACTCACTTATAGAATTTATCATTTCAAATAATCTTCAGATTCATAATATAGAAAACAAAATTCATACTTATGTTAAGAGAACGATTAATGGAAGGGTGATGGCCAGTGGCTTTCCAGACCATACTTTAACTAACACACTGGCAGAATCAAGCATAGTGGGCTGGAAGGTTCACAAGATGGTTAATCACTCTGATCATCGTTACATTACATTTGAATTCAAATCAACTCCTTTACTAATATCTCAAAAAAGATTTAATACTAAGAAGGGCTCCTTTAGCAAATTTGACTGGTAAAGAATCACCGGTCCAAGGTCAAGGTAGGCTACTATGGCCCTTTGAGAAAGTAGAAAATCAACAGTTAAGTGTATATACGGTCTTCGATCAAATGACAAGACATTTCAGTGGACATAAAACCAACGGCAATGAGGAAGGTGGGAAATACCTTAGATTTCTTTAAAAAAAAATCAAAATACAAAATGAAATTCTGAATGACTACCGCACTACAGATCAAAAAGAAGCTACACAAGAAGAGAAAGAAGCGGAGGATTTGGAAAAAGAAGAGGAGGTTGAAACAGAAGATGACATACTTCTAAAAAAGACAGAAACTTATGTTCAATTAATAAAAAGGCATACCAATGAAGCAAATATAGATGCAGAAATAGAAAAGACGAAAATGCTAAACTACATACAAGAATTAGAAATAAATATAGAATACTATAGAATACAGAGAAAATTACAAGAGAACAAAATGGAAGAACAACTGCCATCACTCGACGACATAAATTCGGACATATCACCAAAGTTGAGTGATTTCAAGTATGAAGAGAGGAAAGAACAAAAAACTACAAAAGCAAACAAGACCTCAAAGGCAACAAAGGAAGCATAATGTGGAACTAAACGCAATGGAGATGGAAATAGACAAGTTACAAAATGAAATAAAACAATTGAAAACAATTAACTTAAATAGGGAAAATGAGCTGAGAGAAACAAAAGATCTATTGGAACAAAACATAAAAGAAAATATGAAAGAAGAACTGAAATCAGCTCTTTTAAACTTTGAAGAAATAAATCAAGAACTTGCCTTAATTAGGAAGGAAAATGATGACATGAAAGCAAATCAAAGCCAAAATACATCTCACTCAGAAGTAGATACAATAGATGATGGAAACCAAGATTTTCAGACATCTACCTCAAACATAATAGACTCATCATCAGAGGATGAAAAACAGACAAACCTGAGCTTAGAAGAAGTCAAAAATTACATAAAAGAACTAAAACAATATACATACGACAACCAAGATCAAACTGATGAAGAGAGGAAAAAGAAAAGAGGCCTCAAATTATTAAAGCGTGATTTTATGAATTACGGTAGGAAATCTTGGAACAATAAAATAGTCGAGTCATTTATGAAGCTACTCATTAAAGAAGAATCAAATAATCAAAATCTTTATAAGGGTGTTATGATGTACTAATTGCCAAGCTCTGAACGATCATACTAAATCATCTTGTAACTATAACACACAATGTGCCAAATGCGCAGGCAGGCACCCAACTGAAGAATGCGAAGAAACAAAAATTAAATGCATAAACTGCATTAGATATAATAAACAAAATACAAAACATCATGCTTTTGATTCAGAATGCCCTATATACCAAATAGAAAAAGACCAAAGATTAAAAGCATATTATAAAAATAAATCTCAACAACAAAAATCGGGCATACAATCCAGACCAAACATAAACAAAAGAGAAGAACAATTAAGACTAAACAACAACAGACAAAAAGAAGTATCAAGACGACAAGAAGAAGAATCAAGATGACAAAAAGAGAATTCAAGCCTAGAAAAAAGACCATTCAAAGATAGCAGAAGAAGAGACAGAATACTAAAGAAAAATCAAGAAAAAGCAAAAATAAATAAAGAAAATAATTATAACAATGAAATAGACTCTGAAGATGATATATATCCTTATGAGGACTCTGGCAACAGACAGAGTGGTAGTAGAAAAACTGACAGAACAGAAGGTAACATACATTATATAGAGAGTCAAATCAAAAATAGAAGCGGGGAAATACGTACGATAAAAATGAGAACCTTTGAAAACTCGAACAGAAGAAATACTCATTATACATACCCAAAATACACAAGGGAGGCTCTGGCCGATAAAGGCGAAAAGGGCCCATCTATTGTACAAATCTCAACTCAACAAAAATCTAAAGATGCAATAAATCAAAATTATTAAATAGCATGCACACAAGAATATTCCCAGGAGGACGCGGTTATACCCTCAACAAAATCTCTAAAAATCTTTCAGTGTAACCTCAACCACTGCAGGCTTGCAAACACAGAAGCCAGGAAATTCCTGGACTCTGAACAAATTGACATTGCATTATTACAAGATGCATGTACATTACCATCGAAGAAAAAATTTAATTTAGTAATAATTAGCAGAGTTACGGCTTAAGTAATGACATTAAACATCCCAAAGTACATCTTTTCCTTCACGGGATGAGATTCAATTTTTAATTTTAGAAAAATCTGGTAGTGGCTGAAAGCAAACTAAATGAATTGCACAATCCTCAAATGAAAACAAAATGATTAAGTAACAGTTTAGTATTGGAGTTGGCTATCAGCCAGGAAAAAATTTTTAAGAAAAGCATTTTATAATAATTAATAATAATTAACCTTCTATTTAAGTTAGAGGCTTAAAATTTTTATTGTAGGTTAAGAAAAATATTTAATACTATGGGCCAAAATTTTATAACAATTGAGTAATTAGGAACTGAGTTATTAAGAAAAATACTGTGGCGCCAGAGCGGCTGCAGTACATTTTGAAATCACAATGATAAAATACAGTCAACTCTGTAAAATCTGCACACTTAGGGACTGAGGGTTTTGTGGATTATACATTTTTGCGGATTATAGATCATCCCTTTGTTTATATTTTATCTTTTAAAGTCTGACTATAAGTTAGAAACTGCACAAAAATTACAATTACAATGGAAAAGAAAAACAAAATGCAACATTGGTTTAATATATTCAATAACTAAGTTAATTTAAAGAAAAATTAAAATATGTACAATACAAATTTCACTGATTATTCATTTTTTTCAACAGTGACACAGCAAAATGGTACTTTCAGTTTTTGTTTGTTGTCAATAATTTTTTTTCTTTAATCTATGAACACTCACTACTTCTTGCTCTTAGATCTATGAGTTTAACTCTTAATGATAATTTTCATTGTTTACATTCCAACGTGTAGTGCGAATAATAGACATTTGTAGATTATACATCAGTGGATTTCACAGAGTTGACTGTATTTCATTCTTTCTGAGAACAAAAAGTGAATTTTTAATATTAGAAAACACAGGTAGTGGTAAAAAGCAAACTGATATTGCATAATCAAGTAAAAACTAACAGTTTTTGAATGTAGAAGGTAAAGTTGGTAATATATCCGTTGGTGATATGTCCGAATTTATGTCGTTGAGTGATGGCAGTTGTTCTTCCATTTTGTTCTCTTGTAATTTTCTCTGTATTCTATATTTATTTCTAATTCTTGTATGTAGTTTAGTATTTTCGTCTTTTCTATTTCTGCATCTATATTCGCTTCATTGGTATGCCTTTTTATTAATTGAACATAAGTTTCTGTCATTTTTAGAAATATGTCATCTTCTGTTTTAACCTCCTCTTCTTTTTCCAAATCCTCCGCTTCATTCTCTTCTTGTGTAGTTTCTTTTTTATCTGTAGTGCGGTAGTCGTTCAGAATTTCATTTTGTATTTTGATTTTTGTTAAAAGAAATCTAAGGTATTTCCCATCTTCCTCGTTGCAGTTGGGTTTATGTCCACTGAAATGTCTTGTCATTTGATCGAAGACAGTATATATACTTAACTGTTGATTTTCTACTTTCTCAAAGGGCCATAGTAGCCTACTTTGACCTTGGACTGGTGATTCTTTACCGGTCAAATTTGCTACAGGAGCCCTTCTTAGTATTAAATCATTTTTGAGATACTAGTAAAGGAGTTGATTTGAATTCAAATGTAATGTAATGATGATCAGAGTGATTAACCATCTTGTGAACCTTCCAGCCCACTATGCTTGATTCTGCCAGTGTGTTAGTTAAAGTATGGTCTGGAAAGCCACTGGCCATCACCCTTCCATTAATCGTTCTCTTAACATAAGTATGAATTTTGTTTTCTATATTATGAATCTGAAGATTATTTGAAATGATAAATTCTATAAGTGAGTCTCCTCTAGCATTATCATTGGCACTTCCTCAGAGAGTGGAGCAGGCATTGAAATCACCGCTGCAAATGAAAGGCTTAGTCTGCGTGATGACATGCCGCCAATCCTCTAACTCCGCATCAAAGTCTTCAATAGAAGGTTTTAAATAAGTATTGCCTAAGACAATCTCCCCCTCCGCTGTAGAAACTGTTACGAAGACGCAGTTTTCCCCCGTGATTTAGATGACCTATAATAAGAGTAGGATTCAATATCACCACATGAGCTGAATTACTGCTGGATTTAAAATATTTGCAATCTTGAAAATCGGGTAGTAGGATATTTGAGGAATCAGAGTCCGATTCTTTACGAGTATATATGGTTTCTTCCCTATCAATAAATCTTGATTTTATACATTCTTTCTTTTTTGTTAATAGCTGTTAACTAATTTTAAACTGTTATGTGGCTTAGAAATATTCTAGCCTCCCCACTTTCTTAAATTCATTTTAAAATCTTGGCACCTTGCCAAGTTTAACTTTGGTTTTCCTAAAAACCGTTGGATGGTCAGATTGTGCAATTATTGTTTGCTTTTTACCACTACCAGACTTTTCTAAGATTAAAATTTTCATTACTTGTTCTCAGATTTGAATTCATGGATTGCGCAATTCATTTTGATTGCTTTTAGGCAACGCCAGTTTTTTCTAATAATAATAAATTAAAATTTATTGGCTGAAGGAAAAGATGAGCTTTGTGATGTACAAGTTCATGTATTGTGCTAAATAAAGATTTGCCCCTTTAAGGACCACCAACGCCATTTTTTGATCAAGGCCTTTTCTCCAAGGAAATTGTTATGGCAATGTGTTAAACTAACGTTATAACCACCAGTTCTTTTTAAAATTAACTATTAAAAAAAAAAAATAATAAAAAAAATAAAAAATAATAATAATAAAAAAAATAAATAATTATTACCGTGCTTAACAATAGCAACTTTTTTATTTTTCAAGTAGTTTCCGCGATCTTTTCCCGTAGCTACTTAGTTTATGTTAGAAAATTGATTCCGAATAAAATTTTTACATTGTACAACTAAATGCGCCTAACAATAGCAACTTTTTTATTTTTCAAGTTATTTCTGCATTCTTTTCTAGTAACTACTTGGTTTATGTTAGAAAATTGATCCCGAATAAAATTTTTACATTGTACAACTAAACGCGCCTAACAATAGCAACATTTTTATTTTTAAAGTAATTGCTACATTCTTTTCTCATAGCTACTTGATGTACATTAGATAATTGATCCCGTCCAAAATTTTTAACATTGAACAACTAAACGCGCCTAACAATTGCAACTTTTTTATTTTTAAAGTTATTTCTACATCCTTTTCTCGTGGCTACTTGGAATATGCTACATATTGTTCCCAATTTAAATTTATACTTTAGAACAACTAAACGTGCTTAACAATAGCAACTTTCTTAATTAATAAGCTATTTCTCCGCTCTTTTCTCGTGGCTACTTGGAAAATGTTACATAATTGATCCCAAAAAAAAATTTCTTTTTTTTTTTCTGAAACAAAACATTTAATCATGCTTAACAATAGCATCTTTTCAAGTCATCTTTCTGATGGTGCACTGTGGTCCTCCAATGTCTGTTTTAAGAAAAACGTGACTATTATAATCTTTACAGTGTTTGCATCAGCAACCTAAGCTTAAATATTGATAGAACTTATGAGCACCATCTCATGGCACCCCTCCCCTTAAAATTCTTTCTTTCTCTTTTATTTATTTTTTTATTTTTTATTTTTTACATAAATACTCTTATATTTTAATTTAATTTTATCTTTGCTACTTTCGGTGGACTAGTGCACTGGTTTTTTCTTTTTCTTTTCTATGTTTCTCTAAACACCCTTTCTTTCAATGGTATGTTTCTGGGGAGCTCTCCAGGAATTCTGTCAATGACCTAATTCTAATATCAAGCGAATATTATTGTTTCTAATTCTAATAATTCAACTAAATAAAGAATTCTCAGAATGTCAGATACCGTATATACTCGCATATAAGTCGACCCCCTAATTTTGAATGCAAATTCTGGAAAAAATCGGAAACCCGCGTATAAGTCGACCCCCTAACTTTTTACTTTAATTTTGCTCAAAATCAAACCAACGATTTGCACGAACAACACTTGCCAATGCAAATAGGTTGTAAGTAAACAAGAACAAATCATTTAAATTTTTTTAATGTTAAATTATAATTATTTGTATATTTTATATATTATTTTTTTATTCATATACATAAAACGCCATAATTTTGCAATATTCGAAGTTTTTGTTTTTGCTTTTTTAACTGACTCGCGTATAAGCCGACACCCCAAATTTACTTACCGAAATTTGTCAGAAAGTCCTCGACTTATATGCGAGTATATACGGTAATTGTAAAAATGAAGTACCTCCTCAGGAAGTAAGGACCTCGGATACCTCTTCTCTTTTTGTTGGTGAGACTGCGGCTTCATGATGATAAGGGATGTGGTTCCACAATATCAGATGTAGATCAAAATGAAATAGAACTAATTATGCAACCTATTCATTGTTCAACAATGAAAAAAGGCAAACAAAAATCAAAAAACGCACAACTCCAATCTTTGCAAATAACAGTATCACCGAACTGGTGATTGAAGCAAGAGGACATCAAACGTGAAAAGGAAAATTCGAAAAACACGCCAATGCCTAACACAAATTTTAGATTTGTCTTATAAAATCGACATAAGATTAAATAATGCTGAACAACTTCATGATGCCTTAAAACTACAACACTTAAGAGACAAAGACCTTATCCAACACTTTACGGGAAAACATCACAAAATTGAACGATACACAAACAGACATCTGTGAAAACAACGAATCATGGCAATAATTCCACTATCATTCACGTTCGTCCGGAAGCAAGCACAGAAACAAGCAAAGAGGAGAGTGTCTACAGTCTGAAAACAGATGAATCCGAAATTGAACAAATATCACCTAACAAGATAGAAATTCATTCACAGAATTCCCAAAAATCAAGAAAAAGCGAACAAAACAAAGAAACTCAAGAAGACAACATAACAGTGATTAGAGCCAAGAATAAAAAGAAAACCGTTAAAGACATATCCAATTCAATAGATAAAGAGCACATCGTAACACAAGCAAAAGTACTTGAACGATTATATAAAAGATCTGAAGTTTGCTTTATCTGCAAAACTAATAAGGATGCTGAAATTCTCCTAGAAGATCTAAGAGCAATAGACAATCTATCCAAACATCACTTCATAACGCTTTACAAACCTTTATATCAAAAATCGATCATTCTCAATGTTCCTGAGGTGATTGATGAATACTACATAAAAGAAGCAATCGAAAATGAGTATATCACTAAAAAAGATGATTTTAAAATACATCGAAATCAGCCTTCAATATCAAGTGGAGAAAGAAATTGGATCGTCTTGCTTGTGCCTTAGCTCTTAAGGGCGATCATAAAGGATCGCAGATTGCTTCTAGGACCTTCTAAATACCTAACACGTCCCCTGACCACAGTCTTAAGATGTCAATTGCTTTGCGATCGGCCATAGCGACAGATCGTGTAGAAACGACCGTCTCTGTGAAAACTGCGGTCAAAGTCACAAAGAACAGACCTGTAAGAACCTTCCAGCATGTATCAATTGTAAAGAGCACAACAATAGTCATAACACCAATTTAAAAACTAATCATAAAGCTTCCATGATTAACTGGTCCCACCTACAGAACTGCCAACCATTACAGATTCTGCAGAATTATTCCGCATTATAACTTTAGATTACGGGATTACGGACGTTTCTACAAAAATTACGGAAATAATAAAAAAATCCGGAAATTAAAGTTTTGTGATTATTTGAGATTATGTGATAATTTTAACTACTGAAACAGTTGTTTATCGATATTTCGATAGCATATTAAAGCAGAAAATCAAATTCAAGCTGTAAGCGACGCGTTAGCAAGCCGAATTCGCTACGTAGAAAGCAGAAAATGAAAGTGCAGAACATAAGCAAGCTCATTTCTTCCTGTACTTGGTGCAGACACTGAGCTAACAGCTTATTGGGCAGAGCTAACTGCAGAAGGCGTGGCTTATGACGCTGCTTATCTGACGGAAGAAAGCAAAGCAGGCAAAGGGTAGGTATAATCCATGGGCAACGCTGATTCGAGCCAGTTCAAAATTTGCTTTTCTAAATTGGCAACAGCTTCACATTTCGCACATGCATCGCCTATTATGATAGTTGTTGCACGTGCACGTTTTATTTTGTTAAAGTTTTGCGACTAATCGTAGAATTTCAGTGATGGAGACGGAGCCGAAGCCAAAGAAAATGAAGGTTTTGCAACGATACCGTGTTGAATATACTAAGGAGTGGCCGTGTATCCAAAAATCAGAAATATCTGAACATTATGTGTTTTGCACGGTTTGCTCGTGTGATTTTATGATACAACATGGTGGTCGAGATGATGTTCGGCGTCACGTGGAATCAAAGAAGCATGAGAAAAATGGACTCTCAAAAACATAGAAAGCTGTTACTAAATTTTTTGCTGAACAGAGTGACGAAAATGCCATCATTAAAGCAGAAATGTTGTTTACACATTTTGTGATTGAACATAATGTGCAGATTGCTAGTACCGACCATGCTGGTGGATTATTCCGGGCGATGTTTCCAGATTCTAAGATCGCCAAAAAGTATGGCTGTGCGCGGACTAAAACATCTGCAATCATTCAAAACATGGCGAAATCGACACAATCCGAAATTGTGAACGATTTGAAAAATCGCCCCTATTCCATTGCTACCGATGGATGGTAGTAATGACAATGATGATAATAAACTATATCCTATCGTAGTATCGTATTTCAACGAATCTGCTGGTAAAATCGATACCATATTATATTCCTTGTGCCAGACGAGTATTAACACTGGGGAAGGCATTTTTAATATTTTAAATGAAGAACTGAGCAAAGAACAAATCCCATGGACTAATTGTGTATCATTTTCGTCAGACAATGCATACACGATGACAGGTCAGTTCAAGAGTGTTATTGCCTGCCTTCTGAAAGTGCAGCCTTCTATTATAAATATTGACTGCCCTTGTCATCTTCTACACCTAGCT
Source organism: Maratus speciosus (assembly GCA_963932465.1). Lineage (NCBI taxonomy): Eukaryota > Metazoa > Arthropoda > Arachnida > Araneae > Salticidae > Maratus > Maratus speciosus. The sequence goes on along the minus strand of OZ010795.1, from coordinate 570,621,525 downwards.
GCAAAAAAAGCCACTGCTGAACTGAAATTGGTTAATGTAGAAGAATTCTTAGTAGATTTGTACTATTATTTGGATAAAAGCTCCAAACGAAAAAATAATTTAAAATTGTGTCAAGAACTATGTGGTTTGAAGCCACACAAGATTCTGAAATATGTTTCCACCAGATGGCTTTCATTGCTGGATTCTATCAACCGTGTGCTTGAGCAATGGGGTGCACTTTATCAATATTTTTGTGTAGAAAATATTGATGACAATAACACTATAAAATCTAATCTTCAAAACCCAATGTTCAAATTATATTGTTTCTTCTTAAGCAGTATTTTACCAATTTTTAACTCTGTGAATTTATCTCTAATTTGCTTTTCTAAATTGGCAACAGCTTCACATTTTGCACGTGCATCGCCTATTATGATAGTTGTTGCACGTGCACGTTGTATTTTGTTAAAGTTTTGCGATTGATCGTAGAACTTCAGTGATGGAGACGGAGCCGAAGCCAAAGAAAATGCGCTAGCCCGCTTGACCGCTGAGAAAAAGTAGTCAAGCAAGTTAATCAAAGGATAAAATACAGAAGGACAAAAAGTCTAAAATGGAAACGGCAAAATCAAAACAATCACCAATTAGAGGTGTAGGCCGATTATTATGGCCGGCCGACAAGGTCGAAGGTTATCACCTAAACATCCTTCAACTATATGGCAGATGATACGCCATTTTTCAAACCATAAGACAGATGGCAATATAGAAGGAGAAAAATACATGAAACGATTGCTAATAGAAACTAAGAAATTAGAAGAAGACATTAAAAAGCAAATCAGACCAATAAAGAAAGAAGAAGAAGTTAAGGTTTCTTCGGAAGAAGAACAGAAAGTTCAGTTTGAAGATATATTTAATCATTAAATGATATCATTAAATATATTCAACTTAAAAAAAAAACAAAACAAAAAAAAAACAAAAAAAAAAAAACAAAAAAAAAACATACAAATGAAGCAAATCTTGATGCTGAAACAGAAAAAATGAAAATGATAACCTACTTGCACGAATTGGCAACAAACACAGAATATTACAAGATACAAAATCAGCTAATGCAAGATCCGAAAGAAGATCAAAATACCTCAAACTCCTCTATAGAAGAAATAAATATTGAGGTATCACCAATCCTAAAAGATTTTAAATACAAGAGAGGAAAGCATCTCAACACCAAAAGCCCTTAACAAAACAAAGATGAACGCAAAAGATTCAGAATATTGAGGTTAAATCACTAGAATTAGAATTGGAAAAACAAGAAAATGAGATGAAACAATTAAACTAATGTATAATACCGCAATAGAAGAAAATCAAATGCAAAAAGAAAATCTTGTCCAAAAGAATAAGCAGATAGATCAGTTAAAAGAAGAAATCCAATCTCTGCAGGACAGTTTTGTGGAAGTAAACAAGGAATTAGTCGAGATGCAATCTAAACAAGCCCAAATAGAAAACCAAATGCATGGTAATCTATCACATTCAAATGAGGAAGAACAAAACAACACAGAAGATAACTCAAAATCAGAAGATGAAACAAGTGTAAAACTCAAAGCAGATGTTAGTAAAAAATTGGATCAAAGAATTGAAAGATGCTGCACCGGGACTGGGCGAGGCTGTCGGAGTGATCCGTTCGGCTTGGCCCGGAACAGTGTCGGGGCCTTCCCGTGGAATGCCTCAGCTGTGCGGCAGACCTCCTCCTCGTGGGAGGACCGACCGTTTCGGCAGGCGGCTAACGGCCGACTCAGAGAATCCGACTGTCTAATTAAAACAAAGCATTGCGATGGCCGGTGATCGGTGTTGACGCAATGTGATTTCTGCTCAGTGCTCTGAATGTCAAAGTGAAGAAATTCATTCAAGTGCGGGTAAACGGTGGGAGTAACTATGACTCTCTTAAGGGATGTCTCTATGACCATTTTGGATCTCGAGAAGGCGTTCAATAGCATTAGTCATGGGGCTATCTGTGAGGCGTTGCACAGTTTGAATTTGCCAACTTCTTTAATTAATTACCTTGTTTTTGTTTACAGATATTCAAAAACGCAGTTATCATTTAAAGGACAGAAGAGCCGGTTTCTCCATCCAGTGAAGGGAGTGACCCCTGTCTCCTCTTCTTTTTCTTTTAGTTTTTAATAAAGTCATGGAGCAGTTAACTAAAGAACTTGGTTTTAAATTTAATGAGCTTTTTATTAATCATCTTGCTTACGCAGATGATCTGATTGTCCTAGTGGAATCCGCTAGGGACTTGCAAATATTGATGAATATTCTGAGTGAGGCTCTTGGTGGGTTTGGTCTTCGGATCAACCTCGCTAAGTCCTTCACAGTCATGTGGCTTAAAAATAAGAAGGCGAAGAAAATGATTTTCGATGATTCTTACCATATCCTAATTTACAACCAAATAATTCCTTCTATTCAAGTTGATGAAGAATTTAAATATCTGGGTGCAAGTTTCACAGCAAGTGGCCTCACTAAAATTGAATTAACAGGCCTTCGTGAAGATCTTAAGGTCCTGCTTGAGGCCGCAACAAAAACTTTTCTGTCTAAATAACTATCTTATCCCGAAATACTATCATTCCCTCATCTTCTCAAAGATGACGGTGAAGAGTTTATAGTCGTTGAGCCAGAAGCCAAAATTAGTGATTTTGGTTTCATCTCTGAGGACTTGATGATATATACCTTTTTGAATTCACAATGGTCCAACGAGTTCATTTTATGATGATACTATGAAATTTGTGGTAGCTTATAGACGCCATATTGAAAAGATGAGCGCCATCTATCGCACATAGATACATATGATTATTTTGCCAGTATCACATAACTAGATTTCAATGACAAAATGGAAAGAACAAATATTGTTAAACATAACCGTTATATTGAGTATATATTTATTAAGATTTTATTTTAATATGATGCTTATTTTTACATTTAAATTTATGTTTATGAACATTTTCAATGGAATAAACAGTTCAAAAAACATTTGTGATGAAAGAAAACCGAAATCTTGTTTTACATTTTAATGCATATTATTTTCATGTGGTAAGGAACAGCAATTTAAGAAAAAATTAATACTGGTGAAACTATTGTACTTATTCTGTTAAGAATTAACCCCTTAGGGACCACGGGTGCATATATGCATTTTCGGAAACGTGTTTCCATCGCTTGTTTTTGATACCACTACGAAAGAAAAGTAAAATTTTCCTTATTTAATTAAGATATTTTCTTGATTGCTAAGCTAAATTTAATTGTTTGACAAAAAGTGGTGTCAACCGAGTAAAATTCAGGTAAAAGATGCTGGTCCCGAATGGGTTAATAAATAACAGAAATCTTAGTCTTCTTTACTGCCATCATCATCATTGATTGACATTCCTGTGTCCAAATAACTTCCATCGTCATATAACATTTCTATATTCTGCATATGCTTGTATATCTGAGGTTATTAAAAAGATACGCATCTGCTGGTGAGACACATATTCTTGAACAAGAACATGACATATCAGTTCCAAAGAGCTTCAGGATCAGGAGGACTGTCATTCCACTGGACCTCTACATAGCATTTTCCTTTACTATCTGTTCCGAAAATCCAACCATTTTTATCTGGGGATAGAAGATCAGGATCAGCCTGTAAGCACTTCATCCGTAGTTCCACAGATTCCTTTTTTAGAGAAAAAATATGTAGAATATAGCGCAATTCATTGATGTCTGAGTATTTGTGCTTCCGATAATAGAGATGGCATATTTACGACTTAAACTGTTTGTTTCCTCTGATATATCAGCTGCAGTATCAAGCGCCTTAAGTGCATTTCGAAATTCAGTGTTCTGATTCATCATTTTCCCTTGCCTGCAAAAGCACTTACTGTATCGCACCCGACAGTGAATGTATTTCAGGTAATGCATTACATACCGCTTTACCTAGTCCAAGTATCCTACTCAAGTTGTAGTACTTTACTTTACCCTGTCATTGGATCCATATTTTACAATTATTAATCCTTTCTAGATGTTCAAATCGTTAAAAAAAAAAAAAAAAAAAAAAAAAAAACAGTGTGATAACTGCCACATCAGTATCTATAGAGATAATAATAATATTTCTAAATCCAGATGCTAAAGCATGGTGTGCACGAAATAAAAGTCGCGTATAACCTCTTCTTGGAAGCAGGTCTATTTAGAGGATTCTTCAACTAGTTATTTCGTGAATTTATAGCATTTTTCTCCGTAGATAACGTACATCATTCGTGTATTCAACTATTTCAGATAATATTCATTTTGCAATTCATGAGAAATGAAATGTATAAGTTATTTCTTGTTCTCCTCATCAGATAGAAACTGCTTCCATTTTCGGACTGGGTGTCCAGGAGTATATAACTTTTATAGCATTACCAACAGTTCAAATTTTTTGTTCATTTCTTTTTATTGACACCTGCTGTGTGTATCAAATACAACATCTATTATTTGAGAGATGTAGAATCTTGTATTATTTTAGAAAACAGATTATTTTCTAGTTGTCCAAATGATTGTAACTCCTGTGGTAGCTTTAAACAAAGCACATTCCGTCAATGATATTAACAACACCATCATTTGCATTCTTTCAGCAGTCGCAATTTTGTCATAACATCCATCAGTTTGATTTTTCAGTTTTCGCATTAAACCATCAAGTGTTGCTAAGGACTATGGAAGAGGCCGTAGGTGGTAGGAAAAGACAGTTCTCATATCGAAATTTCTTCGCATTGCAATGATTGTCATCTGAGCAAACAGATTTCTTTCTGCCTAGGCAACAAACTCTGATTTATTAAATTTTACACTTTGTTTCTTCTTAAAGTCGGAAAATGTCTTTAGCTTCTTTATCTTTGGAGGTTTGAAAAACCCATCTGGCTTTGAGTCTTCAGGCAGATATTCTCTCTTGAAAGTTTGGTAAGCTTCTTCACCCATCTCATGAGCATTGACCATGTCTCCGACAATTTCTAGATTTGTCGTTGCTACAGTTTATTCTGTTACCATGTCTAGATTTATCCAAATCATGTTCTGTAAATATGAGATATCACGTTCATCTTTCTGGATCCTACTTAGACAGATCTGGATGTAGAACTAATTTTGGTTCTTTCAAGAATCAGGTGAAGAAATGCTGCCCTGATATCAAAAATATCTGTCGATTGTGGCAGGTCTTTGACTGAACTTCTTTGTACCTTTTGACCCGCACATGCCTTTACTTATTTTCTCTTCTATCGCCCAATTAATTTAATAGCATGCAAAACCAAGAAAATCTTTCAATCATCCTGTTTATTGGCGCCCATTTTCCAATATGCCATCCATTAGCTACTCTGTTTGAATGTTTCATGGATAAATGTCATTCTGATGTTATGGTGAATCCAAAAATGTGTGATTTATCAAGTCCGCTGACATGAAACCAGAAGAGTCCCTGGCTCAACGACGGCGGCCATTTTCCAATATGGTGCCCATAACCTACCCTGGTTTTGAATGTATCATGGATAAATGAGGTATTGTTGTTGTGGTGAATTAAAAAATGTATGGTTTACCAAGTCCGCTGACATGAAACCACTCGAACTCCTGATTCAACGATGGCGGCCATTTTCCAATATGGCGTCCACAAGCTACCCTGGTTTCGAAAGTATCATGGATAAATGAGGTACTGTTGTTATGGTGAATCCAAAAATATACAGTTTACCAAGTCCGCTGACATGAAACCACATGAGCCCCTGGCTCAACGACTATTAGGGGAGGCGGATATTTCTAGTAGGAAGGCTGTCCGAAGAATTTTACATCTGCCGCACGACCTCCTGAAGGCTGCTTTCCATGCGAGGGTGGCTGACGGGGGGTTGGGCGTGCCCTGTCTTCGGATCCCTTTAATTGCAAAAAAGAGATTGAGATTTAGGACCACTCCCTCGAACCTGTTTTGAGTTGAAAATGTAAGGATCAACAGTGTGGGACAGATTAATTCCTACTTTAAGAGGAAGCTTTATGAGAGTTGCGATGGAGTTGGTCTGAAGGAGACTGGGCGTGTACCGTCGGCGAACTCTTGGGTTTCCGACGGGACGTCCTTGATGACAGGTAGAGATTACATTAATGCCATACACTTAAGGTATGGGGTTCTCTTCAGTCGAGCAAGAGACGCTAGGGGCAGAGACGATAAGGTTAAGTCCTGTAGGCGTGGGTGTGGTGCGATTGAGTCCCTCAATCATATACTTCAGGTTTGCCACCACACCCACTTCGTCAGAATTAGGCGTCATGATGCACTGATACACTATATACAGAGAGTTGCACGGGACAGAGGACAGACGGTTCATAAGGAACCCAGGTTTCAGGTGAGAAACAACGTTTTGAAGCCAGACTTGGTGGTATACCGTACGGATCATGTCGTAGTGATTGATGTTCAGGTGGTTAGTGAGCAAAAGTGAGCCCCTTGAACAATGCCCACCTCAATAAGGTAGAAAAGTACAGGCCCGTTGTGGACCAGTTGGCGGGGCTCCGACCTGGGGGGTCCAATGCTCCACCCTGACATTGAATTGGAGGGATGCAGTAGCAGAATCCTCCGGGAGGGAGCTCACGGCCTTTGGGGTCCTGCGGAGGAGCGACTTGAAGATCCTGGTTAGTCGTTGTATGGTAGGGTCGGCCTGGACGCATAGGGTCCACCAACATATGACGTGCCACATGGTGCTGAGAGAAGGTATAGGCTGATTGGTCTTGGGGTTGTGAAGTTCCCGCCACATTTTGGGTTGTACTACGGCGGGTCCGTAGCAAGGCGGCATGGGGTGCCGAATAACAAAAAAAATAGCCAAATGCCTCGTCATCTAATGAGTGACGCGCATGAATGGATCAACAAGATTCCCTACTGTCCCTATCTACTTAGTTGGTCTCATCGAGCCCAATTTGTTCCCCCACCCCTCCTCCTCCCCTTCTGCCTTTTTTCTTTTTGAAAAGACGTCAGCGAAGTGCGATCTTAGTTAAATTACAAGCATAACAATTTCAAGTACATCAGCATCGAGTGTCATAATCAGATGTATTCCCAAGCAAAAAGGACTCATCACCAAAGCTCATCATCAAGTGCAGCGAGGACCTCACGATTAAATGAGTGAGTACCCAAAATTTTATTGACTTATTGGACTCTTTATTTGATATCAACTTCCAATATTGAAATGAATATTCTACCATGTTCAAGTTTTATAAATTCAACCACCAACCACTTTGCCCTAACGCTAGATAGGCATTTTAAACCCTAAATTGAGGATCGTTTTGTACATAGTGTATATATCTTTACATTGTTATTTTCAAGTATTCCTGAAATGTTAATATAGCTTCACCGAATATTTTTATTGCACTAGTCCTTAGCATATTAAAATGATTGAGAGATGTCCTTTTCAGTAGGAATTGTTGAAGGGATAATTCAATAGCATAATAATGGTATATATCCTCATTTATTGTTTTGATTCATTATATATTGTAAATATTGTATATATTTTTATATTCAAAGTATTTTATTATACATATTATTAAAAGATTTAAAATATTCCTTGTTTATGAGAGTTCAAATATATTGAACCTAGTCAAACATATTTAGCATATTCAATCGGTTTGACTAATTAACTGGTACATGGGAAGTCATGGCAACATTTTATCCCCAGTTATATATTTTTTTTCTATTGGCATTAACATTTTGCTATCTTTCATTTGTTTATTTTAATTTTATTTTATTAGTCCAAATTGCCCATTATTCAAAATTATTTTCTCTTAGTTATTTTCAATGGTTAGGCCATTGGTTTTTGCTATTTCTTTCCTAACTACCTTTCCTTCATTGATATATGGTGGACGGCTGGTGATTCCCTAAGCCTCTCTATTTTGTTTATTCTAAAAACCAGATATTTTCAATTAACTGCTCTACTAACCGATACTATTATCAGTTAGGGATTAACAGCTGTTAATTTCATTCTGAAAGTTTACAAAGTTAACTGCAGAAAGATTAAATATTAGCCATTGAAAGAAACAGGTAAAACTACTAGTACAATGTCAAAATCTCCACCGATACAGGGATGTGGTTGAAGATTATGGTCATATGACGAAGTGGAAGGCTTTGAATTAAGCCTTATGCAACTGTATGATCAAGCAACTCGCCACTTAAATAGACATACAGAAGCTAATGATGAAGAAAGTCAAAAATTTCAACAACGTCTATTGGAGGATTTAAAAGAGAAAGAAGAAGCACTATTTGGAACATCATCATTAGAAAAAGAAGGAAAAATAGCAAAAACAAATACAGACAACTCAGACTTATCAGATGAAGAAAGTTTAAACAACATCTTAGATAAAGAAGATCAAAAAACAACAGGAATAGAGGAATCCTTAAACCAAGTATATCAAATTCTAAAGAGACATGAGCCCTTAGAGAAGAAGGAAAAAGAAACGAAGGATCTGGAACAACAAATCTGGAGTTACTTCAGAAATATAGAGTTAGATATTGAACATAACAAAATACAGAATATACTTAATGAAGAAAAGTCAGATGAAATGGAAAAAAAAGGATTTGATAACTCCTTGCACACAGACAAAGAGACGACATACGAGAAGGATGCATTACATTCAACAAAACTTAAAACAACAACAGACTTCGGAAGAAAGCACAGTTGAACAAGATGAAATTATAAAAAACTTGGAAAAGAAACTAGAACAAGCACAAAGAGATTTGAAGAATTAAATAAAGAACTGGTTGAAATGAAAAGTTACAACAATGTACATGAAACTCTTGAAGATTCACATGAAGATGAACAGGACAATGAACAAGACGTTGAAGAAATAGACTCATTTGAAACACTCATAAAAGACACAAACTTCTTAGGATTAAATGAAGAAATTGATAATGAAAATACGCAAGAAGCAATTCAAGTATCCCAAGTCAAAAAATTTATAAAAACCTTGAACAGCAGTAACGATCAACAACAAAAAACACAAGGCTTTAAGTTATTAGAAAGAGATTTTATAAACCACGGACGGAAAATGTGGTCTACGAGTATTGTAAAGAAATTCATGAGAAGTTTGTTCAAACATTATGTTCAATCACACACTCCAACTCCAACAGAAGGAAATATAGAGTTGAGCTTGGATATAATAACAAGTATAAAAGCAGTACAGCACCAATTTAAACAAGTACAAGTATTATAGAACAACTTCAACAAGAAATTCAAGATGAGATCAAACAATTGAAGGATAAAAAAGTAAAGTATGGAAAACTCCAAACATTAATTGGAGAAAAGATATTGTTAATGAAATATCAAATCAGGCAGCTTACAGTGTCGACAGAAGAAATAATCAGTAAACTAAAAAAAGATTCTTTAGTTGCAACAGAGAACGTAATTAAAGTTATACGAGACATATTAAATGAAGAAAGATCGACACAAACTGAGAAAAAACAAAATGAAGTGCAGAGTGAAGTAAGAAAGATCATTTTAATTCCAAAAGAAAACATACAAGTGAACCAATTATCTAAACAAATCAGAGAGGAAGCAAAAAAAATAAACGAATTCCCATATTTACAATCAATCAAAATAACAAGCAACAAAAACTTGGAAATAAAATCTACTGAAGAAGAAATCCAACAATTGGAAACACTAATTAAAACATCTGAAAATTTACAAAAAGTAACAACTCTAATAAATCCCAATAAAAAGAAAATGAGAATCCTACTATTAAGGGTTCCGGAGGAAATTACACTGAATGAATTAAAAAAAGAATTGTCATCTCGTCCTTATTTTAAGAGTAAATATGAAATATTAAAACCAATTTCAGTTAATAAAGGCAAACATAACAATTGGAGAATCGAAGCAGAAGCTGCGGATTGCAGAGAGTTCACAAAGAAACAATTTTTGAGATTATATATGGATCGAATTAGAATGGTATATTATATTAAAGCACTAAGATGCACTAACTGTCAAGAGATAGGAAATCACACAAAACAAAATTGTGAATGGGCACCAGCATGTGCAAATTGTGCAGGCGAGAATGCTACACAAGATTGCCAAGATATAAAAGAAAAATGTATCAACTGTATTAGATATAATAGAAGAGATATCTCTCATAAAGCTATAAGTATAACATGCCCAATTTATCAAAAGGAGAAGCAATACAGACTGAGAAACTATTACCAAAATACCAGTCAAAACATAACACGAAACCAACAAAATGATCGTCAAGAAATGTCATACCAGAATCAAACTCGACAAAGGAAATTTCCATATAATGGCTTAAGAACATCGAACTTTAAAAGGGACTTAATCTACCCAATGGAAGATAAAGATAGGTCTTACAAAAATACGAGTAGAGGAAAAAGAACAGACGAATTGAGACCAAATAGAAACAGTGATTCAGAAAGAGTATGGAAAAGCAGTAGAGACAGAACAAGGTCCACTAGGGAAAAAGCAAGAGAAAGAGAAGAAGAAAGTAGCAGAGACAGATCAAGACCAAACGAAGATGAAATCTACAATAAGAAAAATTCATATGAAAATTACTATGACCACAGAAAGAGCAGGTATAGTAACAACGATAGGAGACGATAGAAGAGAAGATAACATAAATCATAGAGTAAATAAGATCAAAGACAGAAACGGAGAGACAAGAACGATATCTATACGAACTTTTGAAAATTCAAACAGGAAGAATTCTTCTTACAGTTATCCAAGATTTACAGGGGAGGCAAAGCCTCCCAGTCGCCGATAGAGGCGAATATAAGATCAATTCACCTCCATCGGGATCTTCCAATATAACTAAAACACCTTCTCAAGATCCTCAACCTGCAAAAAACTCAAATACCACAAAACCAAGTCCTCATTTTTTGGAAAACATTCATCTTAAATGCTTACAAATAAACCTTAATAACTGTAAAGCGGCCAATCAAGAATTGCTCAAATACATTCCACAAAATAAAATTGATATAGCCCTTATACGAGATTACCATAAATCAGAAAATACATTTACTAGTCTCCCGATCTCATGGGCTATATATGAATCTCACTTAAAAACAGCAGCAATAATAATAATTAATCCTGAACTTTATCATGTAGAATGTCCAAAATTTAATAATAGTGTCTTTGTAAACCTGAGCATCAACCAAGAAGATACAAAGGAACAGACACCACCCTAGCAACAATTTCAAAATCTTCAAAACCCAGACTCGCAGCAAAAAAAGAAAACAAAAATTTCAGTGACAATTGGTTCGCAGTACTCAAGAAATTCTGGCAACCTGATCGAAGACTTACAATCATGGTCAGATTCAATATCAGATTGCTCCAACCTTTTAATATTATTTAACTCTAAACGAACTGACAATTCTGAACTATCCACAGACAAAATATACATTCAAAACAAAAGGTAAGAAAGGAACCCCAGACTTTACATTAGGTGGCACAGTTTATCAGAAATGCAATTTATAACTGGAAAACGGATGAAGACTATGATTCTCTAAGTGATCATATTTATATAGTCTTTGATCTCCATATCATCCCAATAAGAAGAATTAATTTTAGATATAAAACAAAATTCACAAATTTCTCTAAATTTAATATAATATTTGATAACTATTACGCTAATCTACAAGAAGCACTCCAAGACATAACAACATCGGAAGGACTGGACTCATGGGTTGAGGATTTTCACGAAATCCTAAATTTCGTTATGTCAATATCCTTAAAACGAAAAAGAATACAGAGAGACCATAATTTAAAATGGTACACTGACGATCTTAAAATTCAAAGAAGTAAACTAAATGCAATAAATAAACGAATGAGAAGAAATCCAGATATAACACAATATCAAATAGCATATAGAAAAGAATGAGCAAAATACAAATTGGCAATCAAGTCAGCTAAAACTAACTCATGGAAAAATTTCTGTCAGACAACCACAGCGAACTATGGATCCATTTTTAAATTACTAAGAAAAAAATACCTAAAAAATACAGACCTCATTCACTCTGTACTTGAGTCCTCTCATCAAACAGACGAATACCTGCAAAGAGAACGACAACTGATGCATCACCATTTTGGAACTACCGATCAAGCTATACATCATTTTCATGCCCAACACTTATCAGATGAAGAATATAATCAAATTAAAATTAAAACAAGAGAACTCAAGTACTGCATACAATTACAAAATAACAAAAAAGCTCCCGGATATGACAATATAGACGGAAGAATCATCAAAAATTTAATGAAATATTTCCCATCATTGCTATTGAATTTATATAACAAATGTATCTACTTATCACATTTCCCAACCCCGTGGAAAAAGGGGCTTGTTATATTTTTTCAAAAAAAGAACAAGGACATCACCCAACCAAAAGCATATAGGCCAATAACCTTATTACTGATGATGGGGAAAGTCTTAGAACGAATAATAAAAATAAGAACCATGACGTTCTTAGAAAACACCTCATTCTTCAACGAAGCACAATATGGATTCCGAGAATCAAGAAGCACAACAGATGCAATCTTAAATTTAAAGAAACAAATAGAAGAGTCATTACGTAACAAAAAGTACACTAGCTTAATTTCATTCGACATTGAAGGTGCATTTGATACAATAAATTGGGACACAATCTCGACCATCATAGACGTTTCACCACTCCCAACCTATTTAAAGAATCTACTAAAGAACTACATCTCCGACAGACTTAATGGCCTTCAGCATGGAAGTGTTTTTGAATGGTTTCAAGCTTTCAGAGGATGCCCACAGGGCTCATGTTTGGGACCATTGCTGTGGTTGCTGATAGCGGACTTTCTATTAAAATCCTTCACCCAGAATTCGGATAGTATTATAACTTATGCAGATGACTTCATAGTACTCGCAGAAGGTAATACTAGACAACAACTAGAACAAGATGCTAACACAAAAATAAGAATATTCAGCAATTTATGTCAACACTCGGTCTTAATATCAACAAATAAAACAACAGCAATGCTATTCGAAAGTAACTTATTAAAAAACAGGAATCCAATATTCAAATTAAAAGAAAAATCTATTAAAATCCAAAAAAAATCACATACCTTGGTGTAGTTTTCGATCAGAAGTTAAAATTTACAGATCACATAATTCATTTAAAAACCAAAGTACAACAATTCACCCAAGGGTATAATAGTAGACTCCACTTTACAACTTCTGGAATAAAATCATCAATTATCAAATTCTGGTACAATACTGTCATTAACCCTCAGATTCAATATGCTTTTGAAGCCTGGTTACCAAACCTTAACGCACACGGCAGAAGAAAACTCAGATCAATCCAAAGAATGGCGATGTTGGGAATAATCAAAACATATAGAAGTACCTCAACAGATGCTTTGTGTATAATGACGGTATCTGTACCAATAGAAATTTTATTTAATAATAAATTTGCAGAATCTCAAGTAAAGAGCGGACACCGCCCACTTCAAATAAAACAAACTACAATAACATACAAAAATATTATGTTAAAAGAAAAGACATTTCACTTTCCGCAATACCACGAATTGAATAATCTACATATAATTGACGAGACGGAAACATCATTAAAAATAACTCCAGAAATTGAAATATACACAGATGGTTCGGTCATGGAACAGACGAATAACATATCTACAACAGCTTCATCTTTCACGATTAAATTAAATGGCCAATATATACAAGACTTTCCCTTCCGTCACCATGAACTAAACACAATATATCAAGCTGAATTATATGCAATTAAATGCACAATAGACTGGTTCATAAATTCCTCCTTTAACTCAGTAATTATTTTCTCAGATAGTCATTCTTCAATAGATGCATTAAAAATTGTCTTCTCCCGCAATACCATAATTAAAGATATCTACCAACAACTTCTAGAAAACCCACTTAAACAAGCATACATCCAATGGACAAGAGTACACGTGGGGACGGAAGGAAATGAACGAGCGGATCTCCTTGCAAAAAAATGCTGCCACAAATAATTCTTATAATGAACAAATTTTACTACCAATCCCAATATCTACAATTAAAAGATTTTTCTACAACAAAACAATCTCTGACTGGCAACTACATTGGTCCAATTCAACGAAAGGCCGTCAAACATATGACATCATCAACAAAGTTGATCCGGATTTTATTTGCCCTGGCACCATCATTCCTAATTTCTTAAGTGGACATGGAAGCTTCCCTACATTCCTGAGAAAAATAGGAAAGAAAGATAACGACCAGTGCCTATGTAAAAAGGGCAGAGGCACGGTTGTTCATTATTTATTACAAAAATGCACACTGATGCCACACCATTTTAATTTTGACAAAAATCAAAACTCTGCGACAAAATTTGAAAAAAATTATACTATCATCAGCAAATTTCAATAAATTAAAGGAAAATTATCAAATTCTCAACAAACATTCTTTTATCCTCTCAACAGATCACTGAAATTGACTAAATAATCTATAAAGACCCTGCACAGAACTTTCCTGCGAACAAATCAAAAAATTCATATGGAATGTGGAGGTCATTTTCATTTTCATCTTAAAATAATAACCAAAATTATTATTACTAATCATAATAGTACTCACTTGATGAATTCTTAACGTAACAATACCTTATCAACTTCTTTTCAAAATTTTAATTTAAATTATTTTAATTCTAATCTTACTTTTAAATAGGCTGACCTCCACATTGCATAAAAATGTATATAATGTATAAATATTTTAAATATTCTATATTTGTATTGTATTAAATTGGGCACGCCCTGAACAAATAGGCTGGCCCGTTGTGAATTAAAAATTATATAATTGTCTTAAAATCTCCATTAAATGTTCACCGACGGAGCAGAGACCAAACATCTGACAAGCACCTCCGTGTGTCTCGGGAGTTGGACGGGCCATCCCAGGGTCTCCCTTCCCTGCATATCCAGTAGGAGCAGTTTTTCTGGGTCCACCTGGACACCGGGGTTCCGCTGGCTAGTGGATATGGGTTTTTCCCCTTATGGACATTCTGTTCCTATACCGAAAGGTTGGCAGTCCATGAGTGGGTAATTTCTGTCCCTATCAACCAGTTCTATCATCGTCGTGATCAGTGTTGCATCGTGTGAAATTTGCTCCTGATGTTTACATAAATTTCTACGGAATGGGGTAAGCTAGCAACCTCCATTATGTATCATTCTTTTCCTTGTTTTATGATCTTCATTTTGGTACCTAGTTGAATCTAGAAATGACACGAGTTGTAGCTTAAGTGGTAGCTGTTCAGTCTGTCAATGCTCGTTTAGACAGAGAATGATCGTTAAACAGTAAACCATTTAACGTTTCTGAACTTGACTATGAAGAGATATATG
Organism: Maratus speciosus; assembly: GCA_963932465.1. Taxonomy (NCBI): domain Eukaryota; kingdom Metazoa; phylum Arthropoda; class Arachnida; order Araneae; family Salticidae; genus Maratus; species Maratus speciosus. Next base: position 570,606,196 of record OZ010795.1, on the reverse strand, counting down.
GTGTATTTTCCGTGGTAGGTGTTTGGGCTGTCAGTGAAATAGGTCCACTTATATTGTGCCTTCATAGACTAGGTGAGACAGAAAATGATCATTAAGCACATAGCAAATCATTTAACATTAGAAAAATAGTGGACAAAATGCAAATTAAAAAAATTCGAAGTTGAAGAATACTATTCTGAGCTTGACTCTAGAAAAGACACGAGTTGTAGTTTAAGTGGTAGGTGTTTGGGCTATCAGTGAGATATGACTACTTACATTATGTCTTTATCGACTCGGTGAGACAGAGAATGATCATTAAGAACTTAGTAAACTATTAAACATTAGAAAAAAGGCAAAATACAGATTGAAAAATTTAGCAGCGAATGAAGGTTATTCTGAGTTTGACGCTAGAAAAGACATATGGTGTATTCTAAGTGGTAGGTGTTTGGGCTGTCAGTGAAATATGACTACTTACATTGTGTCTTTATACAGTTTTTTTTTTTTTTTTTGTAATGGAATGAGCGTGATGTTGTGATTTCTGCCTCAAGCCTCCTGCCCACTACTGGGACTAATTGGTAAAATATGTGTCAGGTTCTTTCTCCGGTGGGATGGGCCCTTGGGGCATTTGCCCGCGAGGTGCCACTGGTGTTCGTCGTACCCTAGGGAGCAACTGGGGGCCAAGCCTGTAACGCAGCCTTCGAATTTGGGCCTGTCTAGGAAGGTGCCGGGAGGCAAGAATGTGCCAGATGCCCTACTGTGGGTCAATCTCGATCGACGCTTGCAGTACGGAAGCTCTCTTATCGGCCTCATTCTTTTCGGTGAGAGAGGCAGCTTACTGTGTGTTTTTGGCCATCTCCTGTAAACCCGCCAGGGTGCAAAGTCTGTTCTAGGGAGCAGTCTGCATGGGTATGGGGGAAGCAACTGCGACTCACTTAATCTAGCCAAATGTCTCATCATCTAATTAGTGATGCGCATGAATGGACTAACGAGAATCCGATATATCACCAAAGTTAAGTGATTTTAAATATGAAGAGAGAAAGGAACAAAATCTTCAAAAGCACACATTAAGACCGCAAAGACAGCAGAGAAGGCATAACGTTGAATTAAATGGAAGTGGAGAGGTTAGAGAACGAATTAAAACAGTTAAAAATAATCAACTCAAATATAGAAAACGAGTTAAAAGAGACAAAAGAACTTCTCGACCAAAACATAAACGAGAAGGAAAATACAAAAGAAGAACTACAAGTAGCTCTAATGAATTTCGAAGAAGTAAACCAGGAACTTGCCTCATTTAGGACACAAATGGAGAATGTAAACATAAACACAAACCAAAGTAATAATACATCCTACTCAGGAGTAGACTCAATAGATGACAAGAACCAAGACTTCCAGTTATCAACTTCGAATATCACGGATTCATCAACAGATGATGATAGTCATACAAAGCTAAGCTTAGAAGTAAGAAATTATATTAAGGAATTGAAACAATATATAAATAACAACCAGAATCAGATAGAAGAAGAAGAAAAAAGAAAAAGAGGACTTAAATTACTAAAGCGGGACTTTATGCATCATGGTAGGAAGTTCTGGAACAATAAATTAGTCGAGGCATTTCTAAAGACACTCATCAGAGAGGAACTGAATAATCAAAACCAACAAAAGATCAATAATGGTCAAAAAGATATAGCACTGCCAATATTAACTATACTACAGAAAATAGTTAAACTGAAAGAACTAACAGAAGCTAATGAAGCAGAAATTACAAAACAGTTTGAAGGCTTCAAAAACTCGGGACTAAAATATGTGCCAATCCAAACAGCAATGATGGATCATATGAAAAACTCAAAAGACCACCTGAATCAAATTTAGAGTCACTTAATGAACACCATAGAAGTTCTAAAAAATAACTACATATTACCAGCAGAAAAAAACTCTACAATTGGTACATCTTACCATCACAGAAGGTCTAGATAAAATGACCCAAAACATAAAATCCAAAATAATAACCATTGAAACTGAAGAAGAGAAAACGGGTGAGAAACAACCAAAAATCATATCAGAAAAGAAAAACTTAGTGCTAATTCCAAAAGAAAATAAATCGTTAAAAGATATTACATTGGTCCTAAGAGAAGAGGCAAGAACAAAGGAGGATTTCCCGGAATTGCCAAATATAAAGGCAACACTCAACAATAACTTAAAAATAACAGCATCAGCAGAAAAAATCCAAAAGATCACAGAGATACTAGAGAAATCTGACAAATTGCAACAAATATCAACAGTAATACATCCAGATGCCAGTTTGATGAAGGTGCTATTACTGAAAATACCATCTGATATAAAAGAAAAAGAAATAGAAACTGGACTAATACAAAAAGCAAAATTAAACTTAGGATCATTTACAATCTTAAAACCATTACAAATTGACAGGGGCAACTCCAATAATTGGATCATCGAAATGGATGCCAAAGACTGCAGGAGGCTAACTAAACAAAGAACTATCAAAATTCTAACAGAAAAAATCAAAATAGTTCACTATATTAGAGTAATACGATGCACCAATTGCCAAGCCCTCAATGATCACACAAAATCATCCAGCAACTATAATACACAATGTGCTAAATGTGCAGGCAGGCATCCAACAGAAGAATGCACAGACACACAGATAAGACGCATAAACTGCATCAGGTACAAAAAACAGAACACAAATCACAATGCGTTTGACTCAGAATGTCTGATATATCAAACAGAAAAGGATCAAAGACTAAAGGCATATTATAGAAACCAACTTCAACAATATAAACAAGAACAAAAACCTGATATACAATCCAGACAAAATAACAATAGACAATAAGAACAACTAAAACAACAAAAAGAAAGTTCAAGCTTAGGGAAAAGACCCTTTAGAGAAAACAGAAGAAGAGACAGAATAATGAGCAAAACTCAAGAAAAAGCAAATACAAATGAAGAAACCACACATTATAAAGAAGTACACTCTGAAGACGACATGTATAACAAGAAAAATTCTTACGAAGACCATTATGATTACAGAAAGAGCAGAAAAAGCAAAAGTGACAGAAAAGAAGACAAGATAAATTATAGAGAAGGTCAAGTCAAAGATAGAAATGGAGAAACAAGAACGATAACAATGCATACCTTTGAAAACTCTAGTAGGAAGAATTATAACTACAGTTACCCAAAATATACAAGGGAGGCTTTGCCTCTCAATCGCCGATAGAGGCATCTCATCGAAAAAATCAACATCACACTCTAACCAAAAGGTTCCCCAACAGCCAAAAAAGAATCTATTACAGATCTCAAATTCTTCGGCTTCACAAAGTTCAAATTCAACAAATCAGCAACAATTAAAAGAAAATAAAAAACAACCAAACCCACAATGTAAATTAAAAATAGCACAAATCAACTTGCAGAACAACAGAACAGCCACATCGGACTTAATACAGGCAGGGGTCGATGCAGGTTTCTATTCTTGGGGCCCATTTTGTGCAAAGTACAAGTTATTTTTGCGAATTTTGTCATATTTTTGTGAAAAATAACATTTTATAGCGAAAGTTGAAATCCAGTTACTCAAATTCAAACGAAGAATTTGTTGACAAAACTTCTTTAAATCCCCTTGCTGAAGTTTATTTTACGTGAGCTGGTTTTATTTACAATTTACACATTTTAAAACAGTTTTTATGAAAAAGAATGTTACAAAGGAGGCCTACTTTATTAAAAGGAATTTTGTGAAGGGGCCTATTTTATTAAATTTATTTTTGTGAAAGGGCCCTAAATAGGCCCCAAATTTTGCTTGGATCGACCCCTGACAAGTTTTATTCGAAAAAAAATATTCAGTTGCATGTCTTCAAGATAGCTATTTAACAGACAAAAGACCTCATACATTACCTTCGGGAACACCATGTTATTCATCCAACACGAAAAATTACTATACTAATTCTAGACCCAAATCTCCGCCATTTAAAAATAGCTAGTACAGATCATGCAATAATAGTAAATATAACAATAGAAAAAGAGACAATAACATTCATATTGCACTACTCTCCACCTTCAGCGAACCTTCGAGAGGATTTAGAAGACTGGTCAGACATGCCAGGATTCTCACCGAACCTCTTGGTGTTGGGTGACTTTAATGCAAACAGCGAATTATGGGGTTACCCAGCGGATGATGATAGGGGACACCACCTACTGATAGCAATGAGTCATAAATACCTAATATTATTAAACGATCTGCATAGTCATGCAACGGAGATCAATTACGGAGATCATTGTTTAATAACAATAAAAGCAAATATCAAAATCCAACAACATCCACGAAGAAGATACAGAACGAAAAATGTGTCGTTTAAAAAATTAAACTCCCAAATCTCAAAAGATCTGACTCAAGCAAATATTAATTTTCAAAACATTCACACAATACAATAATTTGAAGATATGTATGAAGATTTCTACAGAATATTAATAAAAAATTGTAATAAATTCCTCAAGAAGAAGAAAAGTACTTTCACACCAAAAATATCATGGTGGAATAATAATTTAAGAATAAAAAGGAATCAAGTTAAAGCACTACAAAGAAAATCTAACCTTGCCACGGTGTCACAAGCAGATGTAATAAAATATAAAAAAGAAAGGGCAATGTATAAAAAATTGCTGTCAAGAACAAAGCAACAGGCCTGGACAAGATTATGCGAAAATTCGAAAGACCCATATGGAAAGGTTAAAAAAATTGCCTTCCAAGATTTTCACACACAAGAGTTAACGGCCCTCTCATCAACCTAGACAGAAGTACGAACAAGCGCATAATTTTTTGAACAAATAACAAACAAAATATTTGGTAAATCAGAGAAAAAAGAACCTCCCCAATTCAGCCAGATCAAGCAGTACCACCCTTTATACAACAAGAACTGAAAGCAGCCATTTTTTTCTTTAATAAGAATAAGGCCCCAGGCCCAGATAATTTAGACCATTATATAACGAGAAATCCATATAAAGCTCAATTTACATTTCTGTTGGACATGTACAACTCACTACTGTACCTAAATTACTTTCCAAAAAAATGGAAAATAAGAAAACTGGTGTATTTCTTGAAGCCCAATCGTCCTCAGAATGAAGCAGATTCATACCGACCCATATCACTTCTTCCTATCTTGGGGAAAGTATATGAGAAGATGCTCTTGAAAAAAGAATAAATTATTCGATCTCACAATCTCAACAGAACAAACTGAACAGAGCACAGCATGGTTTCACAGAAGGCTGCTCTACAGAAACCGCCCTTCAAGATCTCATATCTCAGATAGAAATTCTTTCCCAAGAGGACAATTACATATCGTTAGTATCTTTAGATTTTCAGCATGCTTTTGACCTTCTTCCCTGGAGGGCAACCATGGATGAACTAGAAATACTCGACATAGAAAAAGCATATCAAAATACAATAGAATCCTTCCTGTCAATAAGGAGTGCATATAATTGGCTAGATATGAACGGCATACATTGGTTCAATAGGGGCTGCCCAAAGGGCTCATGCTTCGGCCATTCTTATGGCGAGTATTCATTAATGGTCTGCTACGCCTACTTCGATCAAGAGGCTACCGATTTATCGCATATGCGGACGACTTGCAACTAACAGCATTTGGAAAATCCAGAAAGCAGCTAGAGGGCTCCACAAATGAAGCACTCCAATTAATTAGTGAATGGGTCAGTCAAAACGACATGATTTTATCACACGAAAAAAGCAAAGTTCTTCACCTACGTCACCCAAAGTATTTAAAAAGGCCACCATTTTTAAAATAAACAATCACAATATTAAAGCAGAAAATTTAATTCCATATCTTGGCATAACCCTAGACTCAACCTTATCATTTCTCCCTCATCTAAAGAACAAAAGACAACAGCTGCAAATAACAACACAAAACCTTATGAAATTCTCCTCATCCACATGCAAATTGTCAAAATACATTCTAAAAGTATGGGCCCCACCAGTGGCCGAGAGGTTCTGCTCTCGAAGCTGGTAGACGGGAGGTGCTGGGTTCGATCCCAATCGCGCCCGTCGGCCTAATCGTTCGGAGTTTTCGTGGTTTTCTTCGAACCTTGGATTTCCAAGCGTTAATACGGGTTAGGTTCCCTTAGAAAGACCCCCATGAAGGGCACTCCCCCTGGGCCTATATCCCTCGCGCAGATAATTGGCTGTCAAAAAATCAACCAACCAACCATCTAAAAGTATGGTACAAAACAATATTGGAAAAGAAAATAACTTACGCAGCACCCATTTGGTTCCATAGATTACAGAAATCCCATGGTTACAGACTAATATCATCCATTCAGGCGCAATGTCTGCTAATGATAAGTTGTGCATACAAGAGGACAGCCACATTAGCTCTATGCACCTTAACGGGAATTCCACCTCTAGTACATCAATTACAAAAAGACTCAATAATTGGGAAAATATTGCGCCAGCAGATGGCTTTAATCCATCAGAATACCAAGTAAAAGTTTCGTCGAAGATAAATCCTTCAACACCATATCTAACCTGGATACAAGAGGACGACCCAAACTATCAACATCCTGATATTCAAATATTCACAGATGGTTCAAAGACTGACACCGGAACGGCATACGCATTCTGCTCATACAAAGATAACACCAACATTTATTCCAAATCAACAAAAATCAATAAAGAAAATACCGTTTATCAATCAGAACTTTTAGCATAAAGGTTAAAATTCCCAGTCGCCACCGGCCACAGGGCGACTAAATGTAAAAGATTGGCGACTTTATGATCTGCATCTGATCGCCAAAGTGGCGATCTTTATTTTTCATGTAATAGTACATGTCAGAAATGCCACTTTTCCGTTTTTTTTTTTTTTTTTTAATCGATCAGCGATTTCCGCAGAATCGTAAAAGAAAAAGAAAATCGCGTTGATGTTCACATTGAAGGCATTTGGTTCCGAAAATTAAAAAAAATCGGCATAAAAGTATCGCGAATTTCGACAAATGGTCGCCGAAAGATATCAATTTCGTCAATCGTTCGCAAAACAAATCGTCAAAGAATCACGGGAAAGACGCGAATTTCTTAAGAACCTCAAAAAAAGATGAGATTTCCGTCAAAGAATCACGGAAAAAACACAATTTTCGTGAAAGGAATGCGTAAAAATCGCAAATTTCATCAAAGTATCGCAAAAACCCGCAATTTTCGTCAAAAGATCGCGAAAACCCCTTAAATTTCGCCAATAGATAGAGAGAAAACCGCAAATTTCGTCAGAAGATCGCGAAAAAACGGTAAATTTCGTCAAAAGATCGCAAAAAGACCATAAATTTCGTCAAAAAATCACGAAAAACCGCAAATTTTGTCAAAAGATCGCGAAAAAAACCTATAAATTTCATTAAAAGAACACGAAAAACCGTAAATTTCGTCAAAAGATAGCGAAAAAAATCTCAAATTTCGTCAAAAAATCACAAAAAACCACAAATTTTGTCAAAAGATTGCGAAAAAACCCACAAGTTTCGTTAAAAGAACACGAAAAACCGTAAATTTTGTCAAAAAATCGCGAAAAAAATCTCAAGTTTCGTCAAAAAATCACGAAAAACCGCAAATTTTGTCAAAAGATCGCGAAAAAACCCACAAATTTCTTTAAAAGAACACGAAAAACCGTAAATTTCGTCAAAAGATCGCGAAAAAATCTCAAATTTCATCAAAAAATCGCGGAAAAACCGCAAATTTCGTCTAAAGATTGCGAAATAACGTAAATTTCGTCAAAAAATCACGAAAAACCGCAAATTTTGTCAAAAGATCGCGAAAACCCCTTAAATTTCGCAAATAGATAGGGGAAAAACCGCAAATTTCGTCAAAAGATCGCGAAAAAACGGCAAATTTCGTCAAAAGATCGCAAAAAACCATAAATTTCGTCAAAAAATCACGAAAAACCGCAAATTTTGTCAAAAGATCGCGAAAACCCCCCACAAATTTCGTTAAAAGAACGCGAAAAAAACCGCAAATTTAGTCAAAGGATCTCGAAAAACCGCAAATTTTGTCCGCGAAAAAAGTGCAAATTTTGTCAAGATATCGCGAAAAAAAGTAAATTTCGTCAAAGGATCTTGAAAAAACGGGAATTTCGTTAATCAGGTGCAGAAAAAACACAGCTCCACCCTTCTGTAACCTTTCAGAAAATTTGCTGTGAATTTCAGAATCGCGAAAAAAACCCCGCGATTTCCATCAAAAAATCGCTGAAAAAACGCAAATTGCGTGAAAGGATCGCGTAAAAACCGCAAATTTCGTCAAAAAATCGCGAAAAATCCGCAATTTCTGTCAAAAAATCGCGAAAAAAACGCAAACTTCGTCAAAAGATCGCAAAAAAAGTAAATTTCGTCAAACGACCGCGGATTAAAATCGCGAATTTTGCGAAAGATCGAGGAAATAAAGTCGCGAATTTCGTCAATTGATCGTAGAAAAAATCGCGAATTTCATCAAGAGATCGCATAATAAAATCGTCACTTTCGTCGAATGATCGCGAAAAAAAAATCGTGAATTCTGTTGAACGATCGGCGAAAAAATTGTGAATTTTAGCAAGAGGTTGCGTAAAATAATTTCAAATTTCTTAAAACAATTTCAAAAATTAATTGTGAATTTTGTCAAACGGGAAATATTTTAGGCCTATTTTCAGAAAGAATTCTGATCTTGGGCTACACAGTGACGTATTGGAGATGTGAACCAATCTTTGACCTAGGTCTTGTACGACATTGTTCGATAAATTCTCTCTTTTTTTAATGTAAAATAACTGTTAATTGTTTTTGTTGGGGTAAGTAAACTGACACTGTGGATAGTTTTATTTTTATATATTTTAAAAGATGTCTTCGTAACATAAATATTTTAAAAACATTACTTGTAATATCTATTTAAATCTACAAACTACGATAAGTGGCCACTAACTTGACAGTAGTGGCTACTAAACATACAGCCTCTACCGGCCACTGGCTACTAAAGCAAATATTGAATTTTAACCTTTATTTTAGCAATTAAAGAAGCAATCGATTGGGCAGAATCGACTAATTTTCATCGTATACAGATAAATTCAGATAGCCTATCAAGCATCCAAGCGCTCGAGAACATACAAACAAAAGATCTAATAATAAATGACATAATCCAACAATTACAACAATCGACAAAAAGATACAATATTAATTGGGTCAAGGGACATTCAGGAATTGAAGGAAACGAGCAGTCAGACCAGCTGGCCTGAGAGGCAATGTTGCCTTCATCCTCACCAGAATATACATTTTTTCCTTACCCACCTTCAAGACTCAAAAAAACCCAGTCACGAAAACTGGCAATACACATGGGATTATGCAGAAACGGGTAGATATACCTACAAGTTATTACCAAAAGTCACACAGGAGTTGCTTTGTCATCATAGAAATATCTTCTTATTTGCGAAAAACCACGGTACGTTTCCAGATTATCTGTTTAAATTTAACAAAGTAGACTCACCAAGATGCACGTGCGGACAACTCTGTAACTCCTTCCACTATATCACAAAGTGTACTCTTACGTCTCACTTCCATATTAGAAAAGCTTCTGATATATCCAAAGCAAATTGGTTCAATTATGTAATTAAAAATGCCTACAGAAGATAATAGAATGTATCAATATTCTTGAAACAAATCAAGCACTTTTAGGTAGCTTTCATTACAAAAAGCTACCTATTGCAGCCATTCGGAGGAAAGCGATTTAAAAAAATTTTGGTATATTTTCATCGATCATGACCCCCAGACCCCGAAACCACCCTCCGTTCAAAATTGATATATATATATATATATACAGTATGGGACCCGTTATCCAGAAACCCCGTATCCGGAATGCTCTGAAAACCAGAATGCAAAATGATAGCCGAAAAATAATTTGTTTCATTTCAAAAACAAAAAAATTAAAGATGTATTTTACATGAAGCATGGGATACAGAAGACAGATGTACACTCATCCTCGGGTGATACAATTTGTGGTCATCAGTATTATTTTTTTATGGTGTAAATGAGACTAATTTGAAGACTTTAAAATTTCTAAGGAGAAGGAAATTATTACAGATCTGCTGGACTAAGCTAAAGGAATTTCATGTTAATGAGCTCAATTGTTGGATCAAGTGTCAATGGAAGATTGCCTAATTGCTGATGAAGAGATACTCCTGTAAGTCATCAGATGACTGACTGGCAGTGAAACTTGTGACAAATGATATGTCTAGCGGAAGTAATGATGACCAGCAGAATGATCTGGTTGAAAAAATTTCAAATGTGCTACTGATATTTTTCAACTGAACAACTAATTCGTGGAATGCAACAAAGAAGCTACTTTCATGAACAACAAATCATGTCTGTATACAGGATACAGGAGCAATTAGTGCAAGAGACACATTATAAGCAACCAATCTTAATAAAAATGTTCTAAAAATCCAAATCAAAGGATTCTGCTCTTAAGTTTTATAGGTTAATGTACTTTTTTCAATTTTAATTTTAATTTAGAAATTTTGTTTTGTGGGTAAATAAGATATTAAATTAACAAGTTTGCAAATATGTATTTACATACATTATTCGTGTTTTATACATTTCATATCGTTATTTTGTTCTATTCTTAATACTTAAAGTAAAGTGTTCCGAATTACGGAAAAACCCCTTATCCGGAATACCTCAGGTCCCAAGCATTCTGGATAACAGATCCTATACTGTATATATATATATCTGACCTATGTCACACTGTAACTCTCGTATTTATGATCCGATTTCGATGTAATTCGGTGTGTACATAGTACATACCAATGTCTCAACCGAGTTCGTTGGCCAGCTTCATCCGGCATTTTGAAACAAAATGGCGGCCATTTGAAATTTTAAAAAAAGTTTAAATTTTGAAATGTGGTACCAAAAAATTGAAAATGGAAAAATATTTTTTTCTTATGTATTTGACCTTTATACTAAGTTTTCGGAGCAGTTTTTGTTTCGTCTATATCTTAAAAAATGGCTGAGTTATAGCATTTTGAATTTCTAGCATGGCTGACATTTTGAAACGTCCTGAAATTTGTCACTCGATAAAAGGCGTATTTATGAACCGATTTGGATGTAACTTTGTTTATACATAGTAAACACCAATGTCTCGACCGAGTTCGTTGGCCAGCTTCATCCGCCATCTTGTTTAAAAATGGCGGCCATTCAAATTTTTAAGAAAAATTTAAATTTGAAATGTGGTACCAAAAAATTGAAAATTTATTTTTTTCTTATGTGTTTGACCTTGATAAAAAGATTCGGGAGCAGTTTTTGTTTCGTCTATATCTTAAAAAATGACTGAGTTATAGCATTTTGAATTTCTAGCGTGGCTGACATTTTGAAACGTCCTGATTTTTGTCACGTGATAACAGGCGTATTTATGAACCAATTTGGATGTACCTTGGTGTGTACATAGTACATACAAATATCTCGACCGAGTTTGTTGGCCATCTTCATCTGCCATCTTGTTTCAAAATGGCGGCCATTTAATTTTTTTTTTTTATTTTAAATTTAAAATGAGATACCAAAAAATTGGAAAATGAAAAAGATTTTTTTCGTATGTGTTTGACCTTAATACAAAGATTCCGGAACAGTTTTTGTTTTGTATCTAAAAAAATGGCTGAGTTACAGCATTTTGAATTTCTATTGTGGCTGACATTTTAAAACTACCTGATTTTTGTCACACGATAACAGGCGTATTTATGAAACGATTTGGATGTAACTTGGTCTGTACATAGTACATACCAATGTCTCGACCGAGTTCGTTGGCCAGCTTCATTCGCCATCTTGTTTCAAAAGGTTTGCCATTTAAAAAAAATTTAATTTAAAATGAGGTATTAAAAAATTGGAAAATGAAAAAGATTTTTTTATGTGTTTGGCCTTGATACAAAGATTCCGGAGCAGTTTTTGTTTCTGAAAATTTGTTCTTTTGTTTATATCTTAAAGAATGGTTGAATTATAGCACTTTGAATTTCTAGCATGGCTAACATTTTGAAACGATCTTGTATTTGTCACGCGAAAACACACGTATTCGCCTATTTCGATGTAATAGGGCATGTGGATAGTATACATCAATATCTCGGCCAAGTTCGCTGGCCAGCTTCATCAGCCATCTTGTTTCAAAATGGCGGCCATTAAATTAAAAAAAAAATTATATTTAAAGTGAGGTACAAAAAAATTAGAAATTGAAAAAGGTTTATTTCTTAAGTATTTGACCTTGATATAAGGATTCAGAAGCATTTTTTGTTTGTCTTTACCTTAAAAAATGGCTCAGATATAGCAGTTTCAATTTCTAATGTGGGTGACATTTTGAAAAATCTGATTTTTTGCCTGCGACAGCACTCGTATATATCAACCGATTCCGGTGTGAGTGAGCATGTGCACAGCAATTACTAAGGTCTCGACCAAGTTCACTGGTTAGCCTCATCCACCATGTTGTCTTAAAATGGCACTTTAAGAAATCGCCGAATTTGGCAGCCAAATATAAGTTACTTTAAAGAAAAGCAACTGGGATAAAGCTGACTAATTTCGCGAAATTCTCATTCATTATATTGATAAAAATTAGTATTGAATCTCCTATATTCGGTTTCCACTAAATTGAGCTTTGTGTGTTTGAATAATATAAGTTGGCTTTTTTAAAATAAGGATTATGAAAGCTACCTCTTCCTCCCGGCACTGGCCAGAAGGACTTTTTCAACTACCACCACTCTAAAGTGCTCAATTCTATAAACTATAAAAGACTGCTACACAAACTGTTAAAAATAATAACATAGTAAAAAGAAAATAATTATCGGCAGGTGCTCTAGTAATAGTGCAGCTTTCTACTCACCAATCTTGCTTCATTATTTCTTTTATTTGTTGCACCGTGCTTTTGTAAATATCAAACTGTAAATATTAGAATCATTATCTTTCCCAGTTTATTAGCACAGTATATCATCATTTATCTTAAATTGCTTGCACCATGTATTAATTGTTAGTATCACCATTTTACTCATTCTGCTCGCACAGTGCATTTTTAACCAATTGTTAGCATTAGTATTCTTATTTTTCTTAACTGGCTTGCATTGTACATTCGTGAATATTTATCCTTGTTAGTATCAATTTCTTAATCTATTTTGCTTGTACATTTGTAAATATTTAACTTTGTTAGCATCATTATAATCATTAACCTTAAACTGTTTGCACCATGTATTAATTGATAGTATCACCATTTTTCTATTCCTGCTTGCACCGTGAATTAGTAATTAATTGTAAGCACAAGTATCATCATTTCTCTAAAATTTTTACATAGTACATTTGTAAATATTTTAAAGTATCTATCAGTATCATTATTCTCTTAAAACTGTTTGTACAGTATAGCCGCTAAAATTTATCTGTTAGAATTAAAATTTATTCTGACAGCATTTAGTAACCTTTTAATTATTCCTGTGAGCACCTGCAGATAATCCAGTGTATAGTATGTTGATTTCTTTTCATTGTATCTTTTAGGTGCCATCTGTTAAATATATTGTATATTTTAACCAATCTAATTATAGCAAATCTTTTTGGGCCTGCCCTGAAAAAATAGGGTGGCCCCTTGTGATAAATTTTTGTACATTCACCAGCAATAACCACAATAAACTTTCGCCGACGGCCAGGAGAAGGAACACATAAACAAGCACCTTTGTGTGTCTCCCGGAGTCGGGCGGGGCCCGCTCGGGGGTCTCCTGGTTCCAGCAGCTGTTTTCCCGGGCCCCTCCTAATGGTTGTGGCCAGGGACCCGGAGCTGGAGCTGGAGCCCGGAGCCGGAGCGCTCCGGAGCTGTGTTTTCCCTGGAGCTGGAGCCGGAGCGCTCCGGAGCTGTGTTTTCCCTGGAGCTGGAGCTCTAAATTTTCCCCAGCTCCAGGGCTCCTTTAGTTTTTAATATTCTTTTAAATCTTTTTTTTTCAGTCTTTTAAATTTCTAGGCTTAAAATATTTTAATTTCATCATTATTCAGTATTTTAATTATATCATTTTTTAGGTTTTTATTATTATTAGAAAAGGAAACCTTCTCAAAACATGGTAACACTACTTTACTTCTACTTTCTACTTGAACTAAGTGACAACACTATTTAAAAACAAATATGGCCGCCTGTTGTTTACATGTGTAGTTGTACAATTTTGGCTGTTTGAAAAGTGTAGAAGAAATTTAAGATTTTTGTGTTTAAAATTCCACCAAACTTTGTATTTTAAAAGCAAAAGCTAAAAGATGTCATATTTTCTGAACAAGCATTTCAAGTTTGATGAGAAGAAAAATGCATTTTGTCAGATCTTTAATGAAGGTAGAAAGTATTTGTGAGCAAAAAAATTAAACGTGTAAATTAAAATCTGCAACTCAAAAGCGCGAAGTCGGAGCCGAGTTGGAGCTGGAGCCGCAGTATTTTCTCTAGGAGCGGAGCTGGAGCTGGAGCATCAAAAATTGTTCGGCTCCGGGTCACTGGTTGTGGCTCGATATTTAGTAGATAAACCCCGCCACGCTAAAGCCATCTGATAGGCCTCCTCACCTGGTATGACCCTGTCCCTATCTATCCATTCTCAGTTGAAATTTTACCATGTGTTGCATCAGCAAAATTTTGTCCCAAATCATCAGCTAATTTCTTGGGAATGGGATAAGCTAGCATGCTCTACTATATATCATTCTTTTTGTCTTTTTATGAACTTTAATATGACACCTATCCCATGTTGCTATGTACATTAGATCAAAAGTTATGAGTATTTAACTTTCTCTCTCTTTTGCATTTCATGACTTTTGATTTCGATGATGAGTGCAGATTTCCTGTGCTTTTTTCTTGTATATAACTTATCAGTTTTTTGTAAAATGTTGCAAATTTCGTGTTCTACAATCTTTTTCCGTCATTTTGATACCTAATATGACTGTATACTATGTATATATAAAAAGTTATAGGTATAAATATAGGACACACTTTCTAGCTTTTATAGTGCCATTTTCTTTTTAATGTCAAAAGTGACATTTTTCAGATGCTTATTACATAATGAATTCAAGTCGTATTTTTAAAATTTTTGCTTACGTTACCTTTAAAAAAGAACAAAAGATCATTATTTAACTATTCAATTTAAGTTGGACGTTTCCTCTTTTCTTGAAGATGATGCAGAACTACAAAATATCACGAAAAATAGATCATCGGCCTCCGACATTGATTTAAGTGACTTAGCGCATATAACACATCCAACACACTGCTCAACGCTGAAAAAAGACCAGAAAAAATCTAAGACAAATAAAATAAACATCGTAGTACCCCAACATTTGCAAACCAAAGCATCATGGAACTGGTGATAGAGGCCAGGGGATATACCAGACCTGCCAACCTTTGAAAATGAGAAATCGTAGCAGATAAAATAAAATTAATCTAGAGGTTTGTTGGTTGGTTTTTCGTGTTTCACAGCCATCTTTTGATATTCGTAAAAGGAATAAGGTTTGTCTTTCAACTCAATATAGTAATTTTTTCTCTCAGAAAACTTTTATACATAATTATATTCACAATTTTTTCCCAATTGGGGAAATTCCTTTATTCTGCAAGGAAAAAAAAATTCGCGAACTTCCAAGAAATTTCAAAATATACTTGCAGAAAAATCATAGGTCTGTGGAAGAATTTAAAGGGGAAAATACTGCACAACATTTTTCATTATGCAGGACATTCCTTTTCCGTGCGCAAATCGTGCGACTTTGCACACTATTTCAAACCTTGCCCCTCAATGAACACCCCCCCCCCAGATATTCTTAAAATGGCACCCTTGTTTGTAACGAAGGGAATTCCTGTACTATAAATATTTACAGAAACACGATTCACTCGTGGTTAATGTACATAAATAGAGTTTTATGTTAAAAGGTTTGCTTTGTAGCCCAGATTTTTTTTCCCCCATGAGCATTTTTTAATGTCCAAATTTTCGGGCTAATGAACCCTTTTTTTTTTTTAAACTTTCGGAAATGAATACGTTGAAATTTTGGAAATTTCGGAACAGTATCACTCTTGAAAAATATGCTGCGTTTGATAAAAATCGCAACTAGAAACAAAAAAAATGCATTTGGGTTTTTGCAAAAAATCATAGTTTAAGACCGATTTTCGTAGCATCGTAGTTTATAGGTCCAAATCGTAGCAACTACGATTTTTTCGTAGCAGTTGGCAGGACTGGATATACCAATGCCATAGGTAAAAAAGCAGTGGTGAAAAACTCAAATATAAAAAGAAAAATCAGAAAAACCCGCTCTTGCTTAACACAAATCCTAAACATTTCCTGTAAAAAAGACTCCAAATTAAACACCAGAACAATTGTTGGATGTATTGAAATTACAACACTTAACGGATAAAGAACTTATTTAACACTTTTCAGAAAATATTACTAAAATTAATGAAACACAAACAGACATTTACATAATTCTGAATCAACAAATGGGCTACCTACAACATCTTGGACAGCAATACCAACTAATCGAACAGAGACTAAATACAGAAATAGAAAATCATGGAAATAATTCTACTATAATACATGTCCGACCCTCAGATACGGAAGAAAGTATCTATAGCCAAAAAACAGATGGTACAGTGGAAACTGAGAATGAAATATTGTCACCCAGTAAAGACAATACTTACATTGTGTCTTTATAGACACGGTGAGGCAGAGAATGATCGTTAAACACTTAGAAAACCATTTAATGTTTCTGAGCTTGACTATGAAGAGATATGAGTTGTATTTTAAGTGGTAGATGTTAGGGCTGTCAGTGTAATATGACTACTTACATTGTGTCTTTACAAACTCTGTGAGGAAGAGAAAGATCACTAAACATTTAGTAAACCATTTAATGTTTCTGAGCTTGACTATGAAGAGATATGTGGTGTATTTTAAGTGGTAGGTGTTCAGGCTGTCAGTCAAATATGACTACTTACATTGTGTCTTTATAGACTCGGTGAGGCAGATAATAATCGTTAAGCACTTAGTAAACCATTTAACATTTCTGAGTCTGACCATGAAGAGATATGTGGTGTATTTTAAGTGTTAGGTGTTTGGGCTGTCAGTGAAAGATGACTACTTATATTGTGTCTTTATAGACTTGGTGATGCAGAATGATTGTTAAGCATATAGTAAACCATTTAACATTAGAAAAACAAGTTGGAAATTGCTTGTCAAACGTGGCAAATGAGGTGCGTTCGTACTATAACTAGTTTTATAATTATTTTTTGCACCCCATATTGTACTGAATGTATAATTTTTTGCACTTCATAAAGCGCATAGTCTGATACATCATTAAAATGCACTTCCAATAATTTTTTCCCATTCCCCGTAATGTAACGGAACACTTTTGACTGTCCCTGTAATTAAACTATACATCCAATTTTCCTAAAATTTGAAATAGCTCAGCAAAATCTTGCAACAATTATATCTTTAAAATTTCAGACCATTCGGAAGGCTGTAATATCATTAAAATGCACTTGCAATAATTTTTCCCATTGGCCGTAATGTAAAGAAAAACTTTTGAGTGTCCCTGTAATTAAACTATACATCAGATTTTCCTAAAATTTGAAATGGCTCGACAAAATTTTGCAACAGTTATATCTTTAAAATTTCAGATCATTCGGAAGGCTCTAATATCATTAAAATTCACTTGCAATAATTTTTCCCATTGGCCGTAATGTAAAGAAAAACTTTTGACTGTCCCTGTAATTAAACTATACATCCGATTTTCATAAAATTTGAAATGGCTCGACAAAATTTTGTAACAATCATATATTTGAAATTTCAGGCCATTCGGTTGGGTAGTTTTTGCTCTGTTACATGCGGGCAGACAGACGGACGGACAGACTGAACGACGACTATAGGTGCTACGTATTTATATAATTACAAACACACCTAATAATGAACAAAAGACAGAGTGAAAAAATTTGCAAAGAAAACTATTCTGAGTTTGACAAGAAAAGATACGAGTTGTAGTTTAAGTGGTAGGTGTTCAGGCTGTCAATACAAGCATGGGCAGATAAAAAAGGAATGAGCGAAAACCTCATACTATTAGGCGACTTTAATGCCCATAGACCATTGTGGGGATACGACACGGATGAGCGTGCATCACCTGATATCGGCCAATGACCCTAACAGCTTGGCCACTTTTGAGACTCAAAGATCCAAGGTTTGGTCGGACGTATCATTACTATCATTTCCTTTTCTCAAGACTTTTAACATGGAATGTGCTAGAAGATATGGACTATGGAGATCATCGACTTGTGACTATTGAAATGGACATTAAAATTCCCGAAATACCAAGAAGAAGGTATAGGACACAAAATACCTCTTTAAAAAATTTAACAAATTATTAACATCCTATATAACAGAAAACACAATAGAATTCAACAGCATACTGACAACTAATGAATTTGACATAATGTACCAAAATTTTCTAAGACAAATTCACCAGGCATGTGAAAAATCATTAAAGAAAAGAAAAAGCACATATCAGCCAGAAATAACCTGGTGGTCACAAGAACTGAGAAAAATAAGAAATTATACTAGAGCATTAAGGAGAAAAAACAAATCGGCAGAGGCAACAGAGGAAGACATTCAGAAATATCGTAGGCAAAGAGCATGCTATAAAAGAGAGATTGTTAAAGCAAAAAGAGAAGCATGGATAAGCTTCTGTGAGAAGACAAAAGACCCATGGGGCAAAACCAAAAAGATAGCATTTCAAGATTTCCATCATCAACAATCATATGCCCTCGCAAACTCAGTAGAAGTAACTCAGACAAAGAAAAACCTTTATAAGGAATTAACAAATAATATCTACGGTCCATCGAAAAAAGATATTAAGCAACCTAAAATCCCAGACACAACAGCACCACCTTTCACACACAACGAATTAAAATCGGCAGTCTATAATTTTCAGAAAAATAAAGTTCCAGGTACAGACAATATCGATCATCCTATACTGCGTAAAATTCATAAAAATCATTCTGAACTACTGTTAAGCATGTACAACAAATTACTACAATTAAACTTCTTTCCAACGGAATGGAAGAAAGGGGAGTTAGTATATTTTTTAAAGAAGGGTAAACCCCAAGATGATGAGAATTCATACCGCCCAATCTCTTTATTGCCAACAATGAGAAAAGTCTTCGAAAAGCTTTTACTTAAAAGAATCCTACACAGTCTACACGGTAATGACGAACTTATCTCTTCACAACATGGCTTTGTCCCATGGAAATCAACTGAAACTGCAATACAAGAGGTCGTAGATAATATAGAAGAAAGTCAACAAGACAATAATTATACATTTTTAATTTCATTAGATTTTTGTCATGCTTTTGACTGCCTACCATGGGAACCGACCATAGAAGAATTATAATCATTACACCTGGAAACATCGTATGTCAACACGACTGACTCCTTTTTATCTTATAGATCTGCTTATGTAAATTGGCTTTATGAAGATCTGCATTGGTTTACGAAAGGATGCCCACAGGGATCATGTTTTGGTCCATTTCTGTGGCGTATTTTTCTGAATAGGCTGTTGAAACTGCTTAAGGAAAAAGGATACTTGGCTGTAGCTAATGTAGACGATTTATTACTAATTATCAAAGGATCGTTCCGTAGAGAAATTGAAAATACAGGAAACAAACCACTCAAACTAATATCACAATGGACAGACACATATAATATTAAAATCAGTCATGAAAAAACAAAGATGTTACAAATAAGAAGACCACGATATCTTAAAAGATCACCAACTCTAAAACTAAATAACAAATCCATCAAATTAGAACCAACAATCAAATACCTTGGTATAATAATAGATAGCACTCTTTCATTCTTACTTCATCTGCACCACAAAAGAACGGAAATTTCAGAAATAACCCAGAATCTGTTTAAATTCGCTTCAACTCAGGGAGGAATTTCAAAATATATCTTAAAATTGTGGAATAATCAAATATTGGAGAAAAAAGTTTCATATGCTGCAGCCACTTGGTTTCCCAAATTACAAAAATCGCATGGATACAGATTACTCTCTGCAATACAAGCACAATGCCTGTTACTTGTATCGAGAGCGTATAAGAAAACGGCCACAGCTGCCATCTGCGTATTAACAGGGACCTTACCTCTAGAATTAAAACTGGAAAAAATTACAATCCAAGGCTGTATACTTAAACTTAATAAACCGTTACAAAACTATAACCCAAAAGATTATCAACAGAAGCACACTCCTACTGAAATTCCTCCTTATATCGAATACTTCAGATGGTCAGAAGATCAAGTATCTACAATAGAACCACAAGTTAAAATATACACCGATGGATCAAAAATGGAAGAAGGTGTGGCATTTGCCTTTTGTGTATACTATGAAGATAATGAGATATATAAGTCCCAAAGTAAACTAAGAAGTTGTAACTCAGTATTTCAAGCAGAACAACTGGCAATTTTGGAAGAAATAAAATGGAGCGAAAAGTCAGATTATACTCACATACAGATCAACTCGGATAGCTTATCAAGCCTACAAGCGATAGACGATACAGATACCCATGATCCTTTGACTGCAGAAATAATACATAATCTACAAAGAACTGATAAAATCATTCAGTTTCAATGGGTAAAAAGTCACATAGGTATCGGCGGAAATGAACGAGCAGATTATCTTGCAAAAGATGCATTAACCTCCATACCATTAAAATATGAAAAATGGCATCCAGCACCTGGCTCAGCTTTAAAATGGACGTTAAACAATCATCCGATACAAAAATGACAGCAGGTATGGGATGAAGAGTACCGTGGTAGAAAAGCTTATGACCTACGTCCAAATGTATCATTAGAAACGCTATTACCACACCGACACCTATACTTATTCATCACCAGTCACGGACCATTCCCTGCATATCTGTCTCTGTTTAACAAGGCACCATCCCCATACTGCACATGTGGTGAGATAGGAGATTCTCTCCACTATATTTTAAAATGTCCATTAACCTCTCATTACCATATCAAGAAACCTAGACATATAACATTTTCATCATGGTTCGCATATGTTTTGAAAACTCCAAACCTAACGAAGAAGATTATAGACTGTGTTGGACTAATAGAATTAAACCAAGGACTTTTCCAAATGCCCCCAGCTCATCTGGTGGGTCTGGTGCATTCTCCAGATGAGGATGATGACTTTTAAAAATTCATTAAAAGACTGATGATATAAAAATGTCATCAAATCCATAAACTGCTACACTACAACTTTAACAAATCACATTGCTACATTTATTATCATGTTATAAATAATACAACTAAGTTGATGTCATTGTAAACAAATTTGTAAATATCATTTTAATTATTCTTTATCTATTCTATGTATATATTGTCTCTCTTTGGGCCCGCCCTGAAAGAATAGGGTGGCCCGTTGTGATTAAAATTTATATAATTACAATTTTCAAGACCTAATAAACCTTCACCGGCGGTTGGAAGACAAACTGCAGAACAAGCACTTTCATGTGTCTTCCGGAGCTGGGGTGGGGCCCGGCCCGGGGGTCTTCCTTCGTGCGCTGGTTTTTTTCTGGGCCGTGGCCTTGGCTGTGGTCTCGTGGAGTGGAGAAGGGTTTGCAGGGCGGGGCTAGTGGAGCAATAGCCGCATGGTGGGGCACCCCGCCTTGTGGAACGCTGTCTCTATCTACCACACCGCAAAAACCTTATTCCTAGATTGTATAACCCCAGCCTCCCGGAAAAAAAATCCCGAAACACTTAAGAGATAGAATCACGGACGAGCGCATACAAGTTATTAACGATATTTTTATTCAGATGGAGGCACTTGTAGGAGTGAGGACTCCATTTGCAGAAGGCGAAAACCCAGTTCTATCATACATCGAAATTGGTCATTTTGCAAAAAAATTTAAGATACATAATAAATAGAACCAGGAACAGGGGTACAGTATTACAGCAGAAGATTTTGCTTAAGTTGCATACCAAAGTCAGATTGCCCAGGCTGTTAAAGATTTTTTCCTTCAAAGACTACAAGAATTGGAGCCTGATATTGACCAAGATATAACACAAATGCGAGAAGCTGCACTTAGGAGGGATTATCAGTTTCTTGGTAGCAGGATAATAGGAGGAGGCCTAGTAAGAATTCAACCCGTACTGGGTGATTCTCAAAAGATGGGAGCAAAACACAGATTTTATTTTAGATCTAATACTGGAGATGGTTAATTTTTTTTAATTACATTCTGATTTTAAAAAATGCTTTCTTGATGTTGTCAAGAACAAGAATATACATAATTTATTTTAAAATTTTATTGTAAATATATATATTTTTAATATATTTTTCTATAAATAGTCTTTTTGGGACATCCATAATGTTAACTGACAAAATAAAAAATTATTGTATGGTTTATTAGTGAGTTTAAAGAAAAAAAAAATACATGAATTTTAAAAATGGATATATTGTTTATATTTTCATGCAACAGATGGCAGCACTGAGGGTTATTTTGTAGAAATAACAAGGAATAAATGTGTTGATGTTTTGTTTGTCAAACTGTAACAATCTAAACAAGAATATTGATTTTGGAATAAATGAAGTGTTGGATAAACAGAAATATCGGTAAGTACTTTAATCCTTATTTATTTGTTCTTAAAATTAATTTTAAAAAGGTTTTTTTTATAATTCTGACATTTTAATAGTAGTAAATATCTTGTTTATTGCTTACAAAATGGCAATGTTAAATACATGTAACGATCGCGATTCAGATTTTTTTCGCAATTTAATTAATATTTAATAAACCCTACTGTACTAAAATATCAGAAATATAATGTTATAGTCTTATTTCTTGAAATTAAGTGTTTTTTTGGTGAAATACGTCATATTTCTTTAATGGAAAAGCAAAAACTTTCTTAACCACACGTCAACAATCATGTACGATCAAAACAAGATGGCGGCGTAGCGATTGTTAGCCATTTTGATCATCTCTTTTAAGAGGAATATAATAGATAACTTTTTTAATTATTATTTTGAATAATATAGTAAATATTATGATTTATCTTACTTATACAAGTTGAAAAAATATATCAAAAGGCAATTTTATTTAATATATATTTTATATATTTAAATTTATATTTAGAATGTATATTAATTATTTAGATTAATTATATTAATTATTTAGAATTAAATTTTGAGATATTTGTTTAAAATTCCTTAGTCTAGATTACATTAAAAATGAAATTTTAAATGCTCATGATAGTAGATTTAAAATTTTTTCAACTTTTAACAGTTCAAAAAGATAAAATATCTGTCACAATTCTTAGTTTAATTTTTTTTTTCTGCAAAATTTTTCCAAACACACAATAAAATACTGGTTTCATTAGATTATTTAATGGTATTGTCTGAATAACTTTGGATGTATTTATAAAAGTATTTATATATCTAAAAGTATATACTAGAAATTCAATTTTATAAAATAGCAAAATTTGTTATTTGTATATTTATCACGCTGTTGCAATATTATATTAGTTTAGTTTTTTTTAATTATGTGCATTTAAAATATCCTTTTTTGTTTTATAGACAATGTTTTCAAGACGTACCAAAGTCAAAGAAAAATTAGAACAAAGAGGTCAATCAAGGAGTGCGCTATACATTCAAAAGTTGAAAGAGACTAATCCTGACAAGTACAAACTCCATTTAGCAAAAGAAGCTGAAAGAAACAGAAAAGTGAGAAAAGAATTGACAGAAGAACAAAAAGAGTCTCAAAGAGAAAAAACTCGCTTAAGGGTTCAAAAGTTACGGGGAAAAAAGGAAACTTGAAAAGAAAAATGAAACCCGGACACCATTTAAGAAAAAAATCAAAGATATGTCTGAAGAAGAGCGGAAAGATTATAATCGTGTACGGAAAGCTGAATCAAGATTAAAAATGAGCAATAAAAAAAAAACTCGTGTTCGTGAACGAGAAAAAAAAAATACAAACTAAATCGTAAAAAAGCTCTTCAAGTAAAAGAAACAATTTCCCCTTCAACTATAAAGGAAATTAAGAAATTGCCCTCCAATTCCCTTTCACCATCTCCATCAACATGTGTTTTAACTTCAAGAATACGTAAGAAATTGCCAAAATCCCCAAGTAAATATGCATATGCAATTAAAAAATGTATAAGTAACTGCTCCCCTCGAAAAAAACTGGCACTGGAAAAATTAGGTATTTACTCACCCACAAAAATTCAAGGCTCATTAAAAATTGTCAATCAAATAAGTAATGAAGCCAACAAAATAAAAATAAAAAGACGTGTAATAGATATTAAAATGCTGAAAATGTTGAAGAGTATAACAAACCAGACAGCACTAAAAGTTGTAAAAAGAGCGAAAAAAAAATACAGCCGAAACACTATATAAACATAAATTATTTAAAATTCCGCGTTCTAAGATAGAAAATTTTTACAAAAGAGGCGACATAAGTCGACCTATCCCTGTTAAAAATTTCAAAGTGCTATATTTAATGGAAACTACAATTAGAAATGCATGGATGAGATACAATGAAGAATATCCGAAAGATTTTGTCAGTTATGCCTGTTTCGCCAGAATGAGGCCCAAAAATGTAAAAATTACAGGCTCAAAAGATCTGATCACATGCATGTGTGAATATTGTGGAAATGTTTTGCAAAAGTTAGATGTTTTACGTCGTTTCCCACAAAATAAGAGAGGACTAAATTTTCCCAAAGTCCCAACAACTGTGTTTGAGCTGAATGACTTCACCATGTGCAAGCCTAAAACACTGCTTTGTGCTGAGCACAAATGTGAAAATGTAAATTTAAAATAGAAACTGAATTGTTCAAAAAAATTGAGTAATGCTGTGGCACAGACGAGATAAAGTGGATACGTTATGAAAAAACTGAGCGCAAAGTATTGAAAACAGATTTGGATGGCAATGGTGTAGAAGAAATAAAAAAAGTAAAAGATTATGTTCCAAAAAGCGGAAAAATAAGCGAAATGATAGATGAATTCTGTGAGGAACTGAAAACATTTGGCATACACTTGTTTAATGCCATGTAGCAATTAGAGAAATTCAACTCTTTAATTAATAATATAGAAAAAGACCGTTTGGTGACAGTTGAAGATTTTTCTGAAATTTTTCATGTAAAATACCAGCTTACTCCCCAATCCTCTTATTGGGACATGCAAAGTTTTACTCTTCATCCAACAGTTTGCTTTTATCGCGATCCGATTACGTTCAAAATTGTTAGGGAAGGTGTGACTTTGGTTACACCCGACCAAACACATGATTATTTCGCTGCAGCTGTTTTTAGAAGAACTACAGTGAATCACATATTACAAGATAGAAACATAAAAATTAAAGAACACATAGGCTGGTCAGATGGGTGCTCAAGCCAGTACAAATGCAGTGGATCTTTTCTCGAATACTCCTTATATCCCCAAGTATTTTCGCATCGTTATGAACATCATTTTTTTGGATCCCGTCATGCAAAAGGGCCTTCTGATGCAGAAGGTGCAGTAATCAAGACTTGGGTTGACAGACAGATTGCACATGGTGCTTTAGTGCAATCTGCTGAAGATTTCGTTAAAATTTGCCAGATGATGCCACCACCAAAATGGAATCACCAGAAGAAATTTAAATGAAAACGAGCAGTAATTCTTGTGGAACAGGCAGAAATTGATCAGTATAGGAATACTAACAAACAAGAAGTAAAACTTGTTAAAGATATTAGAAGAATTCATTCTGTATGTTCCACAGTAGAAAATGCTGGAACCCTTACCTTAAGAAACAGGTCTTGCTTTTGCACTTGCTGCAAAATGAATGAAAACTGCATGAATAAAGAAGCAGGTGAAAAAGTGATTGTTTCACTTCTTAATAATCCACCCAAGCCCAACATCGAATTTAACATTGGTGATTGGTGTTTTGTGATTTACAATGAAAACTTATGGCCAGGCGTTATAGAAAACATAATTTCAGAAAATAACTGTCAAATGTTTTCCATTAGTTTTTTGACACCACAGGGAGATGTTACCTGCAACAGATTTAGATATCCCCCCAAAAAAGACACAGCATTGCACAAAATTGACGAAATTTTGCTAAAAGCACCTTCTCCTCCTCATCCCATTACTTCTAGAGGAGACTTTTCTTTTCCTAAAGAAGTTATAGATTTATGTATCACAAAAATGAAATGAATGAATTATTTTACAATAAATATTTTTGTTTCCATTTTTGATATACAGTTGTAATTATTTAGAAACATAATGATTTGAATATATGGTATAATGTTTCAAATGCTACGAATAAATATTTACATGATAAAAATCTACTGCAGATTAATTTTAGATATTGAATTCTAATTTGAAATTAATGTAAAAACTTTCACTAAAAGTTAAGAATTTTTTTTTCTTTTAGCATGAATAAATAAAAATAAAAGTTGTCTAATTGAATATTTTTTTTCAGAATGTTTAATATAATTTTGTAATTTGCATTCAAAAGTAAGTTAATTACATTTTTTAAAAATTCACATTAAAGTTTGGAAAAGTCAAAGTTGTGTAACCTACAGTTCAAGTGATGTCAAAAATGTGTAAGCTACAGTTCAAGTGATGTCAAAAATGTGTAACCTACAGTTCAAGTGATATCAAAAATTTGTAACCAACAGGTACCATAATTAAATGCTTTAATTATTAATTTTAATGCCATTTCCTGTCTTTAAAGGAACATATACTATATTATGAACTTGTAAACTAATGGATTAAAAGTTTTTTTTTTTTTAATATCAAAATTTTAAAAATTTATTAAAGTTAACATTTAGTGTTCTCACATTTTGAGAATCACTCTACTACAGTTGTTACCAATTCCTGTAATTTGGTGTACAGACTTGGATAGAAGCAAACGTCTCACAAATTACCTTTTACAACACGTTACAAATCCTCAGGTGACAAACGAAATCATCGCTGGATATTTCATGTCCTTTTCCCTTATGTTGGATCCCAGTTTATTAAATGCAATCTGTACCTATAGAGCAGGCTCAATTTCAGTTGTTCCAGAAAAAGACTTTATTAAAAGACTAGGACTGCCTGCAATGCCACAAAACCAACCTGAGACTTCTGAAGTATCTTTCTGGTGCTATTATCTCATTCTACTAGGCGTCATCGGCAAGCCCCCTGAAGTAACAGGCATAAACAGAACATTTAATAGAAAAATAAAGACATTCTGTGGCATCTGGTCCATCAGAATCGATGGCTTTTATCTGCCCTGGGCTTGGGCCTTAGTGCTAACCATCAGCCAAAAGCAGGTTCCCAGGGTGGGCGATTTCCTTATCTACCCTACTTTCCCTAGCATACATAGCCTTCGGACGTGCCTTGGGCTAGCTCCCATGGCTAGATTCTGACTTAAACTCCCCAGGTAAGCTTAAAACCCATACTATGTAAATTTGTTTATTTAAACTCAAACTGATCATTTTGGCACAAACTGTATTTTAAGTGGTAGGTTTTTCGGCAGTCAGTGAAATATGAATACTTACATTGTGCCTTCATAGACTCGGTGAGACAGAGAATGATTGTTAAGCACATAGCGAACCATTTAACATTTGAAAATTAGCGGTTAAAATACAAACTGGAAAAATTCGAAGTAAATGAAGACTATTCTGAGTTTGACTCTAGAGAGGACATAGGGTGCAGTTTAAGTGGTAGGCGTTTGGGCTCTCAAGAAAAATGACTACTTACATTGTGTCTTTATAGACACGATGAGGCAGAGAATGATCGTTAAACACTTCGAAAACCATTTAATGTTTCTGAGCTTGACTATGAAGAGATATAAGGTGTATTTTAAGTGGTAGGTGTTTGGGCTGTCAGTGTAATATGACTACTTACATTGTGTCTTTACAGACTTGGTGAGGCAGAGAAAGATCATTAAACGCTTAGTAAACCATTTAACGTTTCTGAGCTTGACTATGAAGATATATGTGGTGCATTTTAAGTGGTAGGTGTTCAGGCTGTCAATCAAAAGATTGCAACTTTACAGACTCGGTGAGGCAGAGAATGAGCGTTAAGCACTTAGTAAACCATTTAACGTTCCTGAGTTTGACCATGAAGAGATATGTGGTGTATTTTAAGTGTTAGTTATTTGGACTATCAGTGAAATATGACTACTTACATTGTTTCTTTATAAATGATTGTTAAGTATATAGTAAGCCGTTTAACATTAGAAAAATAGTGAACAAAAGACAGACTGAAAAAACTGCAAAGAAAACTATTCTGAGCTTGACAAGAAAAGATATGACTTGTAGTTTAAGTGGTAGAAGTTCAGGCTGTCAATGAAATAAAACTACTTACATTGTGTCTTTATAGACTCAGTGAGGCAGAGAATGATCGTTAAGCACTTAGTAAATCATTTAACAATAGAAAATAATGGACAAAATACAGATTCGAAAAATAGCAGTAATGAAGACTATTCTGAGTTTGACTCTAGAGAGGATATAGGGTGTAGTTTAAGTGTTAGGTGTTTGGGCTCTCAAGAAATATGGCTACTTACATTGTGTCCTTATAGACACGGTCAGGCAGAGAATGATCGTTAAACACTAAGAAAACCATTTAACGTTTCTGAGTTTGACTATGAAGATATATGTGGTGTATTTTAAGTGGTAGGTGTTCAGGCTGTCAGTCAAAAGATTGCGTCTTTACAAACTCGGTGAGGCAGAGAATGAGCGTTAAGCACTTAGTAAACCATTTAACGTTTCTGAGTTTGACCATGAAGAGATATGTGGTGTATTTTAAGTGTTAGTTGTTTGGGCTGTCAGTGAAATATGACTACTTACATTGTTTCTTTATAGACTCAGTGAGGCAGAATGATTGTTAAGCATATAGTAAACTGTTTATCATTAGAAAAATAGTGAACAAAAGACAGACTGAAAAAATTTGCAAAGAAAACTATTCTGAGCTTGACAAGAAAAGATATGAGTAGTAGTTTAAGTAGCAGGAGTTCAGGCTGTCAATGAAATAAGACTACTTACATTGTGTCTTTATAGACACGGTCAGGCTAAGAATGATCGTTAAAAACTTAGTAAACCATTTAATGCTTCTGAACTTGACTATGAAGAGATATGAGGTCTAACAAGAGGTGCCAGATAACCTACTGTGGTTTGATCTCTACCGACGCTTGCAATACGGAGGCTCTCTTGTGGGTCTCGTTCTTTTTGCTGGGAGAGGCAGCTTACTGTGTGTTTGTGGCCATCTCCTGTAAACCCATGAGGGTGATAGGTCTGTACTAGGGAGCAGTCCACACGGGTGCGGCAGAAGCAACTTCTATTCACTTAATCAAGCCAAATGTTTCGTCATCTAATTAGTGAGATGCACAAATGGATTACCGGGATTCCATACTGTCCCTATCTACAACACCGCAAAAGCCGTATTCCTAGACTGTAAAACCCCAGCCTCCCGGAACCCCCCCCCCCCGAAACACTTAAGAGATATAATCACGGATGAGCGCATACAAGTTATTAACGATATTTTTATTCAGATGGAGGCACTTGTAGGAGTGAGGCCTCCATTTGCAGAAGGCGAAAACCCAGTCCTGTCATACATCGAAATTGGTCATTTTGCAAAAAAAATTTAAGATACATAATAGAACCAGGAACAGGGGTACAGTAAAATAGCAGAAGATTTTGCTTAAGTTGCATATGAAAGTCAGATTGCCCAGGCTGTTAAAGATTTTTTTTCCTTCAAAGACTACAAGAATTGGAACCTGATATTCACCAAGATATAACACAAATGCGAGAAGCTGCACTTAGGAGGGATTATCAGTTTCTTGGTAGCAGGATAATAGGAGGAGGCCTAGTAAGAATTCAATCCGTACTACAGTAGTTACCAATTCCTGTAATTTGGTGTACAGACTTGGATAGAAGCAAACGTCTCGCAAATTACCTTTTACAACACGTTACAAATCCTCAGGTGACAAACGAAATCATCGCTGGATATTTCATGTCCTTTTCCCTTATGTTGGATCCCAGTTTATTAAATGCAATCTGTACCTATAGAGCAGGCTCAATTTCAGTTGTTCCAGAAAAAGACTTTATTAAAAGACTAGGACTGCCTGCAATGCCGCAAAACCAACCTGAGACTTCTTAAGTATCTTTCTGGTGCTATTATCTCATTCTACTAGGCGTCATCGGCAAGTCCCCTGAAGTAACAGGCATAAACAGAACATTTAATAGAAAAATAAAGACATTCTGCGGTATCTGGTCCATCAGAATCGATGGCTTTTATCTGCCCTGGACTTCGGTCTTAGTGCTAACCATCAGCCAAAAGCAGGTTCCCAGGGTGGGCGATTTCCTTATCTACCCTACTTTCCCTAGCATACATAGAATTCGGACGTGCCTTGGGCGAGCTCCCATGTCTGGATTCTGTGTTAAACTCTCCAGGTAAGCCTGAAACCCATACTATGTAAATTGTTTATTTAAACTCATTCTGATTATTTTGGCACAAACTGTACTTTAAGTGGTAGGTTTTTGGGCAGTCAGTGAAATATGAATACTTACATTGTGCCTTCATAGACTCGGTGAGACAGAGAATGATCTTTAAGAGCATAGCGAACCATTTAACATTTGAAAAAAAAAACCAGACAAAATACAAATTAGAAAAATTCGAAGTAAATGAAGACTATACTGAGTTTGACTCTAGAGAGGACATAGGGTGTACTTTAAGTGGTAGGGCTCTCAAGAAATAAGGCTACTTACATTGTGTCTTCATAGACACGATGAGGCAGAGAATGATCGTTAAAAACTTAGAAAACCATTTAATGTTTCTGAGCTTGACTATGAAGAGATATAAAGTGTATTTTAAGTGGTAGGTGTTTGGGCTGTCAGTGTAATATGACTACTTAAATTGTGTCTTTACAGACTCAGCGAGGCAGAGAAAGATAATTAAACACTTAGTAAACCATTTAACGTTTCTGAGCTTGACTAAAGATATATGTGGTGTATATTAAGTGGTAGGTGTTCAGGTTGTCAATCAAAAGATTGCGTCTTTACAGATTCGGTGAGGCAGAGAATGAGCGTTAAGCACTTAGTAAACCATTTAACGTTTCTGAGTTTGACCATGAAGAGATATGCGGTGTATTTTAAGTGTTAGTTGTTTCGGCTGTCAGTGAAATATGACTACTTACATTGTTTCTTTATAGACTCGGTGAGGCAGAATGATTTTAAAGCATATAGTAAACCATTTAACATTAGAAAAATAGTGAACAAAAGACAGACTAAAAAAATTTGCAAAGAAAAGTATTCTGACTATAACAGAGCTTGACAAGAAAAGATATGAGTTATAGAAGTGGTAGGTGTTCAGGCTGTCAATGAAATATGACTACTTACATTGTGCCTTCATAGACTCGGCGAGACAGAGAATGATCGTTAAGCGCATAGCGAACCATTTAACATTTGAAAAAAAAAAAGACAAAATACAAATTGGAAAAATTCGAAGTAAATGAAGACTATTCTGTGTTTGACTCTACAGAGGACATAGGGTGTACTTTAAGTGGTAGGGCTCTCAAGAAATATGGCTACTTACATTGTGTCTTTATAGACACGATGAGGCAGAGAATGATCGTTAAAAACTTAGAAAACCATTTAATGTTTCTGAGCTTGACTATGAAGAGATATAAGGCGTATTTTAAGTGGTAGGTGTTTGGGCTGTCAGTGTAATATGACTACTTACATTGTGTCTTTATAGACTCGGTGAGGCAGAGAATGATCGTTAAGCACTTAGTGAATCGTTCAACAATAGAAAAATAATGGACAAAATACAGATTCGAAAAATAGCAGTAATGAAGACTATTCTGAATTTGACTCTAGAGAGGATATAGGGTGTAATTTAAGTGTTAGGTGTTTAGGCTCTCAAGAAATATGGCTACTTACATTGTGTCCTTATAGACACGGTCAGGCAGAGAATGATCGTTAAACACTTAGAAAACCATTTAACGTTTCTGACAAGGAGAGGGTCCGAGGTTGGTCTCACGGAATCCAGCGATCCTTTGTACATTGATAGAGTATAGTTAATAGATAAACATATCAACAGGATAAAGTGCAATATTCAGGAGGGTCGTAAAAAACGAGCCCCAAAGTTCACCCATTATTGACTCTTTAGTATATAACCGGATAAATTACTCTCGCTTGCAAGAGGCTCGGTAGTACAGTTGGCAGCGTGCCAGACTTTTAATTTTCTTCTTCTGGGACGTCTGCGGGTTCTGTACTCCAACAAGCTTTTTTTTTTTTTTTTCAGACAAAATAATGATCAGTTATTTTCAAACCATAATTAAAAAATATATATTTAATTATTTAAAGTTAGACAAATATTCATAAAAATATGCTTCTGCACGCACACACACACTTATATATATTATGTGCTTATTAATTTACAGAGATATTGCCGCTTTATGGATCTAATGGGGGGGAAAAAAGGAAAATAACTGAATTATTCAGTCGACAAAATTTAATTTTATTCACATTTATTTATAGACTTTTCTATGAATAGATACCTGTTGTTTTCAGCAAAGTAAATTAAAATACGCTACATAAAATTAAAATATGCTATTTTACTTTTATCTTGTCAATTTAAAATGTTATAATTTTTAATTTTTTTTCTTTTTTTAATTTTTAAAACATAATTATTTTTTATCATAGGATCTCATGTTTGGAATTAGAATAACTGTTTTCAGTTAAAAACCTTGTACGTAGATTTGCAGGTGGTTTTTAAGCAAAACAAGTACGCTATAGAAAATGAAAAGGGTGGGTTTAAAATGTTTACCTTTCTTTTGTTGAAATTTAAGCACCCATCTGCCGCAGAGCGAATGAGTACGGCATTTTGTTTTTAAAGTTTTGAAGTGATTAGATGTTGTTCTTTATGATAGTGTCATAATTAAAATGAAAAAAGTTATTTTGTAAAAAATGTCTAGTGAAGAAGCTTCTAAATTTACAAATATTGAAAAGCGAATTTCATAATACACAATTCATAGCGAATCATCAAAATTGATATTGAAAGATGTAGTCGTGTATTACGAAAGTTACTCTCTGAAAATAATTTAATTTCATCTGAGTCTTCAGACGCTATTTCTTGTGAAGCCAAGCTTATCGGGAATGAACTTTTTCACAATAATCTAGAACTACTTTGTGATAGAAAGACTTATATTTGAAGCACAGCTTTGGTAAAACCAGGCGACATTTATTTTTATAGGCAGGTGAAAAATATGATTAAGCGCTTTCAAAATTGTAATTGTTTAATTCAACAGAAAAGAGAAATTAATTCTCGCTAGGATTGTATAAAAATTCATTCAATTGTGCATTATCAACTCTCTTCACCTATATTTTGTAACATGATAAAATACGGCTGGCATGCATCGAAACTTTCACATAAAAGAATAATATTTATGAATGTCAATGAAGTGTGTTTTCCAAATGATCTTTTTAAAACGCCTTGTTCCTGTAAAAACACTTCTTTTATTATTCGTGCACGCTGTCGCAAAAGTTTCTGTTTCATATGTTTTATGATAATTATCATCCCGGTTCCTGCCCGTAATCAGAACCTTAATTTTAATAGAATACATTTATTTTTTAAGTACATAGTATAGACAGAAATGTAAAATAAATTTAAATAAGTGTAAAATAAGTGTACGTCATTGTGAAATATATGTAAGTAATTGTAAAATAAATATAAATGATTGTAAATAAAACTAAATATAAAATTTACAAAAATGTTGAATGCAAAAAAATACGTATATACTGCATAAGATTCTTGCTTTTTTTTTTTCATTATATCCATAAGGATGCAATAAAACTGTCTCTCTCTGTAAATAAATAAATATGTGTGAATGCGGCAATATTTATATTTGTCTTACATTTAAATAATTATATATATTTTTTTTAATTGCGGTTCAAAAATAATTTATCATTATTTTGTCGGGGGGAAAAATTCTCGTTGGAGGATCGAACCTGCAGATATCCGTAAAAACGAAAATTAGAAGTCTGGCGCGCAGCCAACTGTGCTATCGAGCCTGTCGCAAAGGAACTTAATTTATCCGATTATATACTAAAGAGTCAATTGGGTGAACTTTGGGGCTCGTTTTTAACGGCCCCCCTGAATATTGCACTTTATCCTATTGATATGTTTATCTATTGACAATACTCTATCAATATACAAAGGATCGCTGGATTCCGTGAGACCAACCTCGGACCCTCTCCTTGTGAGCTTGACTATGAAGTTATATGTGGTGTATTTTAAGTGGTAGGTGTTCAGGCTGTCAGTCAAAAGATTGCGTCTTTACAGACTCGGTGAGGCAGAGAATGAGCGTTAAGCACTTAGTAAACCATTTAACGTTTCTCAGTTTGACCATGAAGTGATATGTGGTGTATTTTAAGTGTTAGTTGTTTGGCCTGTCAGTGAAATATGACTACTTACATTGTGTCTTTATAAATGATTGTTAAGCATATAATAAACCGTTTAACATTAGAAAAATAGTGAACAAAAGAAAAGACTGAAAAAAATTGCAAAGAAAACTATTCTGAGCTTGACAAGAAAAGATATGAGTTGTAGTTTAAGTGGTAGGAGTTCAGGCTGTCAATGAAATAAAACTACTTACATTGTGTCTTTATAGACTCGGTGAAGCAGAGAATGATCGTTAAGCACTTAGTAAATCGTTTAACAATAGAAAAATAATGGACAAAATACAGATTCGAAAAATAGCAGTAATGAAGACTATTCTGAGTTTGACTCTAGACAGGACATAGGGTGTAATTTAAGTGTTAGGTGTTTGGGCTCTCAAGAAATATGGCTACTTACATTGTGTCCTTATAGACACGGTCAGGCAGAGAATGATCGTTAAACACTTAGAAAACCATTTAACGTTTCTGAGCTTGACTATGAAGCTATATGTGGTGTATTTTAAGTGGTAGGTGTTCAGGCTGTCAGTCAAAAGATTGCGTCTTTACAGACTCGGTGAGGCAGAGAATGAGCGTTAAGCACTTAGTAAACCATTTAACGTTTCTGAGCTTGACTAAAAAGATATATGTGGTGTATTTTAAGTGGTAGGTGTTCAGGTTGTCAATCAAAAGATTGCGTCTTTACAGATTCGGTGAGGCAGAGAATGAGCGTTAAGAACTTAGTAAACCATTTAACGTTTCTGAGTTTGACCATGAAGAGATATGTGGTGTATTTTAAGTGTTAGTTGTTTGGGCTGTCAGTGAAATATGACTACTTACATTGTTTCTTTATAGACTCAGTGAGGCAGAATGATTGTTAAGCATATAGTAAACTGTTTAACATTAGAAAAATAGTGAACAAAAGACAGACTGAAAAAATTTGCAAAGAAAACTATTCTGAGCTTGACAAGAAAAGATATGAGTAGTAGTTTAAGTAGTAGGAGTTCAGGCTGTCAATGAAATAAGACTACTTACATTGTGTCTTTATAGACACGGTCAGGCTAAGAATGATCGTTAAAAACTTAGTAAACCATTTAATGCTTCTGAACTCGACTATCAAGAGATATGAGGTCTAACAAGAGGTGCCAGATAACCTACTGCGGTTTGATCTCTACCGACGCTCTCAATACGGAGGCTCTCTTGTGGGTCTCGTTCTTTTTGCTGGGAGAGGCAGCTTACTGTGTGTTTGTGGCCATCTCCTGTAAACCCATCAGGGTGATAGGTCTGTACTAGGGAGCAGTCCACACGGGTGCGGCAGAAGAAACTGCGATTCACTTAATCAAGCCAAATGTTTCGTCATCTAATTAGTGAGATGCACAAATGGATTATCGGGATTCCATACTGTCCCTATCTACAATTCCCAACTTTTTCTCTGACCCATGAAGCATCGTGAAAAATGAGCTCCGGGTTCATTGGCTAATTTCTTAGGAATGGGGTAAGCTAGAGCCTTGGGTCATATATCTTTCTTTTCCTTATCTCTCGCTGATCATTTTGGTATATAATATGTGTAGTTATGTGTAGGGGTTGAGGAGTTATAAGTATATAAACTTTCTTCTTCTTTAGTTTTGTTTTCTCCTCAATCTCATTTTTTCCACATGTTTACTTGCTTCTTGTGCCACTTTAACTTAACGTAAACACTTAATTCCTGTTCATATAATGTTCTACAGTTAACATTGAACATTTTAATACCTATTATAGATCTTGCAATGCATTATTTCATATAAATTTAACCCATTATTGACCATGCACTTTTTGGTAATTTTGTATTGTTTTCAGAATTTCATGCTTTTATCTTACTTATAAAACATAGTAAACTTATTTAAACTTAAAAACTGTTGCTCAATAAGGGTAAATTAAGGTCTGTAGATCATTTTGGTACCATTTTTGTTAAGTTTTCGCCAAGTTTTAACCCTCTAATACTCATTTTAAAATGTGTTGTTTTCATGTATTTGTCCCATAGACAATACATGGAAAATTGCTGGAATTCCGCTGTAACTTTAACCATGTTAGGTCACTCATTTAGTTCCATAATGGCTCATTTAACCTCCGTCAGTCTCCTAGCTATCTTTTAAGACCAACTTTGTATCTCTACGTCATTTTTTTCCAAAATTTTATTCAAAATTTCCAAAAATTACTTTCATTTTAGTTGAGCCATTTTCAAAAAATGACTTTTTTAAAACACTTCAAAATTAATTAAAACTCACTGTTAACTTAAATTAAATGCTTCATTCACCCTCATTATTGTTCGAAGAATCTTTTAGCACCATTTTTTCTATGTTTCTGACATCATTTAACCCTTTAAACTCTGCATGAAAATCTGCATTTTTGCCTGTTTTTTCCCATAGACTTAACATGGGGTAAACAGTGGAATTCTATTACTTATAAAACTATTAAAATTTGTTTAAACTGAAAAATCAATGCTCATTTCACTTAGAGGAGGGTGAGAGCTTCAAATTGGTACCAGTTGTGTACAGTTTTATGGACTTTTACTGTAAAAATTGATAAATTTAAAAGTTGCTTTTTTTTAGGATTTTTGAAAAATTACAGTAACCCTCATTCCCATAGAGTGACATGGGATTTTGGTGACGAATTCTATACTTTTAACATAGCTTAAAATTGATGTTCCTGATATTATTTTGAAAAACTAACACCAGTTTCAGATATTTTAATCCTTTATCTTTCATCCGCCACCACCCATGTTGCTCTGGAATAATATTTAGTGTGTTTAAAAAATTTTAGAAAAAGTGTTGTTTTTTGACTTTCGATTTTGCAGTTCCCATAGCGTTACGCTGTTTGTGTACATTTTTGTGTTCACTTTTTCCCCCACTTAATATTAATATTTTGCCTAATTATTTATATCACATGAAAGCTCATTAATTGCCCTATCTAGCGGTACTATTTTTATAATTATTTGAGTATCCTAAGTATTTTTAATTGTTATTTGAAAACTGGTAAAATTTGTTCTTCCATGGTTGGGTGGAAATTGGTTGCTCATTCATTTGCACTGTTTCATAAGGGCATTTAGATATTAGAATCAGCCCTAGTGATCAAAAAATATTAATCTTTGTGGATATCTATTGACGTCAAATACTTCAGCTATACTCTGATTGGCTGATAAAATGTCAATAATGACTAAACTTTCCGACAGCCATAATCTTAAATATAAAGATAACAGTTATACTTGGTATTTTGCTACCGGTTTTTACTAAAAGTGCTTTTTAACATCCAATTTATTAAAACACATGTCTTGAGGGGTCATGCAGCGTTTCAGGGTACAACAGCTTAGCCCTTTGAGGACCGCCGCCGCCATTAATGACCACGCGGTTTTTCCTATGGGAATTTCAAAAGCACGGTTTTATACTAGCTAAGAGCATACCGGCACTTATTAATACTAAATTTTAACACTTTTTATGCCATTGGATGGTCTTCAGGGGTCGTCCAACTTATTATCTTATAAAAGTTAGCTTTATCTAGTACTCTCCTCCATTTTGTTTCTAAAAGTCCAATTCATTTTACAACCACCATTTTTGACCACAGTACTCTCAATCTAAAAAATCTATTCGAAATTGCTATGGCTGTTCTTGAGGGGTTGTCAGATATAAAACTTATAAAACTAATAAAAATTAGTAGATTTAAGTGTCACCCATTTTGTTTCTTCAAAATCCAAGCCATTATACTGCCGCCATTTTTGCCCAAGTTACTTTCATTTTTAAAATATATTAGCTACTAGGTGGTCTTCAGGGTTTGACTGTAATATAACTTATAAAAAATTATTTAGAGTGCGACATTTCTAATTCCACTAGACTTCTGTTGTAGCGTCCTTCAGAGCCGTTCTGATTGGCTGGCCAGCTCCAGATGAAGTGTCCATACGCCCGAGCATCGTTTGCACATATTCGGATATTTGTTTTCAGCTATTTCGTTTCTGATGCCAGATAAGTTTGATTTGAATAAATTATTTTTCATTTTTAGATGATGGAACTGCTATTTTCTACTTGAAAGTATTCAAAAATACCTGTATAAAACAAACCTCCGTCATTTCCATACTAAAACCATTTTTTTTTCCAAACCTTTTAAGATAGAGTCATAAAGACTGTTTTATAAATTTTGAATGTTATTGTTGTAATACAACGTCCATTTATCTTACCCTTTTCTTTCAGCGCATGCGCGTACAGTGACGTTTCTACAAATCCGCTCTGCGAGCGAGATTATTTAGTTCTGTTAAAAACATGTCAGTGCTTAGTCGCACTTAAGCTATGTATATATTTTTGTCTTCGTGTTAGTGTTAATAAATGTTTATGTCGAGCTATTCTGCTAACTCTGTGTGCCCCCAAAACCAACAAAGGTTATGGGTACCAGAGACGCTACTCACTGCGCTATAAATAGCAGAAATATTTTTTAATTCGAACTTTCGAATCGTAAAGTCTTAAGCCTAAACCGAAATTAAGAACTCTTCTACGTTCTGATTAACTGTTTTGATTTGTGGCTGCGATATATTTTATTTAATCATGTCGCATGTTACGACAATTGAAAAGCTCGGCAAAGATAACTTTGATAGCTGGAAACTTCAAATTGAAGCAGTATTAATAAAAAATGATCATTGGGATTATGTAACCGGCAAAGAAGAGAAACCGGCCGAAGGTAGCGCTGATGAAAAGAAATGGCTCCAGGCTGATCAAAAAGCCCGTGCTGATATAATTCTGGCCATAAATCCTAGTGAATTGTGCCACATCAAGCAT
This sequence comes from Maratus speciosus, assembly GCA_963932465.1. NCBI lineage: Eukaryota > Metazoa > Arthropoda > Arachnida > Araneae > Salticidae > Maratus > Maratus speciosus. The sequence continues at coordinate 570,567,015 of OZ010795.1, read as the reverse complement.
TGTGCGACTTCAAATTCTGTATGGAATAAATTGAAAGACGTTTATGAATCAAGAGGCCCTGCAAAGAAAGCAACGCTGTTAAAACAGCTTCTGTTTCGAAAGATGAGTTTCAGTGAAACGATGTCTGAACATTTAAATATCTTTTTTGAGATTGTTGATAAATTAAAAGAAATGGAAATAGAAATTGCGGATGATTTGTTATCAATTCTTCTACTCTACAGTGTTCCTGAGAATTTCGAAAATTTTAGATGCGCTATAGAATCGAGAGATGAATTACCTAAACCCGATTCTTTGAAAATTAAGATGCTAGAAGAATGGGAAGCTAGAAAAAGAAAAACGACTCATGATTCTCAAAATGCCTATTATATAGAAAACAAGAGAAATAATCAAGAACAGAAGAAAAATGAAAAATGGAAGGCTAATACGAATAAAAATTTTCCTGCAGAGAGAAATTATCGTAATTTCAAGTGCAATTATTGCTCCAAAATCGGGCATAAAGCTAACGAATGTAGAAAGAAAATAGCTGACAGAAAGCTTGCATCTTTAAATAAAGGAAATCAAGGTTCAATGATTAGTTATGAAGAACCGGTTAGTATGGCATTTAACGACGTATATCATGAATCTCCGGCATGGTGTTTAGACAGTGGTTGTACATCTCATATGTGCAAAGATAAAAATTTATTTACAGAATTTCATCCTCGTGATAATTCTACAATACAGCTTGCGGTTGATAAAACAGCAAAAATCACAGGAATAGGAACAGTTCTTATTACAGTGCCTAACGGTAGTGGGACTACTAATCTCACACTTAAGAACGTTCTGTGTGTACCCGAGTTAAAATGTAATTTGATTTCAACGTCAAAAGCAACGGCTAATAATCGTTCTGTGCTTTTTAAAGAACGATATGCTAAAATAATTGAGCCTAATGGTTCTATACTAGTACAAGCTGTTCGTCAAGGTGATTTATATTATGTACATCCAATCCCCGAAAGAGCTGCAATAGCACAGGTAAGTGATTTTGTAAAATGGCATTTAAAGTTAGGACATTTAAATGAGTCTGATTTAAAGAAACTTAAATCTAATAATATGGTTAGAAATTTAAATTTCAATGATGATGAGTCTCTTAAAGATTGTAAAGTTTGTATTCAAGGTAAACAAACTGTCCGCCCTTTTCCTAAACAATCAAATTTTGAAAGTAATGATTTATTATTTCGGATCCATTCAGATTTATGTGGGCCCATGAGAGTCCCTTCCCATGGAGGATCGCGATATTTTGTTACTTTTATTGATGATAAATCACGTTATATTGAAGTTAGTTTTCTTAAAACCAAGGATGAAGTTAAGAATGCATTTGTTAAATACAAAGCAGCAGTCGAAAACCGACTAGGAAAGAAAATAAAATTTCTTCGTACAGATAATGGCTTAGAATATTGCGGCGAAGAATTTGATAAATATATCGAAGAATGCGGTATAAAACGAGAATTTTCTTCCCCTTTAACCCCTCAGCAAAATGGCACCCCTGAGAGATCGAATAGAACGTTAACTGAAATGGCAAGGTGTTTACTATTACAAAGTAATCTTCCACAAGCTTTTTGGGCCGAAGCTATAAATTGTGCTGCTTACATACGCAATCGCTGCCCGACACGACGTTTAAGCGAAAATAAAACTCCATATGAAGTATTCTTTGGCATCAAGCCAACTTTATCATACTTCAAAATATTTGGGCAAAAATGTTTCGTACTTAATAAAAGGCAAAATAAGGGAAAATTTGATCCTAGATCAGAAGAACATATTTTTGTAGGTTATTCTAATGAATCAAAAGCATATAGGCTTTGGAACAAGAAATCTAGAAAAATTGTTATAAGCCGTGATGTTCGATTTATTAACGAATTTGAAAATGATCCCTCCTGTAACACCGAAATAAAATTAATTTTTCCTTTCTCTCAAAATAATGAAAATACGAGCGCAAATACAATTACGCAACAATCAGAAATATTTTCAGTCATGAAAACGGAACCAGACAATTCTAGTGGCGACAGTGAAAGAGAAATTGATTCGCAATCTGATGAAATTTCCGACCCCCCTTCTTTCAGAACGCGCGGGAGGCTAAGAAAAATAAAAACAGGTAGAAAAGGGAGACCTCGAAAGGAATATCAAACAATTATTATTCCGAAAGAAGAAAAATCTCAAACTGCAGTAAATAATTCTTTTGACTCTTGTCCTGAATTATTTGAAGCTCTAAATAGTCCGTATAAAAACGAATGGATAAATGCGATGAATTTAGAATTTAATTCATTAATGCAAGAAAATGCATGGCAAATAGTAGATAGGCCAAAACATAAGAAAATTATAGGATCTAAGTGGGTTTTAAAAACAAAATATAAGCCAGATGGGTCAATCGAGAAATTTAAAGCGAGATTGGTAGCAAAAGGTTGTACACAAAAACCTGGTATCGATTTTGACGAAAATTTTTCTCCTGTAGCTAGATTAAGTTCAATAAGAACTGCGATCGCATATGGCATCCAAAATGGGTTCACTGCATATCAATTAGATTTTATTATGGCTTATGTAAATGGTGATTTAACTGAAGAAATATACATGGAATTACCTGAAGGTTTTAAAAATGAATCTAATGATGACAAAGTTTGTTTATTAAAAAAATCCCTTTATGGATTAAAACAATCGGGTCGCCAATGGTTCAAAAAATTAGATGAAAAATTGAAACAAATGAAGTTTAAATCACTTAATGCTGATAAATGTGTGTATTTTTCTAAATCTCCCATTGAAGCTATTATCATTGTTTATGTTGATGATCTCATAATTCTTACTAAATGTAAAGAAGATTATCAATATATTCGAGATGAATTAGCAAAATCATTTAAAATGAAAGATTTAGGTCTCTTACACTATTGTTTGGGCATAGAATTTATGCAAAACGGGGACAATATTAAAATTACACAAAAGAAATACATTGAAGATATTCTGAGCAAATTTAATATGCAAGAATCCAAACCAATATCTACACCTTTTGATAATAACGTGAAGCTTACTAAAGATATGTGTCCCAAAACTGAAGAAGAAAAGTCTGAAATGAATAATATTCCCTACCGTCAATTAATAGGATCCCTTATGTATTTATCAGTTGCTACTAGACCTGATATAACTCACGCTGTGAATTTCCTAAGTCAATTTAACAACAATCCAGGTAAACCTCATTGGATAGCTGCAAAAAGAATTTTGCGATATCTGAAAGGAACCCAAGATCAAGGACTGATCTTTAAACGTGATTCTGAATCCTTGATTGCATTTGTCGATGCCGATTGGGCGTCGGATGTGAATGACAGAAAATCGTACACTGGCTACATTTTTAAATACGCCAGTGGAGCCATATCGTGGGAATCGAGAAAACAACGAACTGTCGCCTTATCCACAACAGAGGCGGAGTACATGGCATTGTCAGAAGCCGCCAAAGAGATTTTGCATATCAGACGTTTTTTAAGTGAACTTTCTCCTGAAGCAGTGACTGCGCCTACTATAATATTTTGTGATAACCAGTCTGCTCAAAAATTAGTACGAAATCCGGTTTACCATTCGCGCACAAAACACATCGACATTCGACATCATTTTGTGCGTGAAATTTACGATAATGGCGAAATAGAGGTTAAATACCTAGAGACAGAAAATATGCCTGCAGACATTTTAACCAAAGCTTTAAACGCTTATAAACATAAAAAATGTTGTGAAATGATAGGACAAAATGTTTAATATTTTTCAGCATTATTCTGTATCCTTTTTTATATAAGTATATAATTTGTATTTGTAATTTTTATATTAATATTATTTCTCTGTAATTTGCTTAATAGGAGAACATTGTTTTGTTAAGAAAATGCACGTTGTAAAGGGGGAATTGTTGTAATACAACGTCCATTTATCTTACCCTTTTCTTTCAGCGCATGCGCGTACAGTGACGTTTCTGACAAGTGTAAAACACCTTATTCCTATCTTGACACTGTCCAGATATATCTCCTCTACATTTTATATATTTCTTTATTTAAATATCTTTTAACATTCTTTAAATATATTTTATTCATAATATAAAGTCAATCATTTCTTTACTTACCTTTTATCCACTTCTGTTTGCAAAGTTCTTTAGTTTATTTACTTTCTTTCCCGGGCGTACTTTCGTTTTTCAATCCATTTTCCAGCTGTCAGCTTTCATGCATTCAAGAGCACGCATCTCATTCGAATGACCGCCACGATAATAGTTCCACGTTCGCCGCCAGATGGCGTCGTCCGTTTGAGCCTACGGCACATCGGCTGTGCGATCTTTCGTCATGGTTTCGTCTGCTGCTGCTCCTTGAATTGCGTAATGAGATCTTATTTGAACGCCCGGCTGATATAAATACAGATCCATTTTCTTTTCTCCTCACCTCTTCTTTTTAACAGTGTTTTATCTCTCTGGAGTTTCGATGGCTGAGGACGTTCATTTAGAAGTTCTGTAGGTTTTTAATGAATGATTACTTTACTTGCTCTTGCTTTAACTTGTGTCAGCCATTTATGAGGTTACTAATGGGAGTTCGATAGTTTTCAACTTCGACTCCGGTTTTAATGTACGGACTCTGTTTTTCTCGTCAATAAGTAAATGGCAAGCTGTGAGTCACGAATGGCGATCGTTAAAGTGAAGCTCGGAGTGAATTCATTTATGGATGGTTTAATACATCAACTTTAAGTGTTTCGTGATATTCTTCAGCAATGCAATTTCATCGTTAAAGAAATGTTTTCTTGGTATTATTCAGCACCGATATATATATATATATATATGAATCGGGATAATTTAGTTTGTCGGCAGTTCACGGATATATCTAAACATGGACAGTCACTCAAGCGATTATTTCGTTATGTGTCACGAGGTCAGTTTTCCTTTTATCGTTAAATATGTTTTTCTAGATATGTATAATTTGATAGCAGAATGTACTTAATAGAATTTAAAGATTTGTTTACAGTTGGAAATATATTTAATCATATTGTTTTATATTTTATTTAATAAACGTTTAGTTTGTTTTTAAACTTAATTTGTTTTCATTTCGCCACCATACATCTCTTATCTTTTTCATAACTATTTAAAACCCAAATGGGACATTTAGCTTTTGCTTTCATTGTGTATTACTTAAACTTTGCTAACTTAAATCCTTGTCGTTAATTTAATGACGTCACGGTTATGGGCCCGTCCCTAACGGTGTTAATAGTTTAAAATTTAATAGAAACTTCATTTAAAAATTGAAAAAAAATTTTTTTTTTTGTTATAATAGTTAAATAAATCGTAATGTATGTGTTTTTTTTAATTTTTTTTTTAATATATATATCCTGTTTTATTTTTATAATTACCGTATTTAACCCTTAGCGGTACGGTATTATGGTGGTGAACGCTAATCCCATTAGCTATTTAGCGATGCTTTGCGATGGGGGGGCGATTAGTTTATAATATTTTTAAGTTTGTAAATTGAATATTTTTGATAATTTTGAAATTTTTTTTAAAGTAATAGAAAGTTTATATGGTATATTTGAATTTTTTTTAAGGTAAATTAAAAGTTTTTGATAAAGTAAATAAGTTTGAGAATTTTTTTTTTTGACCTCATGGCATATCTACGATAATTGCCTATTGAAGAAGACAGTGTTCAAGTTTACATTTTGAAACAAGTGTCATCTATATTAAAAGTTGACTGAATCCTTACCTTTTTCTTCGAGATATGTCCGACATATTGTTTTTGAATCTGCCTTGATTTGCATATTTTGAAGTTGCATATTTTTAAGCTAAAGAATCTGCCTTGATCCATGTGTTTTCAAGTTAAGATGATTGTGAAGTGATCATTGTGAAGTGAATCATTTTTAGTGCTCCGGTTAAGTGCTTCTATAATCTGAAGTGTTCAGTGAAATCTTCATATTTGTCAAGTTTTTATATATAAGTTCATCATCTGCAGTATTTGAGGCATGTTTGTGATTTTCTTCAAGAAGTGCCTAATGGTGTATCCCCCAGTATTGCAATGGTCGCGTGCTGGGCAGGAATGATGATGGATGTTATCTTGTTATGTGAAAGAGCCTGTTTGAAGCCGTATCAATTTTTGGAAACTCACGTTTTTGAACTTTTACCAATATACAGAACTTTTTTTGAGACATTTATGGATCGATAAGTTGAACATTAGGTGTTCCTGAATCTATTTTAGCCACACAAATTCGAGATCCGGAGGGATAACACATGCTTTTCTTGAGATCCCAAGATGGTTCATTGGATGGTTTTTCAAATGTATTTAAGTCTTTTAAAGGAAGTTTTGTGCTTTTAAAAGTGTATGCCATCATGTTTTACCTTTCTACAATTGCTTCTTATAAATTTTTAATGTGTGTGAAGAGTATAATGAAAGTATTTTGAAATTTCGGAATCTTTATACTGTTGATCAGTATAGTTTTTATTAAATTTTTAAATATATAGAGATTTAAAGAAGGAAGTTTTCTTCAAGTTTTAAAGATTGTTAAATGTCTGTTATTGCTCTTTATAGATATTTTATCAGAAATTGATAGTTGTTGATCGGGGTAATATTTTTTTTTAAAAATAAATCGTGTTTTATGTTTAGTTTTTGTTAAAAATCTTGTCAGGTTAGAAATTTTTAATGGGGCAATTCTTTTGAAATGTCATAATTTCTGTTAAACAGATTATGATGGCCTATCTACCTGACTCTGGTTAACTTTTAAATTTTAAAGTTTGTTTCATTTACAGTTAATTCTTTGACCCTCTTATATAATATATTTTCAATAGTTTAAATGTAAATTCTTAAAATTGAATAGCTTTATTAACAGTTGTTTTAAGACTTCTTTTGATTTTATTAATAGAATGGTCTTTAACTATCAATAGGTTTTTGGAAGTTCGACTGTTTAAGAATTTTCTTAAATAGGGTCTAGCTCGATTACCCAAAAATTTATTTGTATAGCTTTTACAAGTATAATTTCCTATTTTCAGTCAAAGTTAAGTTTTTTTTACTTATGCTTTTTAGACTTTAACTTTAACGGAGGGTCATATTTAATAAATATGGTTTTTCATAACTTTTCTTTTGAATATTAAATATAAACCTTTTTTTGTCACTGAGTTATTATGAATTTTCAACTTTGACCTTTCATTTTAAATAGTCATATGCAATTGCTGGACTATATTTGAAGTCAGTTGATTAGGATGTTTTCAATTCAGTGATTTATTCATTGTTTTTATTTAATATATATTCTGTGAATAAAGATGAATTTGTTTTAATTTATTAATTTTTATTTATACTATTTGCCCTGATTGATAATTTTATAAATGTATATTTTGAAATGTTTTCTTGCAGCTGTACATTGAATTGGAACCTTTTAAAAGTTGAACTCTAAGGAAGTTCTTGTAGGTTCATGTTTTAAAATTAAGGATTTGTGGCCATTAATTGGGGTTAATCATTCAGTTTTTAATCTCTTTAAGCAGTTTTTTTTATATGAAAAGATTGCAAATTTTATTTTTATTTTTCTCATTGTCTGTAATTTTAGTAAGTTTCTTTTTCTTAAGATCTTTTGAATTTAAGTTAAGTGTAATGACATAGAATTTGTGTCTACACTTGAATATTTGATCCCTAAATTAGGTGGGATATGTTTTGAGAAACTTTATTACGACAATGTTTAATTTTACTTTATTTTCTTTAGTTTTTATTTATTAAATTTAAGTAATTTCTGCTGGCCATATGGGTTCCTCTACTCATTTAAGTATGTTTTCTTGGTTTAAATTGATTATCTTGTGTCAATGTTATTTTTAAGGCACTGTGATTTTCGATTGATTCCTGATGGAAACTTTTTGAGGGGGGACTTTTTGGTTGTAGCTATTAAACGCAATAGATATAATGTGCAATATTTTTAATTGTTTAAGTTTTTACATATTATTGTTATATTACATATGTTGAAGTTTAAAAGATGGGTTTTTTTATATATATTTAAAATTTGGTTAACCTTTACCCCTTTTGGCCTGCATGTTCTTTGCAATATGGAGCAAGTTTATGTGCTGTAAGATTAACTTTTAATCAATCTGGATCAATTTTAACTTTGTGGAGATTCCGGATTTCAATTTTTTAAATAAAGTTTCAATATTTGTAAAGTTTCAGAATTTAAACTCTGGGAAGTCATGGACAAGTAGCAGTTGTGACTAGTACCTCTTGTAACCTTTTAATATTTTAGATCAACTTGTCAATCATATAGCGTATTTTAGAATTGAATCAAATGCTAAAATTTCATTGATCCAAGTTCAAGTTTTTTTAGATTGGCTATGTTTAATGGTCTACTTGTCTAACTTGAGAAAGTTGAGAAGTTAAGTTTTAATGAGTTTTCTGTTTTTAAGGGTCAGGTCATGGAAGAAACTTGAATACCTGATGGTTATCTTGTCTGAGAAGGAAAGTTCTTTTATTGGAATATCTGTTAGCTATTTTTTTTTTTTTTTTTTTTTTCCTTTTCCCGGTGGTTTACAAAAACATTTTGATGGTAGCCATTGCCCGAGTTTTGTGTTGCATTTTATTGATTAGAGAAGGTTGGGAATGCAACATGTGTAAATTGAGTAAAGTTGCTGAATTTTTGAAGTATTCTCTGAGATCAAGGTGGCAAGTTTTTAAGATAGTGGTTCATATTTATAATGGGAACCTGATCATTTCTTGCACTTGAGAGTTTACTATACACCTTCTACGAATACGTTTATTTTTCTCCCACTGATTGATGTCATGCTGTAAAACTGTTTTTCATGGTTTAAAATACGGAATGCTCCTTGATATTTGAATTTAAGCAGGATTATTGAATTTTTATTGACATTTAGTTTATCTTCTAGGATTTTCCTGTTCGGTCGGATATACCTGCGTGTTAATGTTGTATGAATCGGTGCGAATGAAGACCTTTGGCCAAAGGCAAATTTCTTTATCTGGTTTCCGCTAGCGCTGGATGGAGAAGTTTTTTCTTTTTCTTTTTGGAATGTGTGCGTGCTTCGGCATCAGTGCTAAGAGGGAATGCTGATCTAATTTTTCAGCATGTTGGTAGGCCCTTTGTGAGGTGTCTTGCTTCAACAGTATATTTTTCTTTTGTTAAGTATTAGATTATTATTTGGCAGGATTCTCAGGTATATTGTATAGTGATCGGAGGAAGTCCGTGGAGGAAAATCTGTTTTTGGATAATAGAATTTTCTTTATTAAACCTCACAGTATTTGAAGCATTATCTAGGAGCATTTATCATTCTGCAACTTTTGTCAAGTGGTAGCCTTTACTGGCCAGGAGGGTTTGCCTGCTTAAGACAAAGTCGTTTTACGTTGACATCATGTGTGAGGAACGGTGTGGAATTTAAAGCTGTATAATCCTTTGACAAGTCAAAGATGTTTTATTTCGGGTAGGGCTGCTTCATGTTTAAGTTTTTGCTGGATTGCTAAATATATCTTCACACTTTTTGATTCTTTTTAGGGGGGCAAATTGTAGGGTGAACGTATGTTAGATGGTTGTTTCACTTGCAATTTCAATTTTAAAAGTTTTTAAGAAATTGTTTAATACTGAATGCCTTCACTTCGATATATTGTAAATTTTTAAATCAATCATGTGGAAATATAACTGATTGAATACTATTGTGATGAATCACAGGGGGGGTCTGAGAAATGTGTCCTACTTCTTACTAATATATGTGTATATTATGTGTTGTATTTATTTTAAGTTTATTATAAATTTATTAATTTATGTTAAATCATTGAGTGGCTGTTCATCCTTTCGCAGTTTTAAGTTTCATACTCTTATAGAGTGAGATTAAGCTCTTCTGGTTTTAAGTGGTTGGAGTTGCTGGGTCTTTTTTAGCTCATGTGGACACTAGCATGTCTGTAAAGTCATGTTTGTAGTAGTTCTTTGGGCATTGGCCTTTTCATTCTGTTCCAGTGTCAAGAGGGGGGGCATTTGACAAGTGTAAAACACCTTATTCCTATCTTGACACTGTCCAGATATATCTCCTCTACATTTTATATATTTCTTTATTTAAATATCTTTTAACATTCTTTAAATATATTTTATTCATAATATAAAGTCAATCATTTCTTTACTTACCTTTTATCCACTTCTGTTTGCAAAGTTCTTTAGTTTATTTACTTTCTTTCCCGGGCGTACTTTCGTTTTTCAATCCATTTTCCAGCTGTCAGCTTTCATGCATTCAAGAGCACGCATCTCATTCGAATGACCGCCACGATAATAGTTCCACGTTCGCCGCCAGATGGCGTCGTCCGTTTGAGCCTACGGCACATCGGCTGTGCGATCTTTCGTCATGGTTTCGTCTGCTGCTGCTCCTTGAATTGCGTAATGAGATCTTATTTGAACGCCCGGCTGATATAAATACAGATCCATTTTCTTTTCTCCTCACCTCTTCTTTTTAACAGTGTTTTATCTCTCTGGAGTTTCGATGGCTGAGGACGTTCATTTAGAAGTTCTGTAGGTTTTTAATGAATGATTACTTTACTTGCTCTTGCTTTAACTTGTGTCAGCCATTTATGAGGTTACTAATGGGAGTTCGATAGTTTTCAACTTCGACTCCGGTTTTAATGTACGGACTCTGTTTTTCTCGTCAATAAGTAAATGGCAAGCTGTGAGTCACGAATGGCGATCGTTAAAGTGAAGCTCGGAGTGAATTCATTTATGGATGGTTTAATACATCAACTTTAAGTGTTTCGTGATATTCTTCAGCAATGCAATTTCATCGTTAAAGAAATGTTTTCTTGGTATTATTCAGCACCGATATATATATATATATATATGAATCGGGATAATTTAGTTTGTCGGCAGTTCACGGATATATCTAAACATGGACAGTCACTCAAGCGATTATTTCGTTATGTGTCACGAGGTCAGTTTTCCTTTTATCGTTAAATATGTTTTTCTAGATATGTATAATTTGATAGCAGAATGTACTTAATAGAATTTAAAGATTTGTTTACAGTTGGAAATATATTTAATCATATTGTTTTATATTTTATTTAATAAACGTTTAGTTTGTTTTTAAACTTAATTTGTTTTCATTTCGCCACCATACATCTCTTATCTTTTTCATAACTATTTAAAACCCAAATGGGACATTTAGCTTTTGCTTTCATTGTGTATTACTTAAACTTTGCTAACTTAAATCCTTGTCGTTAATTTAATGACGTCAGTTTCTACAAATCCGCTCTGCGAGCGAGATTATTTAGTTCTGTTAAAAACATGTCAGTGCTTAGTCGCACTTAAGCTATGTATATATTTTTGTCTTCGTGTTAGTGTTAATAAATGTTTATGTCGAGCTATTCTGCTAACTCTGTGTGCCCCCAAAACCAACAGTTATTTATATTAAAAATTATTAAAAAATTTATAATTTATAATAAAAACGCATTTTCACTTATAAAACGTTGCAGTTGCAGGGAGAATTTGCATATCTAAATCATGAAAAAATATAAAATCAGAAACTTTTTGCTTTTTTTTGGGGGGGGGGGGGGACCTTCTAACTGTCCCCTGAATTTGCAACTGAATCTTCCTATACCTCCATGAAACATATTTAAAAATTCCATATTCAGTGCTAAAAAAAGAATACTTTTCAGGGTTATTTTTAGTATCAGGGTTACAAAAATAAAAAAATCAAAAATAACCCTGGTTTTATATTTTTTTCATGGTTTAGATATGCAAATTATTATAATTTAGATATGCAAAAAAAAAAAAAAAAAAAAAAAAAACAGTTTTAGTATGGAAATGATGGAGGTTTGTTTTATGCAGGTATTTTTGAATACTTTCAAGTAGAAAATAGCAGTTTCATTATTTAAAAATGGAAAATAATTTATTCAAATCAAACTTATGTAGCATCAGAAACGAAATAGCTGAAAACAAACATCCGAATATATGCAAACGGTGCTCGGACGTTCAGCCACTTCATCTGAATCGGGCCAGCCAATCAGAACGGCTCTGAGGACGCTAGAACAGGTTCTGAAGAACGTTAGAACAGAAGTCTAGTGGAAATAGAAATGTCGCATTTAGAGTAGTCATCCATTTTGTTTCCTTTTAGTCCTACCCACAATGCAGCCATCTTTGACCACACATTTATTCCTAAGGAGGATTCAATGTATGGCTATTACTAGATTATCTCCTACCGGTTTTTACTGTTATTAAATTTAACATTATTTGTTGGACCTGTGGGTGCTCTTGAGGGGTTGTCCACTATTAATTCTTATACTTGTTACATTTATCAAGGTAAATATCTCCATTTTGTTTCTTCATACATTAATTTCATAAATAGTGTAATATCTCGTGAACCGTTGGTCCTAGCCCCCCACATGTTTAACATGTATAGTTTAGTTATCAGATGGGCCATCAGATGGTGTGGTCCCCTGGTGCTGGGGCGCACCCGGGGGGGCCGGGGGGGGGTCCTTTTTAAAACCACGCCGGGGGTAGGCATGTAATATATCATTAGAAAGGTCTTGACCTGGGGATCTCATTTATCATATCCATTTCACATCATAGTTCACATATTGTCCCATAGGGGGCGTTTTTCAATTCTTTTTGGTTTTTGTTGGTTCCCCCAAGTATAGCATATCATTCTTTTTGTCATGGCCTACCCATTCTATTTCCTCTCTCATTTTTACTCTACCTACAATTCTGTCCTCCTGTGGTCGCGTTCTTTCCTTTTCATCAGGTCTATCCTATTCTCTTTTATATTTTTCTTTTTTCTTCAACTTCATTCCTTCTCCACAGCTTCATCTCCCTCGCAATCCACCCACGGGTCTACCGTTATTCACTGTTTCATACTAATTCTTTTATTCCAGGCAAGTGCGGCGGGACTATAAGAAGGGGTAAGTACAAAATTTTATTACTCATGTTTCATTGAATATAGTATCCACTTAAAACATATTTCCCTTTCACCAGTTTTGGGCAGCCGTTTCCATCCGACCAATTTCTCATCGTGTAGTAACAGTAGTTACACTCATTCATTGTCTTTTTCTTTATGGGAACTGCAATCATTTCTATAGTAAAGTTTAATTATAGCCTCTACAACAATCAGCACATGCTGGGTTCAACAATATTAGGGTTACTGTATTATTGGAGTGATTCTATAGGAGTAACTACATTTGCTAATAGTGAGAGTTGTTCAGTGTTGTTGATACTGAGAATACTGGCTATTTAATTGAAAACACCTGTACATAATTACATGATTTATTGAAACTATTGAATTTGTCACTGATTTATTTAATATTGAGTAACGCATTGTGTTGTAAATAATTGTACATAATCTTTTTATTAGTATAAAACTGTGTTACTATAACTATAACAAGTGAAATGAAAAAGTGTAAATAATCAGTTCAACAGTGCTATATTGTTATGTAATACCTCTTAATATTGTTTTATTAATTGTACCATCTGTTAATGTTCATTTTTTGTAAAATACAACTAGTAATCAATGTAAAACTTTATGTAACTCCTAAGTTAGCATCAGCTAAAATATCATGCTGACATTGCTCATAGACAAAACTGAGCTAATTAAGTCAAATAGAACATTGTGTTAAAGTGCATGGTCAAGGTGGCACTGGAGGCATTGGCACATATTTCCCCCCCTCTTTTATTTCAATTCATTTGGCTTTAATTTTATGCTATCTTTTATTTTATTTTATTTGTTTCATTTATTTCTCAAAATTATCCCCCTTTAATTTTTATTTGGCTTAAACATTTTTTCTTAGTCATTTTCGGTAGTTTCGACTACTGGTTTTTGCTATTGACTGTCTATATACCTTTCCTTCAAAGATGTGTGACCGGGGACTAGTGGACCCCTGTTCTAAATTGGGAATTATAATAAATAAAATAAGATACTGTAATTGTAATTGTAATTATAACCATAACTAAAATTAAAACCATTCGGCCGCTGAGTAAAAGTAGCCGGAAACACTACAGTCTGGCCGCTGAGAAAAAGTAGCCGGACACTTCACTATGTCGGGAAAAAGTGTAGCAAGTGGAGGTAGCGGAAGCACGGTGAAGTCGAGCAAGACGAATAAGAGTGAAAATTCGGTAATTAGCCTGACAAGTAGTAAAAGTAGCAACAAATCCAAGAGTCTAAGTGAAAAAGCTAAGAAATCCTCCTGCCAGGTCAACCTAGAAAGAATGCCAATAAAGACAGAACATAGTCAGGAAGCAGTTCCAACAAATGAAAATGGACACACAAGTCAAAACAAAGACAACACCAAAAAGGATAAGCTACCCGAAAGAAAAGGCAGAATACCACCACCACAAGGTGAGAAACTGTATCAATACGCAGAGGATCTAGTACAGGATAAATCGGAAGAATTTATCTTAGACCAAATGTTTAGACACCTGACGAGAAAAGAAAGAGGAAGCACGGATCAAGCAAAATTGTATCGTAAATGCCTCGAAGATAGAATAAAGAATTTGCAAAACTCAGAATATAAAGAGAAAAAAGATCAAGAAAATCTAATAAAAGAAGTTGTCAGACTATTTGATGAACAAAGAGATAAATTACAAGAACTCCAAAAACAATTGAAAGCAAATGACAAAACTAAAATGAAGACAATCATAGAAGAAAGTACAGAACTTAAAAACACTGTAGAAGTCATAATAAAGACAAACCAAGAAATAATTCTAAACCAACATCAAAGACTACAAGGAATAGAGAAAAGACAACTAGAAAACTATAATGAATTAATGGAGACCATGGAACATCGACTAACTCTGATTCAAGAAAACATGGAAAACAGACTACTGCAACATACGATTAATATCAACGAAAAATATCAGAAAGAGCGACCAGAAGATACACAAAATCAGAAATATAGAGAAGAAGCACCAAGTTATGCTGATACAGTTAACTTTCCAGCCTTGCCGGTTGAAAACCCCAAAATAGTTATAAAAGCCAGAGATCAAAAAACCACCATGCAAGAGATAAAGAAATCACTAAACACAATAAACATGAGAGAACTGCCAAGTGTGAATTGCCTTGAGACGAGACAGAAACAACTGATTATAACATGCAAGAATAGAAATGCAATAGAGATGGTAAAAGAGAAAATTGAGCAAAAAGAAGACCTAGTGGGGAAAATAGATATCCTAGAACCAAGGCAGAGGCAAGCCAGAATAATAATATTTGGAGCACCGGAAGCACCGGAACTAAAAAAACCAACAAGTGCTGAGAACGAAAATCCAGATGAAGATACTGATACTGAACCAGAACTTTATGATCAACAAATTCTGAGACCAGTCTTACAAAAGGCAGCAAGAACAATGGACATAGAATATAAGCTTATCAAAGTAATAAAAGGTAGAGTCGGAGAAGGTTCGTCACATCTAGTTATTCAGCTGCCAGAGGTACAGGCGATTCGACTACTATCAACAAAGTTTACTATTGGCTTCAACAGATGTACAGCCAAAAGGTATATCACAATCCTTCGTTGCTACAATTGCCAGCAATACGGCCACACTGCAAGATCATGCCGGAATGACGAGGCGTGTGCACGTTGTGGGAAAAATCACAACATCAGAGACTGTAAAAGCACCAGAGCGGACTGTGTAAACTGCAGACTAGTTCTAAACCAATATGGAGGAAACTACAGACTGGCTGGGGTACAGACGCAGCACCCAGCTTACGATCCCCAATGCAGCTGCTATCAGAAAAGAAAAAGTGACGCTCTAAAATCACTGAATAAGACAGGTAAAAATTCACACTAATTCAAGCAAATCTCAACAATAATAGAGCACAAACAGCAGCTTTTTTTGAATATCTTTCTAACACAGAACACTCCCTGGCATGTCTCCAAGACGCTTACTTGGTCAATAAAAGACCCTTTTCCATGCCGGTCACAGCACCCTGTTACAGCGCAAGCTCCGGCAATTCTCATATAGTCATCATAAATCAAAATCTTAAGCACAGTTTGTCAGAGACAAATTTTCACTCGGTTTTTGTAAACTTGGAGTTGCCGGAGGGTGTTGTGAGTGTTGGCAGCATTTACTGCCCACCAAAAGGGGACCTCGAGGAGGATGTCAGATGTTGGCTTACCTCAAGAAACCAGAGTACAAAGCAACTATTACTTGGCGATTTCAACGCCCATAGTCCTCTTTGGGGTTACCCGCGGGAGGATGCCAGGGGGGTTTTGTTAATTGATCATATTATGGCAAATAGTTATGTAATTTTAAACCCGCCATCCTGTCCACCGACGTTTGAGTCCGGGGGGAAAATTGGGAGACCGGACCTCTCTCTTTGCACCCAGGATCTGTTTCCATCAGTGGTAGGTTGGGAAGTTTTAAATAAATTATATGGTGATCATTATCCAATAGTAACATCGATAAATTTTGAAATTCCTCGACTGCCAAGAAGGCGTTATAAAACAAAAAATATTCCATTTACGAATTTTAACAAAATAATTAGTAAAGAAATTGAAACAATTAACTTTAAAAGAATAAAAACTACGGAACAATTTGACAAAGAATATGAAATTTTCAAAAATATAATCATTAATGCTGCAAATAAATCATTCAAAAAGAAAGCGGCCTTTAAACCATTTAAGATTACCTGGTGGACGACGGATCTTCGGGTGCAGAGAAATAAAGTCTCAGCTTTACATAAAAAAGCTAAGTTGTCTGGCATGCAGCCGAACGCACTAATGATCTATAGAAAAGAAAGAGCCAAATACCAAAAATTGATCTTAACGGAAAAAGAAAAAGCTTGGACTAAGCTTTGTAAGAATGAAACTAATCCATTTGGCTTGACCAAAAAACTGGCTTTTCAACAATTTCAAGATTCACAAATTTCTTATCTCCCGGACTCATCGTCATTGTCTTCGAGGTCGGAGGTTCTTTGGGGTCTGAGAGAGGATATTTTCGGGAAATCTACGGTACCTAGTGAAAATCACAACATAAAAATTTCACATGATCAACAACCTTTCACTGAAAGGGAGATCAAACATGCAATTTACTCATTTAATATAAATAAGGCCCCAGGCTATGATCAAATAGATCACAGGCTAATAAGAAACATATACCAGAGATTTCCGGAAAAGATTCATAATATGTACAACACCCTGTTGGACCTCAACTACTTCCCTTCCGACTGGAAACTAGGTGAGCTCGTGTACTTCAGGAAGGAGGGCAAACCAAACAATCTAAGCTCATCGTATAGGCCAATAACACTTCTTCCCATTTTCGGCAAAATTCTAGAAAAACTAATTCTCAGAAGAATCAATCATAAATTGGCAAATGAAAACATACTAACGGGAAAACAACACGGTTATACCCAAAACAAATCTACGGAAACTGCCCTGGAACAGGTACTTTCACTGATAGAACTGCATAAAAGTGAGAAAAAATATACCTCACTGGTGTCGCTGGATTTCAGGGGAGCTTTTGATAATCTCCCCTGGGACCTGGTGATACAAGCTTTGAGAAGATTAAAAATATCTGAGCAACTTATAAATTTGCTGATCTCCTTCCTGTTCGGTAGGCGAGCTCTGGTGGACTGGTTGGCCCAACATATTTTATTCTATTTTTGTAAAGGTTGCCCACAGGGTTCGTGTCTGGGTCCCTTCCTTTGGTTGGTTCTGCTGGAGACGCTGTTGGCACTCTTCGATGTCTGCGATTGTGAATTGGTAGCATATGCGGACGACGTACTTCTAATTATCTGGGCAAAATCAAGGGCACAACTAGAATCTAAAGGGAAACAGGCATTAACAGTAATTGAGGACTGGGCGGTACTAAATGGAATACAGATCTCACAGTCAAAGTCTAGAGCAATCACATTCGGCAAGCCGAATGATCCCGAGATCTTGATCCCGAGAGGGGTCCAATCTACAAAATACAGGGTAAAACAATAAAATCAGAGAACACATTAACTTATTTGGGGGTAGTCATAGACATACACTTATCATTCCTACCACACATTGTTCAAAAAAGAAACGAAATAAATATAATAACGCAAAACCTATACAAATTCTCATCGATTTCGGGAAGACTCCCTCAAGAATTCTTCAAAATTTGGTACATCTCAATATTACAAAGAAAACTTGCTTACGCGTGTTCGGTCTGGTTTCCGCGTATGTCGCAGGTTCATGGTTGCAGACATCTTTTATCTGCCCAAAGGCAGGCGCTGTTGTTGATGACAAGGGCTTATGGCAACACAGCGACAGTAGCTCTTCAGGTGCTAACGGGTCTCCCTCCACTGGACCAGCAACTAGAAAAAGAGGCAGTCTTTGCAGGCATAGCCCGCCTGGGCAAATCCAAAAATAATATTTATGCGCCCATGTATTATCCAAAATGTTCGAAATATCAACTGTCACCGCTAAATAAAGAACTAGAAATAATCTCATCCCAAAATTATACAGGTAGCTATAGGATTTACACAGACGGCTCAAAATCTGATGAGGGCACGGGATCAGCGTTCTGTGTTTTTAAAGAAAATATAAAGATTTTCACATGGCAGGCAAAACTTCAAGAAGACAACTCAGTTTTTCAATCCGAGTTATTTGCAATTCTATCAGCCATTAAATGGGCAGAGAGTTCCGAGGGCACCGGTTTCCTTATTTCGACGGACAGTCTCTCCAGTCTCATGGCATTAAACAATTTTGACAACACACACTACTTGATATTGGACATCTTAAAAATTATACACACAACAAGAAAAGCATACTACTTCACATGGGTCAAAGGACATTCGGGTGTCGAGGGAAATGAGGCAGCAGACATATTAGCAAAATCAGCGGTAACAGACAACACATCACTTTCATCACTTAAATATAAATTAAAATTAGAATTAACACAGGATTGGCAACAACGTTGGACTGAATCAGGTACAGGAACATATACAAGGCGTTTTCTCCCAAAAGTTGACACAAAAACACAAATTACAAACAGATATTTACACATATTTTTAACAAATCATGGACCTTTCCAGGAACATCTTTATAACATAAACAAAAGAGACTCACCACTTTGTGTTTGTGGCTCCCTCTCGACATCCCTGCATTACGTTTTAAATTGTACTCTAACATCACATTTTCACATTAAAAAACACACATCAATGTCATTATCGGACTGGTGGAGACATGTTTCGGAGAGACCGGTGCTACTGCGGAGAATAATAGATTGCATCACCTTCATTGAAAAGAATGAATTCCTTTTTTCTAACCCTCTTCCATACATGCCGGATGGGATTTAGGCACGGACTCTAAAACCTATCAATTAGGGTCAGTTGCACTGACCATGTATAAATATGTATATAAACTGTAAATAAAAAGCATCAAGTGTGTACACAAATGTAATGTAACTGTAACTGTAACTGTATGTACTATTATTCACTCTAATACTTATTGTTATATTATCTCTCTTGCAAACTGTGCTACTGACATCTAAAATAATGGAAATGTCAAAAACCAAGAACAAAAAAGTTAAACAATGTAAAAAGAAATCTGTAGCGGTAGCATGGTTTGTCTTTGTAAGCCTCACACACAGCAAGAAGAGTAAGAAAGTAAATCCTAAAAGCATCTATAAAATTATACTGGAATATATAAAATTACGCTATAGCAAAATTGCTGTGTGTAAGTATAAAATTATGCTATAACAGAGTTGCTGTGTGTGAGGTACAACAAAATGTAAAAAAAAAAAAAAAATATAGTGGTACAAGCATCAAGATAATTGTAAAAAAAAAAAAAAAAAATATATAGGGCTCGTCCAGAAATAATTGGACAGTCAATTGTGATTGCATATGTATACCTTCAAAGTACTCAATAAAACATCACCGACGGTTTGGAGACCCCCCGCTGACCTCTCCTGCTCTCTTCGTGGCGTCGGCTGGGTCGGCTCGGGGTCTTCTTTCCCAGGGCGTTGTTTCTGGGCCCGGTCTGCTGGCGGTGGCGAGCTGCTAGTGGATTTGGCTCTCCCCACGGGATTGCACTTCCACCCTAAAGCGTAAGCTGGGTTTCCCGTGGCGGTTCATCCCTGTCCCTATCTACAACACCGCAAAAGCCGTATTCCTAGACTGTAAAACCCCAGGCTACCGGAAAAAAAAAAACCCCGAAACACTTAAGAGATATAATCACATATGAGCGCATACAAGTTATTAACGATATTTTTATTCAGATGGAGGCACTTGTAGGAGTGAGGCCTCCATTTGCAGAAGGCGAAAACCCAGTCCTGTCATACACCGAAATTGGTCATTTTGCAAAAAAAATTTAAGATACATAATAGAACCAGGAACAGGGGTACAGTAAAATAGCAGAAGATTTTGCTTAAGTTGCATACGAAAGTCAGATTGCCCGGGCTGTTAAAGATTTTTTTCCTTCAAAGACTACAAGAATTGGAACCTGATATTCACCAAGATATAACACAAATGCGAGAAGCTGCACTTAGGAGGGATTATCAGTTTCTTGGTAGCAGGATAATAGGAGGAGGCCTAGTAAGAATTCAATCCGTACTACAGTAGTTACCAATTCCTGTAATTTGGTGTACAGACTTGGATAGAAGCAAACGTCTCGCAAATTACCTTTTACAACACGTTACAAATCCTCAGGTGACAAACGAAATCATCGCTGGATATTTCATGTCCTTTTCCCTTATGTTGGATCCCAGTTTATTAAATGCAATCTGTACCTATAGAGCAGGCTCAATTTCAGTTGTTCCAGAAAAAGACTTTATTAAAAGACTAGGACTGCCTGCAATGCCACAAAACCAACCTGAGACTTCTGAAGTATCTTTCTGGTGCTATTATCTCATTCTACTGGGCATCATCGGCAAGTCCCCTGAAGTAACAGGCATAAACAGAACATTTAATAGAAAAATAAAGACATTCTGCGGTATCTGGTCCATCAGAATCGATGGCTTTTATCTGCCCTGGACTTCGGTCTTAGTGCTAACCATCAGCCAAAAGCAGGTTCCCAGGGTGGGCGATTTCCTTATCTACCCTACTTTCCCTAGCATACATAGCCTTCGGACGTGCCTTGGGCGAGCTCCCATGGCTGGATTCTGAGTTAAACTCCCCAGGTAAGCCTGAAATCCATACTATGTAAATTGTTTATTTAAACTCATTCTGATTATTTTGGCACAAACTGTACTTTAAGTGGTAGGTTTTTGGGCAGTCAGTGAAATATGAATACTTACATTGTGCCTTCATAGACTCGGTGAGACAGAGAATGATCTTTAAGCACATAGCGAACCATTTAACATTTGAAAAAAAAAACAGACAAAATACAAATTGGAAAAATTCGAAGTAAATGAAGACTATACTGAGTTTGACTCTAGAGAGGACATAGGGTGTACTTTAAGTGGTAGGGCTCTCAAGAAATATGGCTACTTACATTGTGTCTTCATAGACACGATGAGGCAGAGAATGATCGTTAAAAACTTAGAAAACCATTTAATGTTTCTGAGCTTGACTATGAAGAGATATAAAGTGTATTTTAAGTGGTAGGTGTTTGGGCTGTCAGTGTAATATGACTACTTAAATTGTGTCTTTACAGACTCGGCGAGGCAGAGAAAGATAATTAAACACTTAGTAAACCATTTAACGTTTCTGAGCTTGACTATGAAGATATATGTGGTGTAATTTAAGTGGTAGATGTTCAGGCTGCCAATCAAAAGATTGCATCTTTACAGACTCGGTGAGGCAGAGAATGAGCGTTAAACACTTAGTAAACCATTTAACGTTTCTGAGTTTGACCATGAAGAGATATGTGGTGTATTTTAAGTGTTAGTTATTTGGACTGTCAGTGAAATATGACTACTTACATTGTGTCTTTATAAATGATTGTTAAGCATATAGTAAACGTTTAACATTAGAAAAATAGTAAACAAAAGACAAGACTGAAAAAAATTGCAAAGAAAACTATTCTGAGCTTGACAAGAAAAGATATGACTTGTAGTTTAAGTGGTAGGAGTTCAGGCTGTATATGAAATAAAACTACTTACATTGTGTCTTTATAGACTCGGTGAGGCAGAGAATGATCGTTAAGCACTTAGTAAATCGTTTAACAATAGAAAAATAATGGACAAAATACAGATTCGAAAAATAGCAGTAATGAAGACTATTCTGAGTTTGACTCTAGACAGGACATAGGGTGTAGTTTAAGTGTTAGGTGTTTGGGCACTCAAGAAATATGGATACTTACATTGTGTCCTTATAGACACGGTCAGGCAGAGAATGATCGTTAAACACTTAGAAAACCATTTAACGTTTCTGAGCTTGACTATGAAGATATATGTGGTGTATTTTAAGTGGTAGGTTTCAGGCTGTCAGTCAAAAGATTGCGTCTTTACAAACTCGGTGAGGCAGAGAATGAGCGTTAAGCACTTAGTAAACCATTTAACATTTCTGAGCTTGACTAAAAAGATATATCTGGTGTATTTTAAGTGGTAGGTGTTCAGGTTGTCAATCAAAAGATTGCGTCTTTACAGATTCGGTGAGGCAGAGAATGAGCGTTAAGCACTTAGTAAACCATTTAACGTTTCTGAGTTTGACCATGAAGAGATATGTGGTGTATTTTAAGTGTTAGTTGTTTGGGCTGTCAGTGAAATATGACTACTTACATTGTTTCTTTATAGACTCAGTGAGGCAGAATGATTGTTAAGCATATAGTAAACTGTTTAACATTAGAAAAATAGTGAACAAAAGACAGACTGAAAAAATTTGCAAAGAAAACTATTCTGAGCTTGACAAGAAAAGATATGAGTAGTAGTTTAAGTAGTAGGAGTTCAGGCTGTCAATGAAATAAGACTACTTACATTGCGTCTTTATAGACACAGTCAGGCTAAGAATGATCGTTAAAAACTTAGTAAGCCATTTAATGTTTCTGAACTTGACTATGAAGAGATATGAGGTCTAACAAGAGGTGCCAGATAACCTACTGTGGTTTGATCTCTACCGAAGCTTGCAATACGGAGGCTCTCTTGTGGGTCTCGTTCTTTTTGCTGGGAGAGGCAGCTTACTGTGTGTTTGTGGCCATCTCCTGTAAACCCATCAGGGTGATAGGTCTGTACTAGGGAGCAGTCCACACGGGTGCGGCAGAAGATACTGCGATTCACTTAATCAAGCCAAATGTTTCGTCATCTAATTAGTGAGATGCACAAATGGATTACTGGGATTCCATACTGTGTCTATCTACACTATCACACCACCATTACTCTATATTTAAATTTTCAGCCACCAGAGGGCATTTTTAAGCATCTTTCTATTTTTGGTTTCCCCCCTCCATGTAATATATCTTTCTTTTTCTCTTGTTTAGCTCTTTACCATTCTCTATTTATTTATTTCTTACCTTTTACTTTTTGGCCGCTAGGGTTTTTTCTTTCCATTGGCTGTTTTTGTCTGCCTTTCGTGCTATGTTTTCCCTATATAATTCTTTGGCTATGCTAGTCATGCACCCACCTTCCTCCTCCCCCTCACCTCCCCTTTTCTTCTCTGCTTACCTTTTCCATTTATGCAGTTAAATTACATTTTTCTAGCTCCTCAAGTGCAGCGCGGATCTTTCACGATTTGGCTAAGTATATACTTATTTATTTTATTCCTTTATTTAGTTTCGTGTTAAATATATCATTTCACACAACCTCTCATTCACATTTATATCACACACATAACATATATTTATAAACTACTTCATAAACTGCTTATAAGTGTGTCTTATGTAAATATTTGTAAATAATTATCATCATATCTTATACTGTTAATTGTATTGATACTCTATATTATTATTGTGTGAATATGTCTTATGATTTAATATTAAACTTCAAAGTGTGAAAAATAGTTAAAAGTTACAATGTATTGAATATGCAATATTTCCCTAGCACGGGTGGTCATAGCAACATAAATCCCCACTTTTATTTATCCATTGGCTATTAAGTTTTATCTATTAGTTATCATTTTTTTTTTTTTTCTCTCTAAAAATACCCCGTATTCTAAACATGGTTCATACACTCGAGAACAAATAAAATTCAAGCACTTTTCAAGCACTATTCCAGCACTATTCAAGGACTGTTTACATACATGCATAAAAATGGCATAGAATAACACCTAAGGAAAATAGCTACCCCATTGATTATCTATTTCAAAGAAATCTTATCAAATCTTTTCATTTTTATAATAGGCATTTTCAAGACATTATTAGAGAATTTTTAAAGAATAATGTGTTTTAACTTACTAAGGTACCATGGGAAGAAATTTCATATATAATAAAAAGTTAAGACAACAGAGCTTGATTTTCTTTTCTTTAAGTGCAAAAAAATATTTAAAAAAATAAATAAAAGGTATGGTATCACTACAAGAGTAGAAAACAGAAGTAAACCATTTAAATTTTAGGAATTCTGAACACTCATCAGGAGTCATATATTAGCATTTCTGAAGTTGTGAACAATATACTTTTTAATAAATATTCACTGAATTCTCAAACCTTACAGCATTTGCACTTATCCATACAAAAATAATTGAAATAAAGGTTAGATAATTTACTTTTACTTTTTAAATACAAAAGATTTTTTTTTTTAAATGGATTTATAAAAAGGAAATAAATTTTTTTTATCAGTTACACAGTGAAAAATTTGGAATTATATAATTTAGTGAAGTTTTAACTGATTGACAACATTTGCAATTTTTATAAATGACCGATTTTTTTTTTTTTTTTTTTTTTTTGGGGGGGGGGGGGGGGGGGGGGTGTCGAGAATATATGAAATCGGCATAAACTGATGAATTTTGCGACAAATTGACGAAATTTGCATTTTTTATCGATGACCAATGGATGAATTTTGTGGTATTTTTCCCCAGCGGATTGTTAAATTTTGCAATTTTTGTTTAATGACAGACTGAAGAAATTCATGCTTTTTTTTCAACGTATAGTTGACAAAATTTTCAAGGGTGATTCTCAGTTTAAAAAATTCTAAAAATTTTCTGAAAGACTACAGCAAATTTTCTGAAAGACTACAGCAAATTTTCTGAAAGACTACAGCAGATAGCAGAAGAGGTAAATCCCCTCCCGGCACTGGCTATGCGTTTTTTTTTTTTTTGAGGACTTTTAGACGAAATTCGCGTTTTTTCCGCGATTTTTAGACGAAATTCGTGTTTTTCCGCAATTTGTAGACGAAATTCGCGTTTTTCCCGCGATCTTTAGACGAAATTCGCGTTTTTTCCGCGATCTTTAGACGAAATTCGCATTTTTAAAGCGATCCTTTGGCAAAATTACAGATTTTTTAATGCGAAAGATTGTTGAAATTGATATTTTTCGGCAACAATTTGTCGAAGTTCACGATGTTTTCCAGCACTTTTCATTCCTTGAAAATGAATACTTTTTTTTCCAGCACTTTTCATTCCTTGAAAATGAATACTTTTTTTTCCAGCACTTTTTCTATTTTTTCCAAAGCATACGAACCATGCTAAATTAAATTTCTCTTGGTTATTTTCAATGGTCTAGGCCATTGGTTTTTGCTTTATCTTTCCTAGTAACCTTTTCTTTCAATGATGTGTGGTGGGCGGCTGGTGATTTCCCAGCCTGTTCTCTGGTTTATATTAAATTTATTCTAGTTAAAAATTTTTCAGTCTATATAGTTGTGTTTAATTACGTTTAACATAAACTCTGTTGACCCGCTGAGAAAAAGTAGGTCAACATAAATATCATAAGACGCTGCTGAAACTAATACTAAGTTATTACAAATCTGAATAATGGCGGGCAAAGTACCACCAATTCAGGGTCAAGGCCGACTATTATGGCCCTTTGAAACAGTTGAGAATTTACAATTGAGTGTCTATACTGTCTTTGATCAGATGGTAAGGCACTTTAATGGACATAAACCGAATGGTAATGAAGAAGGCGAAAAGTACTTGAGATTTCTACTTACAAAAATTAAAATCCAGAACGAAATCCTAAATGACTATCGCAATGCAGATCAAAAGGACGTTGGTCAGGAAGAGACGGATGCTGAGAGAATGGGAAAGGAAAGGGAAGTTGAAACGGAGGATGATATATTCCTAAAAATGACTGAGATTTACGTTCAACTTATAAAAAGACATACAAATGAAGCAAACATAGAAGCAGAAATGGCAAAAACGAAAATGTTAAATTACATACAAGAATTGGAAGTCAACATAGAATACCACAAAATACAGAGAGAATTACAAGAAAATAAGAAGGAAGAACAATTGCCATCCCTTGATGAAATTAACTACGACATATCACCGAAATTGAGTGACTTGTATGAAAGTACTTGTATGACTTTGTTGAAAAGTATGAAGAAAGAAAAGACCAAAAACTACATAAACAGGCGCGATTCCAAAGACAACAAAGGAAACACAACGTCGAACTTAATGCATTGGAGATGGAAATTGGGAGGTTAGAAAACGAAATAAAACAACTGAAGACAACTAATCTCAACACAGAAACAGAGTTGAAAGAAACGAAAGACTTATTGGGAAAAAGTATAAAAGAAGGGGAAAAAACAAAAGAAGAACTGCAAGAAACTCTCTCAAATTTTGAAGAGATAAATCAGGAACTTGCTCTAATTAGAAAGGAAAACGACGAAATGAAAGCAAAACAGAGTCCAAATACATCTCATGAGGGTATAGATATAATAGATGATGCAAATCATGATTTTCAGTTATCCACTTCAAGTAAAACAGATTCATCAATAGATGATAGAGAACATACAAACCTAAGCCTAGAAGAAATAAAACATTATATTAAAGAAATAAAACAATACTCATACGACAACCAGGATCAAAATGAAGAAGGAAGGAAGAGGAAGAGAGGAATTAAATTATTGAAGCGCGAATTTATGAACCATGGCAGAAAAACCTGGAACAATAAAATGGTAGAATCAATTGTGAAGCTACTAATCAAAGAAGAATTGTATATTCAAAATCAACAGACGACGAATAATGGCCAAAAAGATGTAGTGTATCCAATACTAACAATATTACAAAAAACAGTTGCACTTAAAGAATCGACAGTAACAGAAGAAGAAGAGCTTACAAGACAGTTTGAAGGTCTAAAAAATTCGAGATTAAAATATGTACCTATACAAACAGCGGTAATGGACCACTTAAAAAATTCAAAAAGTCAATTGGATCATATCGAAAGCATTCTAATGAATACTATTGAATCCCTTAAGAATAACTACATTCTGTCTGCGGAAAAGACTTTACAGCTGGTACAATCCACAATTGCGGAAGGTTTAATTAAATTGACTCATAACATAGAATCAGACAAAGTACCAGCTCAAAATAATCCAAAAAAAATGATAGAGGGAAATCAGGAAATCTCGACAGAAAAAAGAAATTTAGTATTAATACCAAAGGATAAAAAATCACTCAAAGACATTACAACAATTCTACGAGAAGAAGTGAGAACACTGGAAGAATTTCCGGAGCTACCTAATATTAAAATAACGCTCAATAATAACTTAAAGATGACAGCAACAACAGATAAAATAAAAAGAATAGAAGAAGTACTGGAGAATTCTGAAAAATTACAGAAAGTGACAACGGTAATATGTCCAGAAACTAGGAAGATGAAAATGTTATTATTAAGGGTGCCATCAGATATCAATGAAAGTGAAATAGAAGCGGAACTAAAACATAAAGCAAAATTGAATACAGGTTCATTCACAATTCTTAAGGCGATACAAACAGATAATGACAATTCCAAAAACTGGATTGTAGAGACAGACGCAAAAGACTGTCGGCGACTTACAAAACAGGGAGCAATAAGAGTTCTCACAGAAAGGATTAGAATTGTTAATTACATAAGGGTAATAAGATGTACCAATTGTCAGGCCCTAAATCATCATACAAAATCATCTTGTAATTACAATACACAATGTGCAAAATGCGCAGGACGACATGCAACAGAGAAGTGTGTGGAGACTACTATTAAATGCATTAATTGCATCAGATACAATGGACAAAATATAAATCATCATGCCTTTGACTCAGAATGTCCGATATATCAGATAGAAAAAGAGGAAAGACTAAAAGCGTATTATAGAAATCAGCTTCAACAACAGAAATCGGATAGTAAATTAAGGTCAACCAATAATAGAAGAGAGGAACATCTGGAAACAATTAACAACAGGCAAGAAGGAACATTAAGACAAAGTGATAAAAGACGAGAAATACAATCGAAACAACAAACAAACGGATTATAGAAAAGACCACTAAGGGAAAACAGAAGAAGGGATAGATTTTTAAGCGAAAACAGAAGAAGGGATAGATTTTCAAGCGAAAACAGTAGAAGGGATAGAATGTTAAGTGAAACCCAAGGGAAAATACAAGCAAACAAAGAATATACCTACAATAATGAAACAGATTCTGAGGATGATTATGCGGATCAATATGGTTATAACAAAATTGGAAGCAGAAGAGCGAATGAAGATGCAGACAACATAACCTACGGACTAGGACAGATCACAAACAGAAAAAAGGAAATAAGAACGGTAAGAATGAGAACTTTCGAGAACACGAGCAGGAAAAATACCAAATACAGTTACCCAAAATACAAAAGGGAGGCTTTGCCTCCCAATAGTCAATAGAGGCGAACAGGGCCCATCAACTGCACAAACCTTAACTCAACAAGAAATTTCACAAAAATATTTGAAACTAGCACAAATCAATTTACAAAATAAAAAAACAGCAACAGCAGACTTTATTAAAGATGCAATAAAGCAAAATTACTCAATTGCATGTACACAGGATACTGCACTAACAGACAAAAGGCCACATGGTTTGCCAGTATCGCTCCCTTTTTATTCATCCTACTCCAATAACTGTCGTATAATAATCTTTAATACAAATCTTCAACATATACAAGTTCAGAGACATAATAATTCTGTTTTTATAAATATTACATTTCAAGATGAAGAAATAACAATAGGGTCCCAATATTCACCTCCCTCGGCAAATCTTAATGATCACTTACAAGCATGGGCGGATGAAAGGGGAATGAGTGAAAACCTTATACTATTAGGTGATTTCAATGCACACAGTCCTCTGTGGGGATACGAATCGGATGATGAGAAAGGAATTCAACTGATAAACCACATGAGCGCGCATCATCTGATTTCGGCTAACGACCCCAATAGCCTGCCTACTTTTGAGACACAAAGATCTAAAGGTTGGCCGGATGTTTCATTATTATCCTTTCAAATTTTTTCAAGACTTCTAACATGGAATGTATCAGAAGATATGGATTACGGAGATCATCGACTTGTGACCATTGAAATGGATATTCGAATCCCGGAAATACCAAGAAGATACAGAACACAGAATACCTCCTTTAAAAGTTTTAATAAATTATTCACATCTTATATAACAGAAACTATAATAGAATTTAACAGTATACAGACAGTAAATGAATTTGAAATAATGTATAAAAAATTTTTAAGACAAATCCACCAGGCGTGTGAAAAATCATTAAAGAAACGAAAAAGTACATACCAGCCAAAAATAACCTGGTGGTCACAGGAATTGAGAAAAGTAAGAAACTACACAAGAGCATTAAGACGAAAAACTAAATTGCCGGAGGTAACAGAAGAAGACATCCAAAAGTACCGTAGGCAAAGAGCATGTTACAAAAGAGAGATTGTAAAAGCGAAAAGAGAGGCGTGGATAAGCTTCTGTGAGAAGACGAAAGACCCGTGGGTAAAACTAAAAAGATAGCCTTCCAAGACTTCCATCACCAACAATCATACGCTCTCGCAAATTCAACAGCAGCTACTCAGACAAAGAAAAACTTTTACACAGAACTAACAAATAATATCTATGGTCAATCGGAAAAAGACACAAAACAACCAAATGCTCCAGACAAAACAGCGCCGCCTTTCACCCATAAAGAACTAAAATCAGCAATTTATAATTTTCAGAAAAACAAAGCGCCAGGCATTGATAATATTGATCATCCTATACTTCGCCAAATTTACAAAAATCACTCTGAACTATTGTTAAGCATGTACAATAAACTATTACAATTAAACTATTTTCTGCTTGAATGGAAGAAAGAGGAGCTGGTATATTTTCTAAAGAAGGGTAAACCACAAGATGATACGAACTCATACCGACCAATCTCTCTACTGCCCACAATGGGAAAAGTTTTTGAAAAACTCTTACTTAAAAGAATGCTACACAGTCTGCATGGAAACGATGATCTTATTTCGTCACAACATGGTTTTGTACCAGGTGAATCGACCAAAATGGCTATCCAGGAGGTCTTGGACTATATAGAGGAAAGTCAACAGGAAAATAATTACACCTTTTTAATTTCATTAGACTTCAGTCATGCATTCGACTGCTTACCATGGAATCCGACAATAGAGGAATTATATTTACTACAGGTGGAAACATCGTACATTAATACAACTGATTCCTTTTTATCATACAGATCTGCCTATATAAATTGGCTTTATGAAGATTTACATTGGTTCACGAAGGGATGCCCACAGGGATCATGGTTTGGCCCATTCCTGTGGCGTATTTTCCTGAACAAATTGCTGAAATTGCTCAAAGAAGAAGGATATCTGGCAGTGGCATATGCGGACGATGTATTATTAATAATAAGAGGACTTTCCCGAAGAGAAATTGAATCCACAGGGAATAAAGTATTAAAACTGATTTCACAATGGGCAGAAAAATATAATATTACAATTAGTAATGAAAAAACAAAAATGTTGCAAATAAGAAGACCACGTTATCTCAAACGACCACCAATTTTTAAATTAAACAACAAATCCATAAAACTAGAGCCAATAATTAAGTATCTCGGGATCACAATAGACAGTACTCTTTCATTCTTGCCTCATCTGCACCATAAAAGAACTGAAATCTCAGAAATCATCCAGAACTTGTTTAAATTTGCATCGTCTCAAGGGGGAATATCAAAATCTATCTTAAAATTATGGTACAACCAAATATTGGAGAAAAAAGTGTCCTATACCGCAGCCACTTGGTTTCCTAAGCTACAAAGATCACACGGATATAGACTACTTTCTTCAATACAAGCACAATGTCTCTTACTTGTGTCGAGAGCATATAAAAAAACCGCTACAGTTGCGCTCTGTGTATTAACAGGGATATTACCCTTAGAAATAAAATTGAAGAAAGTTACAATCCAAGGCTGCACACTGAGACTTAATAAACGGATCCAAAATTATAATCCAAATGACTATCAAAAGAAGCACATTCCTACGGATATTCCTCCCTATATTGAATATTTTAGATGGTCTGAAGATCAAGAACCCATAATGGAACCACAGATAGAAATATTTACAGATGGATCAAAAATGGAAGATGGTGTAGCGTTTGCCTTTTGTGTATATTATAAAGAAAATGAAATATACAATTTTCAAAATAAACTGAGAAGATGCAATTCAGTATTCCAGGCTGAACAATTGGCTATCTTGGAAGCAATCAAATGGAGTGATATGTCTCACTATACCTACATACAGATTAATTCGGATAGTATATCCAGTCTTCAAGCAATAGATGATTTAGGCACTCATGACCCTCTGACAGCAGAAATAATTCACAATTTACAAAGAACTGATAAAGTTATTCAATTTCAATGGGTAAAAAGTCACATCGGTATAGTAGGCAATGAACGGGCTGACTTTCTTGCAAGGGACGCAATAACCTCTATACCACCAGGAAAAGAACAATGGCATCCAGCGCCTGCATCGGCTCTGAAATGGACGTTGAAGAATAATTCGTTGCAAGAGTGGCAGCAGTTATGGGACACTGAGTACCGAGGCAGGAAAGCCTACGATTTATGCCCCACTGTGTCATTAGAAACGTTAATATCACATCGGCACTTATACCTATTCATAACAAACCATGGACCGTTCCCTGCATATCTCTCTCTTTTTAACAGGGCACCATCCCCATATTGCACATGTGGCGAGATAGGAGATTCTCTCCATTATATCTTAAAATGTCCACTAACTTCTCTTTATCACATCAAGAAACCCAGAAACACAAAACTTTCATCATGGTTCACGTACGTTCTGAAAACCCAAATCTAACAAAGAAAATTATCGATTGTATTGGTTTAATAGAATTGAATCAAGGACTGTTTCAAATGCCTCCAGCTCATCTGGTGGGTCTGGATAATCCACTATTTGGGGATAATGACGGTTAGAATACATCAAAAAATTGTTTAAATGGTAATCAAAAGATTAAATTACAAACTGTTACATTATAATCTTAACCATCCATAGACTGCTACACTAGAACTCTAATTATTTATAGACTGCCAGATTAGAACATTAATAAGTTATATTAATATACTTACACTCATGATACCTTTCATATAGCAGAGATTACCCCTGTATATAAATTTGTATATATTATTTTCATTGATTATTGTTTTATCATATTATTTTATTTATTCCTATTTGCTGTATACATAATGCTTTTGGGCCCGCCCTGAAATAATAGGGTGGCCCGTTGTGATTGACGATTGTATATTTAAAACCTCAAGATCCAATAAATGTTAGCCGGCGGTTGGAGGACAAACCACAGAACAAGCACCTCCGTGTGCCGTCCGGAGCCGGGCTGGGGCCCGGCCTGGGGGTCCTCCTTCGTGCGCTGGTTTTTGTGGGACCGTGGCTTTGGCTGTGGTTCCGGGAAGTGGAGAAGGGTTTGCAGGGCGGGGCTAGTGGAGCTATAGCCGCATGGTAGACCACCCCGCCTTGTGGAACGCTGTCCCTATCTACAACACCGCAAAAGCCGTATTCCTAGACTGTAAAACCCCAGCCTCCCGGAAAAAAAAAAAACCCCGAAACACTTAAGAGATATAATCACGGATGAGCGCATACAAGTTATTAACGATATTTTTATTCAGATGGAGGCACTTGTAGGAATGAGGCCTCCATTTGCAGAAGGCGAAAACCCAGTCCTGTCATACACCGAAATTGGTCATTTTGCAAAAAAAATTTAAGATACATAATAGAACCAGGAACAGGGGTACAGTAAAATAGCAGAAGATTTTGCTTAAGTTGCATACGAAAGTCAGATTGCCCGGGCTGTTAAAGATTTTTTTCCTTCAAAGACTACAAGAATTGGAACCTGATATTCACCAAGATATAACACAAATGCGAGAAGCTGCACTTAGGAGGGATTATCAGTTTCTTGGTAGCAGGATAATAGGAGGAGGCCTAGTAAGAATTCAATCCGTACTACAGTAGTTACCAATTCCTGTAATTTGGTGTACAGACTTGGATAGAAGCAAACGTCTCGCAAATTACCTTTTACAACACGTTACAAATCCTCAGGTGACAAACAAAATCATCGCTGGATATTTCATGTCCTTTTCCCTTATGTTGGATCCCAGTTTATTAAATGCAATCTGTACCTATAGAGCAGGCTCGATTTCAGTTGTTCCAGAAAAAGACTTTATTAAAAGACTAGGGCTGCCTGCAATGCCACAAAACCAACCTGAGACTTTTGAAGTATCTTTCTGGTGCTATTATCTCATTCTACTAGGCGTCATCGGCAAGTCCCCTGAAGTAACAGGCATAAACAGAACATTTAATAGAAAAATAAAGACATTCTGCGGTATCTGGTCCATCAGAATCGATGGCTTTTATCTGCCCTGGACTTCGGTCTTAGTGCTAACCATCAGCCAAAAGCAGGTTCCCAGGGTGGGCGATTTCCTTATCTACCCTACTTTCCCTAGCATACATAGCCTTCGGACGTGCCTTGGGCGAGCTCCCATGGCTGGATTCTGAGTTAAACTCTCCAGGTAAGCCTGAAACCCATACTATGTAAATTGTTTATTTAAACTCATTCTGATTATTTTGGCACAAACTGTACTTTAAGTGGTAGGTTTTTGGGCAGTCAGTGAAATATGAATACTTACATTGTGCCTTCATAGACTCGGTGAGACAGAGAATGATCTTTAAGCACATAGCGAACCATTTAACATTTGAAAAAAAAAACAGACAAAATACAAATTGGAAAAATTCGAAGTAAATGAAGACTATACTGAGTTTGACTCTAGAGAGGACATAGGGTGTACTTTAAGTGGTAGGGCTCTCAAGAAATATGGCTACTTACATTGTGTCTTCATAGACACGATGAGGAGAGAATGATCGTTAAAAACTTAGAAAACCATTTAATGTTTCTGAGCTTGACTATGAAGAGATATAAAGTGTATTTTAAGTGGTAGGTGTTTGGGCTGTCAGTGTAATATGACTACTTAAATTGTGTCTTTACAGACTCGGCGAGGCAGAGAAATATAATTAAACACTTAGTAAACCATTTAACGTTTCTGAGCTTGACTAAAGATATATGTGGTGTATTTTAAGTGGTAGGTGTTCAGGTTGTCAATCAAAAGATTGCGTCTTTATAGATTCGGTGAGGCAGAGAATGAGCGTTAAGCACTTAGTAAACCATTTAACGTTTCTGAGCTTGACTATGAAGAGATATAAGGTGTATTTTAAGTGGTAGGTGTTTGGGCTGTCAGTGTAATATGACTACTTAAATTGTGTCTTTACAGACTCGGCGAGGCAGAGAAAGATAATTAAACACTTAGTAAACCATTTAACGTTTCTGAGCTTGACTAACAAGATATATGTGGTGTATTTTAAGTGGTAGGTGTTCAGGTTGTCAATGAAATAGGACTACTTACATTGTATCTTTATAGACTCGGTGAGGCAGAGAATGATCGTTAAGCACTTAGTGAATCGTTCAACAATAGAAAAATAATGGACAAAATACAGATTTGAAAAATAGCAGTAATGAAGACTATTCTGAGTTTGACTCTAGAGAGGATATAGGGTGTAATTTAAGTGTTAGGTGTTTAGGCTCTCAAGAAATATGGCTACTTACACTATGTCCTTATAGACACGGTCAGGCAGAGAATGATCGTTAAACACTTAGAAAACCATTTAACGTTTCTGAGCTTGACTATTAAGCTATATGTGGTGTATTTTAAGTGGTAGGTGTTCAGGCTGTCAGTCAAAAGATTGCGTCTTTACAGACTCGGTGAGGCAGAGAATGAGCGTTAAGCACTTAGTAAACCATTTAACGTTTCTGAGTTTGACCATGAAGAGATATGTGGTGTATTTTTAAGTGTTAGTTGTTTGGGCTGTCAGTGAAATATGACTACTTACATTGTTTCTTTATAGACTCAGTGAGGCAGAATGATTGTTAAGCATATAGTAAACCATTTAACATTAGAAAAATAGTGAACAAAAGACAGAATACTTTTCTTTGCAAATTTTTTCAGTCTGACTATAACAGAGCTTGACAAGAAAAGATATGAGTTATAGAAGTGGTAGGTGTTCAGGCTGTCAATGAAATATGACTCTTTACATTGTGCCTTCATAGACTCGGTGAGACAGAGAATGATCGTTAAGCGCATAGCGAACCATTTAACATTTGAAAAAAAAAACAGACAAAATACAAATTGGAAAAATTCGAAGTAAATGAAGACTATTCTGAGTTTGACTCTACAGAGGACATAGGGTGTACTTTAAGTGGTAGGGCTCTCAAGAAATATGGCTACTTACATTGTGTCTTTATAGACACGATGAGGCAGAGAATGATCGTTAAAAACTTAGAAAACCATTTAATGTTTCTGAGCTTGACTATGAAGAGATATAAAGTGTATTTTAAGTGGTAGGTGTTTGGGCTGTCAGTGTAATATGACTACTTAAATTGTGTCTTTACAGACTCGGCGAGGCAGAGAAAGATAATTAAACACTTAGTAAACCATTTAACGTTTCTGAGCTTGACTATGAAGATATATGTGGTGTAATTTAAGTGGTAGATGTTCAGGCTGCCAATCAAAAGATTGCATCTTTACAGACTCGGTGAGGCAGAGAATGAGCGTTAAACACTTAGTAAACCATTTAACGTTTCTGAGTTTGACCATGAAGAGATATGTGGTGTATTTTAAGTGTTAGTTATTTGGACTGTCAGTGAAATATGACTACTTACATTGTGTCTTTATAAATGATTGTTAAGCATATAGTAAACGTTTAACATTAGAAAAATAGTAAACAAAAGACAAGACTGAAAAAAATTGCAAAGAAAACTATTCTGAGCTTGACAAGAAAAGATATGACTTGTAGTTTAAGTGGTAGGAGTTCAGGCTGTATATGAAATAAAACTACTTACATTGTGTCTTTATAGACTCGGTGAGGCAGAGAATGATCGTTAAGCACTTAGTAAATCGTTTAACAATAGAAAAATAATGGACAAAATACAGATTCGAAAAATAGCAGTAATGAAGACTATTCTGAGTTTGACTCTAGACAGGACATAGGGTGTAGTTTAAGTGTTAGGTGTTTGGGCACTCAAGAAATATGGATACTTACATTGTGTCCTTATAGACACGGTCAGGCAGAGAATGATCGTTAAACACTTAGAAAACCATTTAACGTTTCTGAGCTTGACTATGAAGATATATGTGGTGTATTTTAAGTGGTAGGTTTCAGGCTGTCAGTCAAAAGATTGCGTCTTTACAAACTCGGTGAGGCAGAGAATGAGCGTTAAGCACTTAGTAAACCATTTAACATTTCTGAGCTTGACTAAAAAGATATATCTGGTGTATTTTAAGTGGTAGGTGTTCAGGTTGTCAATCAAAAGATTGCGTCTTTACAGATTCGGTGAGGCAGAGAATGAGCGTTAAGCACTTAGTAAACCATTTAACGTTTCTGAGTTTGACCATGAAGAGATATGTGGTGTATTTTAAGTGTTAGTTGTTTGGGCTGTCAGTGAAATATGACTACTTACATTGTTTCTTTATAGACTCAGTGAGGCAGAATGATTGTTAAGCATATAGTAAACTGTTTAACATTAGAAAAATAGTGAACAAAAGACAGACTGAAAAAATTTGCAAAGAAAACTATTCTGAGCTTGACAAGAAAAGATATGAGTAGTAGTTTAAGTAGTAGGAGTTCAGGCTGTCAATGAAATAAGACTACTTACATTGCGTCTTTATAGACACAGTCAGGCTAAGAATGATCGTTAAAAACTTAGTAAGCCATTTAATGTTTCTGAACTTGACTATGAAGAGATATGAGGTCTAACAAGAGGTGCCAGATAACCTACTGTGGTTTGATCTCTACCGAAGCTTGCAATACGGAGGCTCTCTTGTGGGTCTCGTTCTTTTTGCTGGGAGAGGCAGCTTACTGTGTGTTTGTGGCCATCTCCTGTAAACCCATCAGGGTGATAGGTCTGTACTAGGGAGCAGTCCACACGGGTGCGGCAGAAGATACTGCGATTCACTTAATCAAGCCAAATGTTTCGTCATCTAATTAGTGAGATGCACAAATGGATTACTGGGATTCCATACTGTGTCTATCTACACTATCACACCACCATTACTCTATATTTAAATTTTCAGCCACCAGAGGGCATTTTTAAGCATCTTTCTATTTTTGGTTTCCCCCCTCCATGTAATATATCTTTCTTTTTCTCTTGTTTAGCTCTTTACCATTCTCTATTTATTTATTTCTTACCTTTTACTTTTTGGCCGCTAGGGTTTTTTCTTTCCATTGGCTGTTTTTGTCTGCCTTTCGTGCTATGTTTTCCCTATATAATTCTTTGGCTATGCTAGTCATGCACCCACCTTCCTCCTCCCCCTCACCTCCCCTTTTCTTCTCTGCTTACCTTTTCCATTTATGCAGTTAAATTACATTTTTCTAGCTCCTCAAGTGCAGCGCGGATCTTTCACGATTTGGCTAAGTATATACTTATTTATTTTATTCCTTTATTTAGTTTCGTGTTAAATATATCATTTCACACAACCTCTCATTCACATTTATATCACACACATAACATATATTTATAAACTACTTCATAAACTGCTTATAAGTGTGTCTTATGTAAATATTTGTAAATAATTATCATCATATCTTATACTGTTAATTGTATTGATACTCTATATTATTATTGTGTGAATATGTCTTATGATTTAATATTAAACTTCAAAGTGTGAAAAATAGTTAAAAGTTACAATGTATTGAATATGCAATATTTCCCTAGCACGGGTGGTCATAGCAACATAAATCCCCACTTTTATTTATCCATTGGCTATTAAGTTTTATCTATTAGTTATCATTTTTTTTTTTTTTTTCTCTCTAAAAATACCCCGTATTCTAAACATGGTTCATACACTCGAGAACAAATAAAATTCAAGCACTTTTCAAGCACTATTCCAGCACTATTCAAGGACTGTTTACATACATGCATAAAAATGGCATAGAATAACACCTAAGGAAAATAGCTACCCCATTGATTATCTATTTCAAAGAAATCTTATCAAATCTTTTCATTTTTATAATAGGCATTTTCAAGACATTATTAGAGAATTTTTAAAGAATAATGTGTTTTAACTTACTAAGGTACCATGGGAAGAAATTTCATATATAATAAAAAGTTAAGACAACAGAGCTTGATTTTCTTTTCTTTAAGTGCAAAAAAATATTTAAAAAAATAAATAAAAGGTATGGTATCACTACAAGAGTAGAAAACAGAAGTAAACCATTTAAATTTTAGGAATTCTGAACACTCATCAGGAGTCATATATTAGCATTTCTGAAGTTGTGAACAATATACTTTTTAATAAATATTCACTGAATTCTCAAACCTTACAGCATTTGCACTTATCCATACAAAAATAATTGAAATAAAGGTTAGATAATTTACTTTTACTTTTTAAATACAAAAGATTTTTTTTTTTAAATGGATTTATAAAAAGGAAATAAATTTTTTTTATCAGTTACACAGTGAAAAATTTGGAATTATATAATTTAGTGAAGTTTTAACTGATTGACAACATTTGCAATTTTTATAAATGACCGATTTTTTTTTTTTTTTTTTTTTGGGGGGGGGGGGGGGGGGGGGTGTCGAGAATATATGAAATCGGCATAAACTGATGAATTTTGCGACAAATTGACGAAATTTGCATTTTTTATCGATGACCAATGGATGAATTTTGTGGTATTTTTCCCCAGCGGATTGTTAAATTTTGCAATTTTTGTTTAATGACAGACTGAAGAAATTCATGCTTTTTTTTCAACGTATAGTTGACAAAATTTTCAAGGGTGATTCTCAGTTTAAAAAATTCTAAAAATTTTCTGAAAGACTACAGCAAATTTTCTGAAAGACTACAGCAAATTTTCTGAAAGACTACAGCAGATAGCAGAAGAGGTAAATCCCCTCCCGGCACTGGCTATGCGGTTTTTTTTTTTTTTGAGGACTTTTAGACGAAATTCGCGTTTTTTCCGCGATTTTTAGACGAAATTCGTGTTTTTCCGCGATTTGTAGACGAAATTCGCGTTTTTCCCGCGATCTTTAGACGAAATTCGCGTTTTTTCCGCGATCTTTAGACGAAATTCGCATTTTTAAAGCGATCCTTTGGCAAAATTACAGATTTTTTAATGCGAAAGATTGTTGAAATTGATATTTTTCGGCAACAATTTGTCGAAGTTCACGATGTTTTCCAGCACTTTTCATTCCTTGAAAATGAATACTTTTTTTTCCAGCACTTTTCATTCCTTGAAAATGAATACTTTTTTTTCCAGCACTTTTTCTATTTTTTCCAAAGCGTACGAACCATGCTAAATTAAATTTCTCTTAGTTATTTTCAATGGTCTAGGCCATTGGTTTTTGCTTTATCTTTCCTAGTAACCTTTTCTTTCAATGATGTGTGGTGGGCGGCTGGTGATTTCCCAGCCTGTTCTCTGGTTTATATTAAATTTATTCTAGTTAAAAATTTTTCAGTCTATATAGTTGTGTTTAATTACGTTTAACATAAACTCTGTTGACCCGCTGAGAAAAAGTAGGTCAACATAAATATCATAAGACGCTGCTGAAACTAATACTAAGTTATTACAAATCTGAATAATGGCGGGCAAAGTACCACCAATTCAGGGTCAAGGCCGACTATTATGGCCCTTTGAAACAGTTGAGAATTTACAATTGAGTGTCTATACTGTCTTTGATCAGATGGTAAGGCACTTTAATGGACATAAACCGAATGGTAATGAAGAAGGCGAAAAGTACTTGAGATTTCTACTTACAAAAATTAAAATCCAGAACGAAATCCTAAATGACTATCGCAATGCAGATCAAAAGGACGTTGGTCAGGAAGAGACGGATGCTGAGAGAATGGGAAAGGAAAGGGAAGTTGAAACGGAGGATGATATATTCCTAAAAATGACTGAGATTTACGTTCAACTTATAAAAAGACATACAAATGAAGCAAACATAGAAGCAGAAATGGCAAAAACGAAAATGTTAAATTACATACAAGAATTGGAAGTCAACATAGAATACCACAAAATACAGAGAGAATTACAAGAAAATAAGAAGGAAGAACAATTGCCATCCCTTGATGAAATTAACTACGACATATCACCGAAATTGAGTGACTTGTATGAAAGTACTTGTATGACTTTGTTGAAAAGTATGAAGAAAGAAAAGATCAAAAACTACATAAACAGGCGCGATTCCAAAGACAACAAAGGAAACACAACGTCGAACTTAATGCATTGGAGATGGAAATTGGGAGGTTAGAAAACGAAATAAAACAACTGAAGACAACTAATCTCAACACAGAAACAGAGTTGAAAGAAACGAAAGACTTATTGGGAAAAAGTATAAAAGAAGGGGAAAAAACAAAAGAAGAACTGCAAGAAACTCTCTCAAATTTTGAAGAGATAAATCAGGAACTTGCTCTAATTAGAAAGGAAAACGACGAAATGAAAGCAAAACAGAGTCCAAATACATCTCATGAGGGTATAGATATAATAGATGATGCAAATCATGATTTTCAGTTATCCACTTCAAGTAAAACAGATTCATCAATAGATGATAGAGAACATACAAACCTAAGCCTAGAAGAAATAAAACATTATATTAAAGAAATAAAACAATACTCATACGACAACCAGGATCAAAATGAAGAAGGAAGGAAGAGGAAGAGAGGAATTAAATTATTGAAGCGCGAATTTATGAACCATGGCAGAAAAACCTGGAACAATAAAATGGTAGAATCAATTGTGAAGCTACTAATCAAAGAAGAATTGTATATTCAAAATCAACAGACGACGAATAATGGCCAAAAAGATGTAGTGTATCCAATACTAACAATATTACAAAAAACAGTTGCACTTAAAGAATCGACAGTAACAGAAGAAGAAGAGCTTACAAGACAGTTTGAAGGTCTAAAAAATTCGAGATTAAAATATGTACCTATACAAACAGCGGTAATGGACCACTTAAAAAATTCAAAAAGTCAATTGGATCATATCGAAAGCATTCTAATGAATACTATTGAATCCCTTAAGAATAACTACATTCTGTCTGCGGAAAAGACTTTACAGCTGGTACAATCCACAATTGCGGAAGGTTTAATTAAATTGACTCATAACATAGAATCAGACAAAGTACCAGCTCAAAATAATCCAAAAAAAATGATAGAGGGAAATCAGGAAATCTCGACAGAAAAAAGAAATTTAGTATTAATACCAAAGGATAAAAAATCACTCAAAGACATTACAACAATTCTACGAGAAGAAGTGAGAACACTGGAAGAATTTCCGGAGCTACCTAATATTAAAATAACGCTCAATAATAACTTAAAGATGACAGCAACAACAGATAAAATAAAAAGAATAGAAGAAGTACTGGAGAATTCTGAAAAATTACAGAAAGTGACAACGGTAATATGTCCAGAAACTAGGAAGATGAAAATGTTATTATTAAGGGTGCCATCAGATATCAATGAAAGTGAAATAGAAGCGGAACTAAAACATAAAGCAAAATTGAATACAGGTTCATTCACAATTCTTAAGGCGATACAAACAGATAATGACAATTCCAAAAACTGGATTGTAGAGACAGACGCAAAAGACTGTCGGCGACTTACAAAACAGGGAGCAATAAGAGTTCTCACAGAAAGGATTAGAATTGTTAATTACATAAGGGTAATAAGATGTACCAATTGTCAGGCCCTAAATCATCATACAAAATCATCTTGTAATTACAATACACAATGTGCAAAATGCGCAGGACGACATGCAGTGAAGTGTGTGGAGACTACTATTAAATGCATTAATTGCATCAGATACAATGGACAAAATATAAATCATCATGCCTTTGACTCAGAATGTCCGATATATCAGATAGAAAAAGAGGAAAGACTAAAAGCGTATTATAGAAATCAGCTTCAACAACAGAAATCGGATAGTAAATTAAGGTCAACCAATAATAGAAGAGAGGAACATCTGGAAACAATTAACAACAGGCAAGAAGGAACATTAAGACAAAGTGATAAAAGACGAGAAATACAATCGAAACAACAAACAAACGGATTATAGAAAAGACCACTAAGGGAAAACAGAAGAAGGGATAGATTTTTAAGCGAAAACAGAAGAAGGGATAGATTTTCAAGCGAAAACAGTAGAAGGGATAGAATGTTAAGTGAAACCCAAGGGAAAATACAAGCAAACAAAGAATATACCTACAATAATGAAACAGATTCTGAGGATGATTATGCGGATCAATATGGTTATAACAAAATTGGAAGCAGAAGAGCGAATGAAGATGCAGACAACATAACCTACGGACTAGGACAGATCACAAACAGAAAAAAGGAAATAAGAACGGTAAGAATGAGAACTTTCGAGAACACGAGCAGGAAAAATACCAAATACAGTTACCCAAAATACAAAAGGGAGGCTTTGCCTCCCAATAGTCAATAGAGGCGAACAGGGCCCATCAACTGCACAAACCTTAACTCAACAAGAAATTTCACAAAAATATTTGAAACTAGCACAAATCAATTTACAAAATAAAAAAACAGCAACAGCAGACTTTATTAAAGATGCAATAAAGCAAAATTACTCAATTGCATGTACACAGGATACTGCACTAACAGACAAAAGGCCACATGGTTTGCCAGTATCGCTCCCTTTTTATTCATCCTACTCCAATAACTGTCGTATAATAATCTTTAATACAAATCTTCAACATATACAAGTTCAGAGACATAATAATTCTGTTTTTATAAATATTACATTTCAAGATGAAGAAATAACAATAGGGTCCCAATATTCACCTCCCTCGGCAAATCTTAATGATCACTTACAAGCATGGGCGGATGAAAGGGGAATGAGTGAAAACCTTATACTATTAGGTGATTTCAATGCACACAGTCCTCTGTGGGGATACGAATCGGATGATGAGAAAGGAATTCAACTGATAAACCACATGAGCGCGCATCATCTGATTTCGGCTAACGACCCCAATAGCCTGCCTACTTTTGAGACACAAAGATCTAAAGGTTGGCCGGATGTTTCATTATTATCCTTTCAAATTTTTTCAAGACTTCTAACATGGAATGTATCAGAAGATATGGATTACGGAGATCATCGACTTGTGACCATTGAAATGGATATTCGAATCCCGGAAATACCAAGAAGATACAGAACACAGAATACCTCC
Organism: Maratus speciosus; assembly: GCA_963932465.1. Taxonomy (NCBI): domain Eukaryota; kingdom Metazoa; phylum Arthropoda; class Arachnida; order Araneae; family Salticidae; genus Maratus; species Maratus speciosus. The sequence continues at coordinate 570,523,520 of OZ010795.1, read as the reverse complement.
TTTAAAAGTTTTAATAAATTATTCACATCTTATATAACAGAAACTATAATAGAATTTAACAGTATACAGACAGTAAATGAATTTGAAATAATGTATAAAAAATTTTTAAGACAAATCCACCAGGCGTGTGAAAAATCATTAAAGAAACGAAAAAGTACATACCAGCCAAAAATAACCTGGTGGTCACAGGAATTGAGAAAAGTAAGAAACTACACAAGAGCATTAAGACGAAAAACTAAATTGCCGGAGGTAACAGAAGAAGACATCCAAAAGTACCGTAGGCAAAGAGCATGTTACAAAAGAGAGATTGTAAAAGCGAAAAGAGAGGCGTGGATAAGCTTCTGTGAGAAGACGAAAGACCCGTGGGTAAAACTAAACAGATAGCCTTCCAAGACTCCCATCACCAACAATCATACGCTCTCGCAAATTCAACAGCAGCTACTCAGACAAAGAAAAACTTTTACACAGAACTAACAAATAATATCTATGGTCAATCGGAAAAAGACACAAAACAACCAAATGCTCCAGACAAAACAGCGCCGCCTTTCACCCATAAAGAACTAAAATCAGCAATTTATAATTTTCAGAAAAACAAAGCGCCAGGCATTGATAATATTGATCATCCTATACTTCGCCAAATTTACAAAAATCACTCTGAACTATTGTTAAGCATGTACAATAAACTATTACAATTAAACTATTTTCTGCTTGAATGGAAGAAAGAGGAGCTGGTATATTTTCTAAAGAAGGGTAAACCACAAGATGATACGAACTCATACCGACCAATCTCTCTACTGCCCACAATGGGAAAAGTTTTTGAAAAACTCTTACTTAAAAGAATGCTACACAGTCTGCATGGAAACGATGATCTTATTTCGTCACAACATGGTTTTGTACCAGGTGAATCGACCAAAATGGCTATCCAGGAGGTCTTGGACTATATAGAGGAAAGTCAACAGGAAAATAATTACACCTTTTTAATTTCATTAGACTTCAGTCATGCATTCGACTGCTTACCATGGAATCCGACAATAGAGGAATTATATTTACTACAGGTGGAAACATCGTACATTAATACAACTGATTCCTTTTTATCATACAGATCTGCCTATATAAATTGGCTTTATGAAGATTTACATTGGTTCACGAAGGGATGCCCACAGGGATCATGTTTTGGCCCATTCCTGTGGCGTATTTTCCTGAACAAATTGCTGAAATTGCTCAAAGAAGAAGGATATCTGGCAGTGGCATATGCGGACGATGTATTATTAATAATAAGAGGACTTTCCCGAAGAGAAATTGAATCCACAGGGAATAAAGTATTAAAACTGATTTCACAATGGGCAGAAAAATATAATATTACAATTAGTAATGAAAAAACAAAAATGTTGCAAATAAGAAGACCACGTTATCTCAAACGACCACCAATTTTTAAATTAAACAACAAATCCATAAAACTAGAGCCAATAATTAAGTATCTCGGGATCACAATAGACAGTACTCTTTCATTCTTGCCTCATCTGCACCATAAAAGAACTGAAATCTCAGAAATCATCCAGAACTTGTTTAAATTTGCATCGTCTCAAGGGGGAATATCAAAATCTATCTTAAAATTATGGTACAACCAAATATTGGAGAAAAAAGTGTCCTATACCGCAGCCACTTGGTTTCCTAAGCTACAAAGATCACACGGATATAGACTACTTTCTTCAATACAAGCACAATGTCTCTTACTTGTGTCGAGAGCATATAAAAAAACCGCTACAGTTGCGCTCTGTGTATTAACAGGGATATTACCCTTAGAAATAAAATTGAAGAAAGTTACAATCCAAGGCTGCACACTGAGACTTAATAAACGGATCCAAAATTATAATCCAAATGACTATCAAAAGAAGCACATTCCTACGGATATTCCTCCCTATATTGAATATTTTAGATGGTCTGAAGATCAAGAACCCATAATGGAACCACAGATAGAAATATTTACAGATGGATCAAAAATGGAAGATGGTGTAGCGTTTGCCTTTTGTGTATATTATAAAGAAAATGAAATATACAATTTTCAAAATAAACTGAGAAGATGCAATTCAGTATTCCAGGCTGAACAATTGGCTATCTTGGAAGCAATCAAATGGAGTGATATGTCTCACTATACCTACATACAGATTAATTCGGATAGTATATCCAGTCTTCAAGCAATAGATGATTTAGGCACTCATGACCCTCTGACAGCAGAAATAATTCACAATTTACAAAGAACTGATAAAGTTATTCAATTTCAATGGGTAAAAAGTCACATCGGTATAGTAGGCAATGAACGGGCTGACTTTCTTGCAAGGGACGCAATAACCTCTATACCACCAGGAAAAGAACAATGGCATCCAGCGCCTGCATCGGCTCTGAAATGGACGTTGAAGAATAATTCGTTGCAAGAGTGGCAGCAGTTATGGGACACTGAGTACCGAGGCAGGAAAGCCTACGATTTATGCCCCACTGTGTCATTAGAAACGTTAATATCACATCGGCACTTATACCTATTCATAACAAACCATGGACCGTTCCCTGCATATCTCTCTCTTTTTAACAGGGCACCATCCCCATATTGCACATGTGGCGAGATAGGAGATTCTCTCCATTATATCTTAAAATGTCCACTAACTTCTCTTTATCACATCAAGAAACCCAGAAACACAAAACTTTCATCATGGTTCACGTACGTTCTGAAAACCCAAATCTAACAAAGAAAATTATCGATTGTATTGGTTTAATAGAATTGAATCAAGGACTGTTTCAAATGCCTCCAGCTCATCTGGTGGGTCTGGATAATCCACTATTTGGGGATAATGACGGTTAGAATACATCAAAAAATTGTTTAAATGGTAATCAAAAGATTAAATTACAAACTGTTACATTATAATCTTAACCATCCATAGACTGCTACACTAGAACTCTAATTAGTTATAGACTGCCAGATTAGAACATTAATAAGTTATATTAATATACTTACACTCATGATACCTTTCATATAGCAGAGATTACCCCTGTATATAAATTTGTATATATTATTTTCATTGATTATTGTTTTATCATATTATTTTATTTATTCCTATTTGCTGTATACATAATGCTTTTGGGCCCGCCCTGAAATAATAGGGTGGCCCGTTGTGATTGACGATTGTATATTTAAAACCTCAAGATCCAATAAATGTTAGCCGGCGGTTGGAGGACAAACCACAGAACAAGCACCTCCGTGTGCCGTCCGGAGCCGGGCTGGGGCCCGGCCTGGGGGTCCTCCTTCGTGCGCTGGTTTTTGTGGGACCGTGACTTTGGCTGTGGTTCCGGGAAGTGGAGAAGGGTTTGCAGGGCGGGGCTAGTGGAGCTATAGCCGCATGGTAGACCACCCCGCCTTGTGGAACGCTGTCCCTATCTACAACACCGCAAAAGCCGTATTCCTAGACTGTAAAACCCCAGCCTCCCGGAAAAAAAAAAACCCCGAAACACTTAAGAGATATAATCACGGATGAGCGCATACAAGTTATTAACGATATTTTTATTCAGATGGAGGCACTTGTAGGAATGAGGCCTCCATTTGCAGAAGGCGAAAACCCAGTCCTGTCATACACCGAAATTGGTCATTTTGCAAAAAAAATTTAAGATACATAATAGAACCAGGAACAGGGGTACAGTAAAATAGCAGAAGATTTTGCTTAAGTTGCATACGAAAGTCAGATTGCCCGGGCTGTTAAAGATTTTTTTCCTTCAAAGACTACAAGAATTGGAACCTGATATTCACCAAGATATAACACAAATGCGAGAAGCTGCACTTAGGAGGGATTATCAGTTTCTTGGTAGCAGGATAATAGGAGGAGGCCTAGTAAGAATTCAATCCGTACTACAGTAGTTACCAATTCCTGTAATTTGGTGTACAGACTTGGATAGAAGCAAACGTCTCGCAAATTACCTTTTACAACACGTTACAAATCCTCAGGTGACAAACAAAATCATCGCTGGATATTTCATGTCCTTTTCCCTTATGTTGGATCCCAGTTTATTAAATGCAATCTGTACCTATAGAGCAGGCTCGATTTCAGTTGTTCCAGAAAAAGACTTTATTAAAAGACTAGGGCTGCCTGCAATGCCACAAAACCAACCTGAGACTTTTGAAGTATCTTTCTGGTGCTATTATCTCATTCTACTAGGCGTCATCGGCAAGTCCCCTGAAGTAACAGGCATAAACAGAACATTTAATAGAAAAATAAAGACATTCTGCGGTATCTGGTCCATCAGAATCGATGGCTTTTATCTGCCCTGGACTTCGGTCTTAGTGCTAACCATCAGCCAAAAGCAGGTTCCCAGGGTGGGCGATTTCCTTATCTACCCTACTTTCCCTAGCATACATAGCCTTCAGACGTGCCTTGGGCGAGCTCCCATGGCTGGATTCTGAGTTAAACTCTCCAGGTAAGCCTGAAACCCATACTATGTAAATTGTTTATTTAAACTCATTCTGATTATTTTGGCACAAACTGTACTTTAAGTGGTAGGTTTTTGGGCAGTCAGTGAAATATGAATACTTACATTGTGCCTTCATAGACTCGGTGAGACAGAGAATGATCTTTAAGCACATAGCGAACCATTTAACATTTGAAAAAAAAAACAGACAAAATACAAATTGGAAAAATTCGAAGTAAATGAAGACTATACTGAGTTTGACTCTAGAGAGGACATAGGGTGTACTTTAAGTGGTAGGGCTCTCAAGAAATATGGCTACTTACATTGTGTCTTCATAGACACGATGAGGAGAGAATGATCGTTAAAAACTTAGAAAACCATTTAATGTTTCTGAGCTTGACTATGAAGAGATATAAAGTGTATTTTAAGTGGTAGGTGTTTGGGCTGTCAGTGTAATATGACTACTTAAATTGTGTCTTTACAGACTCGGCGAGGCAGAGAAATATAATTAAACACTTAGTAAACCATTTAACGTTTCTGAGCTTGACTAAAGATATATGTGGTGTATTTTAAGTGGTAGGTGTTCAGGTTGTCAATCAAAAGATTGCGTCTTTATAGATTCGGTGAGGCAGAGAATGAGCGTTAAGCACTTAGTAAACCATTTAACGTTTCTGAGCTTGACTATGAAGAGATATAAGGTGTATTTTAAGTGGTAGGTGTTTGGGCTGTCAGTGTAATATGACTACTTAAATTGTGTCTTTACAGACTCGGCGAGGCAGAGAAAGATAATTAAACACTTAGTAAACCATTTAACGTTTCTGAGCTTGACTAAAAAGATATATGTGGTGTATTTTAAGTGGTAGGTGTTCAGGTTGTCAATGAAATAGGACTACTTACATTGTATCTTTATAGACTCGGTGAGGCAGAGAATGATCGTTAAGCACTTAGTGAATCGTTCAACAATAGAAAAATAATGGACAAAATACAGATTTGAAAAATAGCAGTAATGAAGACTATTCTGAGTTTGACTCTAGAGAGGATATAGGGTGTAATTTAAGTGTTAGGTGTTTAGGCTCTCAAGAAATATGGCTACTTACACTATGTCCTTATAGACACGGTCAGGCAGAGAATGATCGTTAAACACTTAGAAAACCATTTAACGTTTCTGAGCTTGACTATTAAGCTATATGTGGTGTATTTTAAGTGGTAGGTGTTCAGGCTGTCAGTCAAAAGATTGCGTCTTTACAGACTCGGTGAGGCAGAGAATGAGCGTTAAGCACTTAGTAAACCATTTAACGTTTCTGAGTTTGACCATGAAGAGATATGTGGTGTATTTTTAAGTGTTAGTTGTTTGGGCTGTCAGTGAAATATGACTACTTACATTGTTTCTTTATAGACTCAGTGAGGCAGAATGATTGTTAAGCATATAGTAAACCATTTAACATTAGAAAAATAGTGAACAAAAGACAGAATACTTTTCTTTGCAAATTTTTTCAGTCTGACTATAACAGAGCTTGACAAGAAAAGATATGAGTTATAGAAGTGGTAGGTGTTCAGGCTGTCAATGAAATATGACTCTTTACATTGTGCCTTCATAGACTCGGTGAGACAGAGAATGATCGTTAAGCGCATAGCGAACCATTTAACATTTGAAAAAAAAAACAGACAAAATACAAATTGGAAAAATTCGAAGTAAATGAAGACTATTCTGAGTTTGACTCTACAGAGGACATAGGGTGTACTTTAAGTGGTAGGGCTCTCAAGAAATATGGCTACTTACATTGTGTCTTTATAGACACGATGAGGCAGAGAATGATCGTTAAAAACTTAGAAAACCATTTAATGTTTCTGAGCTTGACTATGAAGAGATATAAGGTGTATTTTAAGTGGTAGGTGTTTGGGCTGTCAGTGTAATATGACTACTTACATTGTGTCTTTACAGAATTGGTGATGCAGAGAAAGATAATTAAACACTTAGTAAACCATTTAACGTTTCTGAGCTTGACTAAGAAGATATATGTGGTGTATTTTAAGTGGTAGGTGTTCAGGTTGTCAATCAAAAGTTTGCGTCTTTACAGATTTGGTGAGGCAGAGAATGAGCGATAAGCACTTAGTAAACCATTTAACGTTTCTGAGTTTGACCATGAAGAGATATGTGGTGTATTTTAAGTGTTAGTTATTTGGACTGTCAGTGAAATATGACTACTTACATTGTTTCTTTATAAATGATTGTTAAGTATATATTAAACAGTTTACCATTAGAAAAATAGTGAACAAAAGACAGACTGAAAAAATTTGCAAAGAAAAGTATTCTGACTATAACCGAGCTTGACAAGAAAAGATATGAGTTATAGAAGTGGTAGGTGTTCAGGTTGTCAATGAAATATGACTACTTACATTGTATCTTTATAGACTCGGTGAGGCAGAGAATGATCGTTAAGCACTTAGTAAATCGTTTAAATTTAGAAAAATAATGGACAAAATACAGATTCGAAAAATAGCAGTAATGAAGACTATTCTGAGTTTGACTCTAGAGAGGATATAGGGTGTAATTTAAGTGTTAGGTGTTTAGGCTCTCAAGAAATATGGCTACTTACATTGTGTCCTTATAGACACGGTCAGGCAGAGAATGATCGTTAAACACTTAGAAAACCATTTAACGTTTCTGAGCTTGACTATGAAGTTATATGTGGTGTATTTTAAGTGGTAGGTGTTCAGGCTGTCAGTCAACAGATTGCGTCTTTACAGACTCGGTGAGGCAGAGAATGAGCGTTAAGCACTTAGTAAACCATTTAACCTTTCTGAGTTTGAACATGAAGTGATATGTGGTGTATTTTAAGTGTTAGTTGTTTGGACTGTCAGTGAAATATGACTACTTACATTGTGTCTTTATAAATGATTGTTAAGCATATAATAAACCGTTTAACATTAGAAAAATAGTGAACAAAAGAAAAGACTGAAAAAAATTGCAAAGAAAACTATTCTGAGCTTGACAAGAAAAGATATGAGTTGTAGTTTAAGTGGTAAGAGTTCAGGCTGTCAATGAAATAAAACTACTTACATTGTGTCTTTATAGACTCAGTGAGGCAGAGAATGATCGTTAAGCACTTAGTAAATCGTTTAACAATAGAAAAATAATGGACAAAATACAGATTCGAAAAATAGCAGTAATGAAGACTATTCTGAGTTTGACTCTAGAGAGGACATAGGGTGTAGTTTAAGTGTTAGGTGTTTGGGCTCTCAAGAAATATGGCTACTTACATTGTGTCCTTATAGACACGGTCAGGCAGAGAATGATCGTTAAACACTTAGAAAACCATTTAACGTTTCTGAGCTTGACTATTTAGCTATATGTGGTGTATTTTAAGTGGTAGGTGTTCAGGCTGTCAGTCAAAAGATTGCGTCTTTACAGACTCGGTGAGGCAGAGAATGAGCGTTAAGCACTTAGTAAACCATTTAACGTTTCTGAGTTTGACCATGAAGAGATATGTGGTGTATTTTAAGTGTTAGTTGTTTGGGCTGTCAGTGAAATATGACTACTTACATTGTTTCTTTATAGACTCAGTGAGGCAGAATGATTGTTAAGCATATAGTAAACTGTTTAACATTAGAAAAATAGTGAACAAAAGACAGACTGAAAAAATTTGCAAAGAAAAGTATTCTGACTATAACCGAGCTTGACAAGAAAAGATATGAGTTATAGAAGTGGTAGGTGTTCAGGTTGTCAATGAAATATGACTATTTACATTGTTTCTTTATAAATGATTGTTAAGTATATATTAAACCGTTTAACATTAGAAAAATAGTGAACAAAAGACAGAATACTTTTCTTTGCAAATTTTTTCAGTCTGACTATAACAGAGCTTGACAAGAAAAGATATGAGTTATAGAAGTGGTAGGTGTTCAGGTTGTCAATGAAATATGACTACTTACATTGTATCTTTATAGACTCGGTGAGGCAGAGAATGATCGTTAAGCACTTAGTGAATCGTTCAACAATAGAAAAATAATGGACAAAATACAGATTGGAGAAAATAGCAGTAATGAAGACTATTCTGAGTTTGACTCTAGAGAGGACATAGGGTGCAGTTTAAGTGTTAGGTGTTTGGGCTCTCAAGAAGTATGGCTACTTACATTGTGTCTTTATAGACACGGTGAGGCAGAAAATGATGGCTAAAAACTTAGTAAACCATTTAATGTTTCTGAACTTGACTATGAAGAGATATGCAGACCTGCCAACCTTTGAAAATGAGAAATCGTAGCACACAAAATTAAAATTAATCTAGAGGCTGGTTGGTTGGTTTTTTGTGTTTTGCAACCATCTTTTGACATTCGTAAAAGGAATAAGGTTTCAGTCTTTCAACACAATATAGTAAATTTTTCCTCTGAAAATTTTTACACACGATTTTTAAAGTTTCTTCTCACGTCGAAGCGTTTTTTTTTTTTTTTTACATTTGTAAAAGGAGTTTGGTTCCAATTTTTTAGCACCCCCCCCAAAATGACAAATGAAATCATCGCTGGATATTTCATGTCTATTTCCGTTATGGTGGATCCGAGTTTATTAAATGCAATCTGTACCTATAGAGTAGGCTCCATTTCAATTGTTTCAGAAGAAGACTTTGCAAGACTAGGACTGCCCGCAATGCCACAAAACCAACCTGAGACTTCTGAAGTATATTTCTGGTATTATTATCTCATTCTACTAGGCGTCATCGGCACGTCCCCTGAAGTAACAGGCATAAACAGAACATTCAATAGAAGAATACAGACATCCTGCAGCATCCTGGGTTTTCCGGAACTACCAACAATGAATTTCACCCCCGATATCAACACCAAACTAAAGGACTCCTTAACAGCTCACAATTTGGAAACAATTATAAGTACGTTTGTCATTGCAAAGACTGCTAATGATGCCGTGGTCCATCAGAATCGATGGCTTTTATTTGCCCAGGGCTTGGGCCTTAGTGCTAACCATCAGCCAAAAGCAGGTTCCCAGGGTCGGGCGATTTCCCTATCTACCATACTTTCCGTAGCATCCATAGCCTTCGGACGTGTCTTGGGCGAGCTCCCATGGCTGGATTCTGAGTTAAACTCCCCAAGGTAAGCCCGAAACCCAAACTATGTAAATTTGTTTATTTAAACTCATTCTGATTATTTTGGCACAAACTGTAGTTTAAGTGGTAGGTTTTTGGGCAGTCAGTGAAATATGACTACTTACATTGTGCCTTCATAGACTCTGTGAGACAGAGAATGGTCGTTAAGCACATAGCAAACCGTTTAACATTAGAAAAATAGTGGACAAAATACAAATTGGAAAAATTCAAAGTAAATGAATGACTCAAAAGAAGACATACGGTCAACCCACTTTTGCATTTTATTATGCCATTTTCAAAATTTGGCATTTTTGAGATGCTCAGTAGACATTAATTTCCGCTTTATAACTGAAAACTATTGTTCAATTCATGTATTTTAAAGATCGTAGATAATTTTTTAACCAAGAATTTTAAGTTTTGAATCAGATTTAACTATTTGCGAACCATTTTAAAAAGCTCTGTTTTTGGGATTTCGACTTTCGTTTTCCCATAGAAAATATATTACGTAAACATTAAAATTCTTAAGCTTTTTAAACTACATTAACTATCTCATTTTGAAAAACTAATACAATATTCAGGTCATTTAAAGTTAACAATTTAAGAAAATATCCAGTTTTATAGGTTTTGAACAATTTTTATGTTTTTCCTGAGCATTTCAAAAGATGACACTTTTTTATTTTTCAGTTAGCCCTTGTCCATTGAAATACATGGGTTTTTTGATATTGTTGACATTTTTTAACATAGCTTGTTTTTAACTTTTTCTTAATTATATTGACAAAGTTAAGATAGGGCTTTGCTCCGCCACCCTCCATATGTTTCTGGGTTAAGTTTAAATATGTTTAAAAAATTCATGGAATATGGTATTAAAAATTTTGGTTCCCTCCACTTTCTCATAGCGTTACGCATTTTTGTTTACTTTGTATTTTAAGTTTTTTACTATCTATAACTATTTTTTCTGCTTAACTATTAATATTTCCTGAAAGTTTAATCTTCAGGCTATCTAGCGGTATAATTTTTATTAATTATGCCAATAATTAATTATACTCTGTGAGGCAGAGAATGATCATTAAACAGTAAACCATTAAAAAAAATAGTGGTTGAAATAAAGATTGGAAAAATGAACGTAGAAATAAGACTAGTCGGAGGTTGACCCTGTGAAGAGATATGAGATGTAGTTTAAGTGGTAGGAGTTTGGGTTGTCAGTGAAATAGGACTACTTGCATTGCATCTTTATAGACACGGTGAGGCAGAAAATGATTATTAAGCACCGATAACGTTAGAAAAACAGTGCATGCAGTTTTTATCAGGGCTGGCTATTTGCCGGCAAAAAAGGGTTTCTGCCTTGCCAGTGGCAGAAAGTGGTTATAACCGGCAGAAACTGGCAACAACTGGCATAAACACATTTCGTGACATAATCTGAGACTTTTTTACTAGTATTAAATTCATTCAGTACATTTTATTCCGTTTAAATAACAAATGAAATATTGTGGGTAGTTTCAATTAAAAAATAAATAGATTTGTATTAGAAAGAATGAGTAATGTAACAGATAAAATTTCAGTTTAAAAATCAAATACAAAACTATATCCAATACTTATTTTAAATGAAACAATGAAAAGAAAAGAAAAATATTCAATACTTGCTCAAAATGCTTTTCTGTAATTTAACGTAATAATTTAATAATAACACTATAAATTATTTCTCATAGAAATGTTATAGTTATATGTGGATCTTGTAATTCTATGGATTTAAAAAACATTTCATTTAAATACAGTATCCAAAGGAACAAATCTGACTTTTTTTTTTCTTTTTTTTTTTAATTTAAGACTTATAAGCATAGATCAAACTTTGTGCGAATTTTAGTAGAAAAGCTAAAATCTTTAACAATGATTTTACGCACAAATAACGTACAGATATGACAAAAAACGATCATATGGGATTTTTTTTGTCGTGTCTGTATGTTATTTGTGCATAAAATCGTTGTTAAAGATTTTAGCTTTATTATTAAATCTGTTAGTTGAAAATGTTCCAACCACATTTTGCACTTACAAAACAAACAACTACAAATGTTCAAACCAGATTTAATACAGTAATAACCGACTACCATATGCTAGCTTATTTACTTCATCCGAAGTATATGGGATCAAAATTGACATATGAGCATAAAGAAAAGGCAACGGAATTGCTTTCTGATATTAATCCCAATTTTGTGCCATATATAATATCCATTGAAGCAAAATCGACTCCTGTTCCAGAAACATACTTCTCCAAGGAAACCCTAGAAAATGTTTTGCCCTTGCCTGTCTGGTGGTCGTCTTTAAAAACAAATACTGGTGAAAATGATGATTTTTCAATATTAAAGACGTGAATTATCACATTGCTAACAAGGCGTAAACCAACTTAGTGAAAAATGTCCACTGCTGAAAAGTAGTTGAAAAATTAATTAAAAAGAGGATTTTTCAAATTTTGCATCCTCAAAAAGGGCATTGCCAGCAAGTAATGATAGTCTTGAAATAATATTTTCAAACTTTTCTTTCATTCAAAACAAATTAAGAAACAGTGTGTTCAGGAAGATTAGCAAAATTTTGTTCTATGCTATGGAATGCTCTGTGGAAAAAGTAATAATAGTATATTTGAGTGGCAATTTTGTTCTTTCAATACTGTAAAATAATTGTACAAGATATTTCATTATATTTTTTTTCCCGTTTTTTATTGTGTTTCAATTATTTACTTATATATTTTTACAAGAATCATAATCTTTAAGTTATTGCATTGCATTATTTATTTAAAAATACTCTGAAAAATACATTTGTTAAAATATCACAGCTTTTTTTGTAAATTTCTTTTTTTACTTTTAAATAAAAATTCAACTCTAAACGACAATATAAAATAGTTTAACGTGTACAGCATCAGGCTACCATTGAAAATTTTTGTTTTTCAAGTGAAAGAAAATTAGTACCTATTATTATATAAACAAAGTATATTTATAAGATCATTTTGAAACTTTTTTACAACTTTGAATAACATTCATAATCTTTAATTTTAATTTGTAACAATAGTTTACATATCAAATACATGTATGAATTATGAATCATTGCACATTAAAGTTCTTATTAATATTATTTCTTTGTTTCTGCCAGTTTTTGCCACTTAATGGCAGAAACTTGCCAACCCTGGTTTTTACACACTCATGCTGCATGACAGTCAGTTCCAGATGAGCATATCATTGATAAACACGAAGTTGAGTATGCGTCCTGCCCGGAGCAGAGGAAATATGTGTGCCTCAATCCCATCCACAGACCATGCAATGTAGATATTATAATTGCATTATTATATTGAATTAATTTAGCAAATTTATATTTTTTAATTAAAATTTTGTATTAGGGGATTTGATTTTAGAAATATGAATTAAAAAATTTCGAGCATGGGTTTGGAAAAATCAGCGGGGAAAGAAGACCCTTTTGAGCTTTATTCTAGTTTAAATTATCATTTCAAAAATACTTTTTGAAACTCATTAAATGCATCTGCCAGAAACTTCCCCTCTTCTCACATGTTTCCAGTTATCATTTCGGATTTCATGACAATTGTGTTTTCAATCACTTTCAGATGGGGGTAGATCGATAATTTTTTTTCCATATGTGAATAAAAAAAGATGGGGATTAAATATGTTTATTTATTTTATTTTATTCATTTTTTAGCCATGTTAAAAATTTATAGTTTAATTCCAGAGCTAATTGATTAATTTTGATGATTTTTTTACCTTTTTTTTTATTTATAGAGAGGAATATAATAAGATAGATTTTGCTACTATTTTTATTCTTTAGATTCTCCACAGGAACTTTCAAAATCACAATTGAAAGTAAAATACATCTAAATGTCAGAAATTAAATCCGTAATCACTAAAATAGTTTGTTTGGAATGATCTTCGTTGAATAAATATAAAATCAAACAAATTCGAGGTTTGTCTGCAAAATCAGATTGCAGCATATATAGTATGCCCAGTGTATGCCGCAGCAGTATCAACCCTCAACTACAGCTTTATATGGATGATTTTTGTTAAAAAATATAAAATCATACACATTCAAAGGTATGTGCTGGTGAAGGCAATGGGGTCCCTAACATTAAGTTTGTTTGAAAAGATTTTTGTTGTAAAATATAAAATCACACAAATTTTAGTTTTGTTTGCAAAAACAGACCGTTAACTCCAATCTTTATTAACATAAACCTGAAAAGCAAATAAGGTTTCAGATAGGAGAAAAAAAAAAAAAATCAATATATTTGTTACACTATTATTTTAAATTTAACAATAAGGGAAAAGTACAGGTCCATGCTTTTAAATCACACTCAATTATATATAGGGTGTAAAAAAAATCATGATTTTCTTTAAAAAAAAAAAAACCTGAATTTTTTTTAATTTAAATCGGATTTTTGTGATTTTTTTCCAGCATTCAATTATTGAATAGCTACCGAGAGTTTTAGGTCTCCAAAACAGTTAAACCTCTAATTACTAACATAATCTGTGTTTTTACGCTTTAATTAATAAAATTATAACTATTAGTTATTGATTATATAAATTATAAAAACTTCAAATTAGTAGTTTCATTAGTTAGTTGCATAAAATAATGTTATATACTTACATTAATATTTTGTAATAAATATGTAAAATTATATTAAATACTGGTGATATTTACACTTATTAAAATTATTAAACAATTAACTCTGTAATTAGGAACACAATATATATTATTATACTTTAATTACTAAAATGATAATTAATAAATTTAGTGCATAAGAATGCATAAGATGATTTTATACAAGCAGTGTTATTTATTGCGTTGTAAGATACAAGTTTTCCTTTTCTACTCTTCTATACTTCAATTAAATCACTGCTAAATTCTGTTCTGAGATAATTTAAGGAGTTTATAAGGAGTATTTTGCTTATTGAAGGAGTTCTAAGCACTCCTTGGAAACTTTCCCATTTTTAAGGAGTTAGCAACGAGTTTAAGGAGTCTGTATGAACCTTATAATTAATGATTAAGCATTACGGCGAGCAATTACAGAAAATTACACAGTTTTTTAACCTTGTCAATGATTACAGCATTATGGTGAGAAATTACTGAAAACCACACATTTTTTTTTTTTTTTTTTTTTTTAAACCGAAAAACAAAGACTGTCGTAGGCTGACATTTTTGACTGAAAACTGTAATAATTTGTAAAAATCTATAACCACTGGGCACCTCTACCTGTGTTTGGAATAAGGACAAGCATGCAAAATTACAAACATGTAAAAAAGATCACGAAAAAAGAAAATTACAGCTTTTGCATTTTCAGGCAACATGCTTTTTTCATCCAGGTTGGCTCTAAGGTTCCATTCAAAATGTTGCTGGATCTGTTATTGGAAAAAGATAAAATAAACGTACACTTCAGTCAATCGTTATATGCATATTTCTCTTCATATAAGAAAACAATTTTAATTACAAATACAGTACACTCTTAAAGATTTGCATAGCTTAGAACTAGAGTCCTGCATCGGGTGTGGTTAACCACTTTTACATGCACAGACCTGCCAACTTTTGAAAATGAGAAATCGTAGCACAGAATATTGAAATTAATCTGGAGGTTGGTTGGTTGGTTTTTCGTGTTTCGGAGCCATCTTTTGACAGTCGTAAAAGAAATAAGGTTTAAGTCTTTCAACTCAATATAGTAAAATTTTTCCTCTGAAAATTTTTATACGATATTTAAAGTTTCTTCTCGTTTTGCAGCATTTTTTTTTTTACATTTGTAAAAGGAGCCTGGTTCCGATATTTTAGCCTAATGCAGTAAATTTTGACGAAATTCTCGAATTTTTTTTTGCGACCTTTTCAGGATATTCACAATTTTTTCCCCACAATCGTAATTCACATTTTTCTATCTCGATTCTTTGTTGAAATCTGCACTTTTTACCATAAACTTTTGACGAATTTTGTGTTTTTTACCACACAAAATTAAAATGTTTAATAATAATTCATAAATTGAAATGTTTAATAATAAATAGTACAAATTGTGCAATTTTGCACACTATTTCAAATCTTGCCCCTCAAAGATTCCCCCCCCCCCCCTCCAGAAATTCTTAAAATGGCATCCCTGTTTCTAAGGAAGGGAATTCCTGTATAAATGTTTACTGAAACACGATTCACTTGTGGTTGATATACATAAAGAGGGTTTTATGTTAAGAATTTTGTTTTGCAGCCCAGATTTTTTTTTTCCCATGAGCATTTTTTAATGTCCAAATTTTCAGATTAATGACAAATTTTTTAAAACTTTCGGAAATGAACACTTTGAAATTTTGGAACAGTATCATTCCTGAAAAATATGCTGTGCGGGATAAAAATCGCAATTAGAAACAAAAAATGCGTTTTTTTGTTTTTTGCAAAAAATCGTAGTTTAAGACAGATTTTCATAGCATCTTAGTTTATAGATCCAAATCGTAGCAACTACGATTTTTTTGTAGCAGTTGACAGGTCTGCAAGCATCCAACCTGACACCACAGTTTGGGTGGATTTCTACTTTTTTTTGCTGCTGGTCAAGTTGACTATCATTCTTTCGGTTTTGGGTTGGGTTTTGACTCTTTCAGGTCTTGACCCAATCTTTTAAGAAAATGTCCAATATATCGTTTCAGGTTTAAAATCCATATACAATAAGACCAACATAATAGACACAAGCGAAAAGCGGACACCTCTAATTAGCAAACACTTTTTCAATTCCTAACACTTATATAGTTCTAAGCTTATATAGCTTTAAATAGTGGGTACCTACTAATCTACATACACATAACATGTAGGGATGCAACGAATATCCGGCTGATTTTTCAATATCCGAAATACCGTCGGATATCCCAATCACAATCACCGGATATCCGACTTCTCTGCCGGATATCCGGCAATGCGTAGCAAAGCAACTATATAAGGATAAGAGAAATCGTTTGACCCAAACAATGCCGAATAACTTTTGTTTAGAGTGCAAAATATAAAATTAAGTCCACTATTCATGAGTAAAAGATAATTCTCAAAAGTTTAAAGAATTGCCAGCTTTCCTAACATTGGTATTTGAACTCTTTATAATAAATTTAAGAATTTATGTTTACATCTTTTAGAAAATTGTACCTTTTCTTTCAGAATGTGAAACAAAATCTTAAGTTGTTTATTAAAGTATGACTTTATTAATTTTCTTTCTCTCTTTTAAGTTTAACAATTAAACAGGCCTATTTTTACTTTCGTCTATCTTCAATAGAAGGTATTGTAACTGCGATTTTTTCGATTTCTGGTTTTCGGTGAGCTTAGACCAGGGTCGGCGAACCTATGGCACGCATGCCACTTTTGGCACGCCAAAGAATAATTTTGGCACGGCGCGACGTTAATTATGTCTCTAAATGAGTATACAGCGATTTTACACAAAATACATGCAACCTATTTCACTCAATTCTAAATTCGATTAATTGCAAATTAAAGAATTTTAATCTTATTCAATATGATTTCGAAAATTTATCAAACAAAGAAAATATTTGAAAATTATCAAAAAGGAAATATTATTACTGATGGTAAATTGTGGCAACTTGGAAATTAATTTCAGGACTATTTAAATAAACTGCCTTTTTTTCAGTTTTAATATTTTTTTCTACTTATTATATCTGTGAGTCATCATTTTCGCAAATTTATAATATAAAGAATCAAATAGAGAGGGGTTGTCATATAAATTCATTTATTTTACATTCTGTTGAAATTAACTGAGCATGAACATCATAGGAATGCACCGAATATTCGGTATCCGGCCATACTACCGAATATTCGGTTAGGCTTAATATGAAACTATTCGGTATACCGAATACCTAAAAAGTATTTTTTTTAAATATTTTTTAAAACTTTAAAACAACTTTTATCTTTAGCTGTCAATTAATAAAGATATTTAAAATAATTAGAAACAGAATTACGAGTATTTTTAAGTAAAAGAGAATACTTTCACATTTTTTATTTGATATTTGAAAAGTATCACATAGGAAAATTAACCAATAATGACAATTTTAGTCACTTTCTGACAAATAAACAGTACATGACTAAAAATTTTCTTCCACTTCCTTCGAAATTTCACTTTGATTTTAAAATATTTGTTTTAAAATATAAGAAAATTTTATTCATTTGTTTTAATTCAGAGAGGAATCCATGAAATTTTAGCTTTTATCAATTAAAGAAGCTTTAAAACTCTTCTTAAATAACAATTCAAAGCATAAATTTTCTTTTAAGTGTGAAATTTACTTGTAAAGGGATCTTTTTTATCAGTATGAAAGTATGCGTGTTGAATATTATATAAAATTGTTTTAAAATTTAACTTTTAAATACTTTCAAACTCTGAAAATTAAAAGTATTTGGCAAGCCGAATATTCGATATTTGGCCGAATAGTTACCATTCGGCTAGCCAAAAATTCGGTTGACCTTTTGGCCGAATATTCGGTATTCGACCAAAATCACTATTCGGTGCATCCCTAGCATATGATATTAATTATTTTTCATCCAAGATACAACAATTAATTACAATCACATTATGTTTTTAATTAATTTCTAAAATATGATTGTTTCTATAATTATTGCAGTGTAATACTTACATGTATGTTACACATTTTAGAAAATATCTTAATAAGTAATTTTCAAGTAGTTTTGACTCATTATATTTCAATCCACTAAATTTGTTTTTTAGTTGACACGCCAAGGTCAAGTAAAATATCATTTGAAAAAAAAGTGGCACGCGACTATAAAAAGGTTCGCCAACCCTGGCTTAGACGTTTTAGGGGTCAGAGATTCCAAAACATGTTTATACAAAATGTCTGTCTGTCTGTCATCATACCATCAAAAAGTGTATGAAGTTATGCATAGAATTGAACCAAATTTTTTGTGAATGTTTTTGGCTATAGCCAGCTGGCCCTCCTTCAATATTGGAACATTCCACTGGAAGGGGGCGCTGTAATCATGATTTTTGTGCCATTTTAATTATTGTGCCATCAAAAAGTGTATGAAGTTATGCATAGAATTGAACCAAATTTTTTGTGTATGTTTTTGGCTCTGGCCAGCAGATCCTTCTTCAATATGGAAGCATTCTGCTGGAAGGAAGTACTGTAATTGCGATTTCTGTGCAATTTTCATTATGGTACTATAGAAAAGTGTATGTTAAATATGTAATGATAAGTTATCCATATAACCCAAACTTTTTTGTGTATGTTTTTGGCTATGTCCAGCAGGTTGTCCTTTAGCTTGGAAATATTCCACCAGAAGGGTGCGCTGTAATAGTGATTTTTGTGCCATTTTCATTCTTGTACCATCGAAAAGTGTATGAAGTTATGCATAGAATTGAACCAATTTTTGGGGCTATGGTTTTGGCTATGGTCAACTGGTCCTCCTTCAATTTGAAAATATTCTGTTGGAAGCGGGCATTATAATAGTGATTTTTGTGTTGTTTCTATTATTCTACCATCGAAAAGTGTATGAAGCTAAGCATAGAATTGAACCAATTTTTGTGGTTTTTTTTTTTTTTTTTGGTTATTTCGGCAGTTTTTCTTTGAATTTGGAAATATTCTGCCAGAAGGTGGCACTGTGACAGCGTTTTTTGTAAAATTTTCGCAGTTTTTTGTACTGTATATTGGTGGCTCGTGAAGCCATGAGAACTTTGCATCCTGCTAAGCTTACCACAATCAGCTGATGTACAACAGAATAAGGAAAAAAATTATTGATTTTAATAAATATCATGATCGAGATTAACTTGTTCTTTTGATTAATTGACGAGCAGAAATTTTAGATCAAAATCAAAGTTGGTATAATATTGAACTAATAATATCGAAGTATTAACATTTGGAACTACTTTTTAGAATATTAAGATGTATGAGATAGAAGAAAGTTTTGGGATCGGCACATCCAATTAGTTATTTTTGTAACTTCATTATAAATAAAATATTTAAAATTAAAAGTAATTTTCTTTTTACTTATAAATATCACAGTAATTTAACTTAAAATAAAACTAAATGTGACTCAAAGCAAAACAGTATTAAATAATTAAAACAGAAAAAGGGCATCAACTAAACCTATATTTGGAGAAAATAACTCTTTAATCATGGGTATATTAGTAGATATTTTATGTTTAAATTATAAAAAGAACGTACGTATTTCTTTGTGAAAATACTCTACAATTATAGGCATATTAATTGGTTAAAATTTGTTACGTAAATTATCAGCATTTCATTGTACAAATTAATTATTAGCAATTACCGACATAGTCAATCCCATATCCAAATCCAGTAGCAATTATCAGCATTTCATTGTACAAATAAACAGAATATTTTAATGTTTAAATTACATTTTTTATACAACATTATTAATATACATTACACGGCTTGAATGGCAGATACATGTCTTGAATTTCGAGATGGGATGGCAGGATTCGTGCCCTAAAGAATATTGGGGGTGGGAGGCTCCTGTTTCAAAAAAACCATTTACCGAAAATGTTTCTTTATAAAACGACGATGAAGTCTCGGGACCGACTGACAAATTTCGTGATATTTCCCACTATCAACTGGCAGATTTCGGTTTCTTCTTACAACAAATTGAGAAAATTCATGTTTGTTTTTCTGCATCTGACCAAAAAATATGCGATTTTTCTCCACTATCAATTGGCAGATTTCGGTTTCTTCTTACAACAAATTGAGAAAATTCATGTTTGTTTTTCTGCATCTGACCAAAAAATATGCAATTTTTCTCCACGACCGACTGACGAATTTCTTGATTTTTTTCTGGAGACCGATTGGTGAATTTCATAATTTTTTTTTTCGCAATCAATTGACAAATTTAGAAATTTTATTCTGTGACCGATTGGCAAATTTCCCTGTTTGTTCTTGTGACATACTGATGAAAGTAACGATTGTTTTTCTGCATCCGATTGAAAATTTTCGCACTTTTTCTCTGCGACTGGCTGAGGAATTTCGCTGCAAATTTCACGATATTTTTCCATGATCGATTGATGAATTTCGTGATATTTTCCCACTGTCAATTTCCCATGAACTTCAGTTTTTCTAGCAAACAATCGACAAATTATTTTATTTATTTTCACTATCATTGGTAAAATCAGCAATGTTTTTTTCTATGACCGTTTTACGTATTTAGCGATGTTTTTCCTGTGTGCCCAAAATAGGAAATAACTAAAAGGGCAGCAACGGCCACCAGAGACTAAGCTCTACTGAATTGGCCAATAGTCAGCACTAAACAAAATGAGATTATACTTGTGATGCACATGAAAAAAAAAAAAAAAAAAAAAAACTTTGATGAACTTCAAAAAAACATATTTAGAAACAACAAACTAGTTGTTTCTCGCAATTAACAGAAATTAGGACATGATTTTTTGAAATAAACCTTTTCTCGTGTAATAGAAGAAATCAATTGATTATTCCCTTTTCAAACTTTGGATATGGATTTAAAATTCCAATGCATAGAACATAGTTCAATTAACGAAAATACCAGGGATGTTTTGACTATAATTCCATTAAGGATATAATAAAACAAATTTGTTCAGAAGTGACATACCATCACCAATATGCATTATTCATGTAAGTTAAAAATTAATGTACATCAGATTTTGTAAAGTTTTCTAAAACTTTTTATGAGAGCATAACCATGTGTTTCCGATAATTTCTAAAGTTATAAAAGTTGCTCTGTGCTGTTTGTCAAAAGTGTAACTTGTGAAAGAGGCTACAGAAAGCAAAATGGAATAAAATCTAAATTAAGAATTTCATTTAGCAACCCGATTGTTAATTGCCCATAACATTAGGTGAAAGTTGAAAAATAGACATGGTATATATAAAGCTTGATTCTGTTTCTTTGTTTTAGTAAACTAAAAATTTTGAATAATTATCTTGAGTTGTTAATTTAAATTGTTTCAATGGTATTTTGTCATGTCTGTATAAATGTAATTCTTTAAGTAGCACATAAAAAATAACGGGGTTTAAAGATTTTGTTTTCCATTCTAACAGTTCAACTCTCCTGCATTTATAAATTTTGGGTTTGAAACTCCCCTCCTGGGAAAACTTGAATTGCAAGCCCTGATATTCAAAGAGATATAGTTTTTGTAAATTATATTTCAATACATTTAAAATGTTTTAATGATGTGTGAAACATGTTTGTAATTTATCGTTCTGAGATGACATTATATAGAAAAATAATTCACTACATAAATAAAAACATATCTAGTACCGGATATCCGAAATCCGATATCCGGCAAAATCAATATCCGGTGCATCCCTAATAACATGCAATAAACTATCACAAATATGATACATGTGCATGTGTTTCTGTCAAAAATGAAATGTTGGTAATATTTTTCATATTTTGAGAGGAGAAAAAATGGTTCTTGGGTATGAAACTCCCCTCCTGGGAAAACTTGAATTGCAAGCCCTGATATTCAAAGAGATATAGTTTTTGTAAATTATATTTCAATACATTTAAAATGTTTTAATGATGTGTGAAACATGTTTGTAATTTATCGTTCTGAGATGACATTATATAGAAAAATAATTCACTACATAACTAAAAACATATCTAGTGCCGGATATCCGAAATCCGATATCCGGCAAAATCAATATCCGGTGCATCCCTAATAACATGCAATAAACTATCACAAATATGATACATGTGCATGTGTTTCTGTCAAAAATGAAATGTTGGTAATATTTTTCATATTTTGAGAGGAGAAAAAATGGTTCTTGAAGAAAGAATAATATATGATCACATTTTTATATGCATTTTATTTCTCATGCAATAAATGAATATAAATATATATATATATATATTCCCATTCATATTCAAATACAGTAGAACCTCTATTAGCCGAAGTAATTGGGACTGACCCTCTTTCGGAAAATCGAAATTTTCGAATAATCGAGAATGCCTCAATTTTAAGATTAAGGAGAAACATATGCAGATGCTAACAAGTGCTTAATAAAAATAAAGCAATAGCAAAATAGAAACAAGACTAAAATACCTGAATTTTAATTTTGAAATTAAGTACCTTTTACATATATCACAAGAGTTTGAAAAAATGTTTTGTTTATTGCAGTTTCAACTGCCTTTGCTTTGAAGCTCTATCAGAGTTTTTTAATATTATTATTTCACTAGTATCACAGTCTTTCAACTGCTCCAGCCATGCCAAATCTTTTGCAAAACATTAAAAAGCTTCAGAATTGCAAATTTGTTCGTTTTTTTCATTCCACTCTGCAGCTTATGGAAGCTCAAGTTAAATTCAAAGGAACTCTAAGAAAGGGGATCAAAAATATTTATATGTACCCTTAATTCAGAAAGGACCGCTTGAGCACAAGAAATATGATAGTTAAAAAAAAAAAAAAAAGCTTTCAAAATGGATTTTGCACACAATAATGTGATAGTTAAAAAAAAATAAAAAAGGCTTTAAAAATGGATTTTGGTTAACCGAGAGTTTTGGTTAAAAGGGGTTCTACTGTATGTATTTATTTTCATCTGAAGAAACATACTACTGCTCAAAATTTTTGTGAAGATCCCAACAACACCAATAAGAAAAAACATAAATATGTCCTGCAAGAAATATCTGAGGATGAACCCAACAACTCACGGAGAGAAAATTAGTCATCCTGACCTCCCCCCATCAAGGAATTCAAAGCTGATTTAGATATTTCTGGATATTCTGCTTGTATATGCATCCAGAAGGAAATTAAGGATTTTCCCCTGAAATATTATTTGCTGTTGAAACTGTTATATTTTTTAAACAGATGAAATAAAGGATATATTTTTGTGACAAACCTCGATTGTTCCACAACCCAGGTTGGGAACTGCTGACCTAACCAATAAATTTCCCTTTTACTACAATTTTTTTTCAATTTCTAAACATTGCACAATTTCAATTTTTACACTGTCAAATAGAATTTAAAAAAGTACTTTCAAAAGTAATTACTTTTAGAAGTACTTTACTTCCAAAAGCAATTTGTTTGAAAAGTTTATCTTAATTTACTGATTTTTTTTTAGAGAATTTTTGAGTACGAATATTTTTAAATCTGTGAGCAACCTAATTATAAAAGATCAAACTGTTTTCTCTTAAAAAATGTAAATAATTCAGCATTTGTTTGTTTCTGTGTAGTATTCCGTAACTAAATTGCCAAACAAAATACCAAATAATATATGTAACCTCACAAATAATATATGTAATTAAACAAGATGCTTAAATATTGAAATGATCAGAATAAGAAAGGTTATTATAAATAGTAAAATGTTTCATGATTAACATTCAGTAATACAAAAGTACCAAAATGCTTTTTGATGTACTTGTTCGACAGTCTAAAAAAATATACCAAATGTAAAAAACTGTTAACGTTTAACATTAAAACCAATTTTTATCTATGTTCTGTTAATGGGCAGTATATTGAGCATCTTTAACATGGGTA
The DNA here is from genome assembly GCA_963932465.1 of Maratus speciosus. Classification (NCBI taxonomy): domain Eukaryota; kingdom Metazoa; phylum Arthropoda; class Arachnida; order Araneae; family Salticidae; genus Maratus; species Maratus speciosus. The sequence goes on along the minus strand of OZ010795.1, from coordinate 570,499,504 downwards.
ACCTTAAGATCTTTAAAATGGATTGCCTGATTATTGACTGTTCATAAAAACTAAATCTATAACGATTATATGAAAATGATATCTTTTTCTAGTGACGCCAGTCACGAATAGTATTTGCCAGGTGTTCCGGGTAGTAAATCAGGGCTTTAAATGCTCTGGACGCCATTAATTTCTTACAGTTTATTTCGGCATCTTTAATCGCAAATAATTCTGTCATTACATAAGACGAAGAAAACTACTTTAAAGTGCTGGTGTCCACAGCATTTGGAGGCCCGGTTTATGCAGGACACCTGGCAACATTATTCATGAAACTTTATTTGAAAAGAGAGAGAACTGATTCTAAGGAAACAGTTGCTATACGCCGTAGAAAAGGTTACCACTTCATTTAAAATATTAAAACATTTAGCTCTATGGTAAAACTATCATATGAGGGGCTCACAACCATAATAAACAAAGTCTATTTTGGAAAAAAAAAAAAAAAGAGAGAGAGAGAAAAAAAAGATGTAGTTCATTTTGAAGGGACATTCACAAAATTTTTCATCTCAAAACAGGAGGATCCTTCGCAAAATTTTTCATCTCAAAACAGGAGGACCCTTCACAAAATTTTTCATCATCTCAAAACAGGAGGACCCTTCACAAAACTTTTCACCTACAAACAGGATCCTTTCACAAAATTCTTTGTCTTAAAAATAGACCTTTCACAAAACTTTTCTATCTCTAAACTGAACTTTTACAAATTTAATCATTTAAAAGTAAAATCTGACCTGTTACTTTCACATATATAATAAAAATGGTACTTCTTAGACCGTCGACCAATCTCGCCAAATTATACACATTGACATAATTGTTATTTTAAATAACGAAAGAACAAATAAATTAGTAAAAGATTAATAAAAATACAAATAAAATGTCGAATTAATGGTTTTATTGGCCATTATTGGCATTTAATCTTACAATTTGACGCCAGTAATTTGGTCGACAGGATAACTAAGAAGTACAACAAAAATAATGTATTTTACATATATACATCTTCTTTAAAATGTATAAACAAAAACCTGAATATAATGATATTTTCAAATTCACAAAATTATGACTAGATTTTTCACAAATATAAAAAGTTGTTCACAATTTCACAAAAACCCTGTGTTAAAAAGTCTGGACAGACCCCTGGTTCCATTAATTCCTACAGTGAAGCAAGTCTATAAAACAGATGCCATATATGAGAAAGTATGTGAAAACATGCTTGGTACATTGTGGGAGTGGATAAAACAGATTTTATGCATCTTCTAAATGGGCTCTCATTTTTTTTCAAAATGGGTTGGTCTACTATGGTTGTGAGCTCATATATAGCAGCAGTATAGGAATTAATAAGGAAATATGACGTAGTAATAGTTTGTTTAGAGTCAATTTGACATCACACTGAAAACACCTTATTGAAAATGATGTCCTATTTAGTAAATTATTTTATTTTTCTTCCTTTTTTCCCCCCCTTTAAATTTAAATGTCTGTATTATTATAATAGACATTTTAAATGCATACATATTTAAATAAAAGTACAGTAGAACCTCTCTTATCCGAAACTCCCAGTTAACGGAAATCCATTTTTGAAGCTTTTTTTTTTTACTATCAGATTCCTTGTGTGTAAAATCCATTTTGAAAGCTTTTTTTTTTTTTTTTTTTTTTTTTAATTATCATATTCCACGTGTGCAAGCAGTCCTTTCCGAACTACGATTACATATAAATATTTTCGATCCCCTTTCTTAGAGTTCCTTTAAATTTAACTTGTAAGCCGCAGAGTGGAACGAAGAAAACGAACAAATTAGCAATTCTGAAGCTTTTGAATGTTTTGAAAAAGGTTTGGCATGGCTGGAGCAGCAGAAAGACTGTGATAATGATGAACTAATAATATTTAAAAACTCTGTGATACAGCTTCAAAGCAAAGGCAGTCGAAACTGCGACAAACAAAACATTTTTTCAAACCCTTGTGATATATGTAAAAGGCACTTAATTTCAAAATTAAAATTCAGGTAATTTATTGTTGTTTCGATTTTGCTATTGCTTTATTTTTATTAAGCACTTGTTACCATAATACAAAATATTGCACATATTTCTCCTTAATCTTAAAATTGAACCATTCTCGATTATCCGAAAAATTCGATTTTTTGAAAGGTCGGTCCCAATTATTTCGGATAATCGAGGTTCTACTGTACTATGTCCTTTTAACACACTTATAGTAAAGGTTTTTAATTTTATTTATGAAATATCCACATTATCTGCTTAGAATGACAAAAATTTTGTTAGTGAAATTATAGCCAGACCTGCCAACTTTTGAAAATGAGAAATCGTAGCACAGAATATTGAAATTAATCTGGAGGTTGGTTGGTTGGTTTTTCGTGTTTCGGAGCCATCTTTTGACATTCGTAAGAGGAATAAGGTTTTAGTCTTTCAATTCAATATAGTCAATTTTTTCCTCTGAAAATTTTTATACGATATTTAAAGTTTCTTCTCGTTTTGCAGCATTTTTTTTTTTACATTTGTAAAAGAAGCCTGGTTCCAATTTTTTAGCCCAGAGCAGTAAATTTTGACGAAATTCTTGAATTTTTTTTTTCCGCGACCATTTCAGGATATTCACAATTTTTTCCCCGCAATCGTAATTCACACTTTGTTATCACGATTCTTTTTTGAAATCTGCACTTTTTACCATGAACTTTTGATGAATTTTGTGTTTTTTACCACACAAAATTGAAATGTTTAATAATAAATAGTACAAATTGTGCAATTTTGCACACTATTTCAAATCTTGCCCCTCAAACATTCCCCCCCCCACCCCCCAGAAATTCTTAAAATGGCATCCCTGTTTCTGAGGAAGGGAATTCCTGTATAAATATTTACAGACATGATTCACTTGCGGTTGATATACATAAAGAGGGTTTTATGTTAAGAAGTTTGTTTTGCAGCCCAGATTTTTTTTTTCCATGAGCATTTTTTAATGTTCGAATTTTCGGATTAATGACAAATTTTTTAAAACTTTCGGAAATGAATACGTTGAAATTTTGGAACAGAATCATTCCTGAAAAATATCCTGCACAGGATAAAAATCGCAATTAGAAACAAAAAATGAGTTTTTTTTTTTTTTTTTTGTGTGTGTGTGTGTTTTGCAAAAAGTCGTAGTTTAAGACCGATTTTCGTAGCATCGTAGTTTATAGGTCCAAATCGTAGCAACTACGATTTTTTCGTAGCAGTTGGCAGGTCTGGATAGCGAACGAGTCAGAATTTTTATTGGCTCATGAAAACATTTCCCTTACATAGTTTCTATTCGTGGCTACAGCAAAGAAATAATTGCAGTTGAAAGGAAAAAAAAAAAAGATTTATATAATGATAAACTATGTCAAGTAATTGAAAAAAGGGACAGAATGGTCTGGAATTTTTTTTAAGTTGACAATTTTACTCATGTTCTAAAACACATGTAAATCAAATTTTGTGCAAATTGGTCAAAGAACACAGATTTGTATAAGAAACATACAAACAAACAATGATTTACATATATATATATATTAATTTTACATAAGAAAAGTATCCATTATCTATGCAGAATGACATTGATTTCTTATGTGAAAATATACCAGAGGATTTGAGTTTTTATTGGCTTTTAAAAACAAAGTACTTGTGTTATCTCTTTTTCTAATTTTTTGCACCCTTGTATAAGGTGTGGCAACAATAAAGAAAAAAATTGCATTATAAATAATAATTTTAAATACTCTCTCATGCCAACATTTCGTGATTTCATGTCCCTGAAAATCTGTTTAAAATAAGCAAATTTGTCTTTTATACCCAACCACTGGCAAAAATCTACAAAAGTCACAATTAATATTCCTTTAAAATACTATTTTTCAATTATGGCAGTAAAACATGAGTTCTGTTTTCCAGTAATTCTGAAGAGGGTTTCAGACATGAGATGATAAACAAGGGATATCCCACAGCTTTTTAAATTTTATCTTACTAACACTGACTGTGCAAAAGGTTCAAAATCTGACAGAACATTTCTCCTTATATCACATTAAAAATTGAATTTCCATAAAATTTTCAAAGGCTTGTAAAACACTTTAAGAAACTTAAATTACATTATTGTTTCTCAAATGTAGGGTTTTTTTTTTCTTTTATCAATTTGTGAAAAAATAAAATCTTCAATATAAGCATGAACCTGAAGACAGATAAAAATTGAGCCCGAGAGTTGATTATTTTTTTCTTTTCTCGTTTCTTTATAACTGTAATGAAAATTAAAATTTGTTTCAACAAATTTCCAGGATTGAGTGTAAATTTCCCTGATATTTCCAGGTCAACAAAATTCCCTGATATTTCCATGTTGTTCAGGTCTGTGAATACCTTGCATACTCGTCTGACATAGCTCCCTGTGACTTTTATTTACTTCAAAAGATGAAACTGGAGCTGAAGGGGGCAAGATTTCAGAGCATGGAATCAGTCAAAGCAAAAGTGGCAGTGACTCTCAACAAGCCGACAGAAGAGGACTTCCAGCACTGCTTAGAAACAGTGGTAAATTTGCATGATGTGGTGCAAGGGAGTATACTGAAGGCAATAAAGTTTCTGATGTTAACTGCTAACGAATAAAAAGTTTTACGACATTAGTCCAGTAGCCAAACCTTATAAATTTAATACAGTGAAACCCACTTAAGAAGTTTTACAAGGGAATGGAAGGGAAAAACTTCTTAAACAAGAAAACTTCTTAAACGGGAAATTAGCATTTTTTGAAAAAATCAATAGTTTGAATATTGATATTCAGAAGAGGGTTTATTTTATCTTAGTACAATAATACAAAGAGTACTTTCTATAAAATTGAGTTTTCTTAAGAAATATAAATTAGTTTGCACACTTAAAAAATTAGCTAATAAAGTAAAAATGCATAATTACCTTAGAAACTCTTTATTTAATCCAGGACAAGAAATTTCTCTTTAAGAGTCATTTGATATGTTTTTGCAAAAAAAAATCGGTTATAGTTTTTTGTTTCTTTTTTTTTTTTTTTTTTTCGGCAACCTTTAATCAATAACTTTTCTCTCATAACTTCATATTTTCCTCTTTTCACATTTTTAATTTTACGAGATTTTTCAGAACAGTTTAAAATGAGATCTCGTTTTGCTAGAATTCCATTCAGAGTAGTCACTGGTATGTTCAACTTCTTTGCAATTTCAACTCTTGTTGTTTTCGCGTTACTATCAACTTCTTTCAAAATTTTGATTTTGTCTTTAATTGACAAAGCTTTCCTTTTAATTGTCTTGTACGATATTTTTGAAAAAAAACCCCAGAATTTTTTGTTTGTGTATTTTCTAACGAGAAAGCTTTGATGTTACTTTATACTGATTTAAAAACTGTGAAATGAAAAAACCAAACACAGCTTTGGTACATTGCACTTATGAAAGAGGGTGGTGGGAAAGAATATGATTAACTATTGAACTGAAAGAAAGAACCACCCCTTGGTAAGGTGGAGCAATTCCCTTTCCTCTTTATCTGTCACTATTGTTACAGTGATGAGGGACCCATCCTCTACCCACATTCAATTTCCATCAAACACGTTAAACAGATTTTAAGGTGAAATAGAGGTAACCATAACTGCTATCAGTCCTTAAACATTGACCTTTTTGAAAAGCGAAGAATATAAATAGATTTCCAGCACAGAAAATAAAATAATAATCAAAAATACAAAATAAACGCTTTTTGAAAGTAAAAATAGAAGGAAAAATAAAACTTTTTAAGCGGGAAGGAGTTTCGAACTAAACTTCTTAAACGAGTTATTTTAGTGTTGTAAGAATAAGAGAAAAATGGGAATCGAAAATATAAACTTCTTAAGCGGGTTTTACTGTACTTTATTTTGTGAAAGACATGGAAGAGCCATTTTTCTAATTACAGTGTCATCTTTAGACAAAGTAATATGTACTGTGTGTGATACAACAAAACTCACTGTACTAGACTTCATTTTGGTGAAGAATTTAAGTGTAAATTTTTTAAATCTAAAGACGTAAGGAATAAGACACAATAAAAAAGCATTCATGCTTATAAATACACCATATTCTGGTCATGGAAATACAAGAAGGTTGTTAAAAGTAGCATTAATTTCAATGTATAGATCCAATTATGCTATTCGTTTTAATCACAAACTTTAGGAAAGTATGTGACTAAAGTTGTTGCTAAAGTAAACAATCAAGGAAAGTCGTTGTCAAATTGGTTTGTTTTAAATAGATAGTGGCACACTTTAATAATATCAGCAATTTCAGAATTTTTCTTGTATATCTGAAACTAAAGATGTGATTTTTAAATGCTTTGCTAGGTGTCTCTCTACTTTATTTTTTTTAATAAAAAATGTTGCATATTTATTATCATTATTTTATATTTACTATTATATTTACATTTAGTATTATTTAAAAAAAACTATTTTCATTTAAATTAAAAGGTATTAAAATTTCATTAGAAGTTTCTACAAGACTAAATATTTTACACAACTAAATAATTCCTTATTAGGTGCATTCGTAATTATATAACTACGCAACAACTATAGTCGTCATCTGGTCTGTCTGCATATAAAAGCGCAAAAACTACACAACCAAATGGTTTTTAATTTAATATATATAATTGTTGCAGTATTTTGTTGAGTCATTTCCAATTTTATGAAAATCGAATCAAAACTTATAAAGATATTAATAAAAGTTTTCTTCATTCTATTAAATCCTATCATATGTAATTAATTCAATGATACCCCAGGATAGGTAATGATTCTAGATTGCTATGGTGATTAAGTTGTATTTAAGACGTACACATATTATTTCCGTACTTCTGAATTTAATATATATATATAATCTTAATAAATTTTGTATTCCTGCATTTTTGCATAAAAGTGCAACAGCTATTGCACCAAAATCTGAGTCTGAATGTTTATAAAACTAGTTATAGTATGAATACACCTCATTTTCCAAGGTATTTCTGACTTGTTTAGTTATGTGGAAGCGAAGTAGTGTAATGGTCAGAACACCTGTCTACCACATAATAGCTCCAGAGTTTGGCTCTGGGCTGGGCAAGGTTCACTTAGAGCCTTTCATCACTTCTAGGTTGAAAAAATAGTACCAAGCTTGCTTGGGAACTAAACACTAATGACTTTGATCAATGATTGACTTAATGATTTAGCATAGTTATACTGAGTGTCCTGCATTAGTCTGGCCACCGAATTGGGACATATGCACCTCAGGACATATGGTCAAGAAAACAGGATGGTTTATTATACATTAGTTCTTCAGTGTCTTTTTCTAATTGTGTTATTCATAAACTTATCATTCATTTGTACTGTTACAAAATATCACATTGCAGAAAATTTTGCTGTTAATGAGGCTTGTCGCACAAGAATTCTGACAAGGACGGCATGAAACCCTCACGCCCAGAGTCGTCCTACATGAACTTGTCCTGTTTTTAAATACCAGTCTGAAGTACAGAACCACAATAATTATAACAAAGATTTAAAAAAAAAAAAAAAAAAATCTATACAGTAGAGCGCTGATTATCTGAACAAGTCGGGACCGACCCCAGTTCAGATAAATGGACAGACAGTTTAAGAGATGTTCCTGACTATACTAAAAACCTTCATACTTCAGGGTTCGTACACATTTCTTTAAATAAAAATCAAGTATTTTTAAGGACTTTCAAGGACGACAACCAAAATAATTTAAGGACCTTCAAATTAAATAAACTATTAAATTATAACATGCATTTAATAAAAGGTTTCTTTCATTTTTGTAAAAGTTTTAAATATTCAAATGGAAGGGAGGGGGGGGGGGGAGGGGGGGGGGAAATTTCACCATGTGGCAGTAGAAATTTAGAAAAATTAAAATAACATACAGCAGAAGAAAAAACTAATCAGATGTGCAATCCCAAAACTTTCTTCTATCTCATACATGTTAATACTACAAAATTCATTATCAGAGTGCCAAAATTAAATGGTCTATGTCCCTCATGAGGATTCTAAAGATATGAAATTCCGTGCATTAATTGTTGAGATACGACTATTGTTAAAACCGTGCAAATCCTGCAAAATATAGCATAGCAGCGCCACCTGTAGGGGGATTTACACCAAAACCTAATCAGCAACAACTTAATGTAAACATCTAACTGAATCTGAAGTTTGATGAAAATCTGTACATTAGTTCTTGCGATACAGCTATTGCAGAAATCGCGAAAAATGCTGCATAGCAGCGCCATCTGTTGGGAGATTAACACCAAACCATAATCAGCACCTATAATTATCAAGGTATACCTGAATCTGAAGTTTGATGAAAATTTGTGCTTTAGTTCTTGAGATATAGCTATGGCGTAAATCGTGAAAAATGCAGCATAGCAGCACCACCTGTTGTACGATTTACATTAAAAACTAATCAACACTAATTTATATTGAGTATTAAATGAATATAAATTTTTATTACATTTTGTGCATCAGTTCTTGCGATACACCACCCACAAAATTTGTGTCACATACAGACAAACAGAGTCACAGACTCATTTTGTAAAAACATGTTTTTCAGGATATCTGACCCCTAAAATATGTAAATCGGTCGAAAATTTTTCCGAATCAAATACTTTCTTATTGTAAAGATAAACAAAGAGGAGAAACAATTTTTTCTTATTATTGAGGGGGTAGTTTAACAGACTTACAATTAACTTACAGTTTAAAAGACTTTAAATTTTGTATGCTTGGTAAGGAGGGGGGAGGGCGGGGAAACGTCAATGGAGGGGGGGGGGTAAAACTGTATGATCGATTATTTATTGTTACAATAAAATAACTAATGGAGCAGAAAAAGTTTTTAAAAAAGCAATGATTTTTAAGATTTTAAACTTTATAAGTTGAGGGGGCAAAGGGACAAGCACATTTTTTAAAATTTTTGTAGGGAGGGAGGGAGTTTATTAGATGACTTATTTATTTACCTTATTAAAAATTTACAAGAAAAAAAAACTAAGAGGAGTTTTAAAGACTTAAAATTCCATGTGTTCTTTAAGTGTGTGTGTGTGTGTGGTGGTGGTGGTGGTGGTGGTGGAGGGGGGGGGGAAGCAAAAGGAAAATTCCAATTTTGGGTGGAAAGAGAAATCTTGATTGATTATTTATTGTGGCAATAAAATGACAAAGCAAAAAAAAATTTAAACAGTTTCGAAGAGTTTTTAAACTTTGAGTACTGTGGGGGAGCAAAGAAAAACGGAGGAAGAAAAATTTTGAGGGTGAAATTCAGATGAAATGTGATGGAATGAATTGTTACTGAAATTTAGGACAGATTATTTATTCAGTATGAAGTAAGAAATAGAGTACAGGGATGAAAGTGCACTAAAGCCGTTTTGTAGTAGCAAAAATCGAATTTTGGAGCAATAAAATCTATTCTTGTAGCAGCAAAAATCTGATTTTGTAGCAGTAAAATCCATTTATGTAGCAGCAAAAATTAATTTTGTAGCAATAAAAACTGTTTTTGGAGCAAATTGAAATTCTAATTCTAATAAAAAAGAAATCTTCGTATTTTCGCGATCTTTTGATGAAATTTGCGTATGTACTTTGTACGTTTTTTGAATTAAGCAGTAGACTGTATACACTAACTTTTTCCACTATTTAATTGAAAGCTTTCACAATTTCACAAATAAATTATCCGCTTAGGGACCACAACACACTCTCATCGAGATCCACAAACTCGACTGACACAGAAAAGAATATCAACAATAAATTCCCTGCGCAGAGGGAAAAACAGAGTACGTGTTTTCATTTATCCCTACGCAGAGGGAAAAGGCTGGAATATTCAGTTTCACTTTAGCACAACTGAAATACATGCAATTAAGAATTATAAAAGCAATTTAAAACTAAACATTCTCCCGGCCTTGAAAGCCGAAAGGGTTTCAAAAATTTACTCTAAAGGTAATTTACATAACTTAGTAATTGGCCTTTTCAATTCACTATTTTCAATTCTCAGGGTAACTACACGAACCTTTTTATCAGGTCCAGGATGTGTTTTAATCACTCTAGCTAATTTCCATTGTAAAGGGGAAAGACCTTCATTTTTTATTATAACTAAATCACCTATCTTAATATTAGGCTCTTCTTTAAGCCATTTTACTCTCTGTTGTAGGGTCGAAAGGTACTCATTACTCCATCTTTTCCAAAAGTGTTGGAGCATTTTCTGCACTAATTGCCACCTGGTCAATCTTGAAGCAGGTACCTCTGAAATATCAACTTCTGGTACTGAAGTAAGAGGAGCACCAATTAAAAAATGACCAGGGGTTAAGGCCTGTAAATCATTAGGATCAGAACTTACAGGACAAAGGGGTCTAGAATTTAAACAGGCTTCGATTTGAGCTAAAAGAGTTGAAAGTTCCTCAAATGTTAAAACTGAATTGCCAACGGTTCTTTTTAAATGAAATTTCATCGATTTAACACCAGCCTCCCAAAGTCCTCCAAAGTGAGGGGCTGAGGGTGGATTAAAATGCCAATTTATTTCTTCCGAACTTAAGTACTTTGCCACTTCTTCATTATGCAGAGAAGAAGTTGCAAATTTATACAATTCTTTCAACTCCTTGCTCGCACCGACAAAATTTTTGCCACAATCACTTACAATTTCTTTAGGTTTGCCTCGTCTGGATATAAATCGCTTGAGACAAGCTAAAAAGGCCTGAGTAGATAAATCAGTCACTAATTCAATGTGAATTGCATGGGTAGAAAAACATATAAATAATGAAATATAACACTTAAAAGATTTTGTACCTCTACCTTTTCTAAATTTACATAATATAGGTCTTGCATAGTCAGTTCCTGTGACCAGGAACGGACGGGTAGGTTGCACTCTAGTAGAAGGTAAATCAGCCATGATTTGTTTGGACATAGAAGCAGAAGCACAAGCACAAATTACACAATTTTTTACAAACTTTCTTACAACACTTCTTCCACTTAAAATCCAATATCGCTGTTTGATAACACACAATAGTAGTTGAGGGGCAGCATGAAAGTGAGATAAGTGAAAATATCTAATAATCAGCACAGTCACTGGATGATTTTTTGGTAACAATATTGGATGGATTTGATCTTGTGTGAGATTTGAATGACGAAGACGTCCTCCCACTCTGAGTATTCCTTCTCCATCAAGGATTGGAGAAAGATTGATCAATTTGCTATTGCGAGGTAAACACTTACCAGAAGTCATACATTTAATGTCGTCAGTAAATGATGACTTTTGCACTTGTTTGATGATCACTTTTAAAGCACTCTTAATTTCTGTGTTTGTAAGAAAACCAAAGTTTCGTTTTGAAACAGGTAAACGAGAATTCGTAAGAAATCTCAAACACCAAGCAATTACACGTTTTAGCTTAGTAAAGGACGATATATTTGAGAGAATAGGCATTTCCTCACTTAACTGAGCTGTAGCACAGAAATAATTTTTTCTTTGCTCTATTAAGGCTTCGTCACACAAAACAGTACCTAATTGCGGTTCTGGAGAGGTGAAAGATGGATCACTAAGCCAACTCGGACCATTCCACCAAAGATCATGCAATGATAATTCTGAGGGTGATAGACCTCTTGATGCGCAATCTGCTGGATTCTCTTTTCCCTTTACATGATGCCAGCACTCTGACGGAACAAGTTGTTGTATTTCCGAAACACGATTCGCAACAAAAGTTTGCCATCTTCTTGATTCTGTTGATAGCCAAGAGAGAACTATTTTTGAATCTGTCCAACAGTTAATTTTAGAGATGTCCAAGCACAATGAATCTAGGACAGTTTTTACCAAACGGGCTGACAGCAGGGCAGCACTCAGTTCTAATTTAGGCAAAGATATTGTTTTTAATGGTGAAACTCTTGTTTTTGCAGTTAATATTCTAACTGATACAGTTGAATCATCGGATAAGGACCTTAAATAAACAACTGCACCATATGCTATTAAGGAAGCGTCACTAAATGAATGAATTTCAAATTTGTTAGCTGAGGGAATAATTGCTAACCGAGGCACAGTAATCGATGTCAAACATGCAAGTTCTTCCCGAATTTTTATCCACCTATTTTTTATGAGTAGTGGAACAGGATCGTCCCATGCTAGATGTAGACTCCAAAGTTCCTGAAGTAGAATTTTTGCAGAAATTATAAAGGGAGAGCTCCAACCAAGTGGATCAAACATTTTGGCTATATCTGACAATATAGATCTCTTTGTAACTTCTTTTAATGTTGGTTCTATGCTTACACTAATTTTGAAGACATCGCGATTTGAGTCCCATTTTAATCCTAGCACTTTTATTGAATTATCGTTCTCAATTGATAAATCGGGTTTAGTCTGAATTAAATTTTCAGGAATGTTTTTTAGTACACTAATGTCGTTTGATGCCCACTTACGTAATTCAAATCCGCCTCTTTTCATTAATTCTTGTAACTCTGATATTAATTTAGTAGCTTCTTCGGGAGATGATGCACCTGTAAGTAAGTCATCGACGTAAAAATCACGTAATACAATGTTTGATGCTAATGGAAAATTTAATTTTTCATCCAACGCTACTTTTTGAAGAACTTTAGTAACTAAATATGGGCTAGATGCTAATCCATATGTTACTGTAGTGAGACGATATTCACTAATATCATCGGAAAATTTATCTTTCCAGAGAATTCGTTGAAAATCTTGATCTTCAGGACGTATCTTAATTTGACGAAACATTTTAGCAATATCAGCGTTAATAGCTATAGCGTGTGTGCGGAATCTCAACAAAATAAAAAATAACTCTTGTTGAACCCTAGGTCCTACAATTAAATTTTCATTAAGAGAAACATTATTTGTAGTTTTTGCACTCCCATCAAACACAACTCTAAGACGGGTTGTTGTGCTAGATTCTCTAATGACTGGATGATGTGAAAGATAATAAACTTCATTAACGGGTTTTTGAATTTCGCTCTTCGGTATTTTTTCCATATGTCCCATATCAAGATATTCATTCATAAATTGACAATAATTTTCATACAAATCCGGTTCTCTATTAAATCTTTTTTCTAAGTTTAGAAATCTTTACATAGCTAGTGATTTTGACTCCCCTTATTCTTTACATTGCTTCTTAAATGGCAAACGCACAATATATCTTCCATTCGAATCTCGTGAATGGGATGTATCGAAAATTTCCTCACAATATTTTTCTTCATTTGTGTATATTTCCTTCGAGGGGATATTTTCTAACTCCCAGAACTTTTTCACATAATCTGTTTCAACATTTGCAAAATTAACTATAATATTTGGTTTATTTTCTGAAAATGTATCACTATCTCCCGTTATTAACCACCCGTAATCCGAATTTACTGCAAAAGGAAGTCCTGGTTTCCCAAATATTTTTTCTCCTCTAATTATAGATAATGATAGAGACACGCCAAATAATAAGTCTATTGGGCCTGGTTCATTCCACTTAGGGTCAGCTAATGTTATGTTCTTTAAGTGACTGAATGAATTAGTATCATATGATACAACTGGTTGATTACTCGTTATCTTTTTCAAAATATAAAAAGTACCTAATCGTGTGTTTTGTTTATCAAAATGTGGAGAAAATTCCAATCTTACAACGCCACGAGTTTCTTCGGAGTATCCCATTCCCAAACATTTAATCTGTAAATTAGCTGAATTTCTTTTTATTCCTAATAATTGTATCGCACGCTCACTTATAAAATTATTGGTACTGCCAACATCTATAATGCAACGCAGTAATTTATTGCCTCCATAATTATCTTTCACATTAATCAGCGCAGTTGCAAGTATGCCAAATGATTTTGAGTATATTTCACCAAGGCAAGAATTTATTGACATGTTTACATTACTAGATGATTCACCAACAGTCTTACTATTTTGATTCGAAGATTGAGGCGTTACTTGGTTTTTTATATCTGGATAATTTGTTTCTCGCCTTTCATAATGTAATAAGCTATTGTGATTCTTCAAATTACATTTCGAACAAACTCTTTTTGACTGACAATTAATTAATTTATGTTCTGGAGATAAACATGCAAAACAGAGATTTTTATTTTTTACAAATTGCACTCTTTCGCGAACAGATAACTTTAGAAACTCACTGCACTTAGATATTTTATGACTATTCAAAGAACAATATTTACATTCAATATTATTAACAGAAGCAGTCATTGCAATTAATTTAGGATAACTGTTTTTCTTATAATTAATATTTCCTCTAGCAGATTGTAATGAACGAGCATAATCTTTCAGAAAAATTATCAATTGAACTAACGTTGGAAGCTCGTCATTTTTTAACTGGCGTTCCCACCATAATTTAATATTATGATCAACTTTTTGCAATATTAAATAAATCAACAAAGTTTCTGAAAAGCCACTTACCTTCTGATCCAATATTTCGAAAGAACGGACACATTCGTTTGTCATATCTACCAAATTAAGTATTGCTGTGGGTGCATCACCTTGCACGAATGGAAAATTTAATAATTTTCTAATGTGGCTGTATATTAATTCACGTTTGTTAGAATATCTTTCAGATAGCAAGTCCCATGCGATACTATACTTCGAATCTTCAATAGGTATTGATTTTATTATTTTCAAAGCGTCTCCTTGACAAGATAATTTCAAGTATTGCAGCTTCTGAGCTGGCGATAGATTTGCATTATTATGTATACTCGCATTGAATAAATCCTTAAAACTCAACCATTCACTAATTTGACCACTAAATGATGGTAGAGAAAGCTTTGGTAATTTTATTTCATTAACTTCCTTCTTCGGATTGTTCACATTTATTTTTCTTGCTGTAATTGCATGTTCGATTTTTACTATCAATTCATCAAAAATGTCTTGCTGTTCGTCTTTTTCTTCTATAAATGAATCGATGTCGTTTTCTTCACAAGCAGAAAAAATCGTTTTAAACAACACCTTCAACTCTTCCTCTAATTTTTCTGTTTCCCTTTTTAATAACTGAAGTTGCTCTAATTCACACACATTCAGATCAGTTTTAAGAAATTTGTTTTTCAATCTCGTTATTGAAGATTTCAACACTCGTTTATCAGTTTCTAAGTTTTTATCCATTTTTCTCTCTCAGTATTCTAATTTGGCACAGTTCCAATGATTTCACGCTTTCACTTTCGAACGAAATTTAGATACGCATCATTCTTTGCACTTAGTTCGTTTTAACTCTGGTTTTAGACGACCAAATGTACTTTGTAGGTTTTTTGAATTAAGCAGTAGACTATATAGACTAACTTTTTCCACTATTTAATTGAAAGCTTTCACAATTTCACAAATAAATTATCCGCTTAGGGACCACAACACACTCTCATCGAGATCCACAAACTCGACTGACACAGAAAAGAATATCAACAATAAATTCCCTGCGCAGAGGGAAAAACAGAGTACGTGTTTTCATTTATCCCTATGCAGAGGGAAAAGGCTGGAATATTCAGTTTCACTTTAGCACAACTGAAATACATGCAATTAAGAATTATAAAAGCAATTTAAAACTAAACAGCGTATTTCTTGCGATTTTTTGGCGAAATTTGCGTATTTCTCACGATCTTTTGGCGAAATTTGCGTATTTTTCGCGATGTCTTGACAAAAGTGGCGTATGTTTCGCGATGTCTTGACAAATTTCATGTATTTTTCGCGATCTCGACAAAATTCGCGTATTTTTCGCGATCTTTTGGCAAAATTCACGTATTTTTCACGATCTTTTGACAAAATTCACGTATTTTTTGCGATCTTTTGACAAAATTCACGTATTTTTCGCGATCTTTTGACAAAATTCGCGTATTTTTCGCGATCTTTTGACAAAATTCGCGTATTTTTCGCGATCTTTTGACAAAATTTGCATGTTTTTCGCGATCTTTTTACAAAATTTGCATGTTTATCGCGATCTTTTGACAAAATTTGCATGTTTTTCGCGATCTTTTGACAAAATTCGCATGTTTTTCGCGATCTTTTGAAGAAATTCGCGTATTTTTTGTTATCTTTTGTTGAAATCAGTGTGCTGTTCGCTATTTTTTGACGACATTAGCGTGTTTTTTTTTTAATCTTTTGACAAAATTTGCGGTTTTTTGTGACCTTTTGATGAAATTTGTGGGTTTTTTCGAGATCTTTTAACGAAATTTGCGTTTTTTCCACAATCTTTTGACCCCATTTTGTTCGTTTTTAGAAGTAATTGGCTTTGACAAAATTACAAATTGTACTTTGACAAAATTAACGGGGTGTTTTTTCGCTATGACAAAATTCGCATGTTTTTCGCGATCTTTTGATGAAAATTGCGTATTTTTGGCAATCTTTTGACGAAAGTTGCGTATTCTTGGCAAATTTTTGACGAAATTTGCGTATTTTTGGCAATCTTTTGACGAAATTTGCGTATTTTTGGCAATCTTTTGACGAAATTTGTGTATTTTTGGCAATCTTTTGACGAAATTAGCGTATTTTTGGCAATCTTTTGACGAAATTAGCATATTTTTGGCAATCTTTTGACGGAATTAGCGTATTTTTGGCAATCTTTTGACGAAATTTGCGTATTTTTGGCAATCTTATGATGAAATTCGCTTATTTTTGGCAATCTTATGACGAAATTCGCGTATTTTTGGTAATCTTTTGACAAAATTCGTGTATTTTGGGGCAATCTTTTGACAAAATTCGCGTATTTTTCACGATCTTTTAACGAAATTCACGTTTTTTCACTATCTTTTGACTGCGTTTTGTTCGTTTTTTGATGAAGTCAGCTATCCTTTGACAAAATGCATGTTTTTATCGCGATATTTTGACGAAATTTGTGTGTTTTTTGCGACCTTTTGATGAAATTTGCGGGGGGTTTTTGCCATCTTTTATAAAATTAGAGTTTTTACGATCTTTTGTTCGTTTTTTGACGAAATTAGCGATCCTTTGGCAAAATTCGCGATCTTTCGACAAAATTTGCATTTTTTTCCCGATCTCTTGACGAAATTTGCGTGTTTTTCGCGATCTTTTGATGAAATGTATGGTTTTTTGCGACCTTTTGATGAAATTTGCAGGGTTTTTTTCGCCATCTTTTAACAAAATTATCGTTTTTACGATCCTTTGACCGCGTTTTGTTCGTTTTTGACAAATTTAGCGATGCTTTGACAAAATTCACGTTTTTTCGTAATCATTTGACAAACATCGCGTGTTCTTCGAGATCTTTTGACCGCGGTTTTTTTGCTTTTTTTGACGCAATTAGCAGCCTAGAAAAAGGTTAAAAATGGATTTTTTTTTTTTTTTTTTTTTTTTTTTCCTCGGATCGCAGGTCTTACATTCCTGAGAGTAGAAAAAGATTAAAAAAAATGAAGTTTTTAATTTTGATATTACGAAGGGGGAAGTGAAATTTCAGAAGAAAGGGAGGCAAGGCCGATTAAGATTTTTCTTAAATCAGAAATTAAAAGAAATGAAGAAGAGTTTCACCTTTGATTAAGAATTAATATGAAAGTCAAATTAAGCACTTTTAAGGACTTTTTTCAGATTTTGCATGAAAATAAGTACTTTTAAGCACCAAAAATTTCCTTTGAAAAATGTAAGCACTTTTAAGGACTTTCAAGGACCGTACGAACCCTGTACTTTTATCCAGGCTTAGGACTGGCAGTACCAGTTAATGCTAGAGTGTTTAAAAACTGGGTTTTTCTTGTTTATTTTTTTATCATTTGAAGTTTTCTTTTTATCATTTTCTGAACTCCAGAGATTTTAATTTAAGCAAAGAAGTTTTCGATTGCTGCTTGCTTCAAAGAAGACGTTCTTTCCAATGCTTCCGTACCTCGAATTCTTCTTAAATACGTCAGTTGAATAAGATCAGAGTTCTTCTGCTGTTCGAGCCATTACATAGCTGTTTCCAAACATTCAAAGGCTTCGTTATGTGATGGACCTGGGTCATTTTCAGAGCATTCATTTTCATTTCTTCAATTTCTTTTTCATATTAAATCTCATCCTTAAAAAAAAAAAAAAAAAGAAAAAAAAAGAAAAAAAAGAGAGAAATAGGCTGTTTGGATAAATGGAAAGTTGGTTAAAATTTTTTTTTGAGAGAAATAGGCTGTTCGTATAATATGAAGTTTGGTTACTTGGAGTTCTGATAATCGGCACTCTACTGTGTGGCTCGTGTTTTATCCCGAACGTGTGGCACTGCGATACTATTGTAATTTATATAATCCATATTTTCATGCTCGTTATAGCTCGGCTAGTTGTTTGCATTCCGCTGCCATTTATCTAGTCTTTAGTGAGTATGATTTATTTTCCGGTCGTCGATTCTACCTTCTTTGACTTTTGACTGTTGTTCGACCTATAAAAGTTTTTAGATGAAATAATCCTCTTTGGTGATTCCCCGATTTGGCGAAACCGGCTAAAGGTGGTTTCGCCGTAAAACGGACATTGAACCCTGATTTGGATCTCAAATTACTTTTAATTTATCTTTTAACTGATCCCTCAATGAAAGACAAAATCATGTGCCAAAATCTCAAACTTTGAAATTTAATAACTGTGTCAATTTTTGTAGTACACATGTTAAACTTTTTGTGTTATATCTGTTATGACATGTCTAATCCTTTACTAAATATAACTATAAGGACTGGGGGACCATATAAAAAGTTAGATTTCGTAATTTTTATAAAATTAATTTTTTACTTTAAATAATGCCACTACATGAATATTTACCTCATTTGAAACATTTTTGTAATTGAAACTATATGTCTACGACCAACGGTTGAGAAATTAAAGATCGGCGATAGATAACATATTGCACCCTGCACACACATATATATATGCTTGCTTCCGCAAATATATATTATATTATACATACGAGGTGGAACCCGCCGAATTTCGACGAAATAAAATGTTTACAAAGGAATTGTTACATCAAATTTATAATACATCAACAACAATAATTAGAATAAAAATTCCATCTTACACTTGTTAATTTAACTCTCCAAAGACATATTTTAACCTAAGATTAACGAAATACTTTTTTCATAAACTTCAACTGTTAAAATTATTGAAAAATTAAACTTAATTCATATACGTCATCAGTAAAACATAATCAAGATAAGTAATTTTGATTAAGTTATTAATTGATGCTTGATATTATGGAATGAAAAATCCGCAAAAATGATTTCACCTTGTCATAATCATAGAATTTTTCTACCTTTACATCTAAACCAAATCAAGTCATTTTCCGCGTTTCACAACCATATTAACCATTTAAAAACATTTTAATGCACAATAGGTTATTAATAAATATATTTTCAAGCTTGAAGTCACGTTTGTCAACTATTACAACTTTTCATGTTAAAATTCCCACTCGTGATTTGAGGTCTTAGTATAATCTCTGTACCTGCGCGTAAAAATTCCAGAAATTTATAACATTTAGACGTATTCAAGGGGAAATATCTCGTTTTATCAAATAAAATTATCGTTTACTTTTAAATATGACGTCATTTTCAGTCGCTGAAATATTTTGCCTATTGACTCAAACTCAATATCAGCGAAATGAAAAAATAGTGAAATATAACAGCATCATCAGGGAAATTGTGTCTTTTTTAAAGCGTAACGTCATTTTCTGTTCAAATTTTTAAAAATATATTTTTAATTGTAATGAGAAAATGGCATCAGTAAGAATATAATCAATAAAGATAACTAATTCACTTTTAATAGAAATGAAGTACTTCAGTTGCCACGATTAGAAAATTGGTATTAAAAACTATAAAAAAAATAATATCTCAAAAATAAATTGAGATACAGCTTTCAAACAAATTGCATTTAAAAGTGCATTTTTTTCTGCATACAACGGTGTAAACATTTAAAATGTGAGATGTTTAGAAGTTTAAAAATTTGCAGTAGTGAAAATTGCAAAAGCAAAATTTCATTTCAAATTTCAAAGTGTTGCCATTCGCAGAATGACGTATGCATTACGCACAGATATGTTTGTCCTTTATAATATAGATATGCATATATATTAAATATATATGCTTGCTTCCGCAAAAGAGTCGGACTAGAGTAGAAAAAAGAACGCGCTGCGGACGAAGATGGGCCGCTCGCCGCAGCAAGCGGCCCATGTTTGTCCGCAGCCTTTTCTTCTTCTACTCTAGTCCGACTCTTTTGCGGAAGCAAGATTCTTAGGTCCCCAGCCACGTCCCGAATGAAAGGCTCTCTAGCAAAAGCAACGTTGAAAAAAGAAAAAAAAAAAAAATCAAAAATTGAAACCGGACAAATTTTAAAGGAAAATTACACAAATTAAAGACACCGAAAACCGGGAAGGGAGGGCTCGGGGCGATGAAGCTACCGGACGACTCCTAGCTACTTCAAGCTTATTATTACATTCGGTCGGCGGTTGGGGGCACACAAAGCAAAAACATGTCTGTGAGTAATGCTGAAATCAAACTGAGTAGAAAATTTTGCTTTATTAGTAAATTTATTAAGTTCTAAACATTGCACTTAAATTTTTATACCGTTGAGAATAGGAAAAAAAATGAACTTTCAAGCAAAATTTGTTTGAAAATGTAATTCAAATTATTCATATTTTATTGGTTATAAAATATTTTTCATGCATGATTTTTTAAAAATCTAACTACTAACTTTTACTCTATATAAAAGAGGTACTAACTTTTACACTATACAAAAAGTTCAAAATGAGCATTTTTTTTTTCTGAAAAGAAATTACTAAGAAATACAACATTAACAATTTATTTTTAATAAAAATGTTCTGAGAAATTTTTAATAGAGTCTAATTCCAACAGATAATAAAAATGATTAGATTTGGTAAAACTAGTAATTTAAAAATTTAGAGTACAAGTACAATAACATAAATTTCGAAATAACTATAATGAGTAGCTTATTTGAGATTTGAATTGTACAACAGATGATCCTAATTGAACACCAATAAATGAAACTGAACTCAATGAGTACTTTAGGTTATTTAAAAAAAAAAAAAAACTGAAGCAATACTTTGTTGACATAATAAAAAATATCAATGTAGAAGTAAAAGAAATTAATGGCACTTAATAAAAGCAAATAATATATATATTAATACACATTTTTTAAGAGGACTTATTGGTACTTTTCGGTTAGCCGGGCGCCAGTGTTATATATACATATGTATGTATATCTATATATACATGTATATGTATATTTATACATATATAGAAGCTATATGTATACATATATATGTGTGTGTGTGTACATATACAATATATATAAATGTATATGTATATATACATATATATATAACACTGGTGCCCGGCTAACCGAAAAGTACCGACTTATTCTTAAAGTTATACAGGGTTCATACACATTTCTTTAAATAAAAATCAAGGGCTCGTAATTACTTTCAAGGACCAAAACCAAAGAAATTTAAGAACCTATAAACTATTGAATTACAATCAGTAATTTTTAATATAGGGTTTCATTTTTGTAAATACAGCTTTTTAAACATTCAAATGGGGTGGGGGATTTCAGCATGTGGCAGTTTAGAAATTTAGAAGAATATTACTTATAGTTATTTCAAAATTACAAATACAGCATTGTAAACATAATGTGCAGAAGACGGATCTAAAAATTTGGAAAGGGGACTTAAGATGATTTATTTACCTTTTACTTATACTGTCATTGCAAAGTGTAAGAGGGGCTAATAAGGGAGAAGAAAAGATTTTTTGGGGTGATGGGGATGAGGTGAACTTCTAGGTGATTATTTATCACTAAAATAGAGTTACAAATAAGGCAGGAATAAAATAATTACAAATTAAAGAGCTTCAAAATTTTTTTAAGTTTGTGTACTTTGTACCTAGGTGAGAGAAAAAGGGGAAAGTCTAACATTTCAAGGGAGATAAGGAGGGAAGAAGAGGAATTTTAGATGAGCTACTACTTATTGTTACAATAAAGAAACAAACATTTATCATTACAAAAAATTCACATTTGGGACAGAAAAAATAAAAAACAAGCAGGAATTCTGCTTTTTCAGAATTTAGTGTCGCCCTCTATGAGGAAAATTTTGTTATTATTATTATTACGAGGTGGAACCCATCACATTTTGATGAAAGAAAAAGAGTAGGAACTATTTCATTAATTGTGTCGTCTAGTTGCAAAACCGGCCAACTCCTCAAAAATGGAAAATGTGTTTTTTCAATTCTAAGTAAAGGTTTCTACCATCTGGAAACGATGAACCATGTCAAAACCAGTCAATCCCTGTGTTACATGCGTTTGAAAATCACAATGTAGTGCAAAACCGGCCAAATCCTTCAGCCGGTGAGTTTCAAAACCGGCCATCTCCATATCCGCTAGATAACGCTTCTGCTCGACCCCACAATAACCTCTCACTTGTTGATTAGATTAACACTATTTAGCTTCGTGTTTTCTCCGACTATGGAAAAGTTTGTGGAAGAAGTGTCTACTAATCAACCAAGGAAGCG
The DNA here is from genome assembly GCA_963932465.1 of Maratus speciosus. NCBI lineage: Eukaryota > Metazoa > Arthropoda > Arachnida > Araneae > Salticidae > Maratus > Maratus speciosus. The sequence goes on along the minus strand of OZ010795.1, from coordinate 570,477,078 downwards.
GCAAAGGTGACCTACAGTGTAGAAAAGGAGAAAGGTCAAAATTCAAAGATAATGTACACTAGAGATGTGTCATTTGTTGAGGAACGACTCCAAAGGAACGATTCCGGCAGTGAAACTGAAGGAACAATTCCATTCTGTAAAAAGGAATCGGTCCTTTTCGGAACGAGTCCGAAAAGGAACGACTCCTCGGATTCGGTCCTTTTTGGAACGGTTCCTCGGATTCGGTCCTTTTTGGAACGACTCCTCGGAATCGGTCCTTTTTGGAACGATTCCTCGGAATCGGTCCAAAATGTACCGACTCCGAAAAGGACCGATTCCTCGGAGTCGGTCCATTTCGGAATCGTTCCAAAAAGGACAGAATCCAAGGAACCGTTCCAAAAAGGACCGAATCCGAGGAACCGTTCCGAAAAGGACCGATTCCTCGGGAATCGGTTCTTTTCTTGTAGACTGGCCAGTTTTAATAAATTAAAATACACTATTTTATTTCAAAATAACAGATTTTGATTCTATTAAAGCTGACTTTATTGCCAAAATATCCTTCTAATGTGTGCCCCCCCCCCCCCTCCTCAAAAAAAAAAAAAAAAAAAAAAGTAAAGAAAGAAAGAAAAAAGAAACTGAAGTGCGGGGCGGAGTAGGGCGTTTAATAAACATTACTATTTCATCTTCTTGTGCTAAATTAATCTGAAAGAAATAATCAAAAAAAATATTTTATACTAATTGGATTTTTTACACCTGAGAGAAAAAGTGCCCGAGAGGGGATTCGAACCCAGAAACTTTACGTGCTTTACCGATTGAGTACCTGAACCCCGAGGGTAATGGAACACCATGTGTACTTTAATACACTAATACATTTTCTAATTGGTAAATGTATCATACGAAATGAATTTTTTCTAAATGAATTCTTAAGGCTGTTCTCAAATCCAAAAGGATAAATTTGTGACAAAAGTTTTAATTTATTTTTATTCGGAAATGCATGAAACGAACAGGTGTTGTTGTTCAGAAACTATGTAATCGAGCTGTTTTTTCCGGTTTTTTGCAAACGCAATAGGCCTTTCAGAAAATAGTGTCAAAGTGGGCGTTTTGAACCGAATTTCCGCGCGAAAGAGGCATAATTACTCAAAAATGGGTGAAAAAACATGTTTGTCACATGATCAAAATCGATTATAACTCAATAGGTAATTTACTGATCAAAAGATGGAAAACACAGTTCGATTCCAAATCGCTTCCATGGTCAAACATTCCAATTTTATATCTTTCGGTTAAAAAATGAATTTGTAAATGTGTCAAAACGTTTTACGCTTGTTGAGCAGATCACTTAAGAACAGCCTTAAGAAAAACAAAGAAAATGCTTGTTTAATTACTAATGAAAAATATTTTTTTAAATCTGACTAGAAACAGTTTTGAATAATGTAAGAAATATATCACTAGGCCATAAAAATTGCATTTTAATAGGATAATAATAACTGATTTTCAATTATTTTAATAATTGTAGAGTTACACACTTTCATGCATATTTCACTATTTCATGTTTTTTCCTCAAACATAATTTCAATTTTAGAATCCTCTTTGTCAAAATAAATATATGACCAGCTACGAGCGCTCGAGTACCACTTTATTTCCACAGTTTGGCGTCTTGTTTTTCTTTCCTGAAGAAGATGATTAAAAAAATCTCGAAACTCCCTAAGATTGTTGTTTTAATCAACTTACATTGAGGTTTATTACATAGAGTAAAATCTGTTAGAACAAGGAATTTTTGTAAAACGTTTCTTTCTTTCTTAAGATAATGAATATTTCAAAAAGCATAATGTCTAATAATAATAATAAGATAACAGTAACAGTGGTGGGTGGGATTGAAATAATTTAACTGCGGTTCGCTCTCTTAATGGCCGTTTTGAGTATAAAAACGGGAAAGAAAAATCACGTGCTACATATAGATTATCGGACTTTCTCCAACACTGCGACATATATAAAGCTGCATATTTTATGCTTGTTTCGGTTTAATAGATTTATGTTAACCCTCCGCCTACCAGAGGGGTTCAATGGCCCCGACAGGTACATTTATAATGATATTTCTAATTTATTTTAAAAACTGAAATTTCTGTAAATATGAGTTTTTTCTGGGATGTTCTATTCTTTTGAGTAGAACATTCCAGAAAAAGTCACATATTTACAAAATTTTCATTTTTTAAAATGTGAAAAATCAATTTGAATGTATCTATCGGGTCTGTTGCACCGGTCTGGTATGCGGAAGGTTAATATTGCATTTAAAAAGTTTTACAATATACAAATTTAATTATTGGTTTTCAAAGAATGCACGTTGTGATTTTGTACAGTTTTTTCATTGTTATTTTACTTCTATTCCTTGCTAAATAATTAGAATTTAAATAACTGTGACTTTGTTTTAATTCAACGTAAAATAAAAGCAAAAAAAAATCGTTTATCGTAATAATTTCTTATAATAATTCAGATTTCTTGATCGTTATTGATACTCGTAAATCCCGAAATCAATGCCACGATTAATGCCTGTTACTGTGGTGATGGATAATACATATCTGGGTTTAATTTCGATCAAATCGAGGCTCCCTTCATGCTAAACTAAATTTAATGTTTCAAGCCTAATACCAAATTTCCGTTTTTATTGAGGTAAAACTTACTGCAAATACGATACTAAATTTTATGTATTTTCCTTTCTTATTGTTATTCTTTTCACTTAGAAGATTCATTTATTTATTTTCTTTTTTTTTCTTAAATTACATAAAGTTTTCTGAAAAGTTCGAATTTAACAAAATGTTTTATCTATTTTAAATAGTTTTGACAATAAAAAGTTTAACTCCGAATAAAAAATAGTCAAATTCTCAAAAAATTAAGGTTGGTATTATCTATAACACGTTTGCAACAGATATCTTTCATTCAACGGCCGAAACATCGTCAAAAGGATAGTTCTTTATATAGTACTACACTCTGTAATAATAATGGACATACTTTTAATTTGTTTAATTTAATTAAACCAATAAACCGTTTTTCAGTTAAAATGTTAGCAAATTTCAAATTTAAAGAAATAGAACTTTGAAGTTTAGTGAATCACTATATCTTTTGGCGGAGATAATATGTACTATATATGAATAAAATCATATATATTACTATATATATATTATAATATTAATGCATATAATATTATCTTACAAATATCACTAGCCATAGCCCTGCTAATGAATCTGTTTACAAATCATCTGAAGGAACTTCTACCCTTTCGTGTAACACAAGTGTTCCATGACTTCATGAGTAATGAAGCTCCAAAGATCCCAATCCAAACAAACATATTAGCATTGCAATTCACTCACACCGAACTGAGGTTCTGTATGACATAAGTGGAGAGAGGGTGACGGCGGATGAGGGTGTGAAATTAGAGAATATCCTGTAGGTTCTCGTGAAATTGGAGATTCAAAAAGAGTTGTAAGTTTATTGAAATTCTACGTAGTTAACAGCAGTTCACAAATAGCGATGTTAGGGTAAAAGACAAGACACATCAGTCACTAAGGAAAGACAGTGTGCAAAAACATGCTTTACTTTTTAACTCTTTCCAATAAAGTTAGTGCTTATGAATGCAGTTTGTCTGTCCGTCAGACCGTCTGTTCACGCTCTAAGGCAAGTCACACACTAAGGCACATAAGACATGTCGCTTGAATTCACTAGAAAAACTGGTTTAAAACAAAAACAAGTTTGCAACAACTTCGTTCTTTGTTTCGACCGGTTTTTGCACTTCATGTTGCGCTTTGTGTCGTTCTGTGGTCTCAGTGTGTAATATACCTAACTCCCGTAAATATACTCGGATTCCCATGCAATTGATATATGTTAATGATGTTTACCATAGGATGTTTGGTATTCAATATGAAGAGTGTAGCATTAATAGTTTATTTACAGGGGCACTCAAAAGTATTTCGTTACATTATGGTCAACGGGAAAAAATCGTTTGCAGCGCATTTTAATGACATTAAGCTATTTCAAATGCATTAAAATTGATATATATCACTGAATTGCACTACAAGATGATTGCTATAGAATAGGGTGTTTCACTTCTGAACCAGATCCTAAGGCGGTGATAATAATGTTGATGAATTATGCGAAATATCCTGTGTGCGTAAAGTTAGGGAGCTGAGGAGAAAGACGATAAAGGGCATAAAGTTATTGAAAGTACGGACACTGGAACAAAAATGTAATCTACTTTAACTAGTTACTTATCCAAACCAGTAGGGCCATCCAAATGAAAAATGAGATTCAGAATGAAAAATGAAATTAAGATTACCTAGAGGTAGATTTTGAAGAGGAATCTATGAGACTAAAAATTCCTAACAGGATGTCCACTCTCAACGATGTCCAATAGCTAATTCCTAAACCGTTAGTCATAGCCATAAAGTTCTGATTACAAAAATGTTTTAAATGGGGGTAAAGAAGTATTTAAAAAGTGATTTGGGTCAATAGAATCATTTCTTGAAAAATTATGAAATTTAATTTTTTATACGATCCCCCGGTCCTTCAAGTTATAGTTAGTAAAACTTTCCTATTACACTTACAAGTAAGACAAATAAAAGTCATATTATTCTACGACTAAAACTGACCGAAGTAATGGCTGTTTCAACTTGGAGCATATTTTTTGCTGCGAAATAGGGGTCATTTACAAATTTACTAGAAATATAAATAATCTTCAGATATATAAAAAATATAGTTGATAGTAAAATTAACATTGCATTATAAATTTGAAATCTATAATCATTCTGAAATATTAATGCAAAATATACAGCTTGTACTAAACATATAACAGGAAAAAAATAATAGAATTTTCGTTAAATAAAATGTTGAAAAGCCTCGATTCTTTACACACTGAATCCAAAAATGGCCTTCATTTTTTATCACAAAGTACAGATTTTTTGCAAATCGTAAATTTGAAAGCTAAAAAGTGAAAAATTTTCGGAAATCTGATTCTGATAGTATAAAATAGATGTGATTGTTATTTCTTTAACTTTTGATAATTGATTTTTATGTATTTTTTACTATTGAATCCGAAAATGACCTTCATTTTTAACCATCACGTCAGGATTTTTCGCAAATCGTAAATTTCAAAGTTTTAATTGAACCTCTTCCCTTCCCACATCATCGGATCCCCGAGCTGTTTAGCTGTAAGAATTCCAGTATAAGCCAAAAATTGAGTAAATTCTTGAATTAAATAAAATTAAATTGAATAAAAGAAGTTTTACATCCATTTTATAGTATCAGATTTTCGCTATTTTTTAACTTTGAAATTTACCATTTACAAAAAAGTCTAACATGATGGTTAAATATGAAGGTAATTTTTACATTCAGTGCTAAAAAGCACATACAAATCAGTCGTAAAAGTTAAAAAATACAACCATCGACTCTATTTTATAGTATTAGCTATTTTTTCAATTTTGAAATTTACTATTTGTGAAAAATTCTGACATGATGGTTAAAAATGAAGATAATTTTCGGATTCAGCGAAAATACATAAAAATCATAATTTTAAAAATAAAAAACACAACCATCGCAGTCTTGTGTTATCTAATCTAAAACTTTTTAGAAAACTTGTTGGCAGTAATCTATCTGAAATTTTTTGTGTTACCCTGTAAAATAAGTACATAATGGTAAGCACTGAAAATCATAATAATATTACATTGTCATCTGATTTACATCAGTATGTAAAATTTAACCTCGATCGCATATTTTAAAGTGAGTTGAATTTCGAGTACAAATTTTGAACTGGAAAGACATACATACGATCGTTTCAAGTTAACCCGTTACCCGCTGGTGTTGCGTTCACGCAACGGTCAAAATAATTGCTCATGCTTACATTAATTACTTTGTCACCACTATTTCACAATTAAAAAAATTGCCTTATTTATTGGCAGAAATTTTGATATTTTAATAAAGCGGAAATTACCTTTCTGAATTTGTGGTGACAAGCCACTTTCAACAAGAAATTTGAAAATTCCTACTTATAGTTTTGGCGGTTAATAGGTTAAATAAAAGCTTATAAAAATAGCATAGTTTTTGTTAAAAAAATCATGAAAAGAAACAGCTTCAAATCCTTACAAAAATCTGTCGTAATATGATTCCTTTCAAAGCGCAGCTACACATGAAATAAATTCTTCAAATACTTTAAGCACTTTGTTTACGACCCCTAGAAGCATGGCTACACTCATGCGTATTCGGATGCAGAAAAGTGGCATAAGTCTTGCATTTCAAAGTTTCGTATAACTTCATGAATTTTAGTGTTAGATGAATGGGACTTTTTTTGTCTTTCTTTTATGAGAACAGGAAATTTTTACTAAATATCTCTTATAGGGCGGAGGACCGTATAAAAAATTAAATTTCGTAACTTTTTTAGAAATATTTTTATTGATCCAAACAACTTTCAGAATAATTTTTTACCTTATTTAAAACACTTTTGTAATTGGAACTATAGGTCTATGAGTAACGGTTTAGGAATTAGCCATTGGACACCGTTGAGACCGGACACCCTGTATAATCAATTATAGTTACAATAAAGTAAAAAATACAGAAGGAAAAGTCTTACAAAAATTAAAGTTTTAAAGATTTTAAACTTTGGGAGAAAGAGAGGGGGAGCAAAATTTTGGAGAAGAGAACTTGGATAAATTTGTAAAATGATCAGAAATTCACTGAAATACAGGAGAGTTACAACACCGATTAAAAAAATAAGAGAGTAAAATTAAGGTCTTTTTGCATAAAAATAAGAACTTTCAAGGACCAAAAATTACCTTTGAAAAATTTAAGGATTATGCGAATCCTGTTATAATTCTTTAAAAATATTCCAAGAATATAGCAAATTTTAATTGTTGCTTTAACATTTCATGTCTATTCCAAGATCTCATTTTTTTTTATTGCTATCATATTTATTAAAGTGTAAACCTGATTCTGTAAGATAAGACTCAAAAATTTACGCATTTGCGCATGCGTGAAGTTAAATTTACTAGATCTTCCATTTAGGGGTAAGGAGGAGCAGGTCTGGTTAGCCTAGTGGTCTAAAGCACTAGTTTAAAGCTCTGAACTTTTGTAGATGATGCAGGTTTGAACACAACGGCCTGGCAGAATGATTTCTGTACAATTTTTGGCAATAATTCATTTCGATAATGACATATTTTATTAAGAGGAGAAGTTATATGATTTTGATTTTATTATTATTTGAATAGTTTATCATTATAAATAAAATTTAACACTCAAAAATATTCTGAAAAATAATTTTATATTTAAAATATTTAACCTAAAATATTTTGCATGCAGGGTTCGTAAATATCATGATATTTTCGAAAATATCAAAAATATCCGATATTTTGATAGATATCCGATATTTTCGATATATATCCGATATTTTCAAAGCAGCCAACTTATCGCTGATAATAAATGTTTTTGAGCATAATATAGAGAAGAAACTAAAATATATTGCACTTAACATGAAAACTTAATCAAAAAATAATATAAAAAATGCATTTTTTTTTTTCACTTAGAACAAAATTGAAGATGAAATAATTGAAAACAGTAACAATTTGATTTATACACTTATAAAAAAAACTAACTATAAGATTCAGATTCAGTGTCCAGACTCCAGACCAAGTATAAAAAAATCAGATATTTTCAAAACAAAATTTTAAATACAAAAAAAGTTTTTTTAATTGAAAAATTTTAATATTAAATGTAAGTATAAAATGTTTTATTTCATATTTCCTAACATGCTGTATAGTTCAAACTCAAACTGAACCAAAACTTGAAAAAAAGATTCTTTTCTAATGAAGCTGTATATAATTGCTTATTTAAATTAGTCAGTTTATCTTTCAATGGTTGTTCTGAATTATGTCCCACATAATTATTAGTTCAACATTAAAAAAAAAAAAAAAAATGCTTCAGATCTAAAGTTTGAAAAATATATGTTTTCTTTTTTGGCTAAAAAAGACACATCCAGAAGAGACAAATTCTTTATCTACAGATTCACAGTCAATAACAGTTGAAAATTTATTTCATTTACACTGAAATATTGCAAATTACGACTGAAAATATCAAAAATATCTTGCGCACATTCATATTTTGAAAATAAATATCAAATGCAGAAAATATGAAACATCTTGATATATTGAAAATAAATATCAAGTAATACGAAAATATCAAAGATGTTATTTTGAAAATAAATATCAAGTAATATGAAAATATCAAAGATCTTGATATTTTGAAAATAAATATTGGATATATATCCATTGATATATATCAACGAACCCTGGCTGTATATAAATGATTATCAAAATTACATTTTATCTTTCAATGGCTGTTCTGAATTGACTGTCTAATATAATTATTAGTTCTACATTTAAAAATAAAAGTTTCAAACATAAAGCTTGGAAAAGATTCGTTTTCTTCTTTTCCTAAAAAAGTCACTGCCAGAGGCATAAGTTCATTATCTACAGAATGACACAGTCAATAACAGGTGAAAATTTCATTTACACTTGCTTTGAAGGTGAAAAATATCAAAATTACCTTGCACGGTGATATTTTGAAAATAAATATCAATATACAAACTATCAAACATCTTGATATTTTGAAAATAAATGTAAAGAATTTGAAAATATCGAAAATATCAAAAATCTTGATATTTTAAAAATAAATATCGGATATATATCAAGATATATATCATGATATATATCCATTGATATATATCAGCGAACCCTGTTTGCATGTAATTATCAATTAAATAAATTGAGCTGATCTACAACTTTTGTTTATATTTTTTTACCATTATCAAGAATATATAAGTGTGTGAGTCAGAAGGAAAAGTTTGCCATTCCTTTCCGTTAAAATAAATAAATAAATAAAACGGAAAGAAAGGAAAATATTCATATAAGAACTGAAAAATAAATTATATTGATATCCATGGTTTGATATTTAAAAAATGAAGAAAAAAGTAAAATAAAATTCAAGTAATAAAAAATATATATTATAAATCTTTAATTGCATCAAGTTTCAAATTTAAGCTTTTAGAGAGTGAGACTAATATAAATAAAATTCACGGCAGCTTTTAAAGGTTGTGTAGTTAAAATAAAAAAAATAGATATTGTTATTTTTTTTCAAAAAAAAAATAAATAAATAAAAAATAAAAAAATAAATAAAAATGAGATTGTAGTAAGAAAAAATAAATGCTCTGCCCAGTAATTTTTTGGTAAATTTCCTATAAAAGGCAAGCATGATTGGTTCTAAATTATAAACTTAAATTTCTTTCACTTCATTCAATAGATTAAGACTGAAAGCACCCTCTAGCTTGCCTTCAAGAAATAGGAATCACTTATGCAATATAAAAATTTGTCACAATTTCAATAATTAATTTAAAAGCAACTAATTCAAAATTCAAGAATTTTTCTAATGGAACATTCAAGTTATTTACCATCAAATCTTGACGGGTACTATCTAGTTATTATATCTCAGAATTAACACAAATATAAAACTTGGAAAATACATTAGTGGTGTTTATATATTTTTATTTACCTGTTAAATACCGTAGCCACTAATATTGCACCAGCAATGCTATTAACACATGGTTGAAGGACCGTTGGATCATAAGCTCTTATGAAAGACCAGCACACATTATTAAGCAGCATCTCTAACATGAGCACCAATTGAAAAATTTCTTTTTTCTTCATCATAAGGTAAAGCTTTCAGTGCCACGCTCACATCATAGTCCATATATTGAGGTAGAATAAGTCCTCTTCTTCCTAGAAAAGTTAGGCTCATTAGATTAAAAATGATAATATTTATGAAATTTCTAGAACTTTTAAGAAAGAAAAACTAATATGATCACGTAAATTAATGATTTAAACTAACAGACAAAATGACGAATCATGTAAAATTTAGTAAATATATTGTAATAAATTAATCTTTTTCCTTTGATTAATCAAGACAAACAAAGTAAAAAGATATTTAATAGCACTTAATACAAATTGGTATCTTTAATAAAGCAAAATTTATTTATTTTTATTTATTTATTTATTTTTTTAGAAAATGTACTATTTAAACTTTCTGATTCTTATGTTAGAGCAAAATATTTTATAGCTTTTTAATACTTTAATTTTATGTGACCTTTTAATATAAATTAGTGAGAAAAATTTAATAGAAGTTCCAAGGATATAATGCCAAAGTTTTATCAAATTTTACCATATTTCTACATGCACCATGGGATATAGTATACAGACTATACAGAATACTTATAGTACCTTTAGTAAATGAGTATTAAAAAATATATATAATTTAGATTTTCCTAGCAATGTCAGAAAAATAATAATTAAAAATAAAACCTTGGCATATGGTTGTATTTTACAACACATGGCCAATTAAAAGTGCATTTACAGATAATAACAAGCAATCTACTGTCAAGCTAAAACCAACATACAGTTAGCCTGTTTCTAAATAGAGGAGAGGAAAAGTGTGAAAAGACAGCAACTGCAATGATTCTGAGATTATTAATAATGAGGTCAATGCTTCTGAGATTATTAATAATGAGGTATCATTTAGTATTTTGGGAAACTGCAGAGTTAAATACGTAAATACTGTGAGATTAAAATTAAGTAAATAAATCTTAAATGCCTAAGTTCTGAAGAATTTACCACAGTTATTTGATTAAAATGCTACAGACTAATTCACACACATAGCCTTGAAGACATATCTAATATGCCAGATAAAGAAAAAATATTTAGAACTGGCTTAACCTTTTCTTAAATCATTTCTAACACCTTTATTCTACAGGGTTCATACACATTTCTTTAAATAAAAATCAAGGACTTTTAAGGACCAAAACAAACAAACAAACAAAAAAAAAAAATGTAAGGACCTACAAATTAAATAAACTAATACTAATACTAATAAATTATAATTTTTAATAAAGAGTTTTATTTTTGTAAATACAAGTTTTAAACATTCAAATGGCCAAGAAGGGAGAATTTCAGTGTGTGGCAGTAGATATTTAGAAAATTTTAAAATAACAAATACAGCAGGAAAAAAAAAAAAAAAAAAAAAAAAAAAAAAACTAGTTAGATGTGCCAATCTCAAAACTTTTTTTTATTTCATGCATGTTAATATTTCAAAATTTGCTATCAGAGTGCCAAAATTAAATGACAATCTATGCCCATCATGAGGATTCTAAAGATGTGAAATTCTGTGCATTTCTTGAGATATGACTATTGCTAAAATCGTGTAAATCCTGCAAAATGCAGCATGGCAGTGCCACATGTCGGGTAATTTACACCAAAATCTAATCAGCAACAACTTATGTCAATGTCTAACTGAATCTGAAGTTTGATGAAAATCTGTGCAATACATTTTTAGTATTGCGAATTACTTTGTAGTGCAATACTTTTTTAGTATTTTATTGCTATTGCAAAAATCTTGAAAAATCCAACATAACAGTGCCACCTGTTGGGCAATTTACACCAAAACATAATCAGCACCAATATTTATCAAGGTATACATGAATCTGAAGTTTGATGAAAATTCATGCATTAGTTCTTGAGATAGAGCTATTATGGAAATCTTTAAAAAGGCAGCATAGCAGAGCCAACTGTCGGGTGATTTACACCAAAATGTAATCAGTACCAATATTTATCAAGGTATACCTGAATCTGAAGTTCGATGAAAATTCATGAATTAGTTCTTGAGATAGAGCTATTGCGGAAATCGTAAAAAAATTGCAAGTACTCTTTAAGTGGGGAGAGGGGGGGGGGGGAGGGGCAGCCGGAATCTTCATGATGGATTATTTATTATGACAATAAGAGGCTGTGCATATATAACGTTATCAACTTTTTGGTATTTTTGGACCCCCTCCCCCCCTTACGATATGTTATCATCTCTCGACCCCCCCCCCCCCAAGTAATGATATCGTTATCATAATAATAAATAATAAAAATGTATAAAAATTCTTTAGATTTTTGGAATTTTTTTCTTTTGTTTGGAGTGATATACAGATATGGTTACATTTTTTTTCTTATACTTTATGGATTCAAATGTGGTTACATTTATTTTTCTTATACTTTATTGATTCAAATGAAGAGAAGTCAATAAAATATCAGTTTATGTATGAAACAACTTAATCTCAAATAACACTAACTTTTGTATTTTCAGGAAAATAGATATCATACTATTTTGATGTAAAGACCAAGTTACAAATAAGAAGAGAAGATTTTGGTTGGATCACAACCCTTCTCTTCCCCTAGAGACTATCATGTGCCAGACGCCCCCCCCCCCCCCCCCCCCCCCAAAATGATAACGTTATATATGCATAGTCCCTAAATAATCAATCAATAAAATGACAAATAGAGCAGATTTTTTTTTTTTTTTTTTTCTTTTTTTAAAACTTTTGAGTACTGTTGGAGGGGAGATAAAAACGGGGAAGCAAAATTTTGAGAGGGTGAAATTCAGATGAAATTTTAATGAAATGAATTGTTAATGAAATTTAGGGCTGATTATTTATTCACTATAAAGTAACAAATAGAGTAGAAAATGTTTACAAAAATTAAGTTTTAAAGATTTTAAACTTTGGTATTGTGGAGGAATGAGCAAAAGAAGGAAGTGAAATTTGGGAAGAAGTGGGGGGGGGGTCTGTAAATGCAATATTTGTTAAAATTTTACACATCAGGAAACTATCCCAGTATGGAAATTAACTACAGACCAGAAGAGGTCTCCGACTACCCCCACAAAAATTTTCAGTCTCGTACATGACGTAGATTTTGCTAGCCATCGCATACACACAGAGTGAAGCTTTCTTTTATTAGTATAGATGCTTGGCGAACCTTTTCACGTGCGAGTGCCGAAAATTCACAAACAATATATGTCAACAATCTAACGTGCCAAACTTATACAAAAATAATTTTGAAGCGTATGATGTTCATACGAAACAGGTTATAAAAGCAGTTGATCCCATGCATTAATAATTAAAAATATTAAAAATCAAAATGCGATTTTCCTGTATACTGGAATCAGGCATTAAATGAGCGAATTTTTAATTTATAAATAGGATTAAATTTATGCAGTATGTACTGTTAATAAGGAAAAAAATACGAGTTTTTATTTAATTAATTTTTAACTTATTGTTAGTGCAACATCTCGGTTATAATTTTCCAAGTTACATTAAACAATGTACTAATAATGTATTGATGAGATTTTTGCTGTTGTACGTCTGATGAAGAATGCTTGATATCTGGTTTATATTTTGTTATTTTTAGAAATACACATAGCTAAATGGGAATCATTTGCCATTTTATTGTGGTGACTGTCAAATGAAATTCATTTGAAAATTACAGCTTTTTAAATTTATATAGAAAGACAAAATACACGTCGAAAATGCTGCATAACATGACAGGAAAAGAACATTATTTTGATGCGTTAATTGATGCAAAAAATAATTGCATTATTTCCGATCTGGCCGTACGGAACAAAATTGGTTATAACAGAAATAAAAAATGGATTTTATCTATATAACGATTACCAAATTAATTTTTTTCGCGTGCCAGAAAAATTAGCTTACGTGCCATCTGTGGCACGCGTGCCATAGGTTCGCCAACCCTGGTATAGATAATAAAGTCTTTTCTCTTACACAGATAATAAAATAAAGACTTACTAAAATTGAAAATTGTAAATTTTTGTAGGTCATTAAAAGTTTCATAACAATTGTATGACTTTACTAGTCATTCTCCATATTGCTACATAATACTTATGATTGTAAAATGTTACAATGACTTATAATATCTTTTGAAACGGTATGAGCAAAATTTATAAATAATAGAAACACTTCTTATTAGAAATACTAAAATTTATCAAAAAGTTCAAGACAATAAACATGCTTGTGAAAACAAATCTTTCACAGAATATAGAAACCCAAACACTTTTTTGTAAATTTAACTGTTACTTTTAAAACCCTAATTTATTTCAGTTCAAGACTATTTAAATGCTGTCAAAATGAGCTTATTTTTTATATAATAGATTTTCTTCTTCATTAGGCTAATCAAATTGTACATTTATGTTTAAATGTAAATGGTGACCTCAGCAGATATTCATGTCTAAACCTAAACCATAATTCAGTAGTTTCAAACCAGTACTTCCCAAAGGCATTATGCCTACTCCGAGAAAATAAATATTGAATGAAACTAAAGATAAAAACACAAAAAGTAGAATCAAAATAAGAGAACTAGAAATTACGGTCTGAACAGAAATGTGCTATGTTGAATTTCCACACTTCCTCCAGCAAATGATGATTGGAGAGATCCAAAATTAAAGTACTATAGCTGTGAGAGCAAGATTCACATACAATGAAAGTGAGCATGGTGGCAGCCTGCCAAGCACACTATGTCACTTACCACTTTCCTAGACTTCTTTACTCTAAATTTCTAAAAGAAACAGAGTCCAACGAAATCAGCCATACTCAACCATTTCCTCTCACGGGCTGGAAGCAACGTCTGCTGTTTGTTTGCAACATCAGGCAGGGCCACAACATACCTGTATAATAATGTAAAAAAGGGTAATTACAAAAGTAGTACAGCAAAGCAACATAATAAAGTTATTATAATCAGCAGGATTGAACAGTTGTTTGCAAACAATTTTAACACCACTATTTCCAAACAATGTACCTCATGATCGATTTCTGTTTTAAACGATGTAGATGTATGTTGCGAAGATTGTTGTTTGAAAACAGAGGTGTAAAACTTTTTTTTGAGAAACGTTTTATCTAATAAGCATTATTAGATATATGATAAGTATAAAACATAATGATACAACAATGCAGTATTTTCAAGATCTAAAGGAAAAAAAAAAAAAAGCAGATTTTCTTTAATAAATCAATTTTTTTCTGAATGCAAAAACTTTTTATTTAACGATACAAATATATGGTGGTAATTTAATAAATTTGAAATGATGTTCAATTAGTGTTGAAAATCTATACACCATTATAGTACAGTGTGGGATCCATTATCCGGCATCCCAGTATTTAGAATGCAAAATGATAACCAAAGCTTAATTTGTTTCATTTCAAAAACATAAAAACTAAAGAGGTATTTTACGCCAAACAAACATATGCAGCAGACAGAAATACACTCATTTATGGGTGGTATAATTTATGACCATCTGCGATATCTTTTGGTGATGTGAATGTGGCTGAAGTTGAGGACTTTAACCATCTTGCTGCATAACTGTTTTATCAAAATAGCTTCAAAAATTGCGTATTTAACCCCTTCGCAATGAGAGTCTCTTAAAAATTTTTATTCTTTTATCACCAGTTTTCAAAACAAAAATTTTTGTCTAATTTAATCGGGAAAATGTTCCAATTAAATAAGGCAAAATTTACAATAAAAAAAAAAACTGATGGGAATCCTGGTAGCAGAAAGTTCGAGACGGGAGTCGCAGATTTTCTTTTTTCTTTTGCAGATTCTTTTTCATTGAACCTTTCTTTTGCTTTTTGTTATGTTTAGCTCTTTATTACTTAATACAAAAAGTTAAGATTATTATTAATAAAAATTAATAGAATGCATAAAGTAAAGACTAGGTAACGCTTCAATTGTAAAATATTTTACTTGCAGATTATTTTCAGTCCAAGAAGTATCTGTCACAGAAATTGGGAGAAATTTCTGCTACTGGGGTGGGAATAATCGAGGAGGGTTGATTAGATGGAAAAAATGCATCCCCGAGGAAATATTGGGCTGCACAGCGAGATGGTTAAAACTTCCAAGGAGAAAGAAATTATTACAGATCTGCTGAACTGTGCTGAATGACTTTCATATGCACAAGCTCAATTGCTGGATCAAGAGGCAATGGAAGATTGCCTAAATGCTGAGGAAGATAAGACATCAAGATGACTGGGCAGTGAGATTTGTGACATAATGACAAATGATATTATGTCTAATGGAAGTGATTACGATGATGATCAGCAGAATGAGGTGGATGAAAAAAATTTCAAATCAGCAACTGATTTTTTCCAACTGAACTGATTTGTGGAGTGCGGCAAAGAAGCTACTTCCATGAACAACAAATCATGTCAGGGCACATGATACAGGAGCAATTAGTGCATGAGAAACGCTTTAAGCAACCAACTTTAATACAAATGTTCCAAAAATCCAAATGAAAGGATTCCTCTCTCAAGTTCTAACACTAAGTTCATATGTTCATGTAATGTTTTTTTAATTTGAATTTTAATTTAGAATAATTTTTACTTTGTGTAAATAAGTTATTAAATGAACAAATTTGTAATTATGTTTTTACATATCGCTCACCCACAAGAAAAGTGACACTTCTCGCAAAAATTCATTCCACGTTTTATTTTAGTAATAGGACTGTCATAGGTGTGTCTTGCTACACAAACAGTTTCATAAGTGTAGTTATACGGCAAATCACTTTTTTGTGCTATATGTCCATTTGTGGCCACGTGAGGGGTGGATTGTGTGGGGAGGTGAAATGACCTAACCCTTCAAACATCATCCTACATCTTTATTCTTAATGGTTTTATCTTTAATGCATGTTTTTATTCCTGTATGCAGAGCTAAGTGCTGCAATTTTACCTTATAGTAAAAACAAGCAAATTTTCTTTTGCTTCTCCTATGAAATTTACTATTATCGAGATGGGTCACTTTTCTTGCAGGTGAGCGATATATTATTCATATTTTACAAATTTCCTACAGCTATTTTGTACATTTCTAAATACTAATAGTGTAATTAGTAAAGTGTTCCGAACTATGGAAAAACCCCTTATACAGAATATCTCAGGTCCCAAGCATTCTGGATAACAGATCTTATACTGTACTGATATTTTTCGACTGAAAAACTGATTTGTGGAATGCAGCAGAGAAGCTACTTCCATGAACAGCATATCACATTATCAAACAAGATATAGGAGCAATTAGTGCAAGAGACACCCTAAAAGCAACCAACCTTAATAAATTGTTCCAAAAATCCATATCAAAGGATTTTGCTCTCAATTCTTAAAAGTTTTATATATTGATGTAATTTACAAAAAAAAAAAAAAAAAAAATTATTGAAATTTAGAATGATTTTTATATTTTGTGTAAATAAGTTATTAAATTAAAAAATTCGTAGTTATGTATTTACATTACATATTGCTCACCCGCAAGAAAAGTGACACACAGGGTTCCTACGCAATTCTGATAAAAAAAATTCCCTGATTTTCCTCAGTAAAAATTCAGCCTACATATTGTTGTAAAACCCTCCACAATGGACTTTAATTTAGATAAATGCTATAAAAAAAGTATGTGCTGTATGAATTTCCAATTTTTTAATTATTTTTCATATTGTTATACCTACAATTAGCACAAATTTCATATAAAAATTTTTGATTGGATGAATAATTAATTCAAAATTTCTTTATTTACGACGATAATAGAAATTCCGATGGAAGTAGTACATAAAAAATTCCCTGACCTTTTCAAATATTTCAAAAATTCCCTGACATTTCCCTGACTTTTTGCCTAAATTTTCGAATTCCCTGACCCGTAGGAACCCTGACACATCTCAACAAAAGTAAATTTGCATGATTTTACTGTAACAGGAAATTATAGCACTTAGCTGTGGATGCAAGAGTAAAAACGTGCATAAAAGATTAAAACCCTTAAGATTGAAGACGTAGGATGAGGTTTGGAGAGTTGGGTCATTTTACCTCCCCACACAATTCACTCCTCGTCTGTGGTCACAAATGGACTTATGGTGTAATAAAGTGATTTTCCGTGTAACTACACATATGAAACTTTTTGTGTAGCAAGACAGACCTATTAATGAAATAAAATGCAAAATGAATTTTTGCGAGATGTGTCACTTTTCTTGCGGGTCAGCAATACATTATTTGTATTTCATATTGTTATTTTATGCTATTCTTAATACTTACAGTAAAGTATTCCAAATTACGGAAAACCTCTTATCCGGAATATCTCAGATCCTATACCATAGTTGTAAAAATACATGATGACCAATGCCCATTTGAGGTTATTTTAATATGCTTCAGTAATAAGTGATCATTTATAAAAGCAGAATACATTACTATTTGTAATCAAAATTTAACATGAGCAAATTACAGAGTAAAAAGGAGAATTTCTCAGCATTACCTGGTTGTAATCTGTTTCTTTTCTGTTCATAAATCTGTCCAGCTTCAGAAAATAAATGTTCACTATAAACACTGCTGGCAGGTGCGGATAATTATTTTATCAATTAGTAGAAGAATTCCTTTTTACTCAGAAGTAGAATAGACTAAGTGATGAGTTTCAACATCATGTACATGAGTTCAGCTGCACTACAAAAAAGAAATCAAAGGCCTTTTTTTTTCTTTTTTTTTTTTTAAGACAAAAAAAAACAAAAAAAAAACAAAAAAAAAAAACTTTTTTTCTGAAATAGTCTATATAGGGTTAAAATCAAAACAACTGTCTACAATAGAGAAAAAAAAAAGGTAAGGAAGCTGGGACATCTTTCCCTTATCTTTTAATTTTTATTATTTCTATACTTAGTTTTTTTTTTCTTATTTTAATTTGTATAATGTGTATTTTATTTAATATACAAATCCAATAAGTTATCCCTATGCCTATCCTATATCTTTTATATCCATTAAATTAAAATCACTCAAATTTCTTATCTTCATCACCACACAGTTAAATCATTAATCAAAATATAATGCAATTTAATCAAAATATAATGCAATAATTTGCCTGAAAGTAGTTAAATGCACAAATTGATATGTTACCTTTTGTAATTGAGAACATTTCTGTTCACTGTGCTTGTAATTAAACATAGACAATCAGTAAATCAGCTTTAATAATAACATCTTAACATCCAGTTTCTTTTTATTTGAATGAACTTTTGTATTCTGACAATCCTTATCCTTAACCAATTCACTGGCAGCAGGTATAGGGAAACAGTGCTTTTACCACCGACTTACCTCGAGGCAAACATTGAAGTGATTAATAATAGTTTGTAAAATTTAATATTTTCATAATTTATTTTGGGTGTTGACTAGTGATAAAATAATTTTAAAAAAGTGATGAATTAATGAATTTGTGAGTGGAAAGAGATCATTAATTTTTTTATGTATCAGATTTAAGAATAAAAATGTAACTGAATCAAATTATTAAAGAATTTAATTTTAATTAACGTTTATTAAAAAGCTAATATGCAAAAATGTTTATAATTTTTTTTTTTTTTTATGTATTTGATTGCCAAATACTGAATATTCAGTATACACTTTGACCGAATATTTGGTACTCGACAAAATTCCTGCTTCGGTCAATCCCTAATGAAAATAAAATTCCGGATGTGAAAGTGAAGCTGATTTTAATATTGTTATCACAAATCAAATTTACGAATTGAATGCAAGACAAACCACATGGGATTGCAAGCAATAAGAAACTAGTCGTTGGGGGCCACCGTAATACTTACCCATCATGGATATACATAATATAAAATATGGAAATAAAACATGTGATACATGCTAAGCATTGTATCATGTTACTTTTATTCATAATTTAATTTACTTGGACTCCCTTAAATGTAATTAATATAATCCCTTAAGCTAATATTACTTTTTGTTGCATAAAAATATCTCAATTTGTTGATTTTCTGTAAGCAAGTTAACACCATTGGTTTACAATGGAAGTCTATGGGAATTTGCGAAATATTAGAGATACCGCCAATTTGGTGTCACTTTTGGTCACCAAATTTGGCGATATATCACAAAGTTGGTGACAAACTTAGCGTCAATTTTAACAAATTCACATTTCAACAAAGCATTTCTTTTTCTTTTTAAAAATTGAATTTTTTTTATGAAATTTAGATATTATTACACAGTGTTTAAAGATAGGATGATGCATAACTTTAAAATCTCTAAATGATGTAATTTTAAAAATTTGATGGTGTTCCAAAGAATCCTAGTATAAAAATCATCTGTGGTTTCAAAAGACTGGCTTTTAAATTGAGAGAAGAAATCATCCAATTAATGAAATAATAATTAATATCTAAGGTTGTAATTGAGTGATCATGAAGAAATTTACATATCTGAAATCAGCGAAAAATTATACATCTGGATACATAAAAATAAAATCTATAAATTTAACATTTTAAAAATTTTATATTCATCCGAAAATGTCCACTATTGAAAGGTGTCGGTTGACTGCAATGAACACCTGGCATCCATGGGATAGATTTTGAACCTTTCTTTCAAAGGAAATAAAAAGATTTTTTATAAATCAATTTTTCATGGATTTTTTTACTTCCTGAAACCGTAGTGGAATAATTTTTAGAATTTCTGAAAGGAGAATTTTTTTTTTGCATTGGCTGTGCAATTTTAGAGTTTTTAGCCCCAGTAGAATTTAAGATACAGTCCTTTTTAAAAAAAACCCAGTACATTTATCTCCCTAGCAGCACTGTTATTCTATTCCTCTCTTCGAGTTCTCGAAGAAACTGTCAGCAGTTTGATAAAAATCTATACTTGTGTTGAATTATGAATCCTTTTCCATTCTTTTAATTTGGGGGTTTTAATTAATTTTTTAACTAATTACTAGAAATTTAAAATTCTGAAACTCAGGTGCACTAGGAGAGGCTTTCGACTATCCTCACAAAAATTTTGAGTCTTGTACGTGCCATAGATTTTGCTAGCTTTTTAAATTTTCTTAATATTTATATAATTATTTTAATATTTTACTTTATTGTAAGCATTCACAGCTGTTCGGACCTTGTGCGCATGCCGAACGAGCTCCGTAGCTTTGCGGTCATGTGACCCAGTTCAGTTGTTGCTTAGCTGCCATTGCGGCACGTTGTGTATTCGAGCGGGTCTTATCCCCAAGTATATAGTTGTGCTTTAGCTGCCATTGCGGCACGTTGTGTATTCTAGTGGGTCTTATCCCCAAGTATAGAGTATGTTGTTCTTGAGCTGCCATTGTGGCACGTTGTGTTATAGCGGGAGTATTCCCCAAAAATATGTTTTATGAACGTCACTTGTTCTAACAGCGGGTTATTACCCCAACGTCACTTCATCATTCTATGTTCTTCAGTGTTCGTGATTGTTTGTAACATTTGTGTGCTGTGTGTTATAAAAAATGTGAAAAAGAAACCTAATCGTCTTCATTCCTAAAGTTACGCACAGTATTCACATACATTTTTGTGGTCCGTCGATTTCGCAGCGAAATAGCTGCTATGGAAAAATTAAATAGAACAAAAGGTGCTCTAAAAGGTGCTATAACGAAATTAGAAAATTTCGTAAAAGATAATACAGACGAAATTAATTACTCGAGTACCGAGCTCGAAATAAAGATTCGAAAATTACCTGAGCTTCAAGCAAAAGTATCGGAAATACGGGATAAATATTATGATATCCCTGAGATTAAGGACTTACCAGAAATCGAAAACGAGTTAGATGAACTCGAAGATCGTCTCGAGAAACTTGAGGTAAGTCTCAACCTATTTCTTAAAAATCTTAAAGTTTCTGAAATAAATGTGCATGCTGATAGTATTGAATCTATAAGTTTGAATAATATTAAAGTTAAGTTACCTGAAATCCCACTACCAACATTCAATGGTAAATATGAAGAGTGGTCAATCTTTAAAGTACAATTTACAAATTTAATTATCAATAATGCTCAGTTAAATGACGCTCAGAAGCTGTTTTATTTGCGAGCATCGCTAAAAAATGAAGCAAAACAACTAGAGAGCCCAGACGATTCCTTTGAGTCATTGTTTACAGCACTTACTGAAAGATTCGAAAATCAACGTTTGCTCATTGACACTCATTTATCAGTCATAATTAATTATGAAAAAATACATTACGAGTCTTCTAAAGAATTGAGATCCTTTATTGATTGTGTAAATAAAAATTTGAGGGCCTTAAAAGTATTACAATATGAACAAAACAATATGTCTGATGCTATCCTTATCAATATTATATTGCAAAAGGTAGATAAGGAATCTCGAAAATTATTTGAATATTCGATTAAAAAATCAGAATACCCGCAATTTAATGAATTAATGTCATTTTTGGAAAACCGCAGTTCTACGTTAGAAAGCGTAAATAGATACTCTGCTTCAAAACCCTTAAACAAAAACATTCCTCTTTCGAACAAACAAAAAAATTTCATGCTAAATTCGAATGATAAATCGAATGGAAAAACTTGTATTCTGTGTAAATTGGCTTTTCATAATTTGAACAAATGTTCTCAGTTTCTAAAAATGAATGTTTCTGAACGATACGATTTTGTGAAGAAAAATAAACTGTGTATTAATTGTTTGAATAATTCTCATTTCGTAAATTCTTGCATTTCAAAATATAATTGTAATACCTGTGGATTGCGACACAGCTCATCGCTTCATCGAGATAAAAAAAATAAATCCATAAATGAATTGGCTTCCCCCCAAATTTCCTCCCCTCTTGCGGGTGCGGTAAATAGAGAAACGGAAAACATTTCGTTAAATAATGAATCTTTAAAGACCTTGAATAATATAAGTAAAGAAAGAAAATCAATTTTATTGAGTACATGCTTTGTTTTTATAGAAGATAATTTCGGAAATAAACAAAGGTTTAGAGTCATTTTGGATAATGCTAGCAATGTCAATATTTTAACTAAGGATTGCGCTGACATGCTGAAATTTAAAAAAAGGATAATTAATGTACCCGTTACAGGATTAAACGGTTATACTTATAATGTAAAAAATAAAATTTCGAGTGTAATTACAAACGAAGATGGCTCTTTCAGGGAGAATATAGATTTCTTAATTGTTCCCAAAATCACGGATGTAATTCCATCAAAGCAATTAAATGTATCGGACATTAATTTACCGAATATTGTGGAATTGGCAGACCCCACATTTTTCAAACCGGGAAAAATTCACGCATTGGTTGGCGCTGAATTATTTTATAGAATTTAAAAGCATAATTCAGTTAAGATAAATGATAAACTTTTTCTACAAGACACTGTTTTGGGATGGATCCCAACTGGGGCGCTAGAGGAGAACACGCAAACAAACAATATTACTATGTGCAATTTTGTTAGAGATTTCGATGAAATAAATGATAATTTAAAACAATTTTGGGAGCTTGAGTCTATAGGCATAAAACATGATGATCCGAAAATATCGGAAACTGATCAAGCACAACAAATATTCGATAAAACTGTCAAATTTGTAGGCGATCGTTATGAAGTTCAGTTACCGTGGAAAAAAGACTGGAAGGATTTAAGTGATAATTTTAATGTTGCGAAACAGCGTTTGGAAGGTCTAAAAAGAAAATTTTATCGAAACCCAGAGCTTTTTCGACAATATTCTGAAATAATCACGGAATATTTAAAGCAAGGAATTATAGAGCAGGTGCAAGAAAATGAACCTGTTTTAGACAGGGCAGTTTATTATTTGCCCCATCATGCGGTCTGTAAAGAAGATAAACTTACTACAAAGGTCCGAATCGTCTTCGATGCCAGCTCTCATGATAACAATGATTTGTCCCTTAATGATTGTTTATGGCCCGGCACCAACTTAAATCCACTTCTATTTGATATTTTAATCCACTTCAGATTATACGAAATTGCCTTTTCTTCTGATATCGAGAAGGCATTCCTTCAAATCTCACTAGCTGAAAAAGATCGGGATTCTGTCCGTTTTCTGTGGTATGATGATGGTTTAAAATCTTTCAAGGTCTTCAGATTCAAACGTGTTATTTTTGGAGTCAATGCCTCTCCATTCCTCCTATCTGCTACCATAAAGGAGCACATCAAGCGGTTTACGAACCTACACCCAAGAACTGTTCACCTACTCGATAAATATATTTATGTGGACGATTTTATATCTGGCGAAGATACGCTGCAAGAAGCTCTTGATGTTTCCCTAAATGCTAACAAAATAATGTCTGAAGCAGGAATGATTCTTCGAAAATGGATAACCAATGATGAAGCGTTACTGAAGTGCTGGCAAAAGGAAGGTTTAAATATTCAAACAGAACATGCTGCAATAAGCCTAGGAAGCAATCTAAGCAAGGTATTAGGAATGTCCTGGAAAACAGAAGAAGATTGTCTGACATTCGAAGTCAAAAGTTTAATAGAATTCTTGTCATCGCAAAAAAGCTCAAAACGTCTACTATTGCAAGCAGTTGGTAAAATCTTCGATCCGTTAGGCATGCTGACGCCATTCACCATTAGAATAAAATGCCTGTTCCAAGAACTATGGCTAAAGAAGACAGCATGGGATGAACAGTTACCAACTAATGTGCACGAAAAATGGTTAAAGTGGTTCGAAGAACTTCCAAATTTAGCAGAATTAAAAATTCCGAGGAAAATTCTTGGTAGCTTGAATCAAGTAATAGCTGTAGACATACATGCCTTTTCTGATGCTAGTAAAATAGCGTATGGATCTGCAATTTATCTGAGAATAAAAAGAGAGAGTGGTGTGGAAGTCAATCTCGTGACTTCAAAGAGTCGTGTTGCACCTATAAAGGAGATAACTCTGCCTCGGCTAGAACTTCTCGGAGCCTTACTAAGTGCAAGACTGACCAATAAAGTAAAACCCATCCTAGATCAAAAAATCACATCGAAAGTGTACTATTGGACGGATTCCAAAATAACCTTATTCTGGATCAAAGGATCATCAAAGCGATGGAAGCAGTTTGTGGCTAACCGTGTCATAGAGATTAATGCACTTTCAGATTCAAACTCTTGGTATCACTGCTCTAGCAAGGACAATCCTGCCGATCTCTTGACCAGAGGTGCGAGTGTTAATTCCCTTGTAGAGAATCCAATGTGGTTTAGGGGGCCAAAATTCCTAGCAGCTGATGACTTAGTGACTGAGCAAGAAACTATTTCTGTGCCAGAAACAGATTACTTTCCCGAGACTAAATCAAAATATAAAAATAACTGTAATGATTTCAATTCTAATATTTCTCTTTCTCTTTTCAGGAATTCTGAAGAAGTAAATTTTTTTCTCAACATAAGTGGTAAATACTATAGTATTCTTCGCATACTGGCATATGTTTATAGGTTTTTTCACAATTGCAAATGTAAGTTAGCAGACCGGCGCAGAGGCAGCCTCACAACCCCGGAAATAAAAAATTCAGAAGTTTCTCTAATTAGATTAGTACAAAATGCAAAATTTCAGGAAGAGATTAAGGGTTTAAAACGGGAATCAAGGGTTCCCCCTTCCAGTAAAATTAAATGTTTATCCCCCTTTTTGGATCAAGATAATATCTTAAGAGTTGGCGGTAGGTTGGAAAATTCAGATTTAAACTTTGATAAGAAGCATCAAATCATTTTGCCGAAGGGCCATAAGCTCACAAAACTCATATTTGAGCATTTTCACAGGAAGTATTTTCATATTGGCCCCCAAACTTTAATCCATTACGTACGTATGCGGTTTTGGCCCGTAAGTGGAAAAAATTTAGCGCGAAAAGTAGTGCATGATTGCATTGTCTGTTTTAGGAACAACCCAGTTACTGCAAAACAAATCATGGGTGAACTCCCATCAAAAAGAGTAACTCCAAACTTTACGTTTAACCATACAGGAGCTGATTTTTGCGGCCCTTTTGAGATTAAATATAAAAATCAAAGAAAAGGGATTTTTCATAAGGTTTATATCGCGATTTTCGTTAGCTTAGTAACAAAATATTTCTTCAGAAATTTAATGAAATCTAATGTATATACTTATTTCTCATTGTTTATGTATTTTAAGGTGCACCTAAGATTTACATGTTATTTTACATTCAACTTTTCTTAAGAACAATATAGAACTATTTTTAGAAAATAACTTAAATTTTGTAACAAAGAATTTAATTTTATTGTATTGTATAGTCCTTATTGTTGCTACTTATTATTATTGTATTTGTATTGTAATATTATTTTGTGGTATTGGTATTTTATTTAGTTCTTGTATTTATAGTGTATTTTTAATATTTTGAATGTGCTACGCACATTGCAACGCGGGGCGGCATGTTCGGACCTTGTGCGCATGCCGAACGAGCTTCGTAGCTTTGCGGTCATGTGACCCAGTTCAGTTGTTGCTTAGCTGCCATTGCGGCACGTTGTGTATTCGAGCGGGTCTTATCCCCAAGTATATAGTTGTGCTTTAGCTGCCATTGCGGCACGTTGTGTATTCTAGCGGGTCTTATCCCCAAGTATAGAGTATGTTGTTCTTGAGCTGCCAATGTGGCACGTTGTGTTATAGCGGGTCTTATCCCCAATTATTATGTTTCTTATAGCGGGAGTATTCCCCAAAAATATGTTTTATGAACGTCACTTGTTCTAACAGCGGGTTATTACCCCAACGTCACTTCATCATTCTATGTTCTTCAGTGTTCGTGATTGTTTGTAACATTTGTGTGCTGTGTGTTATAAAAAATGTGAAAAAGAAACCTAATCGTCTTCATTCCTAAAGTTACGCACAGTATTCACATACAACAGCGTTCGAAATCTTTGGTGGTCTGTTGGACCGAGACGAGACCACGAAAAATTCAATCAGAAAAATTTAGTGGTCCACAGGACCAGTAACTTTCTTTCCTTCTCTGACAGGTAAACGTAAATTTTCCTGTTCCTGAGAAAATTGCAACCAAACACAAAACACACAATTTTATTTTATTTAAAAAAAAATTCATTAAAACTTAAGTCGGTTGGAATAAATAATAGGAAATAAAATATCTAATTAATAATTTTATAGTTTTCGTTTATGTGCTATTTATTTAATTTTTAGCAAATTATAATTTAATTTTTTGTTATGCTGAAAATTTTGGGTAACTGCAAAGGAAGTTTGGTTTATATTCTAGGAGGAGGAGGGGGGGGGGGGGGGATGTCACTCAAAGAGTTAAAGGTACTTAATAGAATTTTATGTAGCGGGCCAGTGATGATGACTGCGGACCAGTAAACTTTCATGTATACTGGTCCTTGGAACCAGAGACTTCTTTTATCAATTCTACCACTGATTAATTGTAATTTCAAGTGCATTATTACATTCAAATTACTGTTTAAAAAAAAATATAAACAAAAGAGTAACCAGAAATTTGTAAAATTCTAAAATCTGCACAACATCTGGTCTCAAGCTATGCGGATGAGGGAATTTACTGTATTCTCCTGCATGATTATTGGTTCTGCATTTGAAAATTCAGCTTCAAATCTAAAGACTGGATTTATTTTATTTTATTTTATTTTTTTTTTTTTTGGAGGGGGGGGGGGTGCAAAAGGTCACTACGCTAAGATGTTATATATTCCTGTGGCTGCCATCTTGGATTTCTCAGCGATGTTTTGTAGCTGTTTATCGATAAGGCAACCCCGACGAGTAACGTCTTCTAGCAACTCTGTTAAGCCTAATATTCACATAAATCTGCTTGGCGACATTTAATTGGCAGAAAAGGGGTTTTCATGGCAAGAAAAAATCCAAGATGGCAGCCGCAGGAATATATAACATCTGTTCCGCTCACTGCCAGAGGAAAAAGTACTTTATCTACAGCAGGGTCATCTCTAAGTCTTTTTCTTTGGGCGGGCGGGAGGGGGACACGACCTTAAATTGCTAAGTCAAATTTCAGTATTTGCCAACTACTTTTATTATTTTTCCCAGTTACCACAATTTAAAAATGTAATACGGTTCTTATTGGTAAAATGTTTAATAATACAGTCAGACCTCTATTTAACGAACCTCTATTTTGCGAACTTTTCCTTGGAACCAAGAACATTTTGCGAATTTTTTTCGTAAAATAACCTCCAAATAGCAAAGTGTATTCTCTATTTAACAGGGTTGGAAAAAAAACGGGTTTTTTTGTGAAAAACCAAAAAAAAAACGGTTTATTTGGTTTAAACCAGGTTTTTTTGGTTTAAACCGGGTTTTTTTTAAAATATAATTTCCCATTACATACAGATGCATATCTGTTGATAAATAAACATTTTTGGATATTATATAAGTAATATAACTTCTGAAAATATTTAAATTAAATAATTACAATCAATTATATAGAAAATTTAAATCATTTCTAATTTAAACATTATCAGTAACAGCTATGTCTTATGTTCAAAGTAAACTGCTCTACACAGTGAAACATTTATACCTTTTAAAATCTTATGAAGAATCCTTTGATTAATAATATAATAATCAATCAATAAACATTTGATGCAGTTTCATGAATATATATTATTCTATGGTTGTTATTATTATTATTTTAATATCCAAATACTTCTGGTTATTTTGTTTTCTGAGTGATAACTCCAAGTGTCCAAGTCAACATTTTTGGCCATTAGATTCAGATACAAACAGAAAAAACTGATTGGTATTATTGAAATGCTTAACTAGCCCAGTAGCAGACATTTCTCCAAGTGTTTGCGACAGATAATTCAGGGACAAAAACTAATCTGCAGGTAAAATATTTTTATAAGTGAAGCGTTAATTAATCAAACAATCACTTACCTGTAGCGTTTTTAGGCATCTCATAAATTTTTATTAATAATAGTCTTAACTTTTTGTATTAAGTAATAAAGAGTTAAACATAATACGAAGCAAAATAAAAGTTCGATGAAAAAGAATCTGCAAAAGAGAAAAGAAAATCTGCGACGCCCGTCCCCCGTCTCGAACTTTCTGCTACCGGGTTAACTAGCACTCAATTTTTGCAAGCTGTATTATTCAATCTGATATCTTTTAAATTCTTTAAGGATAATCTTTCCCAATCCAGAAAATTTTCTTTAACAACTTAACCAAAATCTTAAAGATCATTGTATTTTGTTATTAACTGCTGTAAATAATCTGCATGTTTTAAGTGAAAATATTTTATGCTAAATATTGAATATTATTTATCTATTTTATCTTTTCTAATTTCACATGTTTTAAGAAAAATCTTTAGGGGATGTTCATCAGATATGTTCATCAGCACATGCTAATTTTCATTCTACATGCATAGAAACATGACCTAGGCTCGTTATGTCTCATGTTGACTGCTGAGATGAAGTGTTAAAAGTAGAAATTACTTCTGTCAATAATTTAAAACAATTAAATTACAAAAAAGAGAAAATATTATATTAGACTTTTTCTAAAAAAAACCAAATGGTTTTTTTGACAAAAAAACCATTTAAACCATGGTTAAAACCACTTGGTTTAAACCGTGCCAACCCTGGTTATTATTATTACTTTTTTCATATCCAAATACTTTTGGTTATTTTGTTTCCTAAGTGATAACTCCAAGTGTCCAAGTAAACATTTTTGGCCATTAGATTCAGCAACTAACAGAAAAGATTGATTGGTATTATTTAAATGCTATAACTAGCCCTCAAATTTGGCAAGCTGTGTTATTCAACTTCATATCTTAAGTTATTCTTTTAAATTCTTTAAGGATAATCTTCCTCAATCTGGAAAATTTTCTTTTACAACTTGACCAAAATCTTAAAAATCATTGTATTTTGTTTTTAACTGCCTGTAAATAATCTGCATTTTTTAAAATGAAAGTATTTTATGCTAAATATTGAATATTATTTATCTATTTTATCTTTTCTAATTTCACGTTTTAAGATAAATTTTTAGGGTACCAGACATGTTCATCACCAATTTTCATTCTACATGCATAGAAACATGACCTTGGCTCATTATGTATCATGTTGACTGCTAAAATGAAGTGTGAAAAATAGAAATTACTTCTATTAATAATTCAAAACACTTAAATTATAAAAAAAAAAAGAAAAATATTAGGTTAGATTTGTTGTAAAAAAACCAAATGGTTTTTTTGACAAAAAAACCAATTGGTTTAAACCGTGGTTTAAACCATGGTTAAAACCACTTGGTTTAAACCATGCCAACCCTGCTATTTAACCATCTTTTTCTTGTAATCTAATTTTTTTTTCTCCCCATTTCCCAAGATATTTCTGGACATTTCAAACTTATTCTTTCTTTAAACACATTTTATGATGTTCAAAGGCCTTGAACTGGTTTCACAAGGCGCCTTCTTTGTCATCAGTGAGAATTCAGAAAGTATGAAGGACGAAGACGATAATCCCTTAGAGTAACTTAAAAAAAATATGGATACAGATGAGTAAAAAAGAAGAAATTAACCATGATGTGCTGATTGATAATTGTATTTCACTTAATTCTGAAATTGAGACCCCGGAAACACTATCCGAATTGGATATTTTCGACAGTTTGAAAAATAAAAACAATACAGCAATGAATTGCGATGATGACGAATATGATGCAGGAATTAACAAAACTTCGTATGATGAAATGCTAAAATCATTTGAAACAATCCGACGCGGATTATAGTTAGAAGAAAATACGCATGAAGGGGTTTTTGGTTTTAAACAGAAAGTACAGTGTATTCTCGGACTATGTTTTGTTTTCCTTGCAGATTTCAAAGATTCAAACACATAGAAAAAAGGATTTGATGATGGATATTAGTGGGTAAAATAAATAAAACAAATCGATATAATTTATAAAAAAAAAGATGAGTAATTACTTTTAGTAAAAATATATAGTGTTTGAGAGTTTAAAATCTGTTTTATGTAGTTTAAAGTATTTTAAAAGGTGAATCTCTATTTAACGAATTTTCCATATAACGAACTTTTTTCCCAGATTTAACGACTTCATTAAATAAAGGTTTGACCAATTAGATTTGTAGCTTTTGCCAAGTAGGGGAGATTTGGGACAGTTTATCCCTCAGTCTAAAACCAAAGAAAAAATGCAATTAAGTCTCTGAAACTGGAAACATTAATAAAGTGATCCCTTATCAGCATATTTAGCAACATACTTTGATTCAGCCATTTTTATTTTTATTGTAAAAAAGGAATCTCTGTTTTCTTACAATCAAACTTCTTTTTGAGTATGTAGTTTGTGTTTCATATCTTTTGCTAAATATAACTAAATTACTTAATTTTATTGATATAATATACTAACGTACCTTACTCCTTAAATGTTGTTATTTAAATTCAACACAATATCTTTATTTTTGATTTTGATACTTTTTTTCCCAAACATGCACATTAGGGACACTTGATCCTGGGGATTGAGTCTCCCCAAACCAAAGTTAAGCTAAATGAATGTTAAATTTTATTAACCACCTCTCATTGTGATATTTATCTGCATTAGTTAGAATATGGTTGCTTGATTTTAGATGGTTGACAAAGACAGAAAATTAATATGTGGCTGCATATGATGGTTAGCAAGCACATGGTGGATGAATGCATATGTGAGACATACATCTAACTTTGCAAAATTTTTACAGCACTTCGTAAAGAATGCAAGATATTATAACCAAAACAGTAAAGTGTTAATCATAATGAATAATCATCATAACCATATAAGCATTGCATTGAGAGTTTGAATTATGATAAAGAAAATGGAATAATTTTGTTAACAATATCACCGCACACTTCTCACAAATTGCAGCCTCTGGATCGTACTGCATATGGACCATTTAAAAGATATTTTAATGCAGCTGCTCAAGACTGGATGACTAAACATCCTGCTCAAAGAACAATTTATCAATTTGCTGAACTGATCGGAATTGCCTATCCTAAAGCCAAACTGTTTTACAAAACATGGAAGAACTTAATTCGGATCCTTATGCCGATTGTTTTTTTTATAATGAGCTATTGAACTGTGGAAGACACAGCAAAAGTCGTAAGGATGGGTTGATTTCAGATCAGGACTTGGCAGCAGATGTGAGAAATTATCTAGAAAGAATAAATGTTAAAGCACCTGATAGAAGTGTGTCTGCCCAGCAGCAGAATTTTTTTCCGCAGTCTGCAACAGAAGTAGAAACTTTAGAAACAATCTGCAGAACTTAAGGACAAACGCCCTCTTTCCAATCCTTAATGCACTCAAACCCCCAAGTATTTATGATTAACATAAAAGGAAAAAAACTTTTTTAAATAATTACCTTTGTCCTCAAAATTTTTAACACCATTGTCTGAAAAATCTTTCTTATAATTTGTCAAAATTTCTGTGAAGTTAGAAAACAGAATAACAGTAAAAATAACATATGAACACCAATTTTCTAAAAATTTTGAAAAGATTTGCAATGTGATATCAAAAATTATATATATATGTACAGGGATGAAAGTGCACTAAAGCCACTTTGTAGCAGCAAAAATCCATTTTTGTAGCAGCAAAAATCTAATTTTGTAGCAATAAAAGCTGTTTTTGGAGCAGATTGAAATTCTGAGAGATTCAAATTTGAGTAATTCATGCAAATACTATAAGTAATTTTAATACAATGTTTTACCTAGCAATCTTAGCTAGTTGTGCAATTCAAAATTTAACATGCTTTCACTCAAAACATGGCTAATATTTAACCTGCCATTCAGCTGTAAAAAAAATGTGGTGAAAACAATGTTGCAGCAAAATTTTCCGCGATTCTTTAATGGAATTCACCTTTTTTCCCTCGATCCTTTGACAAAATGCGCGTTTTTTCGCGTTCTTTCGACGATGTTCGCGTTTTTTTCGCGACCTTTGGACGATGTTCGCGTTTTTATCCCGATCTTTCGACGATGTCCGCGTTTATCATCGCGATCTTTCGACGATGTTCGTGTTTTTTATCACGATATTTCGACGATGTTCGTGTTTTTTTATCACGGTCTTTCGACGATGTTCGCGTTTCTTCCGCGATCTTTCGACGATGTTTGCGTTTTTTCGACAATGTTCCTGTTGTTTCGCGATCTTTTGACGAAATTCGCGTTTTTTTCGCAATCCTTTGAAAACAATTTGCGTTTACTCCTTGATCTTTTGACGATATACGTGTTTTTTCGCAATCTTTTAGCGAAATCCGCGTTTTTCGCGATCTTTGCGCAAAATTAGCTTTTTTTCGCGATTTTTCGACGAAATTCAAGTTTCTTCCGCGATCCTTTGACGAAATTCAAAGTTCTTTCGCGATCTTTTGTCAAAATTCACGTTTTTTCCCCGATCATTTGACGGAGCTCGCGTTTTCCCGGCATCTTTTGAGGAAAGTTGCTATTTTTTCGAAACCCTTTGACGAAATTCGCGTTTTTTTACATGAAAATTCGAAAAATTCGCCAATATCTACGATCTTTTGACGAAATTCTCATTTTTTTAGCGATCCCTCGATAAAATTCGCGTTTTTTCCGCGATCCTTTGGCAAAATCCCTGTTTTTTCTCGACGACGACTTTCTCTGACGAAAGTTGCTATTTTTCCGTAGCCCTTTGACGAAATTCGTGTTTTTTCCGCGATCATTTGACAAAAGTCGCATTTTTTCGCCATCCTTTGACGAAAGTTGCTATTTTTCCGCAGCCCTTTGACGAACAGACATTTCTTTCAAGATCATTATTTCGCATCATCACGACAAAATTTCGTTTTTTCTTCGCGATCTTTTGACGAAATTCGCGTTTTTTTTTCGCGATCCTTTAACGAAATTGGCTATTTTAACTGCAAACGATTAACGAAATTGTTTTTTCGGCGGACATTTGTCGAAATTCGTGATATTTACGTCCGAATTTTCAGACTAATGACCGATTTTTTTTTTAAATCACCCCAACGAGGATTGGCTCATTTAATAATGGGCGTTTCACGATCGTGTGTATAGAGTTGTTTCCGTGAATTATTTATATTTTAAAGGGAATCGGAGCTTCGTCAATCGCATGTAACACGGATCTTATTATTATGACAAATAATTTCTACCAATCTTTTTTTTTTTTCGAAAATTTGACAGTTGAAAAATAGTCTGCAGACCTTCTCAAGAGTCTGCGACGTGCGTCGCACCGTTGCGCCGATTCTGCGCCCGGGTGTGTCTGAAAAAGAACTAATATCTAGCAGAAGTGGTAAAGTTTTACCTGAAGGATTTAAACTTTGTGCAAAGCATCGTTTTGATTTTGGTACTTATTGGAATGTTCCAACTGTATGTTTACACCCTTATCAAGGAAAACAGGAAAAGAAAAGAAAAAGGTGTTAGGTCTGCAAGTTGGGCAACATATGAATTAATATGTATAAATATAGTTCTTCTGTAAACTTTCCAATTGGAGGAAC
The DNA here is from genome assembly GCA_963932465.1 of Maratus speciosus. Lineage (NCBI taxonomy): Eukaryota > Metazoa > Arthropoda > Arachnida > Araneae > Salticidae > Maratus > Maratus speciosus. Next base: position 570,443,072 of record OZ010795.1, on the reverse strand, counting down.
TGTTTGTCCAAAGCATAGAGATTATCTTCTTTCAAAAGATCTACATCTAATGAACGATGAAGTTGAGATAGCCGACATCACTTCCAGCGATCCAACATTTGAAGTTCATAATTCTCTGTTAGTGGAAACTGATAAGACCGAGACAAATTCATTTATAAAATCATCAACAGAAGGTGTAAGCCCTGTTTAATTTCAATTGAAATCTCCTGTTTCAGAACTTTCTACAAGTACCATTTGCTATATGAAATGAAAATACTCTGAAGTTACCAATAATTTTAAAGCAATGTTAACCAAGGAACTGGCTCCAGAGCAAGAACATGAATTTTGAAAGGTTGTTTCAGACAGTAGCAGCTGCAGCGAGAGGAAAGCTGAAGATGAATGTCTAAAAGAGATAGTAGCAGCCTTTAAAAGCACCCCATCTCAAAAGATGAAGCTAGCTTTATTGGATCCTCAAAAATACACAAAATTAGAAGTTATAGAGAAATTCCAATGCTCACAGAGAATGGTAAGGAGAGCAAGAGAATTGAGGGCACAATTTGGCGCTGGCAATATGCCTCCTGTAGACAAAATTAGTAGAAACCGTCTCACCATGAGTAAGGTTGATCATTTTTTAGATTTTTTGTTTACAACAGATTCTCTACAAGATGTTGCTTATGGAACAACAACTTTAAAATATGATTGTCAGCGGTAGAATTGATAAAAAAAAAAAGTCACTGGTCCCAAGGACATTAAGCATGAGAGTTTACTGGTCTGCAGTCATCATCACTGGCCCGCTACATAAATTCTAATAAGTACCTTTAAACCTTTGAGTGACCCCCCCCCCCCCCGCCTCTTCCTCGTAGTATATAAACCAAACTTCCTTTGCAGTTACCCAAAATTTTCAGCATAATAAAATGTAAAATTATAATTTGCTAAAAATTAAATAAACAGCACATAAACAAAAACTGTAAAATTATTAATTATATATTATTTCAGATTATTTATTCCAACAAGCTGTAAGGTTAAATGCTTTTTTTTTTTTTTTTTTCTTTTAATAAAATAAAATTGTGTGGTTTGCAGTTTCCTGAGGGCCGGGAAAATTTATGTTTACCTGTCAGAGAGGGAAAGGAAGTTACTGGTCCTACGGACAACTAAATTTTTCAAATTAGTGTTCCAATTGAATTTTTGTTGGTCTCGGACCAGTGGACCACCCAGGATTTCGAACGCTGATTGTGGATTAAAACATGTTACCCCACATGTGATACCATCTTCTTTGGTCCTTATACAATTGTCTGGGGCTGATCCTTTTACAGTTCCATGCTTAAAAGATATTCAAGAGTCTTACAAAGAACAATTATATGTTTGAGGGTTTTATTTTTTGTAAAAATTATTGATAGTGTTAGCGTTAGCTGAATATACTTGTATTATCAATATAGATTATAAATGCCAAGAATTTTGATTGTCAAATTAAATAAATAACATCAATATCATATATGTGTCACAATATATTAAAATATATCAATTCATATAGCCAAATAAATATTAAAAAAAAATGTTATTCAGACGAGTTTTCCTGAAAAGCAAAAAAGTCCTGACTACCGGAATAGAATATGTTTAAAAAAATCATTTTTTTTTCTTAAAGGTACATGCCTCAATGGAGTTTATTTTTTCATAAAGAGCAATAATAGAATAAAAGAATGGCAAAAGAATTATTTCAAAATGTCATTGCTGCAGGAAATTATGACAGTTTGAATATCGGTCAAATATGACATTTTTCACATTTTGGCACTCTGTTACTAAAAGCGCATCCAACTTGCCTCAATTATATGTGGCCGCCCCTCCGGGTGGTTCCGACCCGACCCCTTGAGTGGGGGAGGTGACCGGAAGCTCGGCAGAGTTCGTTGTGTACGAATGCGAGGGGACCGGATGGGGACGAATCGCCACCTCCTCGAGAGGCTCATCTCCGACAGGCGTTGAGCACGGTGGCCACGGTTAACGGACGTTGTGCATGGGGTGCGGGGACCTTCGGGTTCGAGCCTACACACATCCGCCGGCACCCGGGTTCTCTGGGCAAGCCGGGTAGCGACGATCCATAGGTCGATCCCGGTGCCGGTCTAAGGGCCGGACGGTGTCGCCGGGCAAAGACTAGCTAAGGCGATAGGACCCCATCCACCAATTGACTAAGAGGGAGCCTGAAGTATGAGTGAGGCCTTTGTAGTGGAAAGTCCTCGGTGCTCGCGGGAACGCCATGCAGGGACTCCCGGAGCAACCGAAGGGCGAGGGTTTCGGACAGCGCCCAGGGCGTCTATTCTGGTGTAATCGAGTAAATACCGGGAATCGGGATCGGGATTGCCGTCTCATAACGACCGCCGGGCGAAGAGCTATTCTGGTCTCCCCTCGTTATACCACAGTGGAGTATGAAATGCAGAATATCCCCTGCATGCGATCGGACACAGTTGTAGCCAATCAGATGAAAGCGCTCACGTGTTTTTATTTGTTTGGGAGATGGAAACAGCTGTCTTGCTTTGTCAAGTGTTATTGTTATTTACGTGAAAGGAAAAGAATGTTTGGGTTATCTATATAAAAGAAAAAAGAGTTGAAGGAATGAATGCCATTGTTTTACATCAGCGTGTGCGTGCCTGTAACCTGTTTAAAATTTCCTGGCCTAAGAAAAAATGTCCATTTGTATTTTAATTATGCATAAAATACTATGTTATTATTATTGAATCAATTTTTTGAAAGAAACTTTGTTCTATTTTAATATCAGAAAATGATTAGTAAATGTTATGGTGAAATAGACAGATTTTTTTTCAGACTTCAAAATATTTTTGAAAAATAAAGGGGTGGGGGGGTGTTGTAGGTTCTACCAAGCTCTACATATATATCTGAAGCCGAATATATAATGGATTAAAAAAATAATAATAAACATTAAATAACTTTTTATTTATTTGCATCTTTAGACCACTTTTATTTTAAATTAATTATATTTATCACACCAGTACTGAAAAAACATATATAAATTAGGCCGAATATTTAAATATACTTTAGTTTTACCTTTATTTTAAAAAAAATCTAGGTTTGCTTATAATTGTTCTTAATCTCAAATCTACAATAAACTTAAAGAATATATGCATATATAATAAGTATATTAATTTAGCTTTGTACTTAAATGTCTCCTACCTTCCTTTTTAAATTAATTTATAAATTCACCACGATTTAATTATTTTCGTGGCAGTAAAAATATTCTAAGGAAAGTCTCTCAAATTTTATTTTCCCTTAATTTTATTTATTAATATTTTAAATACTTACAGAGATCATCAATGAGTTTAATTACTTATTTAAAAAAAAGAAAAAAAAACTAAATATGCTAATGAAAAATTATTGTTGTATCTTTATCAATTCACTGAAAATCTTGGTTCTTTGTGAAAAATATAATTAGAATCAATTAAATCATTAAATGTAAAAACAAATAATAAAATGTTTTTTAAATTATGATTATTATTATTGTGAAACGGATCTAAAATATGTTTTCTCCGCTCAACAACGCAAAATTTTGGAACACAAACACAGGGGCTGATTAAAAAACCCTTCCAGCTGGGCCGTGGCACTGAACCTCTTTGATTTTTGGGGGTGCCCAAACTTGGTGAACAAATTTTACAGAGATAATATTTAAAATCTAATTCGATCTTGTACAAATTATACTGCATATTTTTTACTATTGGAGTCGGGAAAGATTAAACACAAGTAGGGATGCAACGGATATCCGGCAAATATCCGATATCCGGCACATCCGGCTGATTTTTCAATATCCGAAATATCATCGGATATCCAAATCACAATCACCGGATATCCGACTTCTCTGCCGGATATCCGGCAAAACGCAGCAAAGCTAATATCTAACGATAAGAGAAATCGTTTGACACAAACGATGCCGAAAAACTTTTGTTTATAATGCAAAATATGAAAGAAAGTTCACTATTCATGAGTAAAAGGTAATTCTCAAAAGTTTAAACAATTGCCAGCTTTCCTAACATTGATATTTGAACTCTTTATAATAAATTTAAGAATTTACGTTTACATCTTTTAGAAAATTGTACCTTTACTTTCAGAATGTAAAACAAGATTTGAAGTTGTTTATTAAAGTATGACTTTGTTAATTTTCTTTCTTTCTTTTAAGTTTAACAATTAAACAGGCCTATTTTAAATTTCTTCTATCTTCAATAGAAGAAAGTATTGTAATTAAAATTTTTTTGATTCCCGGTTTTCGACGGATTTAGATGTTTTAGGGGTCCGAGATCCCAAAACAAGGTTATACAAAATGTCTATCTGTCCGTGTGTCGCCATCGTACCATCAAAAAGTGTATGATGTTATGCATAGAATTGAACCAAATTTTTTGTGAATGTTTTTGGCTATAGCCAGCTTGTCCTTATGAAAACATTCCACTGGAAGGGGGCGCTGTATTGCAATTTTTGTGCCATTTTCATTATTGCATCATCGAAAAGTGTATGAAGTTATGCATAGAATTGAACAAAATTTTTTGTGTATGTTTTTGGCTATGTCCAGCAGGTTCTTCTTTAATTTGGAAATATTCTGCCACAAGGGTTGCTGTAATAGCGATTTTTGTGCCACTTTCATTCTTGTACCATCGAAAAGTGTATCAAGTTATGCTTAGAATTGAACCAATTTTTGGGGGTATATTTTAGGCTATGGCCATCAGGGTCCTCCTTCAATTTGAAAATATTCTGCTGGAAGGGGGCGCTATAATAGTGATTTTTGTGTTATTTTCATTATTTTACCATCGAAAAGTGTATGAAGCTAAGCATAGAATTGAACCAGTTTTTTGTGTATATTTTTGGCTATGTCCAGCAGTTTCTCCTTCCATTTGGAAATATTCTGCCAGAAGGTGGCACTGTAACAGCTTTTTTTTTTGTAAAATTTTCCCGCTTTTTCGCTTTTGGTACTGTATATTGGCAGCCCGTGAAGCAATGGGAACTTCGTATCCTGCTAAGCTGGCTATTTCACAAACAGCTGATGTACAACAGAATAACGAAAAAGTTATTGATTTTAATAAATATCATGATCGAGATTCTGGTTAATTAATTGGAGCAGAAATTTTAGATGAAAGTCAAAGTTGGTATAATATTGAACTAATAATATTGAAGTATTAACATTTGGAGCTACCTTTTGAAACATTAAGATGTATGAGATAGAAGAAAGCTTTGGGATTGGCACATCAAATTAGTTATTTTTGTAACTTCATTATAAATATTTAAAATTAAAAGTAATTTTCTTTTTACTTATAAATATCAAAGTAATTTAACTTAAAATAAAACTAAATGTGACTTACTTAAAGCAAAACAGTATCAAGTAATTAAAACAGAAAAAAAGGCATCAACTAAACCTGTGTTTTGAGAAAATGACTCTTTAATCATGGGTATATTAGTAGATATTTTATGTTTAAATTATAAAAAGAAAGTATGTATTTCTTTGTGAAAAATACTCTACAATTATAGGTATATTAATTGGTTAAAATTTGTTATACAAATTATCAGTATTTCATTGTGCAAATTAATTAATTATTAGAAATTATCAATATAGTCAATCCCATATCCAAATCCAATAGCAATTATCAGCATTTCATTGTACAAATAAACAGAATATTTTGATGTTTAAATTACATTTTTTATACAGCATTATTAATATGCATTACAGGGCTTGAATTTTGAGATCGGATGGCAGGATTCGTGCCCTAAAGAATATTGGGGACGGGAGGCTTGTGTTTCCAAAAAATCATTTTCCGAAAATGTTTCTTTGTAAAACTACGATCAAGTCTCAGGACTGACTGACAAATTTCGTGATATTTCCCGTTATTAATTGAAATATTTCACAGTTTCTTCCTACAACAAATTGACAAAATTGATGTTTGTTTTTCTGCATCCAACCGAAAAATTTTTGCGATTTTTCTCCACGACCGACTGACGAATTTCATGATTTTTTCTAGAGACCGATCGGTGAATTTCATAATTTTTTTTCTCGTGATCAATTGACAAATTTAGCCATTTTATTCTGTGACCGATTGGCAAATTTCCCTGTTTGTTCTTGCAACATACTGATGAAAGTAACGATTGTTTTTCTGCATCCGATTGAAAATTTTCGCATTTTTTCTCTGCGACCGGCTGAGGAATTTCATATTTGCTCATGATGGACTGGCAAATTTCATGATATTTTTCCGTGATCGATTGACCAATTTCGTGATATTTTCCCGCTGTTGATTTCCCACAAACTTCAGTTTTTTTCTCACGACCGGTCGACAAATTATTTTATTTATTTTTACCATGATTGATGAAATCAGCGATATTTTTTTCTATGACCGATTTACATATTTTGCGATGTTTTTCCATTTTCCCAAAATAGGAAATAAGTAAAAGAGCAGTAACGGCCACCAGAGACTGTGCTCTATCAAATTGGCCAATAGTCAGCACTAAACAAAATGAGATACTTCTGGTGCACATGAAAAAAAAAATATTTAGAAACAACAAACTAGTTGATTCTCGCAATTCACTAAAATTAGGACATGACTTTTTAAAATCAAACTTTTCTCGTGTAATAGAAGAAATCAATTGACTATTCCTTTTTCAAACTCTGGATATGGATTTAAAATTCAAATGCATAGAACATAGTTTAATTAGCGAAATTACCAGGGATTACAGTTTTGACTATAATTCCATTAAGGATTCTAATAAAACAAGTTTGTTCAGAAATGACATATAAACACTATAGGATATTGACAATACAGTCACCGATATGCATTATTCATGTAAGTAAGTTAAAAATTAATGGACATCGGATTTTGCAAAGTTTTCTAAAATTTTTTAAGAGGTAAAGTGTTTCCGATAATTTCTAAAATTACAAAAGTTGCACTATGCTGTTTGTCAAAAGTGTAACTTGTGAAAGAGGCTAAAACACGCAAAATAGAATAAAATCTAAATTAAGAAATTCATTTAGCAACCCAATTGTTAACTGCCCATAACATTAGGTGAAGGTTGAAAAATAGACATGGTATATATAAAGCTTGATTATGTTCCTTTGTTTTAATAAAATAAAAATTTTGAATAATTATCTTGAGTTTTTAATTTAAATTATTTCAATGCTATTTTGTCATGACTGTATAAATGCATTACTTAAAGTGGCACATAAAAAATAATGAGGTTAAAAGATTTTTTTCCCTTTCTAACAGTTCAACTCCCCTGCATTTATAAATGTTGGGTAGGAAACTCTTTTCCTGGGAAAACTCGAATTTCAAGCCCTGATATTTACATTTAAAATGTTTTAATGATGTGTGAAACATGTTTGTAATTTATTGTTCTGAGATGGCATTATATAAAGAAATAATTCACCATATAACTAAAAATATATCTAGTGCCGGGTATCCGATTGGATATCCGAATCCGGCAGGCAAAGGAGCTTCGGATATCCGGCAAAATCAATATCCGGTGCATCCCTAAACACAAGTAATATATTTATCTAAATATGTATTTATATATCCATATCTCTATTTTAAGACATAGAACACGTTTAATTTTTTGTGACAGCATAGGAAAGGGCATTGAATGAATACCAGGCCTTCGTCCTTTCCTCTTTTGTTTCACCAGGCCCTGTACATACACAGACTAATTTTAAAACATAAAAGCATGAAATTAGCAGATATGACAATTGAAGTGATTAGGAATTGAAAAGCGCCTTTATTTATTTTTATTTTTGAAGTATATAAATGTATTATCTTGAGTTATAAGCAATTGTTATCTTTTGACGACCTTTATCGGGAGTCACTTTCATAATTTCGGTTCAAAATGCCTACTTTGACCGCATTTTCTGAAGAATCCTTTACCTTTAGCGAAAAATGGTATATGCTATTCGAGTTTGCAGTTTCTGAATAACAACATCGAGCAATTTTCTGTGTTTTCGAATAAAAATTATTCCAGGAATGTGTCAGAAAATAGGGAGTTTTAATTTGAGAACAGCTTTAATATTATACAGAAAAAAATGTGAACTGTCTTGGCTTTTTGCAGAAACTTTTGGTTTGTTTAAAAGGCTGAAATAAAAGCTTTTATTTCAGAAATTTTTCCATGTTTAAACTTTAAACCCTTCCATGTAAAATGAAAGTATTTTTTTTCGGTCTGAATTAAATTTGTAAGTAAATTAGTTGACATTTTTTGCAAGAAAAAAAGAATACACAGATTTCCGAGTCAAAGAACATTTAAAGAATCTGTAAAAGAGCTTTAAGTAAGAAAATAGTATTTTGTAATTAACAGGGCTCGGTGATATATATATATATATCAGTGAGTATATATATTTATAAATCGAATAGCTTATCCTTGAGATATACCATGATATATATCCGATATTTCTTTCAAAATGTCAAGACGTTTGATTTTGATACTTTCGATATTTTATAATTTATTTCAAAATTTGATATTTTCAGTGAAAACAGGTGTAAATGAATTTTTCGACTGTTATTAACGGTGTTGTTCTGTAGATATAGAACTTTTGCTCTGATAGTGACTTTTGCCCCCCCCCCTCCCCCCCCCCACCCTCTCTCTAAAAAGAAACTTTACGTTTGAAGCTGAATTTTTAGATGACAATAATTATGTCAGACAATATTTCTTACGACACCCATTGAAAGATAAACTATCTAATTTAGGTAAGTTATTTACATCTTTATTTAAAATGATCTTTTCTAATTTTGGTTTACCTCAATTTAAAATGCACAACACATTATGAGATTGAAAAAGCAACAAAATTACAATTATGTTCTTTTTTTTTTTTAATTAAAACAAATTATTTTGTATTTCAAATTGTGTTTTATACAACAAAATTTTCTTAATACTAAATCTTACAGCTTTTTTTTTTTTTTTTTTTTTTTTTTTTAAACAAATTGGGTCTGTTTTCAATTAGCTGATCTACTATTTTGTTACTTAAGAGAAGCAAAAAACACACATTTAGAATAATATTTTATTAAGTTATCATGCTAACTGCAATATATTTTAATTTCTTATTTATATTAAGTCTGAAAATATTTATAATTATCAATAAGTTGACTATTTTGAAAATATCTGATAAATATAAAAAAAACATTGGATATTTTTTATATGTTTGAAGAAATCATGATATTTACGACCCCTGGTAATTGAAAAACTATACCCTCTTTCTATTTTTTGATATTAAACAAGCGCCCAAACCCTCCAAACAGAGCAAAAATTCTTTCCGAACCCTACCTACTGCGATTTCGACCACCTGGTAGCAGTCAGAAAAAAAGCAACCCACCCCGACCGGCGAAATTTCGACTCTACTACACCAGAATAGCAAATAATCGCCAAGGCGGCTCTTCCCGACCGGTTTCAGCCTTCCTACCACACCAGAATAGATCCCCAGGTTACTTTATAACTTGGGTGGCTCATCCCTCCGAGGACCTCAGCTGGAGCAGTTGGGAGCCGACCCTAAGGGTGGTAGGGTTTGGCGGTGCTCCCGTTGACCAAGGAGCGGTCGCGTGGGGAGGCCAGTATGGTTCTGGTTGCTCCATGTCATGCCGTGACCCATGGGAGGGGGTCGACCGGCAGGTCCACCATCGAACACTATTCCCGCAGGGAAACGGGCCGGAGGCTCGCCGGTAACGCGGCGGCTCATCGTGCCTCAGGTGAACTCTTGGTCCGATTCAGGTCCTCCGTGTCTATGCAGTACCGGAGTTTTCCCGCCTGGTGATGAGGACCTAGAGGTGTCTCCACCTAATTTTCGAACGCACTAACAAAGGTAGCGGTCGGTCACTGCACGGGGTCAGGGGCCTTCGAGCCTGGGTACCCTCGACAGCCGTGAGGTAAGGTAGTGGCGGGCGGGCTTCTGTCGGTCTTCACTGGCTTCTCTGACCTAGGATGGGGTCGAGTCGGTGGGGGCTGGCGGGACTCCGTTCCGTCCAACCCCCTAGCGAGGCGGAGTCTATTCCATCTAGGTGGAGCTTTCCGTGCCCGCCTGGGGTCGCTAACAGCACCTAGTCTGGGCCAACTGGCTCCCGGCGTGATCCACGAGGGGTTCCGTCGGTTGAGCCGGGTGGCCTGGGCGAAAAGCCAGGAGCGGGGTCGCTTTACGGCCGGAGGGACTTTCCCCGTCCTCCCTGGTCTTCAAGTTAGGGGCTCTTCAATAACTTTCCTATCGGCTGGCCCACAAATATGTCTCTGCCGAAAAATGGTATCTGATCTTGGGGGCCTTGCGTAAATTAAATTCGGGTCGGGAAGCCTCGGTTCAGTCCGTGGGCCCAGCATCTCTGTAGGCGTCTGGTTCCTGCGATGGCTTGCGGGGTCTACCGGCTCGAGTAACCTGTTAGCCATATTCCCGCTTTTCTTATCAATTGCATTATCTTTATTTTATTCAACTAAATATATTTTTATCTTGAAACTTCTTTAGTTATGACTTGCCTTTCATCCTTACAGCTAATTTATTTTTGTCCATTTGTGCAGCTATTTATTTGTTTTAAAGAGAACTTGCATCGTATCATCGGACTTTTACATCGCGATGTTTTTCCAGCCGAGCTCTATCGTATATCGTTTTCGAACTGAGCGGTAACTCCATTGGCCGGTAGGTGGCGTTGCCTGTCCACGAGTGTTCTTTTTCGCCTTTGGCGCGGCACGTGCCTATGCAAATTACTTTTTCCCACGTGCGATGGAAGGAGGGCGTTTCCGATTGCGGCTTCTCTGCGGAGCAGCTCTCGGTGCTTGCCGATATAGATAAAAGGAACGGCGTGATAGCTGTTGAGGAACGTTTGTTTTTGATGCATGCTGGTCGTCTCGCTTTCGGTGTTTTGATGTCTGCCGCTCTGATGTTTATTTAACGGATATGAAGTTTATGTTATTGAGTTTTACGTACGATGGAGTTGCTGAGAGGATGTTTTTAATCTTTGGATCTTCGCTAGTTCTACGATGTTTTTCTTCAAGTTTAAAGATGAAATAAAGTGATGAATTCGTTTACGACAGGTGACATTTTTCGTTTGCAATTTGATTTAGAAGGAATATATTATATGGCATGAGCTCCGGAGGGATTATCTTAAAGTATTGTTTTATTACGTTTATTTTCTGCAAGATATAAAGTTAATCAATATTTGTTTGTTTAATTTCAAAGCCTTTATTTTTATACTATCGTATTTTATCATGAAAGAATTTTAATAAAGTTAAGTTTTTCTTTTATTTATCTGGTCATCATTTCTTCTTACACTTACTGCATAAAACAACCATATCTCTCTCTCTGCATATTTAGGGTTTTATTTTTCAGCGGATGCTTCTTACTGCAAATTTATATCTGCTTAGTTTTAGGATGTATTATTGAAGTGCTTTATAAAAGTAATAGATCATTTTTAAGCACTAGTTATATGAGTAGTCTCATATAACATAACCAAGTTTAGGGACCACTTGGTTTTTCTAGCTGGGTGGTGAGGACTATCGTAGCGATTGTTCACCAAACTTGGGAATAGCCGGCGTGACGTGCGCTGGGCAGTGCGTCGGCTTGACCAGAGTTTGCATGTGGTTCCGCTCTGTTGGGGCTTGTCTGGCGGCGACCTTCGGGACGCGCTGCGGGGCTCGTTTCACGGGTAGACAAATGGGCCTTTTGAAGGCCTGGGACCGGAAGATGGTAACCCTGTCTTGCCTCAATTATATGTACATTTTTAAAAAGTGCTAATACATGTCTTTCAAATGACACCTCTTTTGCCATGGCAACTTCAACGCGCAAGCTGTTATTGGGCCTTAAAAATGGTAAAAAACAGCGAAAATGCATAAATTTGTGACCTTCAGTGACCTTGCGGCAACAAGTTGCCACAGACTTCTCATCTATTATATAAAGTTGAACCCTCCTACATCCCATACATAACAAAAATTTTGTGGCAAGTTTTTTGCGCAAAGAATTGTGGGTCATAACAATTTTAATGTCTTTAAAAAACGCTCAATTTTTTGCACTGCACAGTGACCTTTGTGGGCCCATAAAAAATGAACAACTCAACTTTGGAAAAAAAAAATTCTAGATTTTGTCTTTCAACAAGGTGAGTAACAACTGGTAATTTTTTGGAGAAAATCTGAGATGTCATGAATCACAGGTGTGACACTCTCTCAGATTCTTGCTCTTAAATCGCGAGTCTACTGTATTCGATATTTATTTTCAAAATAATCATGAAATTTCAAATTTTCAATCACAGAAAGTGTAAAGGAATTTTATTAATGTCATTGAGCCAATGTGTAGATGATAAGAACTTTTGCTCTGGCAGTGGCTGTTATTGCGTTCCTTCATCCACCACAATAAATAATAAAAAAAAAAAATACAAATCTAAACTTCACATTTGAAGCTAAATTATAAAATTTATAACCAATAATTATGTGAATATTTCTTAGAACAGGTATTGAAAGATAAACTGTCTAATTTAGCTAATAAATTATTTACAGCTTAACATTAGAAAGAATCTTTTCTGGTTTTGGTTTTGTTCAATTTTAAACTGCACAACTCATTAGGTAATGAAAAAGCAGACAAGCTTACATTTATATTCAAAAAGCAAATTGTGTTTTTTTTTTTCTTTTGGGAGGGGGAGGGGGGGATATTTCTTTTACAAGGGGAGAAGAAAAAAAAATTCACAAAATGTATACAATAGATTTAAAAAACTCGTTTCAGACATAATTAGCGCAAGAAGAAATTAGTTGGCATTTTTGGAGGTTTAGTAAGTTCAGCTTGTGGTGCAATTATAAAGAATATGAGGAGGGGGTAAAATCCAAATTCTGGCAAGTATGAAAATAAGAACAAAATTTTACTTGTAAATTCCCTTCATGATTTCACTAGTGTAAAGCTAGTAAATAGCAAGTACATTAATAGTTGGAAAATATCAATTTTAACGCCCTTTTTTGAACACTAAATTTAAAGAACGATTAAATTTATTTTCACTTGGGGTTCTATTACTATAAAATAAAGGGTCTCATTTTCCATAAATAAAATATTTTAAATACACAAAATAAATTTTAAAATAGGAAAAAATTTCCTTTATCAAACCATACCAGACTTCATCAATGTGGGAAAACATCTTTGTGAAGGTTCTGTTTTCTGATATTGTATTCTGTGAAAGACAGGTCCCTAATAATGTAACAACAACATGATAATAATAAAGTATTAATCAAATAATATAATAATGTAGGGTAGATGTGCCAGTAATGGACACCCTTCCAGTAATGGACACCCCTTGATGTTTTTGGTTCATAAAAAAATAACTAATAAATATTTAGCTTTAATTATTTTTTGGTACAGATGTCATATTCGCCCCATATTGGCGCGATTTTTTACGGTTGCCAATTTGGCGAAAACATCAACAGCATAAACAACATAATCCGGGTTACCACATCAAGCACTTTGGCGCAAGTTAAGTACCTGTTGCCTATATGATATTGGCGACAGACAAAAATCGCGCCAATATGGGGCGAATACGACATCTGTTCCTATTTTTTTTATAATTCCCCCTTGTATGTTTTATAAAACTATGTTATTGTTGACACTTTTAATCAAACAAATCAGGAAGCAGAAAATAATGTTTCAAAGTTTTGCTGTTTTTCTGTGCAAATCTTAATGAAGAGGTTAAGAGCTGGCTTCGTTTAATTAATTTATATATTATTTATTTTCTTGCAAAATTTGAATGTTTTTGTTTGAGTAGCAATAGAAAACTTTGAATTTTATATACTAATGGCTATTTACAAAATTTCATTTCTTTTTAAGATTTTAAGAGGGGGGTGTCCATTACTGGGATGGTTAATTAGTCATTTTCCAGTAATGGTCACCCCATGTAGACATTGCTAAAAATGTAATTTTAGTAATGTTTATAGTGCATAAAATACTTTGGCTTAACTGCAAACCTAAATAATCAAATTTAATTTTTAAATTATACTTACCAAAATGTAATAACACCAAAACTTTTATAAATAGCTGCTTTTAAGTTATTTTATGTGATTAATCAAATTTCGATATTTTTTTTTTTTTTTTTTATGTAGTACATATATATACCTCACATATTTTATAATCTCGCAATCAAACCAGCCAGGAAGCAGAAAATACAGTTTAAGAGCACAGTCAAAGAGGGGCTCATAGGGCTTAATCCCTCTCTGTTTAAATAAAAATAATTAAGTTACAGAAGCTATTAAAAATCCATTTTCTGTCTTAAATGTTTCCTTATTAAAAAAAAAGTAATACTATTAATGAAAGTTATAGGTAATATTCATGAAACTAGTAAATCTGCAGATCAGTGGCCTCAAACATCAGTTCTACAGCTTCATTTTGGAATTATTTTATTTAGTATTTAAAATATTCAACTCACAATATCATTTCTTTCATATTTGTAATATTAATTATTATAAATGATATATCAATAAAAATAGTGACACAAAACTAAACATTAATATTCCAAAACTTTTTTTTTTTTTTTAATTATTATTACCTTTTAAATCCACCACTGTTTCAATAATTTGATAGCTGTAATTGTCTGATATTTAGTATTTTAAACTATCTATCTAAAATAATTAAAACATTGATCTTCTGATAATTACAATAATTGATGCAAACAGTAAATGATTATCAGAAATATTTTATTAATTACTGGTATCCTAATTGTTAAATTTATTTAAAAATAACTATTTTGTTTCATTAGTATGTATTCATTAAATTCTGGTTCTAAATACAGTCATAAAAACAATTATATTTATTACTTTTTATGGGGTGTCCATTACTGGAACAGAGGGTGTCCACTACTGGGCTAGAGGGTGTCCATTACTGGGCTTTTGATATATTTCTGTTATTTAAAATTAAATTTCTATTCATATGGGGAAATGAGGCTATAAGAATGATTAAATATTGTTGATAGATTAATATAATATTGAAAAAACTGGAATATGATAATTATAACTATTAATAAAAAAATAATTTTTAAAGAAATTCCTTAAGGGTGTCCATTACTGGCACATCTACCCTATTATAATAAAATTATTACATAATCATTACACAATACAATCATGTTCTGCAGTTCTTTAAATTAAAAAGAAAACTTAAACGTTTAAATGACATGATTTATAGGGATGCAACGGATATCCGGCAAATATCCGATATCCGGCATATCCGGCTGATTTTTCAATATCCGAAATACCGTCGGATATCCGAATCACAATCACCGGATATCCGACTTCTCTGCCGGATATCCGGGAATGCGTAACAAAGCAAATATATAAGGATAGGAGAAATCGTTTGACCCAAACAATGCCGAACGACTTTTGTTTATAATGCAAAATATGAAAGTAAGTCCACTATTTATGAGTAAAAGGTAATTCCCAAAAGTTTAAAGAATTACCAGCTTTCCTAACATTGGTATTTGAACTCTCTATAATAAATTTAAGAATTTATGTTTACATCTTTTAGAAAATTGTACCTTTACTTTCAGAATGTAAAACAAAATCTGAAGTTGTTTATTAAAGTATGACTTTATTAATTTTCTTTCTCTCTTTTAAGTTTAACAATTAAACAGGCCTATTTTTACTTTCTTCTATCTTCAATAGAAGAAAGTATTGTAACTGAGATTTTTTTCGATTTCTGGTTTTCGGTGGACTTAGACATTTTAGGGGTCAGAGATCCCAAAACATGCTTATACAAAATGTCTGTTTGTCTGTCATCGTACCATCAAAAAGTGTATGAAGTTATGCATAGAATTGAACCAAATTTTTTGTGAATATTTTTGGCTATAGCCAGCTGACCCTTCTTCAATATTGGAACATTCCACTGAAGGGGGCGCTGTAATCGTGATTTTTGTGCCATCAAAAAGTGTATGAAGTTATGCATAGAATTGAACCAAATTTTTGTGTATGTTTTTGGCTGTGGCCAGCAGGTCCTTCTTCAATATGGAAGCATTCTGTCAGAAAGGAGTGCTGCTGTAATTGCGATTTTTGTGCCATTTTCATTATTGTATTGTCGAAAAGTGTCTGTTAAATATGTAATAAGTTATCCATATAATCGAACAAAATTTTTTGTGTATGTTTTTGGCTATGTCCAGCAGGTTCTCCTTTAAATTAGAAATATTCCACCAGAAGGGTGCGCTGTAACAGTGATTTTTGTGCCATTTTCATTCTTGTATGTACCATCGAAAATTGTATGAAGTTATGCATAGAATTGAACGAATTTTTAGGGGTATGTTTTTGGCTATGGCCAACTGGTCCTCCTTGAATTTGAAAATAGTCTGCTGGAAGAGGGCGCTATAATAATGATTTTTGTGTTATTTCCATTATTTTACCATCGAAAAGTGTATGAAACTAAGCATAGAATTGAACCAATTTTTTGTGTATATTTTTGGCTATGGCCATCAGTTTTTCCTTGAATTTGGAAATATTCCGCCAGAAGGTGTCACTGTGACAGCGTTTTTTGTAAAATTTTCTCAATTTTTTGCAGTTTTTGTACTGTATATTGGTGGCTCGTGAAGTCATGGGAACTTCGCATCCTGCTAAGCTGTCTATTCACAATCAGCTGATGTACAACAGAATAACGAAAAAAATTATTGATTTTAATAAATATCATGATTGAGATTAACTTATTCTTATTTTGATTAATTGACGAGCAGAAATCTTAGATCAAAATCAAAGTTGGTATAATATTGAACTAATAATATCGAAGTATTAACATTTAAAATTACTTTTAGAAATATTAAGACGTATGAGATAGAAGAAAGTTTTGGGATTGGCACATCCAATTAGTTATATTTGTAACCAGAGTTGTATAATATAGACGCACTCCTGCACGCGGAAAATTTTCCGCAAAATTCGGAACTTTGCGGAAAATTTCTTAGAAAAGAAAAGTAGTTTTTTTTCTTGTATTTTTATTAAATACCGAAAAATTAAAAATGTTCTCCAATTTTATGTACGATTTATTTATTGTTTGATAGGGGTGATTCTGTTCCGAATTTTCCGAAAATTAAAAAAAAAATCATCCATCAGTCCGAAAATTCAGACACAAAAAAAAAATCACTGAAATATATTGCGGATTTCAACAAATGATCGCCGAAAATAAACCAAATCCGTCAATCGTTCGCAGAAAAAATACCCAATTTTGTCAAAGCATCACAGTAAAAATGAAAATTTCGTTAAAGGACCGCGGAAAAACGCTAATTTCTTTAAAGAATAATCGTGGACAAAAAAAAAAAAATTTCTTGTCAAAGAATAGCAGAAAAAATGCAAATTAAGAGAAAAGTCAAAGAAGTGCAGGAAAAAAATGAATTTCATAAAACATAGCGGAAAAAGCCCGAATTTTGTCAAAGGATCGTGAAAAAAATCCCGCAAATTTCATAAAAGAATCGCAGAAAAAAACTAATTTCGTTAAAGGATCGCGAAAGAAACACAAAAAGGCCGCGGAAAAAGCACGCATTTAGTCAAGGGATCGCGAAAAAAAAATGAATTTTCTCAAAAGGCCACAGAAAAAAAAATGAATTTTCTCAAAAGGCCACAGAAAAAACACGAATATCGTCAAAGAATTGCGGAAAAAAAAAGCGAATTTCATCTAAGAATCGCAGAAAAAAGCAAATTTTGTGTAAAAGTGCAGGAAAAAAACTAATTTCGTAAAAGCATAGCGGAAAAAGCACGAATTTTGTCAAAAGATCATGAAAAAAAATGAAAATTTCGGCAAAGAACTGCGGAAGAAACTAATTTCATCAAAGGATTGCGAATTTCATCAAAACGCCGTGAAAAAAGCTTGAATTTCGTCAAAAGATCGCTAAAAAATGCAAATTTCGTCTAAGGATAGGAGAAAAAAAACGCATTTTGTCAAAGGATCTCTAAGAAAACGCGAATTTTGTCAAAAAAATGCAAATGTCAAAATATCGCGGAAAAACGGAAATTTCGCCAAATGATCGCGGAAAAAAATGAGAATTTCGTCAAAGGGCTGCAATAAAAACTCATCGGTCTCTTTAATGATGATACCTAAGAATGGACCTCTCCTTACAAAATGTGATTCCGTTGTTTCAGAAGCAATGTCCATTATTGCATTTTGTGAGAAGAGGTCACAATATTAAGGATTGGTCTGTTTCTAAATGCATTGACAAAATAACTGATAAGAATTCACCCCTTCATATCATGGATTTTTAGTTTTATTATTTTTTTAGCCAACATAATTATTCTGTAATTAATATTAATTAATTTTTAAATTAAACGGTAATTATTTTAAAACTACTATTTAAAATTCATACAGTCAAAGTAATATAACACGTCATTTTATTAAACATCAAATTTGCAGAAAGTTTTTGACCCAATATTTATGTGCGCAGAAAGTTTTTGGTTTTATGCGAGTCTGTTTGTAACTTTATTATAAATAAAATATTTAAAATTAAAAGTAATTTTCTTTTTACTTATAAATATCACAGTAATTTAACTTAAAATAAAACTAAATGTGATTCAAAGCAAAACACTATTAAATAATTAAAACAGAAAAAAGGCATCAACTAAACCTTTATATGGAGAAAATCACTCTTTAATCATGGGTATATTAGTAGATATTTTATGTTTAAATTATAAAAAGAATGTACGTATTTCTTTGTGAAAATACTCTACAATTATAGACATATTTAATTGGTTAAAATTTGTTACACAAATTATCAGCATTTCATTGTACAAATTAATTATTAGCAATTATCAATATACTCAATCCCATATCCAAATCCAGTAGCAATTATCAGCATTTCATTGTACAAATAAACAGAATATTTTAATGTTTAAATAACCTTTTTTATACAACATTATTAATATACATTACATGGCTTGAATGGCAGATACATGTCTTGAATTTCAAAATGGGATGGTAGGATTCGTGCCCTAAAGAATATTGGGGGCGGGAGACTCCTGTTTCCAAAAAAATCATTTTCCGAAAATGTTTCTTTGTAAAACGACGATGAAGTCTCAGGACCGGCTGACAAACTTTGTGATATTTTCCACTATCAATTGGCAGATTTCACAGTTTCTTCTTACAACAAATTGACAAAATTCATGTTTGTTTTTCTGCATCTGACGAAAAAATTTTTCGATTTTTCTCCGCGACCGACTGTACGAATTTCTTGATTTTTTTCTGGAGACAGATTGGTGAATTTCATAAATTTTTTTTCGCAATCAATTGACAAATTTAGAAATTTTATTCTGTGACCGATTGGCAAATTTCCCTGTTTGTTCTTGTGACATACTGATGAAAGTAACGATTGTTTTTCTGCATCCGATTGAAAAATTTTGCATTTTTTTTCTGCGACCAGCTGAGGAATTTCACAGTATTTGCTCGTGACAGACTGGTAAATTTCAGGATAGTTTTCCATGATCGATTGACGAATTTTGTGATATTTTCCCACTGTCGATTTCCCATGAACTTCAGTTTTTTTCTCGCAACCAATCGACAAATTATTTTATTTATTTTCACCATGATTGACGAAATCAGCAATGTTTTTTCTATGACCGTTTTACGTATTTTGCGATGTTTTACCTGTCTGCCCAAAATAGGAAATAACTAAAAGGGCAGCAACGGCCACTGGAGACTAAGCTCTATCAAATTGGCCAATAGTCAGCACTAAACAAAATGAGATTACACTTGTGA
The DNA here is from genome assembly GCA_963932465.1 of Maratus speciosus. NCBI lineage: Eukaryota > Metazoa > Arthropoda > Arachnida > Araneae > Salticidae > Maratus > Maratus speciosus. Next base: position 570,423,430 of record OZ010795.1, on the reverse strand, counting down.
TGCACATGAAAAAAAAATAACTTTGATGAACTTAAAAAAAAACATAATTAGAAACAACAAACTAGTTGTTTCTCGCAATTAACAGAAATTAGGACATGACTTTTTGAAATCAACCTTTTCTCGTGTAATAGAAGAAATCAATTGACTATTCCCTTTTCAAACTTTGGATATGGATTTCATAGCGTAGATTCCAATGCGTAGAACATAGTTCAATTAACGAAAATACCAGTGATTACAGTTTTGACTATAATTCCATTAAGGATATAATAAAAAAAATTGTTAAGAAGTGACATACCATCACAGATGTGCATTATTCATGTAAGTTAAAAATTAATGCACATCAGATTTTACAAAGTTTTCTAAAACTTTTTAAGAGAGCATAACCATGTGTTTCCGATAATTTCTAAAGTTATAAAATCGCTCTGTACTGTTTGTCAAAAGTGTAACTTCTGAAAGAGGCTAAAGTATGCAAAATGGAATAAAATCTAAATTAAGAAATTCATTTAGCAACCCGATTGTTAATTGCCCATAACATTGGGTGAAAATTGAAAAATAGACATGGTATATATAAAGCTTGATTCTGTTCCTTTGTTTTAATAAAATAAAAATTTTGAATAATTATTTTGAGTTGTTAATTTAAATTGTTTCAATGGTATTTTGTCATGTCTGTATAAATGTAATTCTTTAAGTAGCACATAAAAAATAACGGGGTGTAAAGATTTTTTTTCCCCTTTCTAACAGTTCAACTCCCCTGCATTTATAAATTTTGGGTACGAAACTCCCCTCTTGGGAAAACTTGAATTCAAGCCATGATATTCAAAGAGATATAGTTTTTGTAAATTATATTTCAATACATTTAAAATGTTTCAATGATGTGTGAAACATGTTTGTAATTTATTGTTTTGAAATGACATTATATAGAGAAATAATTCAATATATAACTAAAAACATATCTAGGGCCGGATATCCGAATCCGGCAGACGAAGGAGCTTCGGATATCCGGTATCCGATATCCGGCAAAATCAATATCCGGTGCATCCCTAATGATTTAAATAGCTATATAAAATTCTGTCACTTACCGTGTTTCAGAAGATAAGTGACAATCTACTCGTAAAATCACAGACCTTTGTAAGAAGAAGAAAAAAATATTTTGATATTTTGAAGCAGACACAGGTTTAAATTTGAAATGCTTGCTCTTTGTCCCCTTTGCTACGATACAAATGCTCGTTCTTTGTTTCGAGAAAAGGGTCGTTTACACGGAGCGAGTTTACTAGCTACAAGCCGGCGAATTCACTAGCTGCTAGTAAACTCGCCTCGTGTAAACACGTTGGCTAGTAAACTATCAGGCAGCTCAGCGAGTGCGAAAAAAGTTGAAAGCTCGTCTACTTTTTTCGCTACTCGCTGGCGTGTTAGCTATCTGGCTAGTGAACTAGCTGCGTGTAAACGTTGTTGCTAGTGGAATCGCTGCGAGTATTCGGTAGTTCGTGCTTCTGTTATGTAAACAATGTCGACTGAAGTAGTTCGTGTCGGCGTGAATGAAGAAAAATATATTTTTCGAACAAACTTAACAATTAGGATACCAATAATTAAAATATTTTTGAGAATTATTCACTGTTTGAAATAACTACCGTAATTATCACAAGGTGAATATTTTAATTATTTTAGATAGTTGAAAATACTAATGTCGGGGAATTGCAGTTATCAAATTATTGAGACCGTATTAGAGGGCAATAATAGAAAAAAAAAGTTTTGGAGTATTAGTGCATAGATTCGTATATTTTCCACAGTTAAACTACCTGAAAGTACTCTTAGTAATTAGTATTACAAATATGATAGGAATGATACTGAGGGTTGAATGTTTTAAATACTAAATAAAATAATTTCAAAATAAAACTGCAGAACTATGATGGCGTTTGAGGCCACTGATCTGCAGATTTACTACTTCAATTACTACCATAGATTTCATTAATATTACAATCATTTTTTGTGAGAGATGAATAAGTAAATGTTTAAGACAGAAAATAATAGATTTTTAACAACTTAAGTAATAGTTTTTTTTTTTTTTTTTTTTTTACGAATTTAATATTTCCAACTGAGCGAAAAAATGCCCAAGCCGGGAATCGAGCACAGATCATTGGCTTACAGGGCTAATGCTCTTCCGTTTAAGCTAACTGGGCCGACAACCGATGAGCATAGGCATTTTTTCGCTCAGTTGGAAATATTCAATTCGTATGATAGCTTTACCAATCAGTTTGATTGCGTTAAAAATAATAGTTTACCGTAATTTCCCGCGTATCCGCCACGGCTTTAAGTCTTTTCAGACCGGAAATTTTATTGAAAAAAAGAAGTCAAATAAATGGCAAGCAGAATCAAGTCACATTTTATTTAAAATAAACTCTGGTAGGAAATTGAGTTATCCGAGGTACGGCATATAGGCGCGAAATTACGGTAATTGTTTTTATGTAAATGGGGAGGGGTCGAGCCCTATGAGCCTCTCTTTTCCATATGCCCTTAAACAATATGCTTTGCTTCCTGGTTTATTTCATTGATTGACAGATAAACTAAACAGGGCAGAGTTATAAAAATGTGATTAAAATATTGAAAATTTTATTAACCACATGAAATTAATTAAAAGCAGCACTATTTATAAAATTTTGGTGTTCCTATTAAACATCAGTGAAACTGCATTTTTAGCAACGATTACATGGGATATCCATTACTGAAAATAGACTAATTAAACCTTACAATAATGGACACGGGTCTTAAAACCTTAAAAATTAATGAAATTTCATAAATGATCATTATAATATAAAATTCAAATTTCATCTTTTAATTTCGTATTGCAGTAATCTGTGTGTTTTATTTTCCATAACACAGGGTACTCTTGTTACACATTTAAAAACGCGGCAATATCATTTGCGTTCCACTTATATTTTCTACGAACACACACACACATTTAAAAAAAAAACAGACAGGAAAACTCGGCACTTAATATAAAAACAAACACTGTTTTCAGAAAAAAAACATAAAAGAAAGCTTTAGAACGCAGCATGTGACGCAATAGCGAGTTGGCTACTGAGCGAGTAAACAAGTTCGTGTGTAAACGACCACTATCTCGCTAGCTGACTCGCTCGCTACTTTTCTCGCCGGCTTGTAGCTAGTAAACTAGCTCCGTGTAAACGAGCCTATTTTAAAATTATTATTCTATTCTATAATGCGCGCGCATTCGGCGCGGCTTACTTGCTTGGCATATTTATCGCTCTTGCGATGTACATTATCTCTTTGCTTGGCTACGTTTTAGCGGATCTGCACAGCAATGTCCTCCTCAATGCGCATGCCCCACAGTACGGTAGGGCTACCAATTTTGATGACATTGCGCTTTTTTGGCAAAAGTATATTTGTGATTTATATAAGAAAAGCGCAGGGGCCAAGTGACGTCATACGTAAACAAACTCAAACTGCATGAATTTTGAGCTACTGATCTTAGTATTTATTATTAGTAAGCAAAACTGCATATATACTTATATCGCTTTCTTAGTAAATTATTCCTTATTTAAACTGACAATATCGTATGTTAGTGCTCAATAGTAAAATCTCATTGCACATGAGGATCATTCCACACAAAATGAGCTAAATTTTTAAAAAGTGGTTACCACATAGTAACCGATTTTAATAACATTTGGTACGCGGATTCAATTCTTATTCAAATAGACCTTTGCAAAATATCTTGACAAAAAATAAAATATTTTGTACATATTCTGTACATTTAAAAAACTTGTGATGAAGAATGGTATGTGTGCAATCGTTCAAAGTTGCAAGTTTTGAAGTTCCGTATCATGAAAACTATTTAACATAAATTAAAAATGCTTATAATACTGTAATCTCTGGAAAATTATCTTCATATTTACTTAGTAATAATAATCTGGTAACACCATGATTAATATTAATTTGGTTGTAAAAATTGTCAATTTTCAGAAAATTAAAAACGTTATAAAAATCAAAGGAATTCAAAAACATCTGTGAAATTGATGCCTGATGTAGTGTTACATATGAAGATCGAATTCCCCTAGTTTGAAAGTTGCCATTTATTTCCTTCATCCTCAAAATAGCTTAGAAACTTTTTAAAAAGTTACAAAATCATAATTTTTCCTCTTATGTATGCACAAAAAATTAAATAAAGGAAAGGTCAGACATAAACAATATTGTACAGTCATAAAGATCATAAGTCCATAGTGAAATACACTCTGTGAGATCTCCATTCTGTACTTCATCATCCTTTCTTTTGCTCAGAGATTGCATGGTGCTGTGCAGAAATGGTTTATTTTTTAATATAGCAAATTTTTCGGTACTACTTAGTTATCCCGTCGACCAATTTCGCCAAACTATATAAATCGCCAAATTATACAATTTGACATAATTTTTATTTTAAATACTAACGAAAGAACAAATAAATTAGTATAACATTAATAAAAATACAAATAAAACATCGAAATAAAAAATCACTTGATGCTGTAAATACTTGTGTAACTTGCTTAAAGTCAAGTGAATGTGACATTTACAATCAACCATTATTGGCATTTAATCTTATAGTTTGGTGATAGATTTTTTGTCAACGGGATAACTAAGTACAGTAAACTCTGCCTAAGGTGGAATCGATCGGGACTGAGAAAAGTTTGGTACAGATGTCATATTCGCCCCATATTGGCGCGATTTTTTTCTGACGCCAATGTTATATATGCAACGGGTACTTAACTGGCGCCAAAGTGTCGTTATTTTGCTTGATGTGGTAACCCGGATTATGTTGTTTATGGGTTGTTCTCTACAATACTTGCAAATTTGGCCAAGCAGTCTGACTTGAATGATACATACGTAAATTTTCATAAAAAGTAGATAAATGGTAAGCAATTAGCCAATTATTGAAGATTTTAATAGCAGCAGAAATCGTTTTAAAAATTTGACTTAACAAAAAAATAAAATAAAAATTTTAAAAGTGAGGGAATGATGGTGAGGGAATGATGAGTGAGGGAATGATGAAACAGATATGAGGGAATGATTGTTTACAAAACAAGTTAATTAACACATTATTTTTAACATGAATTGATACAATAAAATAGTATTATAATAGTATAAAATAAAATTAAATAGATGAAAACTGATGATCTATTATCACATGGCTGAGGGGGCTCAGTCTTTCTTTCCCCATAAGATGTGTGGTAAATGGTAATTATGTTCATCTTTTTACTTTCTTCTATCTTTACAAGAAGAAATTATTGGATTCGTGAAAATTTTCGAATTCCGGTTTTTGACGGATTTACATGTTTTAGAGGTCAGATATCCCGAAAAAAAAAAAATTATTTTACAAAGTCTCTGTCTGTCTGTATGTGACAGAAATTTTGTGGGCACTCTATCTCAAGGACTAATGGACGGAATTGAATAAGACTTTAGATTCAGTTAGTTCCCAATATAAATTGGTGCTGATTACTTTTTGGTGTAAATTGCCCAACAGGTGGCGCTGCTATCATACATTTTTCGTGATTTCCACAATAGCTATATCTCTAGAACTAATGCTTGGATTTTCATAAAACTTCAGATTCAGTTAGCACTTGATATAATTTGGTGCTTATTACTTTTTGGGGTAAATCGCCCAACAGATGGCGCTTATATGCTAACATTATTTATGATTATTGCAATAACTATATCACAAGAACTAATGCTCGCATTTTTATCAAACTTAAGATTCAGTTAGTCTCTGATATAAATTGGTCCTGATTAGTTTTTGGCGTAAATCTCCCAGCAGGTAGCGCTGATACGCAGAATTTTTTATGATTTCTGGAATAGCTCTATCTCAAAAACTAATGTACAGATTTTCATCAAACTTCAGATTAAGATAGACTTGACATAAGTTGTTGCTGATTAGATTTTAATGTAAATCACCTAACCGATGGTGCTGCTAAGCTGCATTTTTCAGGAAGTATTAACATGTATGAGTTTTGGGATTGCCACATCTGACTAGTTTTGGTTTGGTTAATTATAGTTTGTGTTTCCCAGATCCATTTCTTCAGCTTTAATAAACTTGTTTCATCCTCAGTAGTTTATAAAATTAAGTTGCTTTTACAATTCTCACACTTCTTTTTAAGGCAGGTTATATTGTTTTTCTCACAACATAATTCTAGTAATACATCAGGTGTTTTAAAATTTATTATTCCTGTTTCGTTAAGTTTTAATACAATTATTTTTATGTTGGAATGAGCTTCACAAGCAGCTGTATCTCTTTCTTCAACATTGGGTTTTTTCACCTAAAGTGGTTTCGGGCGACATAATGATGAATAAGTCAAAACAATTAACTTCTTTGAGAAACTTCTAGTATAAATATTTATGTGTCTCTCATAAAAGCCTTCGTTTCTTTATTTTGCTTTTTGAGGTATACTAATCTTTTTTTCCTGGACAAAGTTTTTAGCAAAAACTTAATATATCCTGTTTAACTTTATTAAATAGGTAATTGCCTCTCTTACGATAAGTAAAGAGATAAGCTTCGTTGCTAGCAATATTCTTCAAGCTTCAATATCTAAGAATATATATATTTTTTGTCATATGTAGCAATCTATTTTTTCAAAATACTTCCCTTAAAATTCTGTAGTACATTTGTCTACCTTTTTTACTCTTTCCCATATTGCTAAAAGCTGATGCCAATGCTGCGTAAAGAACGTCTCCAAATAAAAGCTTTTTCTAATTTTGTATGATACGTCTTTATTTCCAGTTATTTTTTTTTTTTAGGAGTTAACTTTTAGATGTTTAAGAAAAATTTTTAAGTAAGGCTTGGTAATACTTTTTGTATTTTGATTATCTCCTTTTGCAGCTTTACAGTTGAACTTTTAATGACTGATTTTTTCAAAACAGTTTTGATCTGCCACGTCTAATTCTTTTCTCCAAGCACTCTGCCTTGAAAGAGGACGTTCAGCCTCAGAACCACTAAAACTTGCAGAATCTTTGTTACCACTATTTGATGGAGTCTGGGGAGAAAGAAATTGCTCAATCTTCTTATTTTTCTTAATATTTTCTCTATAATTTTTTTAATTTTTCTTCCACTGTTTCCTTTTTTTAACATTGTTGTCTAGAACTCATCTCTTTTACACTTTTAACTTGGCCTTTCTCTTTTAAATATTTCAGTTTTTCAACCTTCAAAGGATTATTTTTCATTTTCTCTCTTAAGATTTTTTTAAACTCAATGTATTTTAATCGTATAAAAAATGTAAAATGCTAATCAACACTATTCTACGTATATGCATAATTTTTCACTAGGCTACTCTGGCGTATTTATAAATTTCTCCAAAAACAGTTTAAATAAAATGTTTTGGTTAGTTTGAGCCACATAAAATTAAAAAATAACATGCTATTAGTATAAATTTTAAGCAGGAAAACTAAATCCATCATTTAAACAGAAAGCACATCATTCCCTCACTCATCTTGTCATTCCCTCATAATGGTAAATGTGAGGGAATGACAAGTGAGGGAATGATGAAATAAGACATTTTTACTAATTGTAGGAAAAAATGCAAAATTATGAAGAAATCCAAACTGTTTCCTTGAAGAGCAACACTTAATATATAATGTATGATAAAATTAAAATTTTTGATATTTACAAAAAAATTAGTATTCTGTGTGAGGGAATGACTGCTAATAAAAACGCTTCCAGATATACTGACTGAAAAAAAATTCTGAAAAATTAACAAAATTTTACACCACCAATTTATGTTGCTGGACTGACAAGTGCTCAAAATGGCTTCTTCTCTGTGAAGGATGCTAGACTGCTACTGATCTTTAGTGGTAGATATTTGAGATAATAGCAATGTGTGAGGGAATGATGGTCTAACATGGGGAAACATATAATTTATTGAGTAGACTATATAATAATTGTAAAAAAAAATATTTTTATTATTTTTTGTAATGTACCAAATAAGAACTTTATTTAGCTTAGGGTACTTTTAATTATTTTTATTTTTGGATGGAAAGAAATAGGCAATAAAGTATGGTAGTGCAGGTGGGGGAAAGGTGAGGGAATGATGTTTGCATGATATATATTACATTTTTAAATACTAAATTTATTTATTTTTAAATTTTACTTTCTGTCCCTAATAAACTATGTTTAGATCTTCTAATAAAAATAAAAATAAATAAAAATGTAATGAAATTAAGAGCATTTATATGACAGGGAAGCACTTTTTGCACTATTGCAGAGAATAACCCTTATGCTGTTTATGTTTTCGCCAAATTGGCAACCGAAAAAAATCGCGCCAATATGGGGCGAATATGACATCTGTGCCAAAAGTTTCCGGGTACAGATGTCATATTCGCCCCATATTGGCGCGATTTTTTTCTGTCGCCAATATCATATAGGCAACAGGTACTTAACTTGCGCCAAAGTGTCGTTATTTTGTTTGATGTGGTAACCCGGATTATGTTGTTTATGCTGGTGATGTTTTCGCCAAATTGGCAACCGAAAAAAATCGTGCCAATATGGGGCGAATATGACATCTGTTCAAGTTTCCGTAGTAGACAATATCCCACCTTAGACAAATTTCACTCTATGTCTATGGATCTGCAGGGACTTGAAAATCTTTCCGAGTTAGACAGATTTCCGTCTTACACAGAGCCCGCCTTACAGAGAGTTTACTGTAGTACCAATTTTTCTTGTCTTGAAATTCCACTGCCTGTATAGCAGTATTGTTAAAACAAGGCAAAGTTTTCAGAGGAAGCTTAATGTCACAGAAGAACTGAAAATGTATACAACAAAGGTTCTGTTTGAAAATTTTCAACACGCTGGAAACATGACAATCGCACTGGACAAGTTAAATGACTGTGTGCAGCAGTTAGAGAGGAGAGTGTTGTAGTCGTTCAACAAAGGATCCAACAGTGGCCCCAGGTTTCTGTTCGACAACTATTACACATGTCTATACACCGTATCATACAGCCTCCAAATGTTTTCATATAGGATTCATACCTGTCAGCACTTCCATCAAAATTTGCAAACAACTACTTAATTAAAACGATAAATCTCTGCCGCATGTGAGACTGTTCTGGCTGTAAAGTTACAACCTTTTATTTGGAAGTTTTGTTCTCAGACCGTGTTATGTTGTTATTACAAATCATGAATATATTGAAAGTTCTTGCTGTCTTCTTCACATTGCCATCACAGTGCTATTGCCAAACTTTGTAACTAAATTTGAAATTCTGTGTGACTGAAAATTTACTAGTTTCCCATTTAGAATACAGCAAAATTAATGTATGTGTAAAAATGTAGAATGCTGCTGTACATTTCTATCACTTTTTTTTTTTTAATTTCATTCACTTTTGGGACACCCTGTACAAATTTTAATTCATTTTTAAATTAATATGTATATATATACAGTAGACTTCCACAAATCCGCACAGCTTGGGACCAGATCTTGTGCAGATTTTAGAATTTTGAGCGTTTCTGGTCATTGCTTGGTTTACATTTTCTAAACAGTAATTTGAATGTAATAATGCAATCAAGATTATAATGAATGCTTGCAATAAGTAAAGTAATAAACTAAAATGAAAAAAAAAAGGAAATTAATTTTAAAAATGATTAAATTATTAAAAGTAAAGGTCAAGTTAATAATGTATAATTAAATCTGCCTAATAAAGATAAGATGTACATTTACCTTGACTTATTAAACGAAACTTGCATCACAAAGATGCACTAGTAATTCACATTGAAATCATAAAGTAAGGAAGTTTTATTTCAGGTTTAGCCACTCTTAATAACCAAAAAAGTTCAATTAATACATAAATATGTTTGGTAAAAAGATTGTGATTACCAGCGATATCTTGATTTTCTTCAGAAATAAATTTATACTTTCTCTATGAAAAATCGCAAGTTCAGCCATATTATCAAGAATTACATATTAAAATACATATGAAGTGATATAAAACTAAAAAATTCTGTAATTTTGCCCCTACAATTGAACTGAAAGTTTCATTGTTTACATCTGCAATGATGTGCAGATTTTAGGGATTCTACTGTATATAATCAAGCTACATATTTGTTTTTAAATGTTACTATTCAGCTGCTGAATATTTATTATTTAACCAAATCAATTTTTGTTTACATCATCCCTTGCATTTTATTATATTTCTATATTGTTTCATATAGGTTATAGTCAAACAGAACCAGTTGCCAGTACAGATTATTATCTGTATTATCCTGATATTTCAAAAACTGACATCTTTTTCTGAAGTGACTAGTTGAGATTTGCAGAGTGGTAGCTTTTTCTGATAATGCAAGCTATCGTTTGCGAATCTCTGTAAGTCTGAAAGAAGAAAATTTGTGCAGTTGCTGAAAAGAAAGACTAGTAAGTTTTCTACAAAGTAAAGCAGAAAGAGCTGTGATGGGACTGCTAAAAACTCTCAAACCATGACATTCTGTTGACAGAAAATATATTTTAGTGGAATAAAGGAAAGACACCGTACAAGACATTCTAAGTAATATTTTTCTTTACTTCATTGCACAACCTTTTTTTTTCACGTAATTCTACAATACTAAAAGCAGGGTTCCTGTGCGACTGAAAAACAGAGAATTGTTAGGGAAAATGACAAGCGTTCAAAAAGTCAGCAGAAATGACAATTTTTTTTCTAAAACCTGGAAAAGTCAGGGAATTTTTTTTTTTTTCAATGTGTGCTATCATGTGTCAAGATTCTCCTTAGTTCCGAGGTCCATCTGCAAAAAAGTCCAGATTTTTCACTTGTAAGTAAAATTTTTGATAAATTCACATTTTTAACATAAAAATGTTTTAGCTGTACAAATTCGGTGAGATATCATGAATATTTAAATACAAAAACTTAAAGAAAATTATGAAGCAAGCAAAAAATAGAAAAAAGAAAAGCTGTGTAGCTGAAATTAAAATGTTAAAAGAGAAAAAATTGAAACTTCCAAGAAAAAACAAACTGCTTCTGAAACAACACAAATAAATGATATGATAGCAGGACTGTCTAAAAAATTTTTAATATTTAATATGTATAAATTCAGTTATATGAGTAAAAAGTTACTTTGAATCCTATAGCACAAAATTAGCACTTGCCAGGCGTCGAGTAACACTTAAAACGTGGCGATTAACTTTATTGTCCTCACTTGCCAAACGCGATGGTTGAATAAGATTGATGAGGAAAGGGATGAAATTCGTTCAGAATTTACGGCGTCCAAATTGGTGATTCTCCCGAACATATGAAAAGAAAGTAGCAGGGGTGATTCTGTCTCGAATTTTCCAAAAATTTAAAGCATTCTGTTCCGGAAAAAAAAAAAAAAAATGGTCATCAGTCCGAAAATTTGGACATAAAAATATCACTAATTTCGATATGGTCCCCGAAAAAAATCAATTTTGCCAATCGTTGGTAGAAAAAAATCACCAATTCCATCAAAGAATCGTGAAAAAACGTGAATTTCACCTAAAGACTACTTAAAAAATGCCAATTACGTCAAAACGTCGCAGAAAAAACACAAATTTCGTGAAAAGATCGCAGAGAAAATGCAACTTTCGAGACAAGATCGTGGAAAAACACAAATTTCATCAAAAAATCACGGAAAAAACACAAATTTCGAAAAAAGATCGCAGAAAAAACGCAAATTTCGAGAATCACAAAATTCTTCAAAGTATTGCGGAAATACGCAAAATTCGTCAAAAGATCGCGGAAAAACGCAAAGTTCGTGAAAAGATCATGGAAAAAACACAAATTTCGTGAAAAGATCGCGGAAAAACACAAATTTCGCGGAGAAAACACAATTTTCCTCTAAAGATCGGGGAAAAAATGCAAATTTCATTAAAAGATTGCGGGAAAATGCAAATTTTGTCGAAAGATCGTGAAAAAAGTAAATTTCACGAAAAGATTGCAGAAAAAACACATATTTCATCAAAAAATCGCTAAAACGCAAATTTCGTCAAAAAATCTTGAAAAAAAAATGCAAATATTTCCAAAGAATGGCGAAAAAACCCCCACAAATTTCGTTAAAAGATTACAAAAAAACGCAATTTTGTGAAAAGGTCGCGGAAAAAATGCAGATTTCGTCAAAAGATCGCGAAAAAATGCAGATTTTGCAAAAGGTCACGAAAAAACGTGAATTTCGTCAAAAGATCACGAAAAAACGTGACTTTCGTCAAAAGATCGCGAAAAAACGCAGATTTTGCAAAAGGTCACGAAAAAACGTGAATTTCGTCAAAAGATCGCGAAATTCGTTAAATGGTCACAGAAAAATGCATATTAGTTAGTGCCGAGGGATGGTGGAGTCCCCCTCTGCTGTAACCTTTCTGAAAATTTCCTGTGAATTTATTTCATTGCTATTAATAGTAAAAATAAAATTTTTCAGTTGAGTGTAATCATATCGAATGGTAAGTAATATATATTAGTAAATTACAATGTTGATAATTAGAAAAAACACAATTTTGTATGGAGCGTATATAACTTTGTTACTGGCCAGTGGTTTAAAAAAACTGGCCAGTGAAAAAAATCCGTGTACTGGCCAGTGGGTAAAAATATTAATTTTGACCTATATTGAATTCATCTGAGTTGTACTTTAGTTTTTTTTTTTTATTTAATTATTTTTAATTTGTTATATTTTAAATATCAAATGATGTAGATTTTTAGTTTCAATTTTATAGGTTATTTTCATTTTCAGAGGGTAACTTTATATTTTATTCCTAGTGATGTATCAGACAATTCTCTTTTGCTGTATAAATTCAGCCATTAAGATCTAGAATTGTAATTTGTTTTTCTAAAAATGTCGTGAATTGTAGTTAGGGAATTGTAGGAAGTATGTTCTGGAAAAATCAGGGAATTTTGTTATTCAAATAGAATATGAACCCTGTAAAAGTAACTGTTTATTCTAATCAGGGGTAGGGAAATACTACATTTTATTCGCCACTGGCGAGTGGATTTTTTTGACTGGGTGAGTGAATTTTAAAGCAATCTTTGAAAAACTATAGGCTATAAAAGATATGCCAAAAACTTCTCTTTTTTTGGGGGGGGGGGGGCTAGTTATTTAGTTATATTTTGCAACTTTCCAAAATCACTGTGATGTAAGCATGGTAATGGTACTATGTTCCTAAACTTTTCTCTGTTGTACCTATTTCTTAAGTTTACAGAAAAAAAAAATTAAAATGCAATGCAGTAAATAGTAATTTAAGTATTTTTGTAATTGCGTACACATTGTCATAAAAATTTTTAACTGTTCTTTGCTGGTAACATTTTCTGAAAATTGCCCACCCTGATTCTAATTATTTGTCTCAGATTTAATATATCTGAGAGTGTCATATATATTATGCTTGTATTTGTTGTTATAAATGATTTTGGTAAATTTATGACTGTTCAATGTTGATTTTCATTGTTGAGATTAAATACAAATACAAGGGCTTATTATATTTTTATTGCAAAAAACAAGAAATGCAGAGGAAATGAAATGAAAACAAGTGTTTTATTGACATAACAATTACAGTAAGTGCTCAAATGTGCCATTGATACATACTTGGCAGAGTATAGCAAATGACTGGTATACCCTTTCAAAGTTTCTGTATGGCTCAGCTATGAGACACCAGTTGATTCTAATGAGGACCTCATTGCAAGACTTTGTCGTTGCTGCAAATGTTCACGAAACACTTGGAATCTGCGAAAAGGTATGCCAGTCACTTGCTAGGCGTTGCCAGTTGCATATTTGAGCACTTACTGTAATTGTCATGTCAATAAAATGTTTTTTTTTTTCATTTCCCCTGCACTTTTCATTTCCGGCCCCACATTACTATACCAAAATTGCTTCTTTATGTGTACTTTACCTTCCCTTTCAGTTTGGCCCATGAAATCGAGGACACCCTGTATATATAAAAAACATTGGACATGTATCAAAATATCATATAGTATTATATTTACGAACTCTGGGTTTAACTTAGCATGTAGATTTTTTTTTTCAATACTATAGATGATATTTCTATCAGCAGGAAGTATTGAATTCAGATGCTTTTCTCCGGGAGGGATTTCTGTGGCTCGGGAGAGGGGTGACATTATAGAGTTCTGGGAAGGAAATTGCACTTTTTGATCATTGAAAAGACAAAATCTCAAATCTTCTAAGGGGGGGGGGGGATGTCCTCTGGTCACCCCCTGAATTCAACATTAAATTTTTCACTATAGATAGGTTCTGTTTATACAGGTTTTACTCTACCAAGTTCTTATAAATAGCATAGACTATCAGACTAATAAATAGCATGGTATTAAAATTAATTTAAAAGAGTTTGTGTATCACGATAGACTTTTGGCATTCCACATAGTAATTCAGTGGGATTAGTCTTAGAATCTTTGAAAATCGTAATGTCCTGCTAACACTATGTGAAGCACATATTAGTGAAATAAGATGTTACGTGCTTGTACAATGTATAGTATGTTTCATTTTTAGAATGTTTTTTAGGAACATGTAAAAACATAAGTGTTTTTATAAAATCCCTGATTAATATTTACATTGTCTTTCTAATTAAAATAGATAAACACGTTTTCCAGACTGGGTCATAACAACAGAAAAATGAGAGGGTATGTATCTGAAAATGTACCTGGCCCTTATAGGGTGTCTGGATATTCACCACATTTCTGGGTGTGAGGGAATTGAAATCTAAGGGTGGGTTAGGTGATTTATTACCTAGTCACCTCTGGTGACCAGTTCAGTCTCCCTTAAATGTATGCCAAGCTAACCATTGTAACATGTTGCCTTTTTTTCATAATTTAATTTACTGGCGTAATCCTTTGCCTCATTGGAGAACTGTGATAGAAAAATCAAGAACTGTTTGCCGTTATGGCAGCATTTTGTATACACAGTGAAACCTCCTTGAACACTCACTTCTAAACAATGACAACCTCCGAATACCGGCCACATGTTGATGGAACCAAACACATTTCATAGCATTAACATTAGTATGAACCTCTAAAAAAAGAATTCTGAACAACGGCCGCTGAAAAGTCACAAGAAATTTTTTTTACAGCTCCTGGTACTTTTTCATATTTATTTGCAAACCGAAATATGAAGCAGATGAAACAAAATTTACTTGATATGGCAATAAACAGAAAATGAAAATGAAAACATTAATAATGATGGGGAAAATTTAGATAATATTCTAAAATGGCAGGCATAACAAACATGAAAGCCAATGAGTTTGTATGTCTGGACCTTTACCCTCTGGACAAAGATTTGGCAATTAATGCCACATTTCAGGGCCGAAACTAGCCTTTTTTGCACTCGGGGCAAGCATGGATTTTGGCGCCCCCCCACCCCCTTCCGCAAAGTATATTTATTTACAAAGAGAATTTTACTAATTTTCTAATAGACGACTTATTTTAAAATTTAAAATATGTAATACTGAACTACGTAAAATACAATAGCGGATCCAAGGGGGAGGTCACGGGGTTCGTGACTCCCCTCTGAACACCAACAAAAACAGCGAAACAGCACCGAAAACTGGCGATATGAAGCAATTAAAATAATAAAACTTTGTAAAAAATCACCATAAAATTAAAACAAAACACAGGACGCGTTTCGAGCTAAAAACATAACAGCTCGTCATCAGCTACAGCATACACGTGTATGCTGTACGTGGACATGTTTACGGACATGTGTATGCTGTAGCTGATGACGAGCTGTTATGTTTTTAGCTCGAAACGCGTCCTGTGTTTTGTTTTAATTTTATGGTGATTTTTTACAAAGTTTTATTATTTTAATTACCAACAAAAATATTCTAAAGTTCATTTTTTAAATGAAATATACAGTTAGAGTCCCGATTATCCAAGTCATGCTTAACCGAGTTTCCGCTTTGACCGAGTTATTTTCTTCTGATGGTCTTCTATTATTATGAAACAGCCATTATAAATGAAGTGTTAGGTGAAGATGCAAGAGCAGCCGTAAAAAGTTAGAACTCTGATTTTCTGGTCAGAATGGGAAGAAAAAAAATAGCCATAATTTCTTTTATGACTGCTCTTTCATTTTCACCTAACACTTCATTTATAATGGCTGTTTCATAACAATAGAAGCCATCAGTCCATCAGAAGAAAATGATCTATTCCAAAGGTATAACCCTTCATTTGGCATCCGGGGCACATGCCCCCTCTGCACCCCCTTAGTTTCGGCCCTGCCACATTTGATTCCATACAGCAAATGGTGGAAGATAGGAGACAAAAAGAGAACAATGATGAGGAAGAGGAAATGAAAGAGATCACCCAAAATTTCCAATATTAACACATATACCGAAGATTAGACGAACCTTGATGAAATCCAAAATTTTGCATTCAATCATAATGATGATGTGTCGTATAGCAAAACAAATCATATTGTTACTTCTTTGTGGTTTTTTTTCTATTTGCAGGAAAAAAACCAAGCAACTGCAAATCACTGATTTTATAAATGTATTAAAACAAAAGATTAATTAAAATAACTGTGTATTTCTATTTAAAATTATGTAATTTTGATTTTTTTTTTTTAAACAAAACCTCTGAATTACACACCCACCTCTGAAGAGTGGTCACTTTTCACCAGTTCCACGGGTAACCGTTATTCAGAGGTTACACTGCATTATGTTATATATTTCATCTTTCTTGACAAAAACTGCTTAACTCACATAGGCATTTATGCTTCATGTCCATTTGCTATATATTCACCAATGCAGAGATTTAAATTGAGTAAGCTTCTATAATTGAGTCCATTGCCAGATGGCGTATTTTAGCTAATACGTTTGGTAAAATGTATTTTTTGTGAAAACCTTTAATGATAATATCATAAGACGAATTTCATTTTGATTCAAACATAAAATATATTATATGAACTTTAAAAAGTTCACTGTTTTACTTAAAATGTGACTAAAATAATAAAAGAGATATTACAAGTTAAAATATATATTCTATTTAAAACTTCTTAGTACTTTCATGCTCTTCATCAGAGAATATTTTAATAACTTATTGCTGTTTATACAAATATGTCACTTCATTAGGGTTTCGTTCATCTCACGAAACCCTATTCGTCTCGCTCCTCTGTCTGTCTGTCCGTCACAGAGCCCGTTCTCAGAAACTATACATGTTAGAGACTTGAAATTTTGGGTACTTATAGCTGAACACCTCATATCAAACAACAAATCATAAAATTTTGAAAAAGTTGGTAATTAACCGAATTACGGGTTAATTAACTTCTAAAATTAACCAATCCACCTTTTTAACGCATATTCAAACGGACTTTCTCGAAATCATCCGTGTTTCTCCTAAGGGTTGCCAGTAAAATCAGCCGAAAGCACGGTTACCACGGAGAAAATTAAGCCGAAAAATGAAGTGGAGATTTTAAAGCGAAATCGTATATCAGAAAATATTGGTCCGAGAAATTTGTAAATGGAATAGACAGACGCAGAAAAAAATCTACTTTCATTTGGTATAAAGTTCACATTTCTGCGATGTGTATAAGTTAAAATATCCACTAAAAATCGATCGATAAAAATTTAATTTCTTTAATTGGAAAGACAAGGAAATAAAAAGATTTCAATTCGGCGGGAAAGCAGGTAGACAAGACGACGCTGCGGTTTTCCATAATAGCATATTTTGATACGAAATTTTAACTTTTTAAATATTAAATTTTTTGGCATCCCGATGTCAAATTTCTCGCTGATTTCATTGATACCGATATCTAAGTCCTATCTTAATTACAAGCTGAAATATTAATTATTATTTAATTAATCGGTTTATTCCTATCAAATGCGTCGATTAAAATGAAGAGACGCGCTTATTTAACCACGAATTAACTTAAATTAGGAAATCTAATAATTTGCCTGGGCTTTTTGAACAGCGATATGAGATAAGTATAACTCATTCATCATCAGAAAGTTTACTTCATACCACTATTTTCTAATAGTAATTTCAGGAAATATTTTGAATTATTGGTTAAGATCGCCACTCAGTCTGTTTGAAACTTTAAGATAGTTTATAACACATAGAAAAAAGTGTAAAAAAGAATGGAGTGTGATATTTCGAGGAGGTCGGGGGGGAGCTAGAATTATTTTTTAAATCTTAGCGTTTGTTACCGCAGCAAATATTTTAAATTCTTGTTTAAGACCGCCACCATCCCGACCCATCTATCTACGGAAAGATTGCGTAAAGGAGTTTCGTTCAGATATGCTTTTGTTAAGAATAGAGTGCATTCCCTGGTGGTGGAATGTGGAACTAACATAACGCGATTTTGTTAAAATTAGGAAGTCTAACAAGTCGATCTGTTTGAAACTTTAAGATATTTTATAACACATAAGATAAAGTGTAAGAAAGAATAACACGCGAAATTCCGGGGAGGGGGGGGGCGCTAGATTTCTATTTAAAAAATTAGCGTTTCTGACCGCTTTAGGTGACTTTTTGAGGGAGTCCTGAGATATATGCTACTTATTTAATATAAAATTGTCTAAAGTTTAGTTACCACTATTTCCTGATAGTAATTTCAGCAAATATCTTAATTTCTTATTAAGACCGCCACCACCTCGAGTAACATATCTACTTATAGGTTGTTTAACGGAGTTTCCTTCCGATACAGTTTTGTTAAGAATAGAGTGCGCTCCCTGGTGATGGAATGTGGAACTAACATTTTTGTTAAAATTAGGAAATATAACAAGGCGATCTGTTTGAAATTTTACGATAGTTTATAACACATTAGAAAAAGTTTATAAAAAATGGCGCGTGAAATTTTGGGAAGGTGGGGAGAGGGGGAGGGGCAAAATATTTCTTTTTTGTTTCATACCGTTTCAGGTGCGTTTTTTGATGGAGTCCTCAGATACATGCTACTTATACTTATATAAATATGTCAAAAGTTAAATTACCACTATTTCCGAATAGTAATTTCAACAATTATCTTAAATTCTTGCTGAAGACCGCCACCCCCTCGAGTAACATATCTATTAATGGGTTGTGTAAAGGAGTTTCGTTCAGATACGCTTTTGTTAAGAATACAGTGCGCTCCCTGGTGGTGGAATGTGGAATTAACAGACCGCGATTTCATTTAAAGTAGGAAATCTAACAATTCAATCTGTTTTAAACTTTAAGATACTTTATAACACACGATAATAAAGTATAAAAAAGAAGGGCGCGTCGCATTTCGAGAAGGGGGGGGGTGGTGAGGGAGGTGCGCGAACAAAATTAGGAAATATAACTGGACGATCTGTTTGAAACTTTAATATGGCTTATAAAACATAACATAAATTTTTAAAATCAGGCCGCGTCAAAAATCATGGTGACCATCTGCCCACTCCCCCCCAAGGGGGCACTTTTCTAAATTTGGCAGACACCCGTCATGTGATATATCGTAGCATTTTGGGGGGGGGGGGGGC
This sequence comes from Maratus speciosus, assembly GCA_963932465.1. NCBI lineage: Eukaryota > Metazoa > Arthropoda > Arachnida > Araneae > Salticidae > Maratus > Maratus speciosus. The sequence continues at coordinate 570,404,045 of OZ010795.1, read as the reverse complement.
GCGAACAAAGTTAGGAAATATAACAAGGCGAATATGTTTGAAACTTTAACATAGTTTCGGATGTGTTTGCCAAAATTTAGAAGGTATTCCATGGCAATAAATGTACTGGACGTTTTGAAAGGAATATTAAACGAAACCCTTTGTGTGATGTATGATCACGCTTACCCACTTGTTTTCATACATTATTCATTTCGTTCATCAAACTGCTATTTCTACTTTCAACGCTAATAAATTATTGGTCCTCTCATTTTCAAAACGAAGTGACGTATTTGCATAAATAAACAGCAATTAGTAATTAAAATCTCTGAAACTTTTTTAATTATTATTTAGAATCTTGAATGTTTTTTTTTTTAATTATTTTTATTTGGTTAGAAAAAAATGTCTAAAAAAATAGCAATAATTTTGAAATAGTGTTCCAGTTCAGGGATTTTCCCATTTCGAGCCCTGCTATTATTATTTTTAGGTCATTTTGAATAGAAATTTCTTAAATATTATTTAATAGTTTTAAATTATGCAATTGCTTGCATTTTTGCACTGTCATATTAATGATTGATATTAGTATTCTTATTCATCTAAATGCATTCTAATTTGAAAGTTTCTGTAATCCGAAATTGCTGCAGTCTTGATGATTCTAAATTAAAGAAGTTATAGTTTATATACTTTAGAAAATTATGAAAAGTCTAAGTCGATATGGAAATAAGGACATGTAAGAAGGTGATACTAAAAACGTTACTTTATTTCTACTTATTATATATTTTTTTATCCATCCTATATATTTTCATTACTTTTGTATTAAGCAAATTTTACAAGTAATACTTTACATAAAAATGTATCAACAACTTGTAGAAATGGTAAATGAAATTTTCAATAACATTTAAATGCTAACTTCTTTGCTTAGCTCCATTTTAAAAGTTGTCAATATTGTCAGTCTTTTTCTTATTTAAAATCAAGATTTACCCTCATTCAGAGTGATTTTCAATGCAACTTAAACTGACAATTATTTAGCTAGGATAAGGGGTGGGGGGAAAGGCTATTCCTAAGATAGCATGATTTCAGTTTAAATTCAAGTAAAGTTATTTTACTTGTTCTAGCATAAATGTCAATTTAAATAACTGGTCAAGTGCAACTATTACTTGCACACAGAGGGTTCGATACAAAAAAAAAAATATGAATTAATAACTGGGCGGCATTGTATTACACAAATATATCATTAAAAGTTGTTATCTAGGCTTTAAAAGCCGATAGTACATAAAGTACGTCGCCTGTGTCTTTATACATGTCCAAAACATCTGTGTCTTTAAGGGTTAATATCGTGGCTATTACCACAATTTTTTTAAAAATCATTATCAACAATCTTTTAATACTTCTATGACGATAGGTATCTCCAGCATTTCTCAACTCCTTTGCTGAGGTCCGCAAATCGATATTTGTGTGTAACAGAAAAATGAGATTTTCTTAAAAACTATCTAACCTAAGATTATCGCTATAGTTTTTCTGCAAGGTTTAAATTAACTTCTACTACCCTTAATTTTTTCATAATTTTGGTTTCAGTAGATTCGGAAATGGGGTGCATGGAACATATTTTGCATTACATTCTCGACAATATCTCTGAAAATATAATACCTAAAATTAAAAGAAATGTATTTTTGAGTTTGGCGTTACGAAAGCTTCCACATGATACACAAACAATATATTTTTTTCCAGTAACTTAATTAGCCCCTCTACTTTTTCCCTAAATATATTTGTGAATGGTTAATAATCTATAAATATGTGGGTCAATAGCCTTTATTACACCAGCCAATTTCAACTTTCCATGTTCAACAGTTTACAAGTAAATTAGCTGTGACAGACGGGCAGACAGACACAGGAGTGATCTTATAATGGTTCTGTTTTTTCATTTTAACTACGGAACACAAAAATATATAATTTTGTATTGATGGTTTTCTATATTAATGTACTAGTGCAATAACTGATTTGTCTAGCACTTATAAGGCTGTTCTCATATTCAAACTAGCTTGCTTTATGACAATTCCTGAATTCATTTTTATTCAAAATTGGTAGGTGCTCTTATTCAGAAATCAAAAATTGAACAGCCTTTCTATCCGTGATATGTTTTCCTAGCCATCATCACCAAAGAGACAACAGCATTATTTTATTAATATTGATTCAATCTTCAAATTTCTTTCTGAGTACTTTTCAGAGTGTTTTTATAAATGAGAAGGGGAAAAAAGGACAAGTGCTAGTAAAAATGGCATCCTGAGAGCTCCATACTGTTATGCAATGTTGACCCCCCTCCCCCCAGAAGATTTGAAATTTTGTGTTTTCAATGGTCAAAAAGTGCAATTTCCCTCCTGGAACTCTATAATGTCCCCTCCCCCCCCAGAGCCATAGAAATTCCTACCAGAGAAAAGTGTATGAATTCAGCACTGCTGTATTGTTATACAGTAGAAAATCTTTACAATTCTATATAATGCAATCTCTATTAACACACAACTGTGTCAGACATAAACAATGAATTTTGCAGCTAAGAAGCACCTGCATTCCAATTGTAAAAAAAATTGCTACTCCCTACAGGACTACATTTGATACATTACTTGAGGACGTGTTTAAAAACTCACCTTATCCAAAATGTAAAAATCGAGTTTTCTCTATCCATCTATTTGTAAATGGTTAATAATTTATAAATATGTGGGTCAATAGCCTTTATTACTCCAGCCAACAGTTACTACTTGCGTCATTGGTGAACCAGCATCGAAAAAACACTACAATCTGCAACAAAAGAATAGTTTTATTGGGTATTTCTGACATTGTAAAATCTTAGTTTACAATGAAAACTAATGGACACAGTCAGAGGTTTATCGTGATTTCCAAAAGTTAGTTTTGAAACTCATGTCCTCACTTCATCTTCATCTCTTTAATTCAGAGTTTTTTTAATGAAAAATTTGCTATTACCTCAATAAAAATGTTTTAAAATGAGTAATATAATGAATGATTTGGTCCAGGCATATTTTGATGATGTTTATAAAGTGAATTTATCAATGTGTGAAATGATCTATAATTATGCAAAAATTTATAGTACAACTCATGGTCCCAAGGAATACAATGTAAAGCTACTCTACTGTATACATCCACCTGGTAAACCTGGAAAAGTCAGGGAAATTTTTATGAACTTGAAAAGTCAAGGGAAAATCATGGAAATTTACCATTTCTGAGGAAAAGTCGTGGAACTTTAAAAATTTTTAGGAAAAGTCTAGGAAATTTACCATTTCTGAAGAAAAGTCAAGGAAATTGGAAATTTCTGAGAAAAAGTCCGAGAAATTTTAAACTTCTCAAAAAAATTTTTGATATTAAAACTACCAATTTGAAATAACAGTGCCAGGAAAATCTAACTTTGCTCTTCAAAAGTACTATAAAGACTATTTCAACCTTCTAATGCAATTCTTTTTGTCATATTACTAAGAAAGGAAAAACAAATATTTTTTAATTAAAATATGTCAAATCTGTGACTCATATGATAAAGAATTCCATTCTGAATGGACAAAATGGATGGAACCTAGTGCTAAAAGTGTGTCTGAAAAATGTATAGCATTTTAAAATAATTCTCAATAAGAAATATAGGAAACGTTAAGCAATTATTATACAACTTTTAAGATTTTTTGTATGTAAAATCTATGTAGCTTTTTTTTTTTTTTTTGGTTTGGAAAAGCTAGGGAAATTCAAAGTTTAGCTTTGCTAGACATCCTTATACAAAATATAAATATTTTGTAGCTTTTAATATTTCTTCATATAACTCATCAAATGTTTGGCATTCAGAAATTTTATATTATTGGTATGGAAAAGTCAGGGAAGTTTGTGGCAGAGTTGGAATAGACACCTTGATTTTAATGTTTCTGAGCTATTTGATCACATTTACAAGGTGTGTGAAATGTGATCTATGTAAAGCAAAATTCTACATAACGCATAAACTCACATTTTTAGGTTTATGTTATAAAGATCTTCTACTGTATTACCGTAAAGCTTAGTATACCCAGTTTCTTAAAAAATATATATGTTACCGGCCAAACTAGTTTATCCTAACGCCCATAGGATAAACTAGTTTTTCCTAGGCCAAACTAGTTTATCCTAACGCCCATAGGATAAACTGTTTTTTCCTAGGCCAAACTAGTTTATCCTAACGCCCATAGGATAAACTAGTTTGGCCTAACGCACGTAGGATAAACTAGTTTAGCCTGCTATTCATTGGTCCGAACTAGTTTATCCTAGGCCGATCTAGTTCATCCTAGGCCAATTCAATTTGGAGTGATTTTATTAATCCCAGAGACCTCTTCGGCGCCAACTTTCTATTTTATCCTCTTCCAGTTCAATCTGATGTGCTTTAATTGATGTAAACCAATGTTGAGTACACTCACACACACAAATAATAATAATAAAAGAAGTAATTCAAAATCAAATTCAGTTTCTCAAAAATGAGTGAAGTTCAGGCTCGAATTCAAAATTTTTCAAACGAATCCACTCAGCTCAAACATACCTATGGAAGTGAGCAAAGTTTACTAAAAACTCGTTTATTTATTTATTTATTTTTTAATATAATAGAATTTTAGCATCCAAATTTACAAAAGTTTGTGAGCTAGTCTTTTGGTTATTCGATGTAAGGGTCTTTACGGGTAAACAAATTTTCCTTCCCGACACTCGGTACGGGCTTTCGAGAGGTTCGGACAGAGATGGACCGCAACTCAATGTTTTCCGGCTTAAGTCGAGACTGGATTGCATTCTTCTTGAGGTCTATACAGGCAGAAATTTTCACTGCAATTTCCAACCCAGCTCACATGAAAGTCATTTGCACCGGCAGGATCTTTGGTCTGTTCAGTAAAATATTAACATTTGGCCCGGGCCAACTTTATTTTTAATGCACTTTTTTAAAAAATCGCTGTTATTCCACAATTACAATTTATATATTTATTATTTTTTTTTATTTTTACTTTCTTCTATCTTTACAACAAGAAAGTATTGGATTCGTGAAAATTTTTTACTTCCGGCTTCCGACGGATTTACACGTTTGAGGAGTCAGAGATCCCCAAAAACATGTTTTTACAAAATGTCTGTCTGTATGCTTTTCACATAAATGTTGTGAGTACTCTAATTAAAGACCTAATGCACGGAATTTAATAAAAATTTATATTCAGGTAGTCCCTAATAAAAAATTGTTGATAATTAGTTTTTGGTGTAAATCGCCCAAAAGGTGGCGCTGCTATGCTGCATGTTTCACGATTTCCGCAATAGCTCTGTCTCAAGAACTAATGCACGTATTTTCATAAAACTTCAGATTCAGTTAGTCCTTGATATGAATTAGTGCTGTTTACGTTCTGGTGTAAATCGCTCAACAGGTGGAGCTGCTATGCCGAATTTTTCAGAATTTACACAATTTCCGCAATAACTCTATCTCAAATACTAATGCACAGATTTTCAACAAAGTTCAGATTCAGTAAGTCCTTCAAATGAATTGATGCTGATTAGGTGTTGGTGTAAATAGCCTAGTAGGTGGCGTTGCTGTCTGGCATTTTTCACGGGATAGGGGACAGTATCCCACTCCTCATCGAACAAAATATATTATACAGGGGTGGCGGCAATACTACTTTGCACAAGGTTTACGATGGAACGGTAGTTGGGATCAATAAAAGCATGTCAAATTGCATTGGCCTTGGATAAACTAGAAAGTTGGCACTTGAGAGGGTCTTTGGGATCAATAAAATATCTCCAAATTGAATTGGCCTAGGATGAACTAGATCGGCCTAGGATAAACTAGTTCGGACCAATGAATACCAGGCTAAACAAGTTTATCCTATTAGCATTAGGCCAAACTAGTTTGGCCTAGGAAAAACTAGTTTATCCTATGGGCATTAGGATAAACTAGTTTGGCCTAGGAAAAACTAGTTTATCCTATGCGCGTTAGGATAAACTAGTTTGGCCTAGACCAATCTAGTTTAGCCTAACATCGGGTTTAGCCGGTAACATATACAAAAATAAGAACTGCCCACTTATACACAGATGTTTCTTGTAATAGTTGGGTTGTAAAGCTGTAATTTATTTATCTATTACATCTTAACCTTTTTATGACTCAAATTATGAATTAAATAAACTATCTCCTCGAAACTTTTTTCCCTTGCATCACTATGACACATTAGACGATATATATACTAAAAATAGAAAATTTAATTTTTTTTTGTTAATTACGGCTAATTAATTACTTGATGTGGTCTTCAAAATATCGTTAGGTCATAACACTCGGACAAAATCAGGACTTAGAAAAAAAAAAGCTGCATCCATTTTTTCTTATTATTTTAATGTGACTTATCATGCTTATATGTCTAAATTATGATGCTGTTTGTGCATCACTAGTGAGCATTTCGCCATCAGAAGAATATTTTACAGTCGTGACACTATCGTCTGATGGAAAACATATCTGAAATTTCCAAACCTTTAGTTGTAGAAAACTCAAAAGGATTCATAAAAATGCTAAAAGATATTTTTAGATTTTTTGTATTTTTTTTCCTGATTTTGTTTAATATAAATACAAGATATAAATAACATATTTTTTACTTTATTATTCATCAATGCCATGCACAAAATGCAATATCTTCCCCTACACTGTATCAAAATCCACCTGTCTAACACATACGCATCCCTAGTAAATACAGTGAAACCTGCTAAAGTGGCCACCTGGCTAAAGTGACAGTTTTTACAAAATTTTACTCGTATTCATGTAAAATTTTCAACTCTCGGAGATATGAGAATTGTCCGATAATGCGACTACCTGTTTATAGTGTAAAGTAACCAGATAGCCTGTCATTGTCAATGTTATTTGAACCTGTAAAATGTGACCATCCATTTTTGTACATGCCGAAAATTTTCAAACTAAAAGACTAAAGTGACCATTTTCAGAAATTTTTATTTTCATCCATAAAAAGATATGTTTAAATGTAAAAAAGAAAGTTAAGAAGATTGTGTTAGTGAAGATAAAGTTGAAATTTAGAAAAAAAAAAAAAAGATGAAATTTCCAACGCAGAAATGTTAAAGGTGTGCAAAAAAATGAAAGCGTAATACCTTAAATAACTGGTCCACCAATGCTGGATTTATTTAGGAAAAAAGGAGGCATCACTGAAAACATATTTTGTTGAAAAGAAGTGTTTTAAGCAATGAAAAATTTCTGATTTTTTTGCTGTAAACAAAACTTCATAAAAGTTTGTATATATTTTTTAATGCATAGTTTATTACTGCCAGTTATAGAAACTTTTATCATTATGCAATTACAATCAAAATAAAAATGTGTATTAATGAGTTTTAAGTTATTTATCTTCTATGTGGTATATTTTAAATTAGTAATTCTGTTATTATAATTGTTAATTAATCAATTCGTTACTTAATGTAGTGCATTTTTAAGTACGTGTATTTTAATTTGTTTTATTTTTTGAGATCACAAAAAATTTTAATGTGCCATATTTAAAGACACTTCATAAAGTGACCACCTCTATATAGTGACCATTTTAACTAGCCTCGAGGGTGGTCACTTTAGGCAGGTTCCACTGTATACAGCATGGAACCATTTATCCGGAAACCAGTTAACCGGAAAACCAGTTATCCAGAATGATATTTCTAATACACTGATTTCAGAATCTTTGCAGAAAAAGGTGTTATACATTGCCAGTTTGACATAGGCTTTGCTTGAAACAATTGTATAATTTGATAACATCTAGTATTTTTTGTCATCACATTTAGTTGTATTTTAGATGTTTTGATTTTTATGCAGAGGAAACAGAAGAATTTTTGTTCCCGAGGGATTCCCATAAATTACCTTCTTTTAAACTCTGGCTAACTTTTGATCTTTCTTTCATTGATTTTTAATTCTAAGTAATCTAATAATTTAAAAAGAGAAATAATGCCACAACCATACATATTCCACAAAATTTATCAAATGCATGCTGCTTTAATGCACAACCAGTTAACTGGAAAAACCAGTTATCCGGAATACATCTGATCCCAAGCATTCCGGATAAATGGTTCTGTACTGTATACATTTTTATGCACCATATGCATTCAAACGATAAAAATCTAAGTAAAAATCTTATTCAACATAATCCCAATGGTACTCAAAAGTACTGCTTTGAAAAGTGCTTCATAAAATAAAACAAACTGAAAACTTTTTTTTTTTTTTTTTTTTAAGCATAACATATTGTCAAGTGATCTATTTAAAACAAGAAACATATATATATATATATGATATCTTTACCTTTAAAATTTAAGATGTTTCCAAGCAAAATTTAAGGATACCCTGTCAGACAAGAAAATGGAAGCAAAATTGACACTCACATGTTCCAAAATAGCTTCATGAACAATTTTCAGCTTACTGGAATTATTATTGCTGTATACTTATGGTCAAGGGAAGTATTTACTATTGTTTTCTAAAAGTATCATTGCGAATGCAGTCAATGGGTGTGTTTTAATTAAGATAGAAAACTGTTGTACTTTAAAGTACCGTTGGGGCATAAAGGGTTAAACAGATTTGTGTGTGATAACTGAACAAAGAATAAATTATGCCATGCTTTTTGTGAAAGTTAGAAAAAATATTTTCTTTAACTGTATTTCTCCTAGTATTACTTTTGCTTATTAACCACTTCACCAGCGACGGGTATAGGGAAACAGTGGTTTTAACCCTGACTTATCTCGGGGCAAACGTTGCAGTGGTTAATGGCTGCATAACTATCAGAGAGAAATATAAACAAAACTCGTCTACAATACATTAATTTGGCATGGATCCGCATTATGCAAAATTTGTATATTGAAGAACATTGTTTTACAGCTGCAACTTTTTATTGCATTGATTTACAAGCTCAAAATTTTTACTAAACAATGAGATTGCAGACCTTATTATTTAATAATTATATCAACTTGATACCTTCAGTCATTACTAAAACTAGTCGGATGTGCCAGTCCCAATACTTTCTTCTATCTCATACATATTTATACTTCAAAATTCGCTAGCATAGTGCCAAAATTAAATGGTAATTATGCCCATCATGAGGATTCTAAAGATATAAAATTCCGTACATTAGTCCTTGAGGTATGACTATAGCTAAAATCATGCAAAATGCAGAATAGAAATGCCACCTGTTGGGTGATTTACACCAAAACCTAATCAACAACAACTAATGTCAGCATCTGAATCTGAAGTTTGATAAAAATACATGCATTAGTTCTTGAGATAGAGCTATTGCAGAAATCGTGAAAAATGCAGCATAGTAGTGCCACCTATTGGGTGATTTGCACCAAAACATAATCAGCACCATTATTTATCAGGGTATACCTGAATCTGAAGTTTGATGAAAATTCATGCATTAGTTCTTGAGATAGAGCACCTACAAAAATTTTTCACATACAGACAGACATTTTCTAAAATACATCAAATCATGTTCAGGACCTTCTAAAACATATAAATTCATTGAATACTGGAAGTCAAATTTTTTTCACGAATCCAATACTTTCTTCTTGTAAAAATAGAAGAAGGCAAAAATGATCTTGACAGACGGACAGGTCTGTCCTGTAGTAGACTGACAAAAATCATAAATTAATGTGTTTCAAATTTTTCCTTCTTGCCAAATTTCAAGATTCTAGGTCAACAGGAAGTACCCTACAGGTTTTGACAGCGGGTTTGTATGAAAAAAAAAAATATTGTTTTAAAGCCATAACTTTTTACTACATTGAGTTAGAAGCTCAAAATTTTTACAATACACTGATGTTGTGGAACTTATATTTTAATATTAACTTCAACTTGATACTTTCTGCTGTTCCAGAAAAATAAAAAGGTCTTGACAGACAACATACAAAATCACTTTCAAAACCTACTGAGAACTTTCATTGATCCAGAACCTTGAAATTTGACTCGAAGGGTTGTCATAGCACATACACAAAAATCCAAAAATTGTTGATTTGTTAATTCATCTAATTTGGCCATAAAAAGTTATTTTAAGGCATAACTTTTTATTTAGGGTTTAATCTAGAGCTAGCCAAAAAGCTAACTGGAAGGCTTTTTGCCCCCAAAGCATTTAGTGAATTAGCCAAATAGCGACAGCCAAAGAAATATGCTATATCATTACCATTTTGTTGTTTCGCATACCTGCTGCCGTTGCTCAAAAACAACAAAAAAGTATCTCATATTCCATCCGCACTGCAGCAACACTTCAAAATTTGTCTCGTACTCTCTATGCAATCGTCTTCAAACAGTGTGACGTCATTTGCATCAGACACGACTCCACCATATGGCGAAAACGAAAATCGCAGATTGTATAAGCATGGGATATGATGTGCATTAGCCTTGAATCATCAATGTGTCAGATGCATGTCGTATAAACTTTTCAGACTTGAATTTATGCGGGTTCTGGCTACAACGTGTAAAGAAATGAAACTGACTTATTGTATTACTTTTTTTTCATAAAAATGGCATTACTGTCATGTTTCCCAGTTTGACTTCTTTGTATGAATTTGTAGCATCACTTTTGTTGTCTACAGCAGACTGTGAAAGGGGATTCAGTCTGATGAATATAACAAAAACTGACTTGAGAAACAAACTGACAATCAAGAATCTAAGTAACTTAATGATGATTAATTTGGAAGGGGAATTTTGAAAAGAATTGCTATTTAAAAAAGCATTTGCTTTATGGTATACAGCCAAATCTCGAAGGGTCAATCTTACAGAGTGATGTATTTATTTGTATATTGCATAACTAAAAATAATACTCATGTATATAGAAATTTTGTATAAGTAAAACTTTTTTTTCCCTTGGCCAAAGCTATTTTTTTTTGGCCAGAAGTTATTGGCTGCAATTAGCCAAAAAGCTAAAAATTCCTTTTTCCTAGATTAAACCCTATTATTGAAATTAGAAACTCGAAATTTCTACACAACAATGAGAACCATAGATCTTATTATTTGGTATTAATTCCAACTTGATACTTTTAGCTGTTCCTGAAAAAAAGGTTCTTGACAGACAGACTGAGAACAAAGCGATCCTTTAAAGGTTCTGAGCCCTAGAAAAAAAAAAAAGAGTAAAAAAAAACAAAAAAAGAATTTTTACTACAAGAAATATATAATTTTTTACACAGTTTCTTGTAGTAAAATCTCAAATATTGTATTTGTACTACAAAATACAATATCTGAATTTAGAAACTTTTATATTACTTTTAAACTTTTATAAGCTTCATCACAAAATCAGATGGTTCTAGAATTGGCTTAAAAGTACTTTATTGAATTACACATATAAAACTATCTGCAAAAATTAAGATAAAATAATCTTAATATTGATGTTATAAACAATTAAAATCAAAATTTCAATTTTATAAGCAAGACATTTAACAAGTGGGTAAGTGTGATCATACATCGCACAAAGGGTTTCGTTTAATATTCCTTTCAAAACGTCCTGTACATTTATCGCCATGGAATACCTTCTAAATTTTGGCAAACACATCCAAAACTATGTTAAAGTTTCAAACATATTCGCCTTGTTATATTTCCTAACTTTGTTCGCCCGCCCCCCCTTCCCCAAAATGCTACGATATATCAAATCACGGGTATCTGCCAAATTTAGAAAAGTGCCCCCCTTGGGGGGGAGTGGGCAGATGGTCACCATGATTTTTGACGCGGCCTGATTTTAAAAATTTATGTTATGTTTTATAAGCCATATTAAAGTTTCAAACAGATCGTCCAGTTATATTTCCTAATTTTGTTCGCGCACCTCCCTCAACCCCCCCCCCCCCCTCCTCGAAATGTGACGCGCCCTTCTTCTTTATAATTTATTATCGTGTGTTATAAAGTATCTTAAAGTTTAAAACAGATTGAATTGTTAGATTTCCTACTTTAAATGAAATCGCGGTCTGTTAATTCCACATTCCACCACCAGGGAGCGCACTGTATTCTTAACAAAAGCGTATCTGAACGAAACTCTTTTACACAACCCATTAGTAGATATGTTACTCGAGGGGGTGGTGGTCTTCAGCAAGAATTTAAGATAATTGTTGAAATTACTATTCGGAAATAGTGGTAATTTAACTTTTGACATATTTATATTTAATAAGTATAAGTAGCATGTATCTGAGGACTCCATCAAAAAACGCACCTGAAACGGTATGAAACAAAAAAGAAATATTTTGCCCCTCCCCCTCTCCCCACCTTCCCGAAATTTCACGCGCCATTTTTTATAAACTTTTTCTAATGTGTTATAAACTATCGTAAAATTTCAAACAGATCGCCTTGTTATATTTCCTAATTTTAACAAAAATGTTAGTTCCACATTCCACCACCAGGGAGCGCACTCTATTCTTAATAAAACTGTATCGGAAGGAAACTCCGTTAAACAACCTATAAGTAGATATGTTACTCGAGGTGGTGGCGGTCTTAATAAGAAATTAAGATATTTGCTGAAATTACTATCAGGAAATAGTGGTAACTAAACTTTAGACAATTTTATATTAAATAAGTAGCATATATCTCAGGACTCCCTCAAAAAGTCACCTAAAGCGGTCAGAAACGCTAATTTTTTAAATAGAAATCTAGCGCCCCCCCCCCCCCCCTCCCCGGAATTTCGCGTGTCATTCTTTCTTACACTTTATCTTATGTGTTATAAAATATCTTAAAGTTTCAAACAGATCGACTTGTTAGACTTCCTAATTTTAACAAAATCGCGTTATGTTAGTTCCACATTCCACCACCAGGGAATGCACTCTATTCTTAACAAAAGCATATCTGAACGAAACTCCTTTACGCAATCTTTCCGTAGATAGATGGGTCGGGATGGTGGCGGTCTTAAACAAGAAATATTTGCTGCGGTAACAAACGCTAAGATTTTAAAAATAATTCTAGCTCCCCCCCCCCCCCCTCCTCGAAATATCACACCCCATTCTTTTTTACACTTTTTTCTATGTGTTATAAACTATCTTAAAGTTTCAAACAGACTGAGTGGCGGTCTTAACCAATAATTCAAAATATTTCCTGAAATTACTATTAGAAAATAGTGGTATGAAGTAAACTTTCTGATGATGAATGAGTTATACTTATTTCATATCGCTGTTCAAAAAGCCCAGGCAAATTATTAGATTTCCTAATTTAAGTTAATTCGTGGTTAAATAAGCATCTCTTCATTTTAATCGATGCATTTGATAGGAATAAACCGATTAATTAAATAATAATTAATATTTCAGCTTGTAATTAAGATAGGACTTAGATATGGGTATCAATGAAATCAGCGAGAAATTTGACATCGGGATGCCACAAAATTTAATATTTAAAAAGTTAAAATTTCGTATTAAAATATGCTATTATGGAAAACCGCAGCGTCGTCATGTCTACCTGCTTTTCCGCCGAATTGAAATCTTTTTATTTTCTTGTCTTTCCAATTAAAGAAATTAAATTTTTATCGATCGATTTTTAGTGGATATTTTAACTTATACAGATCGCAGAAATGTGAACTTTATACCAAATGAAAGTAGATTTTTTTCTGCGTCTGTCTATTCCATTTACAAATTTCTCGCACCAATATTTTCTGATATTCGATTTCGCTTTAAAATCTCCACTTCATTTTTCGGCTTAATTTCCTCCGTGGTAACTGTGCATTCGGCTGATTTTACTGGCAACCCTTAGGAGAAACACGGATGATTTCGAGAAAGTTCATTTGAATTTGCATTAAAAAGGTGGATTGGTTAATTTTAGAAGTTAATTAGCCCGTAATTCGGTTAATTACCAACTTTTTCAAAATTTTATGATTTGTTGTTTGATGTGAGGTGTTCATCTATAAGTACCCAAAATTTCAAGTCTCTAACATGTATAGTTTCTGAGAACGGGCTCTGTGACGGACAGACAGACAGAGGAGCGAGACGAATAGGGTTTCGTGAGATGAATGAAACCCTAAAAATGAAAGACAATATGTTTGTAATTATCAATGCACTTTATATGACATTTTTCCAGGATTCATTACAACCTAACAGATAAAAAACACAATTTTCTCTATGAAAAAAAGTTATGTATCACAGTCTAAATCACAAAGTATGTTTTATTACTTTCTTCTATCTTCAATAGAAGAAAGTATTGTAATCGAAATTTTTTTCGACTTCCGGTTTTCGACGGATTTGCATGTTTTAGGGGTCAGAGATTCCAAAAAACATGTTTATAGAAAATGTCTGTCTGTCTGTGTGTCCGTCTGTCCGTCTGTCTGTCGCCATTGTACCATCAAAAAGTGTATGACGTTATGTATAGAATTAAACCAAAATTTTATTATAAGTTTTTGGCTATGGCAAGCAGGTCCTCCCGGAATTTGGAAAAAATTCGCCGGTAGGGGGCGCTGATATAACAATTTTTGTGCGATTTTGAATATTGTACCATCCAAAAGTGTATGGAGTTATGCATAGAATTGAACCAAATTTTTAGTTTAAGTTTTTGGATATGACAAGCAGGTCCTCCTTGAATTTGGAAAAAAATCGCCGGTAGGGGGCGCTGTAAATGCGTTTTTTGTGCGATTTTGAATATTGTACCATCAAAAAGTGTATGGAGTTATGCATAGTATTGAACCAAATTTTTAGTTTAAGTTTCTGGCTATGGCAAGCAGGTCCTCCCTGAATTTGGAAAAAATTCGCCGGTAGGGGGCGCTGTAATAGCGATTTTTGTGCGATTTTGAATATTGTACCGTCCAAAAGTGTATGAAGTTATGCATAGAATTAAACCAAACTTTTATTTTAAGTTTTTGGCTATGGCAAGCATGTCCTCCCTGAATTTGGAAAAAATTCGCCGGTAGGGTGCGCTGTAATAGCGATTTTTGTGCGATTTTGAATATTGTACCGTCCAAAAGTGTATGAAGTTATGCATAGAATTAAACCAAATTTTTATTTTAAGTTTTTGGATATGGCAAGCAGGTTCTCCATGAATTTGCAAAAAATTCGCCGTTAGGGGGCGCTGTGATAGCAATTTCTGTGCGATTTTGAATACTGCAGCATCGAAAAGTGTATGAAGTTATGCATAGAATTGAACCAAAAAAAAATTTAAGTTCTTGGCTATGGCAAGGAGGTCCTCCCTTAATTTGTAAAAAAATCGCTCGTAGAGGGCGCTGTAATAGCGATTTTTGTACAATTTTTGTGCCATTTTGAATATTGTACCGCCGAAAAGTGTATGAAGTTATGCATAGAATTGAACCAAATTTTATGTGTTTATTTTTGGTCATGTCACGAAGGTCCTCCCTGAATTTGGAAAAATTCTGCCGGAAGGGGGCACTATAATTGCGATGTCTGTAGCATTTTCATTATTGTACCATCGAAAAGTGTATGAAGTTATCCATATAATTGAACCAAATTTTTTGTGCATGTTTCTGGCTATGGCAAACAAGTCCTCCCTGAACTTGAAAAAAATCCGAAAGAAGGGGGCGCTATAATTCCGATCTCTGTGCCATTTTCATTATTGTACATCGAACAGCGTATAAAATTATGCATACAATTGAACCAAAATGTTTGTGCTATTTTTTGGCTTTGGCCAACAGGTTCTCCTTGAATTTGGAAATATTGCGCGGTAAAGGGGCTCCGTGCTAGCGATTTTTGTATACTTTTCTTGATTTTTCGTAGTTCTATTGTGCATCGGCGGGAACTCGCTTCCTGCTATGACGGCTATTCGCAAACAGCTGATAACGACAGAATAAGGAAAAATTAATAATTTTAAGAAATATCATGATATAGATTAACTCGTTTTTAGTCCGTTTAATTGATTTGAGCAGAAATTTAAGATGAAAATCAAAGTTGGTATAGTATTGAACTAATAATATTGAAGTATTAACATGTGTAACTAGGTTTTGAAATATTAAGATGTATAAGATAGAAGAAAGTTTTGGGATTGGCACATCCAACTAGTATAATATTACAATCCTCAATTTTCTTGGAAGTTGTCAAAATACTCTAAGTTTTTTCCTACAAAATGTTGCATTTTTTAAAATGTAGTGGTGTGGTACACCATGTCGTACTTTTTTATCAAGCAATGTAAATAATTTAAATAAAGTTGTTTTTCTACCTAAAATTCCAGATACAAATAATGTAGGATCTGAGCGTGTGAAAATATCTTTTGTCAAATTATAAAGCATCGAACCATTGAGATATTTATGAATGTCTGGATTTTTATAACATGTACCTAACAGTTTATTTAAAGATACTGCACCTAGCACAGAACTTTGTAATTGACTGTAACTATGCAGGATTTTCACACACAGGGGATCCTTTTTATTCATATAAGGCTCAGATAAATATATTGTTAAATTTTTTGAAGCCTGCAGCCAATCTGATTCTTTTATTTTCTGTAAAGTACATGCAATCGATGTGCACTCACCAGTCCCATTGGTACACTTTTTGCAGTACACAGATGCATTCTGATAAGGGTTTTTATGCGTAATTATATCACAGTAAATCAAGTTTAGAATAACGGCAAACAGAAATGCTTCTGTAAAACATGGTACACTGTTGCATAAACAGTAATTTATAGATCCAAGGAATAGACGCCATTCATCTGGCAAATCTTTTACGAAACCTAACTTTAATCCAAGAACTTTCTTGACAATTAACTTAGCTGTCACTTTTCTCAAACTGCTTAATTCATCGATTTTTGGTAACATACCAAAGCTTTCAACAATAAAGATAGGCTCAACAAGTTCCTTGTCAAATCTAGTCTCATGACGATCATATTCTTCTATGGGAGCAAGACATTTCTCATTTTGACAAGGACGACCATCGACATCATGACACGTCAAAATACCGTAAATCACTCTCCTGATGTAACGAGCACACATGTAACTACTGCAGAAAGTAAAGTCATCAATCTGAGGAACCAAGAAAGACTTGTGAGCAACTATAATATTAGGAAATAAAGGTGAAAACTGTCCACTGTGATATTTAACAATGAAGTCTAAAGGTAAAGAATTTCCACAAGGTGTAGTTAATCCACTGTCAAATAAAAACTCACATTTAATATCATTTAACTTTTGTTCAACAATAGGTTGTAGACTACAACCATGGAAATCATAACTTGCAACGGAATTTTGTAAAAGGGATTTCACATATTCTAACTTTTCTTTATCCAAATACTCGAGAATTTGACTAGATGCATCACTCAAGGATTTTCCTTTTAACCACCTTAAAAGGCTTATTGTTTTTTCTTCTGTCGGTAACTGTATGTTTTTGAAAAAATTGTCAAATTCAGCACGCTCAATGTAATCATTTCCCATTACAGTAGCCAATAATGGTAATACAGTCTTTTCAATTCCTGGAAAACATGAAAGAAATTCATCAACACTATAGATATAACAGTTTAAATATTTATATTCTTCTCCGTTTGAATCTCTATCTTCAATAACATCTGTTTCAATAGAATCACGTATTATAAAACCATTGTGCACATTAAAAATAAAAAAGTCACTGTCTTCACTAATAACTGGGCATTTATAATAGTTTGCTAAAGCAGCTATTTGATCATCTGCTTCATAATCAGATATAACTAATGGAACATTAAGCTCATTCAAAATGCTAATAAAAACATTATGTGATAAAATAGGTAATACCCGTTTGTTGTGTTTTTTACTTTCTGTGATATCCTTGACATTTTTAAATCTTTCATAAATCCTTTTAAATATAGTTTTCATTTTTCGCTCAGACTTGTCGAAACCTCCATCACAAACTACAATAGGCTTGATATTGCATTGCAGAAATGGACAGATATACTTTCTAATGTGTTCTGCATACCTGTAAAAATATATGTAATGCATATTATAGATACATATACCAATATATAGTTTCTTTTTCAATATCTAATAAATCTTTATACAGTAGACTCCCTCAAATCTGCACAGCTTGAAACCATAGGTAGTACAAATTTTAGAATTTTGCAGGTTTCTGGTTGCTTTGTATACATTTTCAAACAGTAATTTGAATGTAATAATGCAATCAAAATTATAATGAATGCTTAAAATGTAGTAAAATACAGTAGACTCCCTCAAATCTGCACAGCTTGGGACCAGAGGTTGTGTGGATTTTAGAATTTTGCGGATTTCTGGTCATTGATTTGTTTATATTTTTGAAATATTAATGTGACTGGTAGTTAAGCAAGGGAAATTATAATGAATGCTTACAATAAAGAGAAACATTAAAATAAGTAAAATATTAAAATAATTTATTAGTTTAAAAGTAAGTAATTATTAAAATAATTATGTAAAATAAAAATTTAGAAAAATATTAAATTATTACCAATGAAATCGATTCAAAAAGTCCTATGCTGCCATCTAGTGGTAAAGCGATCATAAGATAGTTACGTCATTATTCGTTCTTAGCACTATGTGGACTGCCGAGAAAAAGGTCAGCCCAGAAGCAGAATTTTCTGCGTCAGTCTGCAGCAAACAAAAATTTATCTGCGACCCAATAAGCCTACTATCATAAGAAATAACAGAAACACTTAAAGTAAGCAAAATTTTCATTTATAAAGAATATATATAATATAAGGATGCAACAAATACCATAAATCTAGAGACTTAAAGCAAATTTCAGCTTTTTTTAAGCCCAGCATTTATTTTTAAGTTGGTGGATTAATCTGCAAGGTTTTAAATAATCTGCAGCGCCCGCTTCCGTGCTGCACTGTTTCTGCTACTGGGAAGGTCAGTAAGTTACATATTTAAATAAATAAAGATGAATAAAAGTAAACTATTAATGTCACTGTAGTTAAATATAATATGTATAAAGTAAACAAAAGACCGGTATTTCAAACTAGTGATGACATAAGAAATAAGGAAAGAAGCAAGGAGAACATTGTTAATGCTATTATCAGTATATATAGCTGTTTGCACACTCTGTAACTTTTTTCATTGTTATTTAGAGTCTTGAATGCTTTTCTTATACTGCTTTGTATGTTTAAAAATAAATTTGTCTATAATTTTAAAAAAAAAATTCCGCGAACAATAATTTAAAAATAGCATTCCGATTCGTAGATTTTTCCATTTCGAACCCTGGAATTTTTGATATAGATATGCTAATTTATATCAAAATCAAAACTAATGTAAATTTATGTAGTAATAAATCAGCTGTAATAGCCAAAAGAGAATGATTAACAAAAAATTTAGTAAAAAAAACATTGCTGTAGTCGCTGATTTCGGCGCTATCTTGAATTTTGTTCCTGCAACTTAACTGTAAATTTCATTGTTTACATCTGAAAAAATGTGTGGATTTTAGGTGTCCGTGGATTTTAGGGTCGCAGATTTAAGGGAGTCTACTGTATAGCTATAAATTATCATTAAAAAACATGATAGTTAAAATGCAATAATTAAAATTATGATATTTAACTATTTTTCTGTGCAAATGTTAAAGGACAGTAAAACATGAGACACTTTTTTTGAAAATCACCAAGGTATGAAAATTTGCGAAAACATATTTTATTCCCCACTACAATGGTATATTTTATTTACCAATTATTGATAACATATGTTTTACTGTTTTAAAGATAGCAAACATTGAATTGCAGTTCCATATAAAAGGGGGGGCTCAAAAGATAAATATCTTTTATGAAAGGAATACTTTTACCTTATAAAATTGCTACAATAAAAATTACACCAGAATATTTCAATAACTAATGTTATGCATTTATATCTTGTAAAATTTATGAATTCTGTTAATAAAATATTTGAGATCACTAGTTTTATAAAAGATATTTAAAAGATTAGTTTTAAAACATATTATAAATTTTTTTCCACTTATATCAATAAATATAACAAGAGATTATATCATTTTAGCATGCAAAAATATGTAAAACTTTAAGATTACCTATTAATTACTTTAAAGCTCAAACAGGATACTTTAAATTTCAGAACGGGTTCCAAACAGTTTTCCAAAAATAAAAAAAGCAAGGGTCATTCCATGTCAAATCACGCAGAATTTTCTAAAAATGGCACCCACCACCTTCGATTTTGATAAACTTTGGTGTATTCGTAGAATTTTTAATGCCGAGTCCAAAAATGTCAATCATATTGAAATTGATCAAACGGTTTGTGAGTTATGAGCTTTTAAATGTTTTCCAAGATGGCCGATTTGCCGCCATTTTGAATAGCACATGTGACAACGTAAAGGTTTATAACTTCTTTCAGGTTTAAGCTAGAACTTTCAAATTTTTTTTGTTCTGTTCAGAATAAAGTATACTTTCATTTAAACTGATTTTTGTGCAGCTTATTCCATTAAAATGCTGTCAGAAAATGACTTTTTGTCATTTTTTAAATTAAAAAGAGGCGTAACTTTAATGGCTGATTTCCCCCATTGTTCCCCCTTCAATTTTCATCTAATTGCATAAATAGGCAGCTTAAAGTGCGTTTTGATGCCTGATAAGAAAATTTTAATGGACAGTTCGCAGGTGTTTTGTTTAAAGAAGAATTTCAATTTTAGTGACCTTCCATAAGTAACGGAAAGTAGAAGATAATGTTGATATTTCTTTTATTACCAGAAATATCATCCATATTTACATCTAAAAGTTTGATACGGCTTTATCTTACATAAACATATTTTTTAATGTGGCTATAAAGAAGGGGAATTCCACAGGAATAAATAGGAATGCTAATAATGAATTCCTGCAAGACATAGAAGTATTTTCCTAACAAATTGAAATCTAATGCAAAGTTTCAGTAAATTATAAGTAAAAAAGAAATAATGGGAAAAATTCTACAAATAGTCACATTTTATTTCAAAATCATACTTGTATATAATACAAAATATAATTAAAAAAAATACATTAAGTAAATATTATCGTATTTTAAAATTATACAAAATAACATTTAGCACATACACAGTAAAGATGCTATTGAAAATATATCTACATCAATAACAATTAAAAATAAAGATAATTAATAAAATTTGTTCTCTTTATATTTCGATTTTATTTCCTTCTAATTTTACGTTTTGCCCACTTGGTGCTTTATAAAAGCACTGGATGCATCACCAAGTTTATATATTCTACCATTTGTAGTATTGATGTCACATGCACAAAGGATATGACTGAAAGGCACAATACAACTGTCATTTTCTGTCCAATAATATGAAGGTGATGGGCCATTGTGGATGCATGAATTTAACAGTTGCATCTCCTTCCTTTTTGTGGACTTTTGACACTAAGCTTATATACCAATTCCATTCAAACATACATGCTACATAACTTTTAAGAGATGGAATATCCAAAGTATCTTTAATATTCCTATCAAAAGATGAACAAACAGAAAAATTTTCATCAGTATTTATTCTTTTTCCACTTATTAATAAGTTTTCTGTAGATCCATAATAATGCATACTGCATGTTCCAGGAATTGTCGTAGCAAGTTGCATCCGATTAAACATGTTGTTGCGCAGTTTTAACGTCACTTTTTGTGATTCTAAAAAATGTTATACTATCAATGTTTTGTCTGCAATATTCATACATCATAGCCACATTTGCAATTTGATATTGCAACGGCCTTTGCAGACTTGCTTTTGTCACAAGTCTTTTAACGGTCCCCCCACCCCCACCCCATCCCAAACAGATTTTCCATGACTTGTAGCAAAAAAGCTCCATTTTGCTTTTATTCCACCAAATTCATGTTCATGGGTTCAAAAATGTTTTTCAATTTTAATATTGGGCAGCAGAGTCACCAGTAAAATATTCTACATTTATAGCTAAGATATACTTATTATTTAAATGCTGCATGATTAATTTTTGAGTCTGATAAACCATTGGTACATCATGGTCCATATCATCTGAAAGCATGCAAAGGTTTTCACTTTTTAAGCTGCTTCCATTTTTTTTTGCTTTACATAGAATGCAACTGTATGTAAAGTACAGCAACCAGACGTCCAATGGTAGCTGTTGTGCTTCGTCTTGCAATACAAAAGAAAAGTTCTCACTAAAATCCATTTGTATGAGAGCCTCATGACTAGTAAAATCTTTTTTTCAAATAAATGCTTTGGGACTTTGATATGTGTGTATGGGGTACGAGCTTTTCAATCTTTTTAAGAATAAGATGGATGAAATCGTACAGAGTAGATGTATGTGATGTTAATCGTACTCTGTCAGTTGATACCCACTGTTTATGTTCAATTGCGTCTTCAGGATCAAAATCCAGAAATTGAACTTTAAAAAAATCTTCAAGAACATCTTTCTTGGGACATTTGCTGCACATATGTAACATACAATTTGTATTGTTAGAACTGCAAACCAATTTCTGGATTAAATCTTCATATTTTTCTTCAATCCCTGTTGCTGCAATAAGCAACTGAACTTTCTGATGTATTGTATGCATGCAGACAGAATGTGTGCCAGAACTTCAAACTAAGACACAGTGCTTAAGTCGCAGGTCAGCAAATTTTGAAAAACCAATTTTATTATTGGTAGGAAATTTCAATCGAAATTGGATATACAGTTAATTCAGATTACAAAGAAGAAACCTTTTTTGAACATGGGCGGACATTTTTTTTTATGCTGACCGCATCTCCCTGACCAGGCATGAGACATGAAAATTCATTATCTTCATGAAATTCTTTCACAGATTTTATAGTGTCTTCCCTAGTATAAAGTCTATACTTGGTACTCAGTTACACTAAAGGTTTCAATTATTTTCTTTCTTGACCATCATGACTCAGGAATCAAAGTTAGCAACTGAATTTTTTCTCTGGGACTAATTTGTGGAAACCTTTTTTTTCACCATCTCCATTAATCTTTCGAATTCTGAAGCTTTTCTTTTGATTCACATTATCTTCATCAGAGCTACTGTTTTCACTCTGAAGAACGTTCTCTTCCAAATCAAGGGTGCAAGCAACCTTCTTTCACAAGGCAATTTTCATTTGCTGTAATTTTCTTTCTCCAGCAGACACTTTCCTGTGTGCAGAAATTGCATGCAACCTTAGTGGTGAACTTCCATTAAGCTTTACATGATATTTTTCTTTCTGATCCATGTTTGGTGTAATTTCTTCAGAAAAATCAGTGGACTGACACAAGTCTTTCTGTTCTTTCACATATACTTCCAGCAAAGCTCTTGCTTTTTTCCCTACAGGTTGAACATAGTTTCTTACCAGGAATGGCATCATTGTGTAGCTTATGCCTGTACTTCTTAGCTTGATCCATACTTATCACATGTAAGGATACTTTTCTTGGTCTTGTTAGGATGAAGATTAAATAAATGAAAACATTTCTTTTGCTGAATTTACATATGCAGAAAGTGTTTCTGTGAGCAAAGCATATTGTTGAGTTTTCGCTATCTTCTAAGTTGCATCTTAATGCAAGAAGTTCTTTATTTTTGGTGGATAACTCATTGCGATCATGGATAGCTTGAGGATTATTTAAATCACAATTTGGATTATTAATATTTAAACTAATATTGTACATTTTTTGTTTATCCATAAGAAAACATCTAACTTAATACAACAAAGCAGCATCATTTATAGTTATAAGATCAAAAGAGAAACTTTAATCTTTTTTAACAGATTGGCATAACAAGTTGTAAAATTCTGCTTAATCTGGTTGGTCAAAAAAATCTTCTGGGAAGAAATTTTAGTCTGATTCGTTGAAAATCTCTTTCTGGTAAGTACATCTATCTGGTTGGTTGAAAAAAAACCCTTCTGGCAAACCAAAGTGATATTATTGGTTAAAATTCTGTCTTCTGGAAAGTTCTGGTAATAAATTAACCCAATCAGATAATTTTAGCAATTAATTAATTAGAAATTTCATATTTTGGACAGCAATTTTCGATTTATAATTCAACAATAATTATAGCTTAACCAAAGTGAAATAAAGTATATAATTTTTTTTTTGAACTAAATTTTAAATTTTTAAATCGCCCATTAAAATTTTTTAACAGGTATCAAAACATACTTTGAGCTGCAATATTAATACAACAGAGTTAATTTTTTAACTAATTATATTTATTTTGAATGTAGATATATTTTTAATAGTATTTTTAAGGTGTATGTGCTAAATGTTATTTTGTATAATTTTGAAGTACGATAATTTTTACTTATTGTATTTAGTTAACAATTATAATTTTATGATTTTGTATAATATACAAGTATGATTTTGCTATAAAATGTGACAATTTATAGAATTTTTTCCATCATTTCTTTTTTATTTAAAATTTACTGAAACTTTGCAATAGATTTCAATTTGTCATGAAAATACTTCTATGTCTTGCAGGAATTCATTATTAGCATTCCTATTTATAATTCCTGAGGGATTCTCCTTCTTTTTAGCCACATTAAAAATATATATATGTTTATGAAAGACAAAACCTTACCAAACTTTTAGATGTAAATATGTACGATACTTCTGGTAATAAAAGAAATATCAACATTATCTTGTATTTTCCGTTACTTATGGAAGTCGGTAAAATTGAAATTCTTCTTTAAACAAAAAACATACAAACTGCCCATTAAAATTTTTTTATCAGGCATCAAAACACACTTTGAGCTGTCTATTTATGCAATTAGATGAAAATTGAAGGGGGAACAATGGGGGAAATCGGCTATTGAAGTTATACCTTTTTTTAATTAAAAAAATGGCAAAATTAATTTTCTGACATCATTTTAATAGAATAAATTGCACAAAAATCTGTTTAGAT
Organism: Maratus speciosus; assembly: GCA_963932465.1. Lineage (NCBI taxonomy): Eukaryota > Metazoa > Arthropoda > Arachnida > Araneae > Salticidae > Maratus > Maratus speciosus. The sequence goes on along the minus strand of OZ010795.1, from coordinate 570,379,377 downwards.
GAAAGTTTACTTTATTCTGAACAGAACAAAAAAAATTTGAAAGTTCCAGCTTAAACCTGAAAGAAGTTATAGACCTTTATGTTGTCACATGTGCCATTCAAAATGGCGGCAAATCGGCCATCTTGGAAGACATTTAAAAGCTCATATCTGACAAACCGTTTGATCAATTTCAATATGATTGACATTTTTGGAATCAGCAATAAAAACTCTGCAAATTCACTGAATTTTATCAAAATTGGTGATGGTGGGTGCCATGCCCTGGGTGATTTGACATGGAATGACCCACAACCAAACCCGAAAAAGTACAAAAGCACAACATTAGATATTGATCTCAGGTATCCCATGAAAAAAAAATTATTTAAAAGTAACAAAATACGAGTGAAGTATTTGTCAAGAACGCTCCCATAGGTTTAATATTACCTTGCAAATGTCTTTGTGTGACTAATTTAGTCCCATAATTCATATAACTGTGACTTTAAACACCTCAATACGACAACTACCGTAAAATATTTGAAAATGAAATCTGTATATATGGAATTCGATCTTAAAAGAAAAAGTATATATTTTTTCGAGAGAAAGAATATGAATAATTAATTATACCTGCTAAGATGGAAACCTGCTTAAAGCAGAATATATTTCAGTTTCTTTCGGTACGGTTTTCAAGGTTTTAATGAATCAATATTTGGCGAGCTGATTATGTAGTTCAGCATTAGTATTTAATGCTTATTCACTTAAAATTTTCAAAATCCGGCTATTAGAGATTTATTAAAATTCCAGTGGTAAATTTTCTTATAAAAAGAGGGGGGGGGGGGGAGCACCAAAATCCATGTTTGCCACGGGTGCAGAAAAGGCTAGTTTTAGCCCAGAAACACATAACTTACTGCTACTAATATACAGAAGTTGACATACACGATTAAATCCGTGGGAAACATTTGAATAATCGGGGCAGAACTGTGTTTTTCACGATTTTTAAGAAAAAAAGTCCCATTTTTGAAATAGCGTACTGCACTTGCTATTGAGTGTATAAAAACGTTGTAAATATGAAAGTTGTAGAGAATTTTATCCTCTATAATACTGTAATTGACAAATAATATGCTACAGCAACAGGTCTTGAGATATTTAAAAAAAACCAAAAAGGTCCCAAAATTTTTTTGTTTTTTGGCCACAGAAAATTTAGCCTTAAGAAATTTTGTTAGAAAACTTGGTTTTTCCATATTGGCATCATTACAAACAATTCAGAAAAAAAAAAAAATCTTCTACCCAACCTTTTGCAAGGTAACCCCTTTTTTTTGGTACATTTCCTCTGGACTAGAAGATAGGGGAGAGGGGGGACACATGTGAACAATTTTTACATTTTTGACTATTTCTCAAAATTGTTATGAGCTATTGAACCAAAAATTGATTTATATGAATATTTAGAATTTGTTTGTTCTTTAGGTGAAACTTTTGGATGCATTTATTAAGAATTTCTAACTTATATTATCATTCTAAAAATTGTCTAAATTTGTTTACATGTGCCCCGGTGGAGGGGTAGTTGTGAACATAGCTGGAGCACATGTGAACACATGCATAAATAAGACAAAAATAATTTTTTGTGAATAAAAACTAATTAGATGCCCTCTTTCTAGTTGTGTGAATAAATCAATAAATGTTCCAACATCGATACAAGAAATTATTCGTAAAATTGTACACTAATATGCCTACTCCTTTTGAGTCACTTTTAATTGTTATCTAACTTCCAGTAAATTAAAACTGTGAAGCAATCCTAAAAACATTGAATATATAGCTGAATGTTTGACAAGGAGGATTAAATTTTAAACTAAAAAAAAAAAAAAAAAAAATGCATTCACAGACTTAAAAAATACACTTGTGAACTGTTCACGTCTACCCCCATATGTTCCGTTCACAAGTGTCCCATCTACCAACTTCAGCCTAACTTATAAAAAAAAAGATATTATTTTTAATTGAAATAAGGAAACAAAAGTTTTTGTACACTAACCTAATTAATGCCACTATAGAATGCAATGCTGATATTCTTCTTTAAAAAATGTCTTGACTAAATTTTTACTTCAATAACTTAGAAGACTTTGTTTACTTCACAGCTTCTAAAACAAACAAATTACAATTACCAGAAATCAAAATGGCCTATTTTTCTGAAAATTCAGGCAAAAGATGGTACCAGTACTACCATCAATTGGTAATTTTTTGAATTTCAAATTAACTGAGTGAAATATGTACTGTTCACATGTGCCCCCCCCTCTCCCCAACATGTCAGAAAATTTGTCCAAAAAATCGTATACTTCATGATAGAACATCTATTTTATTTTTTGCAAATACTTTCGAAGATGATTACTTACTTATTATAGTCACCTCCACATACAACATTAATTTTGTAATCGAAGTATAGAGAAAATATTAAATTATCTCCATCTATGATTACATATGAATCATGTAGTTTATATGGTTTTAGTAAACCAAATTGTGGATGATCAAAAATAAATGAATATAAGCCTCTAACACCCATAATTTTTAGTATAGATGTGATAGATAAAAAATATGAATTAGACAAAATGATTAAAACAACGCCACATAATTAATGCAAAACGGTAAACACAAAAAAAAAAAAACACAAGCACATGTGCGTTGATTGGTTGGATGAAAAAGTAAACAATTAACAACTACGCAAAAATTCACGAATCGAAAATCTCATCCTCTTGAATTAACTGCAGTTTCAGCTTTGGTTTTACAAAAGAATTCTGTGAATTTTTCCGTTGATTATAATTCTTATTACAATTATGTAGTTCTGTTCATCATACATTTTATTTTCGTGCTATATGATGCAGCAAATTCAATCGAACTATATTCGATTGTATTCGACTCAAACTAGTCATTTTATTGAGCGTGTTCAGAGGTGCACTTTGCGCCGCGCGCGCGCTCAGAAGTTTATGCCATGGAGTAGGTCTTATCGAAGAAAGGAATTTTAACATAATTCAATTATTTCATTATTTTTATGGTTCAAAAAAGGTAAAACCAACGACTATATTTCTTCATCCTTCCAAAACATGGTTTTCGTAACAGGAATACATGCCTATGTTCACTCAGATAAAATCTAAAATAGTCGGGAAAAACATCACGTGACCTTCTTTATCTACTTTAGCCCATTTAGCATTTAAAATTAGTTAACCAACCGCACGCAAACTCCGCGCGAGCTGCTCAAAAAAATTGTGTGGGCGATTTGATCACGTGATTGTGTGTTTTCTGCTTATGTGTTATTGGTTGTGCTTTGTTTGGTAGGTTGATTGATACAATTTAAGAATTCAACTGGTGATCTAAAAATTTTAACTTTTTAACAATTTTCTTTTTATTTATTTAAAAATGATTTATCAGTTGATTTATATCTTCTGTGATAAATAGAATGCTGTTAGTAAACCAAGATTCTGATATCAACATATGAGATTTGTTTGTAATCTACTATACTGGATGGATTTCAATGGAATTTGCACTGTTAGTTAGACAGTTTTTCAGAGTAGGTTTTAATATATATATTTCTTATTTTATGATTGCATATTTTAATACCGTGTGGATAACAGACCAAAATACATCATAAAACATGAGAAATAAATGGCATTCAAAATTCTGTTAGTATAAGCAAAATACTTACTTATACTTTCAGTAAAAAATTTATAAACATTCTAATTATACTTTATTCATTACAAACTAGGCAGCAGACCTATATATTTTATCTCTTTAAAAAATATATGTACAGATATTTTTAGTTAAAATAATTTACAACTATTACATTTTATTTTTATAATGTTCAAAGTAGAATATGATTTCTAGCCTAGTCTGGATAAAAATTCACTCGTAAAGTACTCAAAAAAAAAAAAAAAAAAAAAAAAAAAGGAATTATTCTACGTGCAAAAGGATATTTTCGCACAATATATATTATTTTTTCATTTGGATTTGCTTAATGTTTATATCATTATACATATACATACTACATATATAATCACTTAGAAACAAAACTTTGGATATTTAAAAGGCGTTCAGATCTAAAACTTTCATCTCGAAATACCTCATTTTCTCACATTTAAATGAGTATTTTATTATTATAATAAAAATACACGTGCCTCTGTATAACAAAAATAAAAAATATATCTTCATCAAAAATATCTTATTCATTATGAAAAATATAAAACAACCAATAAACAAAAAAAAAAAAAAAAAAAAAATTGTGACACAATGTGGGACTGGAGGGATTCGAACCCACAAGCCCTGGTCTCGAGTTCACTGCCCTATCCATTCGGCCATCCAGTACACGTTCCTTTTGCAACAAAATATCTTTATAATTAGCACCTTAATTAATCAAATCCATGATCTGTTCCTGAACATACTACGTGTTATTCCATACATGATATGGACCCACTCCATGTTCCTGTCTCCTGAGCTCGCGCGCGTAACGCGCGTGCTTCTTGAACACACTCATTGTTAATGATGAACCGCAGAACGGTTTCGGTTTGTAGACAAAGCGCGCTTTGTGTTTGGAAATCAGATCGTACTTTTGTTTCCATCTTCTATTGGTGCGACTGCTAGGTGTGTATCTTTAATAAATATTTTCGAAATTATCTAATTCTTAAACTTCCTACATTATTTTTTTATTAAAAAATATACATTTAGAAGTCAGAAATGTCTTTTGAAAATGTAATCGACGATAACTACGAAATTATTCTTGTGCTATATTTTTGCTGTTCTTAGCATATATTAATTAAAAGTTATGTATTTATTGATAATCAGACTGTATGACAATAATATCTATTTAAAGTATTAACATTAAATTAATACCATTTTATAACCACAATGTTATATTTTTCCCTTATATGTTAGTTTCGCTTTGTGTGCTAGAGTGTGTATGTATGCATACAGTTTCAGTTATGTTACATTTTTTTTACTTACGATAAAGTTAAAGGCGTTTAAGGTACGTGAATTAGTCATCTAAATTTGAATTTAATTACCTATAAACCTTCAACAAGTATAAATGTTGTCTCAAAGTGCTCATTTGTAAAAAAATTGAGCTATTTCATTAAATTACTTTAAATATACTAAAAAAAATGAGGTGGGGCGTTGATTTTTTTGTGTGGAAAGATGTTGTTTAATTATATTATTTTATTCAGTCTGTGATTTGACCGTATTTATTTTCTGAAAGCATCTTTGCACATATTTCCCCATTCCATTCCACTGTCATATTGTGGTGATCCATTTATTTGGAGTTAGAGCCTGTAAAATTAAACTGATGTTAACTCTTGACACCACAGATATATAAATCATACAGCTGTAAGAAAAGCTATGTTTCTTTTGAAAAACTTTTTATTTTCTGGATACGATTGCAAGGGTATAGTTAGAATTTTTTTTCAGCGATAGAAGGATAAGAATATAGGTGCAAATTCCCAAAATTTTAAGGAGCCAGTGGCTCCTAAACCCAAATAATCCAGTGGCCAGATTGTGAAAAAAGCGCAATAGCATTTATATGAGGGGGGAAAAATCCGGAATTTAAACTGAAAAAAAATCTACACATGCACAAAACTACTACATGTACGAAAGAAACATAGGCTAATTGCACACAGTTCTTTTAATTTGGATATAAATTAAGTATAATATAAATCTGAAACTATGCACTGTCAGGAGGGTTGTTCTCTACAATACTTGCAAATTTGGCCAAACAGTCTGACTTGAATGACACATATGTAAATTTTCATAAAAATTAGGTAAATGGTAAGAAATCAGTCAATTATTGAAGATTTTAATAGCAGCAGAAATCGTTTTAAAAATTTGACTTAACAATAAAAATAAAATAAAAAATGTAAGGGAATGATGAAATAAGACATTTTTACTAAGTTGTAGGGAAAAATGCAAAATTATGAAGAAATCCAAACTGTTTCCTTTAAGAGTAACACTTAATATATAATGTATGATAAAATTAAAATTTTTGATATGTGTAAAAAAATTAGTATTCTGTGTGAGGGAATGACTGCTAATAAAAACGCTTCCATATATATTGACTGAATTTTTTTTTTTTTGAAAAATTAACAAAATCTTACACCACCAATTTATGTTGCTGGATTGACAAGTGCTCAAAATGGCTTCTCTGTGAAGGATGCTAGACTGCTACTGCTCTTTAGTAGGGCTGGGCGATGTCTAAAATGAAATATCGTGATAAATCGGCAGCTTTATATCACGATATTGCAACATATGAACAAAGAAATATAGGGTAGATGCACCAGTTTTGGCCACATTGGATCAATTTGTCCAATATTTAGCCTGTGAATTAATGCTAACAAATAATAGGCATTCTTGCATTTTAAGCAAACTTTCTTTTATCATTTACAATATCATTTGTTTATTTTTTGATAAAATATGACTTGCAAAAAAAAAATAAATTTGTGAAACTGTAGTGTGTGCTTACATGTATTAAGATTTTTGTTTAGCTGACAAGTTTTCAGAATCTTGCAACATTAGGCACTTATTGGGTTCTATTTGTTCTGAAACAAATTGCTATTAGGTTTTATGAGGTAAGCTTTCTCTCTACTGCAATTTTACATTTAATTTAATTATTTTAACAGTTTAATGGGGGGTGGCCAAAACTGGTGCATTAAATTTGCTATATGTACCAGTTATGGCCATGGGGGTGGCCAAAAAGGGTACAACATTATGTTCCACTTTTGGCCACATGATTCATTATAGAGGGAATTTTAGCCATTTAATAAATTTAAGAACATCTGGAAAAATCAATTTAATTTTGTTTTATATAGTAATGGCTTCAATATAATAATAATAAAAGCAAGGCTAATGGCAGTTCTTGTTCTTATAAAAGAGATTTTGTTATTCTCTGTCCAATAGATAATTCAATTTAGAAAGAAGGACATTGTGCTAGTCACTAAAGAATGATATTGCTAAAGAAAATATAGTATTGTGTTTAGTATTGATAAAACAAAAGGGGGGGAGGGCGATGTGTAATGTTTAGATATGATAAACTGAAACATAAATTTTGAAAGATTTTACAACTTATAAATTAAAAAGTTCAATAAAATTATAGCATGCTTTAATTGCTTGTATTTTTCCTAAAGAAATGAAGAAGTTCCATAATTTTTGCAATATTTCAGGAACACGGATTTAGAAATACTAAATATTGTGAAAATCTTTACTAGAGATATCTAAATACAAGTAAGAATGTATTTCACATTATTAAAAAAAAAACAGGATTCCTTTTACCAAATTTAAAAGAGATTCTGTGCTATTAAAAAATGGCCTAGAGGGAACACTGCTCTAAGATAGGAAGTAAAATTAAGGCCATTCAAAATGTAATGCCAGCACTACAAGCTAGCAAAGTTTTGGAGTAACCCGTTCTTGCCTTACATCACAAGTTTGCAGGACGGACACCACTTTTCTCTAATAATGTTGAATCTCAAGTAGTAGATCTAGGTATTAGGAATTGAAGTTAAAAATCAATTCGAAAAGTGGATTTTAGATGTTGTCAATACTATTTCCTATAAAAATGGAATAAATTTTAAGATTCGGCCCAGAAAATTGTAGCCGGCAAGATAGAAACTCCATTTCAAGATGGAAAACCAGGTATGAAATGGTATGATTTGCTTCTGAAATCACACCCTAAAATAACTTGCAAAGAAGCAAGGTATTTAAATAAGGCACAAGCTAATATAAATCAAAAGATGATTTCATAACTTTTTGATGAAAATCAAACAAAAATCAGAAAATGCTTTCAAGAAATATAACTCTTTGATGAAGATTCAAGTGTTCTAAACAAGCCACAATCCATGAATAATTATAAAACTGATTAAATAGTTAATCTTTATGTCCTATAGGCACTGTTGTCCCTTTTATTAATCAAATTTAAATATATTTTTTGTTTTTTAATCGAAATTTTCAGTTAAAATCAACATAAGTCTATTTTATTTGATGTTTTTATCAATTCATAAAGAAATTTGCAAAATTCTCTTAATACAGCAAACAAATATATGTGTGGTAAAATAGATGTTGCATAAAAATGCTTTATTTTTACTTATTATCAATTAAAATGTTTGTTAAACTACATGATATTGAAGTGGCCAAAACTGGTGCATAGAGATGGCCAAAACTGGTGTAGGGGTGGCCAAAACTGGTACAAATTGGAATAAATTACTTGATGAGTTATACTCACAACCTAAAATATTCTGTAGAAAGTCATTATAGTTAACAGAAAGACAATTAAATTTACTAAAGAATTATGTTATTATGATTTAATATGCTTCAATCAATCAAGAAATGTAAAATTTCTATTTCAAATTTTCTCTAAATGTGGCCAAAACTGGTACATCTACCCTATGTACATTTATAATACATGTATAACTTCAATATACATTATATATTTTATTAAGGATTAAAATTTAAAAAAAAAATATATATATATATCATTCTCAAATAGATTAATAAAAAACTATGTATAAATAAGCAAATCTAAATAAATAAATGCTAAAAGAAACTAGTAGGATGTGTCAAGGGCAACAATTTCTTCTATTTCTACGGGTTATTACTTCAAAATTCGCTATCACAGAGGCAAAATTAAATAACAATCTATGCCCATCATGAATATTCTAAAGATATAGGTGCACTAAATTGTATGCATTTAAAAGGAAATATAAGCATCGCATCTTTCAAACAAATCATTGAATTTCAGCACCAACCTTATTAGATGTCCGTAACCAAAATTCCTAATTTAAAAATCATAAAAGCAATACCTGTTGGACAGTATACACCCAAGCTTAAGAAGGATCTACTTATGTGAAACTGTAACAGAATAAGGTGTTTGATTAAAATTCGTGCATTAGTTTTTGAGATACAGATATCGCTAAAATTGTGGAAAATGCAGCATAGCAGCGCCACCTATTGGACGATTAACACTAACACTTAATCAGCAACAAGTTATGTCAACGTCTGTCTGAATTTGAAATGTTATGAAAATACGTGCGATAATTCTTGAGAAAAAGCTATAGCGGAAATTTTGAAAAATACAGCATAACAGCGCCACTTATGGGCTATAAACACCAAACACTAATCAGTAAAATTTATGTCTACGTCTAAGTCTAACTGAATAAGAAGTTTGATAAATATTCGCGCATTAGTTCTTCAGACAGAGCTATTGCGAAAATCGCGAAAACTCAGCATAGTAGCTCTGCCTGTTAGGCCATTTACACAAAGAACTAATCAGCACCAATTTACAAGGTATAACTGAATTTGAAATTTGACAAAAATCCTTGTATTAGTTTTTGAGATAAAGTTATTGCGGATATCGTAAAAAATGCACCTACCTGTCAAGTAATTTACACTAATTTATAACGAGCTATAAAATAATCTAAAATTTTGTTAAATTCCGTGCATTAGTTCTTGTGATAGAGCGCCTACAAAATTTGTGTTACAAAGAAACAGACAAAGCTTTTTAAAAATAGTCAAATCGTGTTCAAGACTTTCTAAACATGTAAATCGGTCGAAACCCGGATGACAAAATTTTCATGAATCCAATACTTTCTTCTTGTAAAGATAGTAGAAAGTAAAAGAACTAAAAAAAAAATCGTTAACAGAGAGAGAAAAATAATAGTTTGGTTAAAGTCAATTTTTGAATTTTTAATATTTTATAATTGTTAAATAATATTTATATTGCTGTTGTGCTGCTATGCTTAAAATTGTCTTACTATGCGTCGGCATCCCCGACAAAAACTCTTAGTTTATTTTATTTCATTTTTATATTCTCCATTTTTTTTAAAGAAAAAATAAAACCCTGCGTGATCTGCGAATCATAATCAAATGTGTTTCAAAATTTACCTTCCCCTTAATTTCGTTCTTCCATCGTCCATGTATGCTGTGTACATGAACTGCAATAATTAACCGCAAGGGCGGCGCCAGAACTTGCCCGACAGGGGGCATGGTATCCCCGACAGGGGGGCCGAATTAGTCCCTGCGCACCTGACCCGAATCTGAAAATTACATTTGAAGTCAATCCGACCCGAACCCAACATATTTCAATATGCATCCGGCCCGAACCCGAAATACTTTAACCCGCAACCCGAACAGAATACGAAATGAAAGGAAAGCAAATAAAGTTTTAATGCAAATGTGAAAAGTAACCTATAATTACATCTCTAATACCAATTTTATGTTTTCCATAGAAAAATGGACAAATCTGTATTCTTTAATATTCGAATATAGTAAAATGAATAGCAGACACCTTGTTAGATGGAGTAGTGCATCGGGTCGGTGTCAGGCTGTACTTAATTTTCCTTTTTTGGGTGGGGATGACTCCAACTTTCTTTCTGCTGGTCAGATTCACCCTAGAATATTTCTTGCTGGTCATATTTATGCTTTTTGCAAGTTGGGTTTTTAGGATTTTTTTTAAAAAAAAAAGTTTGAGCAGAACTGTGTTTTAAATGAAAATAAATATCTATATGAATATGGATGAACATATATTCACTTTACTGCATCAGATATAAAATGTATATAAGAAATGTGATCATAGATTATTCTCTCTTTAAGAACCAATTTTTCTTTTTTTTTTTTTTTCGTGCTTCGGAATATGAAAAATATTACCAACATTTCTTTTCTGATGAACAGAAATATATATGTATCGTATTTGTCATAGTTTTTGCACACGTACACATGTTACATGTATGTAGATTGCGAGGTGACCACTATTCAAAAGTATAAGCGTACGAATATACACTATATTGCCATTAATGACCGGCAACTTTCAATTTTAGACATTTTGTCGAATATTTAGAAATATACTTGACAGATTCTTCTGGAATTTCAGGATTGAAAAGAACAGGTATGACCTCATATTTAGCAATGTCGATTTGATAAGTGGGGCAATTAGGGGGCCAACAAAAAATCCAGAAAAAAAATAATACTTGGGATCACCGTGTAAAATAAAATGCACGAAATGATCTATCGCTACCGAATATAAATAAACAGACATTGTGCAATATGTGTATTCTTTTGTGTAAGAATAGCATGTATATTAATAGAGATATAGCGATTTATTTAAAAAAATTTTAAAATTCTTGCATGTTTTTTGCTTATAACATGCAGGGTTTTCAACCAAATTTAACTCTGTTTTCAGAAAAATTGAAAAATTATAGTAAAAACAATATAGTGCAATTGGAATATAAATATATTAAATATTTTAGGAAATATGAGCAGTTGTATGAAATCATTTTTATCTGTGCATGCGCGAATGATAACAAGGATCATTTTACATAATTTAATAGACAACTCTATGGAGCAACTTATTAAAAAAAATCTAGTCAAATATCGTAAAAATTCAGAAAGATATCGGCATTAGAGCGAGCAAATTTTTAGTTGCTCTCTAAAAGCAGCTGAATGATAAGGGATTTTCCACAAATTGTCATTTTTAATTTTTAAATTTTTTAAATTTTCATTTTTTATTTATGCTTTAGTTCTTCTTGGATAACCACCAGAACGAGCCTATGCCATGATCAAAAGAAGTATCAAAATCGAAGAATTTTTCCAAATCTACTCGTTGATACTCACTAAATACTAACTTTTTTCTGAAAGTCAGTTAATAAAAAATGACAATTTGTGTAAAATCCCTTATCATTCAGCTGCTTTTAGAGAACAACTAAAAATTTGCTCACTTTAACGCTGATACCTTTCTGAATTTTTACGATATTTGACTAGTTTTTTTTAATAAGTTGCTCCATAGAGTTGACTATTAAATTATGTAAATTGATCCTTGTTATCGTTCGCGTATGTGCAGATAAAAATTATTTCATACAACTGCTCATATATCCTAAAATATTTAACATATTTATATTCCAATTGCACTATATTGTTTCTACTATATTTTGTCAATTTTTCTAAAACCGGCGTTAAATTTGGTTGAAAACCCTACATGTTATAAGCAAAAAACATGCAAGAATTTTTTAGTTTTTTTAAGTAAATCGCTATATCTCTATTAATATACATGCTATTCTTAGACAAAAGAATAAACATATTGCACAATGTCTGTTTATTTATATTTGGCAGCGGTAGATCATTTCGTGCATTTTGTTTTACAGGGTAATCCCAAGTATTCTTTTTTTTCTTTGATTTTTTGTTGGCCCCCTAATTGCCCCCCTTAACATATCGACATTTCTGAATATGAGGTCATGCCTGTTCTTTTTAATCCTGAAATTCCAGAAGAATCTGTCAAGTATATTTCTAAATATTCGACAAAATGTCTAAAATTGAAAGTTGCCAGTCATTAATGGCTATATAGTGTATAAGTGTTAGGAATTGAAAAACTGTTCACTAAATAGACGTGCCCGCTTTTTTGGGAGTGTCCATTGTGGAAATCTTATTGTATATAGATTTTTAAGCTGAAAAAGTATTTTGGAGATTATTTTGAAAAATCGGATCAACCCGAACTGGACCCGCAAGAGTCAAAATCCAACCCGAACCCGACCCGCAGCAAAAAAGTAGAAGCCAACCCGACCTCGACACACAACAAAAAAATTATAGCTCCAACCTCGGGTCGGGTCAGATGCGAGTAAAAGCGGGTAACCCGACCCGATGCAGGACTCTAGGCCGATTTTGTAATATATATTAAAAAAGTGTCCACGAGCCCGGACCTGTCTCGAAGCTCGAGTTTGGTAAAATTTTCCTTCATTAAGCTCGGTCAGGGCTTAATTTTTATCTCAAGACTCGGGTCGGACTGAGACTAAATTTTATTTTGTTAAATGTTGGGCCGGGCAGGAATTTCATTCTTCCAGGTACAGGTCTGGGTCTTGAATTTTTTCTGTAGATTCCGGACTGTATTTTATTTTATCGGGGCCATATAGGATGATAATTTTTTTCTCACGAGTAATGTCCCGGTAACGTTCCTCCTTTATTAGTAGAGAAAATGGACGATAAAACAGCATATCTTTGTTTGTTTCTTCGTCTTTCTTTTTTGTTTGCGTTTTTTAAATAAAAGGCGGAGTATTTGGTTAATTTCTAGAGAAATTAATCAAATCCCCCTAGGCCAAAAATGCGAAAAAAGCAGACAGACCGTGCCAGCATGGTAGTCTTGTAACAGGAAATGCGCAAGTGTTTAGCTTTTATAACGGGCAAACAATAGTTCAGCTTGATACTATGTTAATTTAAACAATAACATAAAAATCACTCTTTGTTTACACATTCAATTTATAAAAATACTCGCCAAACACTTTTTAATAAAGGTTAAAGTGAGCAGATGTATTTTACCATGTCTTATCTCTTCTTGAACCTTATTTCGTATAGGCACCTAAAGATTGCGGTCAATCGAATAAACATTAAACAGCACATGAAAGCATACAACAGCACATGTTTTCTAAGACAATATATAAGGTATTCGGTAACTTCCGGCCGTTGTGACAACTGTGGCTGACTTGTGATTGAATTCTCTCGTCTCAGACTAAAGAATAAAGTTTTAATTTAGAATAGCAGGGCCGAAACTAGCCTTTCTTGCACCTGGGGCAAGCATGGATTTTGGCGTCCCCTCCCCCCTCTTCCGCACAGTATATTTACAAAGAGAATTTTACTAGTTTTCTAATAGCCGACTTATTTTAGAGTTTAAAATATGCAATACTGAACTACGTAATCTACAATGGTGGATTCTATTCTAAATATTCTAAAGATCTTACATTCTAAAGATCATTTTTAATATGAAATATACAGTAGAGTCCCGATTATCCGAATCCCGCTTAACCGAGTCCTGCTTAACAGAGTTTCCGCTTTCACCGAGTTATTTTCTTCTGATGGACTGATGCCTTCTATTATTATGAAACAGCCATTATAAATGAAGTGTTAGATGAAGATGAAAGAGCAGTCGTAAAAAGTTAGAACTCTGATTTTCTGGTCAGAATGGGAAGAAAAAAAATGACTCTGATTTTCTGGTCAGAATGAGAAGAAAAAAAAATGGCCATAATTTTTTTTGACAAAAAAAAATTATGGCCATTATTTTTCTTTCCATTCTGACCAGAAAATCAGGGTTCTATTTTTTTACGACTGCTCTTTCATCTTTACCTAACACTTCATTTATAATGGCTGTTTCATAATAATAGAAGCCATCAGTCCATCAGAAGAAAATGATCTATTCCAAAGATATAATCCTTCATTTGGTGCCCCTTCGTTCTGGCGCCCGGGGCACATGCCCCTCTTCCCCACCCCTTAGTTTCGGCCCTGAGTAAATTCATAAAAATTTGATGTAATTTGGGCATGGTGAAAAATCGAAACATTTAACATCCGGCGTAGTTGTTCTGCGGGACGAATCCCGGGATCCCTGAAAATCGGGACATTCCGCGTAAATCTGAACACTTATTAACATTAAGTTTTTATTACATTAATTTATAAGGTTCATAAGCTTTTTGCAATTCGAGTTGCTGGGATTTTCCCAAACAAGTTTGACCCCAAGTACGTATCAGATGAAAAGAAATACAAATTTGAGTATGAATGAGAATACATTCAGTTTACTGCATGCGAAATAAAATGGTAAGAAGTGTCATAATAGATTATCATTTCTTTAAGAACCATTTTTTCTTATTTCGAAATTTGGAAAATATTATCAACTTTTCGCTTTTCAGACATACAATAACATATATGCATCATATTTGTGATAGTTTATGCACACCTACATGTTATAGGTTTGTAGATTAGAAGGTATCCACTATTCAAAGAGGTATAAGCACCCCGGGGGGATACCTTCTTTAGGTATTCACGGGCTTCGCAACCCCGGGTTCCTGAGCGATCTTTCTTTTTTCCTTTTCCTCTTATTTGTCTTATCCTTCTTTCCTCTATGTTTCACTCTCGTTGTGGTTTCCTCTTCGGAGGTGAGGGCAATTCTGTATGAGCCGATATCATCCTGCATATCGACTCATGGAGAATTGTAAACCACCCACGTGTTTGCCGTGCGTGGCAACCTGTGTCCCTGGAAAGGGGGATCCTGGCAGTTGAGGGAAACCAACACACTGCTTTGGCCTCTGCTTCAGGTAGACGGAAGGTGCATGTTGGTCCCGTATGCATCAATCGGCTGGTCAGCTGATTTCTGTCACTGGCTGGGGATCAAGTGATCGAACACTTACTAGTCATCTTGTTAAGGGTGGAGACTGGCATAGGAGTGTTTTGTGACCGTATAGGCCCTGGTTAGCACTGGTGCACGATGTGCATCCCCTTGTTGGGCTCGGTAGTGGGTGGTGCGGCCGGGGTCTGAATTCTTATTTTTTTTCTAATATGGGTGCAAATAATTCACTTACTTCCATTTCTCTCCCACGAGGAGAGCAACAAATTGCACAGAATTCCCCATACACTCATTTTTTTGTCATTAAACGTACTGATAGTCTCTCTGATAGCTCTTTCAAAAAAACTTCACCATTTCTCATTGCAAAAACATTCCAGTCTGTCTTGGGGGATGGTCATTCTCTCAAAAAATTACAATCTGGTGATTTGCTTGTTGAGGTTTCTTCAGCCAAACAATCACATCTTCTCTCAAATTGCTCTACAATAGGCTCTTTCTCAGTTTCTACTCAAGTACATAAAACTCTAAATACAATCCGTGGTGTAATATCCGAGCCAGATCTTTTATTCTCTACTAAAGACGAACTTTTACAAAATTTAAAAGACCAAGATATCATAGATGTACGTCATATAACTATCCGTCGGAATGGGCAGGTGCTTCCTACGAAGCACATCATTCCGACTTTTAATAGCCCTAATTTACCATCAAGAATTAAAGCTGCTTACTTGAACTGTCCTGTCCGTCCTTACATACCTAATCCCCTCCGTTGCTTTAAATGCCAGCGTTATGGTCACACCACAACTACCTGTCGAGGTTCTGTTACCTGTGCACGCTGCACAGAAGTTGGTTGTGACGGTAATTCATGTCAAAACTCTGAACGCTGCATAAACTGCAAGGATGATCATACAGCATATTCCCGTTCCTGTCCAAACTGGATACGTGAGAAGGAAATCCTTGCTGTTAAAGTAACTCAAAATCTCTCCTACCCTGAAGCCCGCAAAATTGTTGAATCCAGGACTCCATCAGTGGGAGTCTCCTACTCTAGTCTACTCAAGTAACAACAAAATTCTGTAAGGCACATAAGCACCCAGACTGACACCTCCTTTCCACCAAGTAACTCAGCTAAAGCACAATCAACAACCACTTTAAATAGAGAAACCCGTGATGTTAGTTGTGGTAGTAAATGCTATGCAACCCCACTATTAGAGCGCTGGCAACCTTCCTCAGAACCTGTTAAAATAGTATACCAAATCAATCAGTCTCAAAAATCCCCAAGTCAATCCCAAAAGTCACCTGAACTTCAGACTAAGGCTGTTACATCTGCAAAAACACCACATAGACCTGATACTAGTAAAACTGACAAACCAAGCAAAAAATCTTGTATACAGAAAGAGAAAAAAACAATCGGGGGTTCTTCACAGTTTTCCACTGTGAAGAAAAAGAACAATAACAAAAGCCTAAACCCATCAGTTAGTAATTTAAAGGATCGGAAACAACTGGAACACTTGGATGAAGAAATGGAATCTGAATCAAGTGCCGATTAGGAAAATGTAGCTTTTGAGGAATTTGTTCCTTCTTAATCTTATGTTTGTTATATATTTATGTGATTTTAAATTTGTTTTTAGGTAGTATTTGTACGTCATCTTGGACTTTGTTTATATTTTAACAGTTATTGCTTTTTAACTACATAGTTTTTAATCGGAATGCTTTGGTCTTTTAATTATCAACCTTTGACTCTCTTAAATGGTTTTAAATATACATATTAGTGTTCTCATTTATTGTTTTTCTCACCTTTTTGTTAGTTTTTCTGAAATTTTTGGGTAATATATAATTTTTACATTATGACATTGTCTTGGTGCAGCATGTCCCTAAAGGGACTTTGCGCCATAAAATCCCAATCAACCAACCTACCAAAGAGGTATAAGCGTACAAACATTAAAGTGTTAGGAATTGAAAAAGTGTTCACTAAATAGAGATGTCCGTTTTTCGGGAGTGCACATTTAGTAGGTCTTACTATATATAAATTTTTAACCTGAAAAATATTTTGACATTCTTTTGAATCATCTGGTCAACCAGAACCCGACCTGCAAAAGTTAAGACCCAACCTGAACCTGAAACAATGAAAGTCAACACGACCCGTTAGGAAAAAGTAAGTCATCCCAACTCGAACACGACCCACAACAAAAATATATTGCCAACCCGACCCGAACCGATGGTCGAATCGCGTGCGGATAAAATTGGATAATCCGACCCGATGCAGACTCTAGTAGATGGCCGAAATTTCCAGGCCCGAGAATGCAGGAATATCCTGGTGATTTTAAGAGCTTTTTCTCTTATTTTAAGAAATGTTTGTCTTTTGACCGAAAAATTTTAGAAAGTCTTGTGCTTAGGTTCATGATTTTTACTTATTTTTAGATAAAAGGGATTTATAAATTCCGTTTCTAAAACGTAAAAATACTAGGCAGCAGAGTTGCCGGAACACCCATGTAAATTGACGATCATGCTGCTTTATGTGTGAGTATTTCAGGTAGTTACCTGTTTTCTGTATTTTGAGGGGAAATGGGCAAATCAAAGCGCAATTTTTCATGTTTAAATGAAATATAATCAAGGGAAAAAATTGTTCAATTCACAGATTATTTTAAGGATCAATTCACGGATTATTACTGCAGAGTCCTGCGTGGTTTGGGTTATACCCGACCCGAACCCGGAAATTCTATATCCATTCAACCTGAACCAGTAAAAAAAAAAAAAAAAAAAGTTGATTCGATCCCGACGAACATCGACCCAAAACGACAGGATTCAACCCGAACCCAATACCAACACAAAATGAAAAAAATATATCCATATTGTAATGGAATAATGGAAAAGTAGTCTACAATTATATCTCTAGCATCAATTATATTGTTTATGTAGAAAAAACAACATATATATGTATATGTACTTGTTGATACTCAAATAATATAGTTTTTCATTTTAAAATATATTGAGAAATCGGGTAGAATCGAACCCATCCGCTAGAAAAAAATTAAAGTTAATCCAACTCGAAGAATAGAAGTCAATCCGAGCCCCTCTGAAAAAGTATGCTCTCCGAATTCGACTCAAACCACCAGTCGGGTTGGGTTTAGTTTGCCCAACACGATGCAGGACTCCTCTACCCGAAACGCGATCTGAGACAGACAAAAATTTTTATCCTCCACATTTCGACCTGAACCCGAAATACTCGAAACTCAATCAAACCCCAATCATAAATGATGAAAAGGAAAAAATACCTGTATATATATATATATATCCATATTGTAATGCAACTATGTAAAAAGTAGTCTACAATTATACTTCTAGTATCAATTTTAACTTTTAAGTGAAAAAATTCAATATACATATATTCGTTAATATTCAAATATATAAGTTTTTCTTCTTAAAATAAATTTGTAAATTCTTTTGACAGATCGATTTATCTCTAATCAAGATCCGTAAGTTTCATCACCCGCAACCCGAACTTGAAACAACTAAAGTTAACCCGACTCGAATCCGACCCGCCATGGCAAAAGATCAGGTCCAACCCGATCCGGTCCAGACCACTAGTCGGGTCAGGTGCAATTTTCCCGACCCGATGCAGCACTCTATTTGCCATCCAACTCGAACCCGACAAAATAATTTTCGTCCTCCGTATTCTTAACCGAACCCGAAATACTTCAAACTAAGCCGACTGTAAATCCACAATGAGTGAAAATTGATCCACAATGTAATGTTATTTATAAAAAAATAGCATATGATCATAACTTCAGTATAAATTTTACCTTTCATATTGCAAAATAAACATGTAAAGAGTCATGCATGTATCAAATATGTAGATTTTTATCTGAAGGAATTTGGACTTTTTTTCTTTTCGAAAAATTGGGTTCACCTGAATCCAACCTGCAAGAATCACAATTCAATCTAGAAAGGAACTCATATCCGGAAGAATTTGTTTAGTCAATCCGACTTACAAAGAAAAAGAAGGAGCTCCAACTCGACCCAACCCGACCGGGCTGAAATTCAAGTCAAAATATTTTCCCCGACGACATTGAATTTTGACCCTGACGGGGGGGCATATGCCCCCCCCCCGGACCCCCCCTCTGGCGCCGCCCTTGATTAACCCTTTGGACTCCGGCGTCTCTTACACAAATTTTATTCGGTCGGCACCACTTTTATAAAAGAAGTTTCCTTCAAGTACACAATTTCAAAAATGCTAAGATTAAGTAAGGAAATTTTATTATCCTTTATTACAGGTGCCAAAAAACAATTTTGAAAGGAAAGATGGTGTCACCACAGCGGCGACAACGGAGTGCAAAATAACTTTGGTTAAATAACTTTATGCAATAGCGGATAAGGATTTTAATGAGTTACTGTTCCTTTCAACTAATTTCTTGCTGTTACATTTAAAAAATCCATGAATGTGCTAAAAATTTTTGCATGAAATAATATTTTTTTGAGAATAGCCCTAAGAATTTAAACTTAAAAATTCTGAATTAAAAAATATTTTTTTTTCTTAACCTTTAAGACTATTTCTTATGCTTGTTCTATCGGGGAACTTGGATGACGATCTCCTGCGTTTCAACCAATGTCCGCTAAATGAAGAAAAAAAAAACTACCCCCCCCCCCCCACACACACACACACCGAACAATTTACGTCTCTCCTCTTTTGATTGTCAATACACAAACTTTAACTGCTTAATTTTTCTGCCCTGTTTGTTATTTTGAATTCTAGTGACATTAAATAAATATTGACATCTAAATATTCTCCCCCACTCTCCACAAACAAACAGTGACAGAGGCAGTAAATACCAAATACTCACATATGTCAATTTTTAAAAGAAACTACCAGGAGAAAAAAAAAACGAGCTTCAGAGAAGTAAAAATATCTGCATAAAAAAAAGAACCTGGAATAAACATTAATATATATTGCTGTGGAAGTATTATTTCATTTGTCCAATTAAATCCACTGTTGCAAGTAAAATGTAGTATTTCATTTATTTATCTCCCTGATTCACATATTGTTGATTAACAATGAACAAATATTCATTCAAAACCGCTGTCTAAATACCAGATTGAAAAAAAATGAACAACAAAAAAAAAAATCATTTGCTGTCGGCAACTGCATGAGAAAAACCAGCTGTATCATATTTATCGCCTGTCATCTGAACACCGAAACTATCACTTTTTCCCCTTTTGAAAAACCTTTTAGGCTGAGAGAAATCACAGCGTAATACCATGATAGTATCATGCTTATCGAAAACTGAGGGCTTGATTAATATCACGGTTGAAGCTGGGAGAATCTTGAGGAGTGATCATGGTTTAGGGTGAGACGTATCATGATGATCAAAACCGATTATTTGGTATTTAATGTCATCATGGTTTAGGCAGGGAGAAACTACTCCGTTAGTATCATGATCATCGTAATAACCTGTGGTTTAGAATGATAGAATTTTGAGTACTCGAAGTTGAAAAAGCGCCGATTCCAGTTTAATGAAAAAGTATTATAATCGTGGTTTGCATCACGATTATAATAATCGTGGTTTACATCACGATTACGATAATCGTGATGTACCGTTGTATAGGATTTTTGATATCGTTATCACGATTTATAATTTATATCGGTTTTATCGATATATCGCCCAGCCCTACTCTTTAGTGGTAGATATTTGAGATAATAGCAATGTGTGAGGGAATGATGGTCTAACATGGGGAAACATATAATTGATTGAGTAGACTATATAATAATAGTAAAAAATAATATTTTTATTATTTTTTGTAATGTACCAAATAAGAACTTTATTTTGCTTAGGGTGTTTTTAATTATTTTTATTTCTGGATGGAAAGAAATAGGCAATAAAATAGGGTAGTACAGGTGGGGGAAAGGTAAGGGAATGATGTTTGCATGACATATATTACATTTTTAAATACTAAATTTATTTATTTTTAAATTTTACTTTCTCTCCCTAATAAACTATGTTTAGATCTTCTAACAAAAGCAAAAATAAATAAAAATGAAATGAAATTAAGAGCATTTATATGACTGGGAAACACTTTTTGCACTATTGTAGAGAATAACCCAGGAGTTAAAGTTAGGCAAGATAGAGGTGAAATATATATCTATAAAAATAAGCTGAGCAATCATGGTTGTGGGGAATATTAGGAAAACAATATTTCTTTTTTTCATTTTGTCATAAAAGAGTAGCATATAAAAAAAATTATGAGTGTGTGAGATTATTTTGCACTATAAAAAATAAAAATACAATTCAATTTGTTTTTCAAGAACATACCAGGGTTCGTACGGTCCTTGAAAGTCCTTAAAAGTGTTTACATTTTTCAAAGGAAATTTTTGGTGCTTAAAAGTACTTATTTTCATGCAAAATCTGAAAAAAGTCCTTAAAAGTGCTTAATTTTACTCTCATATTAATTCTTAATCAAAGGTGAAACTCTTCTGCATTTCTTTTAATTTCTGATTTTAAAAAAAATCTTAATCCCGCCTTGCCTCCTCCTCTTCTGAAATTTCACTTCCCCCTTCGTAATATCAGAGTTAAAAACTTCATTTTTTTAAAACCTTTTTCTACTCTCAGGGATAGACCTGCGTCAAGCGAAGCCAAAATCACTTTACTGCGCCAAGCTTTTACAAAACAGCTATTTTTTTCCTATTTTGCGCCAAACCTGCGCCAAAACATACTTAGTGCCAAGATTAAATTTAGCATGATTTCGGCGATCTGAGAAACAAAAAAAAAAAAAAATCAATTTTTTAACCTTTTTCTAGGCAGATAATTTCGTCAAAAACGAACAAAACGCGGTCAAAAGGTCGTAAAAACGATAATTTTGTTAAAAGATGGCGAAAAAACCCCGCAAATTTCATCAAAAGGTTGCAAAAAACCATAAATTTCGTCAAAAGATCGCGAAAAACGCGCAAATTTTGTCAAAAGATCGCGAAAACCGCGCAAATCTTGTCGAAAGATCGCGAATTTTGCCAAAGGATCGCTAATGTCGTCAAAAAACGAACAAAACACGATCAAAAGATCGTAAAAACGCTAATTTTATTAAAAGATGGCGACCACCACCCCCCCCCCCCCCCGCAAATTTCATCAAAAGGTCGCAAAAACACACGAATTTCCTCAAAATATCGCGAAAAAAACTTTCATTTTGTCAAAGGATAGCTGGCTTCGTCAAAAAACGAAGGAAACGGGGTCAAAAGATTGTGAAAAAACGCGAATTTCATTAAAAGATCGCGAAAAATACGCGAATTTTGTCAAAAGATTGCCAAAAATACGCAAATTTCGTCAAAAGATTGCCAAAAACATGCGAATTTCGTCAAAAGATCGCGAAAAACATGCGAATTTTGTCAGAAGATCGCGAAAAACACGCAAATTTCGTCAAAAGATCGCGAAAAACACGCAAATTTTGCCAAAGAATTGCTAATTTCGTCAAAAAACGAACAAAACACGATCAAAAGATCGTAAAAACGCTAATTTTATTAAAAGATGGCGAACCCCCCCCCCCCCCCGCAAATTTCATCAAAAGGTCACAAAAACACACGAATTTCCTCAAAATATCGCGAAAAAAACTTTCATTTTGTCAAAGGATAGCTGACTTCGTCAGAAAACGAAGAAAACGGGGTCAAAAGATTGTGAAAAAACGCGAATTTCGTTAAAAGATCGCGAATTTTGTCAAAAGATTGCCAAAAGTACGCAAATTTCGTCAAAAGATCGCGAAAAACATGCGAATTTTGTCAGAAGATCGCGAAAAACACGCAAATTTCGTCAAAAGATCGCGAAAAACACGCAAATTTTGCCAAAGAATTGCTAATTTCGTCAAAAAACGAACAAAACACGATCAAAAGATCGTAAAAACGCTAATTTTATTAAAAGATGGCGACCACCCCCCCCCCCCCCCCCCCCGCAAATTTCATCAAAAGGTCACAAAAACACACGAATTTCCTCAAAATATCGCGAAAAAAACTTTCATTTTGTCAAAGGATAGCTGACTTCGTCAGAAAACGAAGAAAACGGGGTCAAAAGATTGTGAAAAAACGCGAATTTCGTTAAAAGATCGCGAATTTTGTCAAAAGATTGCCAAAAGTACGCAAATTTCGTCAAAAGATCGCGAAAAACATGCGAATTTTGTCAGAAGATCGCGAAAAACACGCAAATTTCGTCAAAAGATCGCGAAAAACACGCAAATTTTGCCAAAGAATTGCTAATTTCGTCAAAAAACGAACAAAACACGATCAAAAGATCGTAAAAACGGTAATTTTATTAAAAGATGGCGAAAAACCCTCGCAGATTTCATCAAAAAGTCGCAAAAAACACACGAATTTCGTCAAAATATCGCGAAAAAAATTTTCATTTTGTCAAAAGATACCTGACTTCGTCAAAAAACGAAGAAAACGGGGTCAAAAGATTGTGAAAAAACGCGAATTTCGTTAAAAGATCGCGAAAAATACGCGAATTTTGTCAAAAGATTGCCAAAAATATGCAAATTTCGTCAAAAGATTGCCAAAAATACGCGAATTTCGTCAAAAGATCGCGAAAAACATGCGAATTTTGTCATAGCGAAAAAACATCCCCGTTAATTTTGCCAAAGGATTACCACTTACTTCTAAAAACGAACAAAATAGGGTCAAAAAATTGTGAAAAAACGCAAATTTCGTTAAAAGTTCTTCGAAAAAACCCACAAATTTCATCAAAAGGTCACAAAAAACCGCAAATTTTGTCAAAAGATAAAAAAAAAAAACACGCTAATTCCGTCAAAAAATAGCGAACTGCACACTGATTTCAACAAAGGATAGCAAAAAATACGCGAATTTTGTCAAAAGATCGCGAAAAATATGCGAATTTTGTCAAAAGATCGCGAAAAATACGCGAATTTTGTCAAAAGATCGCGAAAAATACGCGAATTTTGTCAAAAGATCGCGAAAAATACGCGAATTTTGTCAAAAGATCGCAAGAAATACGCAAATTTTATCAAAAGATCGCGAAAATACGCAAATTTCTTTTTATTAGCATTAGAATTTCAATATGCTCCAAAAACAGTTTTTATTGCTACAAAATTAATTTTTGCTGCTACAAAAATGGATTTTACTGCTACAAAAATAGATTTTACTGCTCCAAAATTCGATTTTTGCTGCTACAAAAGTGCTACAAAATGGCTTTAGTGCACTTTCATCCCTGTACTCTGTTTCTTGCTTTATACTGAATAAATCAGCTGTCCTAAATTTCAGTAACAATTCATTCCATCACATTTCATTAAAATTTCATCTGAATTTCATCCTCAAAATTTTTCTTCCTCCGTTTTTCTTTGCTCCCCCACAGTACTCAAAGTTTAAAAACTCTTTGAAACTGTTTAATTATTATTATTATTTTTTTTGCTTTGTCATTTTATTGCCACAATAAATAATCAATCAAGATTTCTCTTCCCACCCGAAATTTGAATTTTCTTTTTTGCACACCCCCCTCCCCCCCCTCACACACACACGCACTTAAAGAACACATGGAATTTAAAGTCTTTAAAACTTATCTTTACAATAAGAAAGTATTGGATTCGGGAAAATTTTCGACCGATTTACACGTTTTAGGGGTCCAGATATCCTGAAAAACATGTTTTTACAAAATGAGTCTGTGACTCTGTTTATCTGTATGTGACACAAATTTTGTGGGTGGTGTATCTCAAGAACTAATGCACAAAATTTAATAAAAAATTATATTCAGTTAATCCTCAATATAAATTAGTGTTGATCAGTTTTTGATGTAAATTGCCCAACAGGTGGTGCTGATTATGGTTTGGTGTTAATCTCCCAACAGATGGCACTGCTATGCTGCATTTTTCACGATTTCTGCAATAGCTTTATCACAAGAACTAATGCACGAATTTTCATCAAACTTCAGATTCAGTTAGATGTTTACATAAGTTGTTGCTGATTAGGTTTTGGTGTAAATCACCCTACAGGTGGCGCTGCTATGCTATATCTTGCAGGATTTGCACGGTTTTAACAATTTTCGTATTTCAAGAACTAATGCACAGAATTTCATTTTAGAATCCTCATGAGGGGCATAGACCATTTAATTTTGGCACTCTGATAATGAATTTTGTAGTATTAACATGTATGAGATAGAAGAAAGTTTTGGGATTGGCACATCTGACTAGTTTTAGTAATGACTGAGCTTTTTCTTCTGCTGTATGTTATTTTAAAATTTTCTAAATTTCTACTGCCACATGGTGCAATCCCCCCCCCCCCTTCCTGTCCATTTGAATATTTAAAACTTTTACAAAAATGAAAGAAACCCTTTATTAAAAAATGCATGTTATAATTTATTAGTTTATTTAATTTGAAGGTCCTTAAATTTTTTTTGGTTTTGGTCCTTGAAAGTCCTTAAAAGTACTTGATTTTTATTTAAAGAAATGTGTACAAACCCTGCATACAAGAAAAATTACCTTTAATAAAAAAATCTTATCACAGATTGTTATAGGGTGGTTTTGCTCCAAAAATTCGGACATAAACAAATATCACAGAAAAAATATTGAAAATTTTGACAAATGGTCACCGAAAAAATCAATTTTGTCAATTGTCAGAAGAAAACAAATGTGAATTTTTTCTTCAAAGGATCGCAAAAAAAATCTGCAAAATTCGTGAACGGATTACAGAAAAAATGTGAATTTTGCCAACCTTCTCGGAAAGATCATACATTTCGTCGAAGGATCAGAGAAAAAACACTAATTTCATCAAAGAATCCCGGGAAAAAAACCCACAAATTTCGTCAAAAAAGTGCGAGGAAAATGTAAATTTCAGCAATCTTTGCAGAAACATTTTCAACTTAGTCAAAGTATCAAGAAAAAACTCTCGTTTTATCAAAGGATCGAAGAAAAAACACTAATTTTGTCAAAGGATCTGAGAAGCAACGCAAATTTCAACAAAAGATTGCAGAAAATGCGAATTTCGTCAACAGAATGCAGAAAAAGTGGGAATTTTATGAAAGGATCGCAAAAAACCATGCTAATTTCTTCAAAGGATCGCGATTTTCATGAAAGCATCACAATATAACTGCGAATTTTGTAAAAGGATCGCTATAAGAACCTGAATTTCGTCAAAGTGTCACGGAAAAACGCAATTCTCATCAAAGGATTGTGGGGAAAAATGCAACATTCGCCAAAGTCAGCGACTTAGATGCCGGAAATTAGTCGTCAAAGCAAAAAATTTAGTCTCCATGTGGCGACTGGCGACCGTGAATCTGCACCTATAGATAGGAACCATATAAATTTTAAGCTACAATGTCTTTCTTTTAAGTGAAAGTATATGAATGAACCTTTACTTTAACTATGTATTAAAAAAGTAATAAATGGTTCACATATAAACAGTTGCAATTTACAATGCTTTGCATTTTTATTTTTATGGTTTAAATTAAAATCAGTCCTATTTAATAAATAGAGAATCACAATGTTTGGCTCAGTTTGCACTGAAAATCTTTATTGTAGTAAGCATTAAAATAAATGGCACATTTATACTACACAGGGTGGCCACAATAAAAATGCAAGTGTTTGAAAGGCACTACAAACCAACCTGTTTGGATTATTTTTTAAAGCTTTGCTATTTATATTGTTTGGAGCATGCAGAAATAAGTTTATTCACAACTAGCTGACCTTGCCCGAATTATATATATTGTTATTAGATTATTATATGGCCCATTTATGTATAAATTAAAAATATTGCTTCTTGATTCATGTAATAAATGGTGTAAATATAAATTTTTATAGATATGTTTCTGAATTTAATATATTGACAGTTATTTTATATTTATAAACATATAAAAATCCAATGTCATTTTTTAAATATACATAAAGGTAAGAAAGTGCTTTTGAAAATTTTGCATTTCTCATCAAATTCAATGTCGTTTGTTTTTTCTCGTGTGCCAAGGTTCCTATAACAAAGAAGTACAAAAAAAGACTTTTTTAATTCTTTTACATAAATTTAAAACAGCTTTTATAATATTTATCTTAAATCAGAGTTCATTCTAGGATCAAGGGCAGGTAGGGTGCACTTTTCCATAAAAAAGCACTTTAGAGAAAAAAGGGGCACATTAATGTAATGATAAATAATCAACTAATAACTCTTCACCCCCTGGCCCTACCCCCCCCCCTAAAAAGTCTTTGCTATTACCCCTTTACATCATTCATGACAATTTGCAGTGCAGGGGTGATTCTTTTCCGAAAATTAAAAAAAAAAAAAAAAAAATCGGTCATAAATCCGAAAATTAAAAAAAAAAAAATTGGTCATAAATCCGAAAATTTGGACATAAACTCTATCGCAAATTTTGAGAAATGTTCGCCGAAAAAAAACAACTTCATCAGAGAATCACGAAAAAAGGCCAATTTCGTCAAAGGACCTTTTCGGTTTTTTTTTTCTTTCTTATTTCGGCTGAATTTTCACGGTAGCCGAGAAACGGGGTATAGAGAAAGAGCGAGAGAGAAATTTATGACTGCGTCGGTGCTGGAATTTATTGAAAATAATTGATGTCTGTATGAGGATGTTTGGGGGGGGGGTGAAAAGGAACAGATTAGGAGCAAAATGGGGCTAGGACGTTATATAATGTTTGCAAATAGTTTAGAGTTTGCTTGAAATAAGCAATGAAATTAACTTAAAGGGTGCTATTTTTCCCTCAGTCGATTTTCCGAGTGATAGGGCTCACGGGGCAGGGATTTCGGACAGTGGGGGCATCGGGGCATCAAATTTTGTAAAGAAGGGCAGGCAGGGCGGCCCACCCTGCGGAAAACACCTAGAATGAACTCTATTAAACTGTTAAAACTCTTCATCAAAAGAAAAATTCTTTATTTTATTAATATTTTTTAGGTTCATAAAATGTTTTCATCACAAGATCCATCAAGTCCTCCAAGTTCTCAAAAATCTTCACTTGATTCGACTTGTGATAAGAATGAAAAAGAACCTGTATCCAACATTTTAAAACATAAAAATTTTAATCTACCAAGTCCTCTAAGTTCTAAAATTTCTAGTTCTCCAACATCTTTGTGTGATTCAACTTTGAATAAGAATAGAGATGAAACTGTATCAGATGTTCCTGAGAAATTTCATCCATTAAGTCCTCTAAGTTCTAAAATTTCTAATTCTCGAAGATCATTGTTTGATTCTTCTTTGGATAAAAATGGAGATAAAACTGTATCAGATGTTCCTGAGAAATTTTATCAACTAAGTCCTCTAAGTTCTAAAATTTCTAGTTCTCCAACATATTTGTTTGATTCAACTTTGAATAAGAATGGAGATGAAACGGTATCAGATGTTCCTGAGAAATTTCATCCACTAAGTCCTCTAAGTTCTAAAATTTCTAATACTCCAAGATCATTGTTTGATTCTTCTTTGGATAAGAATGGAGATAAAACTGTATCAGATGTTCCTGAGAAAATTTATCGACTAAGTCCTCTAAGTTGTAAAATTTCTAGTTGTCCAAGATCTTTGTTTGATTCAACTTTGGATAAAAATGGAGATGAAGCAGTGTCAGATGTTCCTGAGAAATTTCATCCACTAAGTCCTCCAAGTTCTAAAATTTCTAGTTCTCCAAGATCTTTGTTTGATTCAATTTTGGATAAGAATGGAGATGAAACTGTATCAGATGTTCCTGAGAAATTTCACCCGCTAAGTCCTCCAAGTTCTAAAAAAACTTACCTGGCAAGTTCTCCAAATTCTTCATTTCATTCAACTTTTGACATGAATAAAAATGAAACATCATCTGATCTTTCGGAAAACTCTAGCCCACTTAATTCTCCATCATCTTCACTTGATTCGACGTCAGATATGGATGAAAATAAAATTGTATCAAGAGTTCCAAAGAAATATTTAAGCTTACCATATTTTTATTTGCCAAAGCCTAATTTAGAAGAATTTCTAATAGAAACTGAGAAAAACTTGCGTACTCCTGAAATCCAAACAAAGTATGTGTAAATTTTTTTTTTACAAATTTCTGTTTAAACATTATTATAAGACTTATCGAAAGATTCACATAGTGTTGTTTGGCATTATGACTAGATATTCTTGTAAATACGTAAATAAATGAACAATTATATTATTGTTCACATTCTATTTTTAAATATTAAAAACTAGCTTATACAATAGGGGGGGCCAAAAAAAACTTTTTTTCGATTTTTGATGATGGGTAGCACGGAAAAGTTGCCACTGGTGGCACTAAGTTCACACAAAAATTTAGAGATTTTTTGGACAATTACTTCATTTGCCGCAAATGACTTGAAGTTTTGCTCAAATGCTGATTTTTGAACTTTTTTAGCAAAAATTTAAAAAATATTAAATTTAAGTTATTTTATCTGAATTTACTTGAAATGTCATCTTTAGTGTACGAAATGCTTAAATAAGCTCTCGTTATGTATATGTGCTTTTTTAATAATGTGACTTTTATAGCTTTTTCGCATATAAGTGAGTAAAAAATGCAGGAATTGTGTGACAACAGCAAATAAGGATCTCGTCATCGATAAAGACTTGGTCAGGAGGCATAAAAAGGAACTTGGAAAGAAGATACAGGAGGAGGGAGATCTTGGAGGAAGAAAAATTACAAGCATCTTTTTTGATAGTAGGAAAAATAAAACGATCTTCATAGAAAAAAAGGGGACTAGCAGCAATATTGACAGAAAGGCTAAACAAATATCACCATGTTGTTTGAACATGGTTCAGAATATTTGGGTCACTTGACACCTCCTTCTGGTCATTGTGGAGAAATAGAAAAATCATTATATAATTTTCTAAGCCAGAATAAAGTTTGCTTTGGAAAAAATCAAGAAGAGAATTGCATCATTTGATGTGTGTTCTTCATATGAACGAGCTTCAACTCTGACAGCGACATCAACTGTCTAAACTAGATGGTAGAACTACTTGACCTAAGACCTTTACCAACTTAAAAAGAGCTAGATTAATAGAGTGCTCAAACCTTCAGGCTTTTGCATTTCTGGTGGCCATGAAACAGGAATAGGCTCGTAGAAATGAACACGTACATTTTCGCACACCATTAATGATATGTGCTTCTTATTTCTCTCGACGGTGCCACTTGTTCCCTTTTTTCTATGAAGATTGTGTTATTCTTTCTACTATCAAAAAATATGGTTGTAATTTTTCATCTTCCAAGATATTCCTCCTCCTGTAGTGATGGGCGATTCTTGAGAATTCGACAATCGAGAAAAATCGTCATCGTAAAAAATCACAATCGATACAGCCATCGATTAATTCCTAGAATCTAATCTCGAGATGTTTTACAATCGATTATAACGAGAAAAGCTAAAAACAGTTGTTGGAAAACTTATCTATTATTCTGGCCGACAATTTCATACTAGTGATAGGGCTTAGTGATGGGTGATTCTCGAAAATTTACCAATCGAAAAAAATCGTCATCGCAAAATACACAATCGATACAGTCATCGATTACTTTCGAGAATATACAAAAGAGATGTTCTACAATCGATTATTGAAATCATTGTTTTTACATATATATAAGGCAGATTTTATTAAATATAGGGTAACTGAAAACAGATGGAATAAAAAAAGCAACAAACCAAAAAGAGGCTATAATGGAACCACAAGACTGGAAAAGTCATATGAGGGCACCCACTGGTTGAAAAAACGAGAGTAGCTATGAAGCGGTAAGGGGAGTTTAAGTATTAAAATTAGAATTTTTCGGCTAAAAGCACCATAATGGCCAAAGAAATAAGAATCAAAAGCACTCCTAGTGGCAAAAACATGAACTAAAGGATGGTAAATGGGATCAATATTTTTTATTGATTTTTCTACGTCATTTGAGATTGGAACTTTAATTTCCCCATTTTTAGAAAGCCTTCGACTGGAATACATTAAACGAGCTCCCGCGGGGAACAAAGGGGGGGGGGGCAGTAAAGTGCATAATATGAATAAGTGGTCACAGGACTTTCCAACGATATGTCACATGAGGGGTGTCGACTAAATTTAGAAAAGTGCCCCCGCACGGAGGCAAAGTAAGGGGAGGGGTGCGGGCGATATATAAAATGAAAGAGTAGTCACAGAGCTTTCCAATGATATATCATATGAGGGGTATCAGCAAAAGATAGAAAAGAGTCCCAACTCCCAGGATTCCAATTATCGTGTCCCCCGAAATATACCCTGCCCATCCTTCTCTTTGAAATTTTCATATATTAAAAATTATTTATCGGAGGGCTCCGTAAAAAAATCCGATCTAAAATGTTTAAAAACGCTACGATTTCAAAAAAGTTCGAAAAGTGCCTCTCTCAGGGCGCCAAACTAGGAAGGAAAGAAGAATGGTTCATAATATGAAAGAGTAACTTTCCGATGATAACCGAAAACTTTCCGATGATATATCAAATGACTGGTCCAAAAAAAGTTTGAAATCTACTCCTCCCACATGGGTTCACTCTTTTATCCCAGAATATACCCGGAAATCACGCAGCCTCACTTTTAAAATTTTATATTTAATTAATAATATTTATCGGAGAGCTCCATTAAAAAACCTCATTTAATGATATTTATTGTAGAAATATCTACAATTAAAAAAAAAAATCCCCCCCGCCCTCTTCCAGAATTCAAGTCCGGGAGGAGAAAGGTTCATAATATGAAAGAGTGGTGGACTTTCCGATGATATGTCAAGGAGAAGTTTGGTAAAAGTTTGAAAATTACTCCCCCCCCCCCTTTGTCCACTCTCGCGCCCCCCAGAATTCACTCACCTTCCTCTTTGAACTTTTTATATTTAATAAATAGTATTTATCTGAGGTCCCATACCTGGAGCTAAAATAAGAGAAACCATATCGTTGAAAAGGTCTGTGACTACTTATTGATGTTATGCACTTCCGGTGACAATCCCCCCCCCCCCCCGGGGGGGGACACTTTTTCAAATTTAGTCAAGACCTCTCGTGTGAGATATTGTTGGAAAGGTCTATGACTACTTATTGATGTTATGCACCTCCAGTGACAGTCCCCCCAATTTGCCCCTCGCGGGGGACACTTTTTCAAATTTAGCCAAGACCCCTCATGTGAGATATCGCTGGAAAGGTTTGTGACTACTTATTGATGTTATGCTCCTCCGGTATCCGTCCCACCCCCACTTTTCCCCATGGGGGTGTTTTTCTAAATTTAGCCAAGACCGCTCATGTGACATATCGTTGGAAAGGCTTATGACCACTTACTCATGTTATCCACCTTCCGCACCCCTCCCCCCCCTTTGCCCCCACGGGGAGGGCATTTTTATAAATTCAGATCCAGACTTCTCATGTGATATGTGGTTGGAAAGGCCTAAAGACCTGTGACGACTTAATCATATTATGCAGCTGCTGTGCCCCCCGCTTGCTTTGACCCCTCGCTCCCCCAAGAGATCTGGTCCGAGGTTCATTCATTTCGATATTATATTTTTTACAAGATTTTGTAGTGCGTGCACACCACACCACACCTGCTATCATATATCAGTGCCATATATAGCGGGTAACCTGTTCATGATTTCATATTACAAGATTACGTATAAATTAGAGGCCCCGATTAAAGGAGGTGCCCGCTAGCGGTCGAAGTCACCTAGTCTTTATTAACATCGACTCATTCCAGTTCACCCGCAGACGATTCTTGATAAATGTATGACGTATATAATATATGATTTATAAAAGAAATTTGCAAACTGGAATCATCAAGAAAAAATTTACACAATCAAAAAATATCGAGATGTCCATACAATCGAGAAAATCGAGAAAAACATCTCGTTATCGCCCATCACTATCCTCCTGTATCTTCTTTTCAAGTTTCTTTTTCCATCTCCTGACCAAATCTTTATCGATGACGAGGTCCTTATTCCTGGTTGTCACAATTCCTGCATCCTGAAGCACAGATGAAGCTCTTAAGGCAATTTACCTATCTGATATACCAGTTCTAAATCCGGCAAACGTTGTGTGAGAAAGGGACATGCGTTCGGGAGTGTCTGCTTTTGAAGGTCCTGGTTCAAATTCTGATTCAGACGAACTGCGTGCTTCAAAGTTCCCAATTTTTTAATCTTCTGACAATAGCTGTATTTTAGAGCAGAAAAATAATTAACATCCCATCTCGCAGTTACTCCCATCTCCTATTTCTTACCTCATCCTCATGATGACTGATTACGTTTTTATTGGTTTCTACTCCACATTCTCCTCTCCTTCCAAAATTGCTGTCAATACATGCTGTGGTCCAGAATTCAAATATGTGACTCTGAATGCATCGAAAAACCGAAGGAAGAGGGAAGAACATAATAAAGACAAAATAGATAAACCAACGAACGAACCAAACAATATTTACAATTTTTGCTCAGTTATACGCGAAAAGGCTATAAAAATCACCTAATTCAAAATACACATAACTGATAAATAATAGATAACCAGAGCTTATTTAAACATTTCGTACACTAAACATGACATTTCAAATAAATTCAGCAAAAATAAATTTAATTTAACATTTTTGAAATTTTGTCTAAAATAGTTCAAAAATCAGCATTTGAGCGAAACTTTAAGCCATTTGCGGCAAATGAAGGAATTGTCCGAAAAATCTCAAATTTTTTGTGTAAACTTAGTGCCACCAGTGGCAACTTTTCCGCATTATCCATCATCGAAAACCGAAAAAAAGTTTTTTTCGGCCCATTCTATTATACAATATATTACTTTGTTTAAAAATTAGTGATACATATAGTGTGTAGCATTTATGAAGTTTTAAGAAATTTTTACCCTAATTTTTTACTTCCAAAGTAAATAACAAAAATATAAGTGGGTAAGTGTGATCATAGATCGCACAAAGGATTTCGTTTAATATTCCTTTCAAACATGGTTAAAAAAGCATGTGCCTCCATTTTAATCTATGCATTCAGGGCCGGCGCCAGGGGTGAGGCAGCGAGGCGGCCGCCTCAGGGCGCACGCATAAAGGGCGGCATTTGCCTCACATATATTGAACATAAAATTCTTTACCATTATATGTATCAAAACTTTTTTTTTTAAGTGTGACTTTTTTTCCCTCTCATTTTAGAATAAAAATACGGAGTACATTTCAGATAATTACAGCCGAATGATAATCGAAGAGTTCGTAATCTTTAATATGGAAAATGGATTAAATCGACACGAACAAAACTAAGGAAGAGAATTACATGCTTTTTCTTTTCTTTTCAAAGATTGTCTTGTACTGAAATCAGCAGAATTCACAAAGGGTAGACTGCGCCAGACGCATGCAAACCACAAATTCTCATAACTAGCTGACCCGCCCGGCGTTGCCCGGGCCTTAATAATATTCTTAAATGAATCTGAAATTTTTATCGCGGATGCGTACAGAGGGGAGAGGGGGGGGGGGAGAATTACCAGGGCCCGACTCTTGTTCAGTTCCAAAGTTGTGTAAATTCACAGGTTAAGTTTTTTCATTTTTATATGTCTCATGCTTTTTTTATTCCAAATTAATTGATGAATTCAATTAAAATTTAATTATATTTTCAATAATTTAATTTTTTATTTAAAATCTTTGGATGAAAAAGCAATTACAAATGCAACATAAACTGTAATAATTTAAAAATAATAATAAAATTGTAAGCCAATATTACTATATAGAATCGTTTAAAAAGTACCATCCAGCAAATTTATTTTCTAATAGAGTAAAGCCTGTTTTTCTAATGGAATCCTGCAATAAACAAACAAAAAAAAAAAGTTCTAGCCTCTCTCTCTCCCCAAAAATGTTATTATGCTTTGTTCAATTTAAATAACCTGCATAAAACGGAATTTATCACTGGTCGTTTCCGTCTAAGCGGGTTTTATTGTATCTTACTTCTGGTGGGCCCGTAATAATATTCTTAAATGAACCTGAAATTCGTATCGCAGATCCGTACAGAGGGGGGGGGGGGGGTAAACAAAATTACTTAACGTCATGACAGCATTTTTAAATTTCTTGCTGCTGATTAATTCGCATTTCCAATATAGTGCTTTGCAGAAATTGCACGTTTTACTCAAAGTTCCACAGTTATGCCCCCCCCCCCCCCCCGGAACGTTTAAATCAATAATTTGGATTTCAGAAGCAACGCGTGCACTCTGCGGTTATTAAGCCTATTTTAGAGATCGCTTATGCTCTGTGTTTAAATTTATTTCCGATTCAATCTATTTCGATTTTCTGTTCTTAATTCGGCTTCTTCTTCACTTTCAAGCATTCGCCGAGATCTTTTACGGGCATTTCAAATGATATTTTGAAGCTCTATAATTGCAGAAAATGAGGGAAACATCATGAAGCTCTTTCCTCTACGGCGAAATGTAAATAAACCCGATCG
Organism: Maratus speciosus; assembly: GCA_963932465.1. Taxonomy (NCBI): domain Eukaryota; kingdom Metazoa; phylum Arthropoda; class Arachnida; order Araneae; family Salticidae; genus Maratus; species Maratus speciosus. The sequence goes on along the minus strand of OZ010795.1, from coordinate 570,343,983 downwards.
CCCTAAATCTGCCAAGGGACTTTTCACAATAACCAATGAGATGCGTTTCTCGGGCGTTGCCATTAGACAATAACAAATAATCGCGATTTCTGTGCCACGTACGTTAGCGTAATATATATATAGATGTTGTAGCGTCACGTGCTTTTAGTATTTCATTATTTTACTTGCATAGTCTTTTGATCGTGAAATTATTTTCATTAATTGCCTGTAGCGAGTCGGATACTAGGATTACACAGATGTTGTACCAGTTAAAAGAAAAAAAAATATTTCTTACTTCAGGTAAATATAATGCTAGTATTTTTATTTAGTTTTTAATTTAAGATAGTGATTTTAGGTAATTTTGAAAAAAGTATTCTTTATAACATATTTCATTTGCTTAAAAAATCAGCCTGCATAAATAATTAACTTCTCAATGTCCTGGATCTTTATCCAAATAAAAGAATAATTATATAATATCTTAATAAACCGTCTTTCAAAAAATGTGAGACCCTGATAAAACCTTCCTTTCGATTAATAATTTTCCTTTCTTTCTATAATTTCTAGCGGGAAAACGATAAAAGAAACAAAAACTTTTGATGAGACCAACCACTGATCGTAGTAATATCTTTCAATCTTTCGTAATCAGGTAATCTTTTTAAAACATAGCAAATTAGTGTTGTTTGTAGAACCAGTAGGATTTGAACGGGTTTGGTGAACTTAGCTCGTAGGGACAATGCCTCCTAGTATAAAATATGAGAGCAAATTATTTCAAAATAATATAAATTTCCAAAATTTTTTGTTTATTCCTTTTTTTTTCTTTACTAGTTTATTATTTTTTTTCGCTTTCTTTTTAGCTTTTAATCAAGGAATTTATTGCAAAATATTGAAGCATGATTTCAAGCATGATAATATTCTATATGAAAAAGGGTGAACTGAAAAAAAAAGGGAATGTCTGGTGAAATTGTGCTGGATTGCAAGATACGAAAATGTACTATAATCACGAACGAAAATATTAAAATCCCGCAAGATAAAGCGCTTCTTTATCTTTATAAAAATCCGAAAACAATTTATTTTTGAAATTTAACCCTGCTAAGGTGTTCGGGTCGTTTTGACCCAAAAGTTGGCCCAGCGTTCAGAGTTGTTGAGTCTGCGGCTTTTTGCACACCACTATTATTTTAGAGAAATTGTTGTTCTCTTGAATCGCTCAAATGTTCCAATTAAAAAAAAGAACATTTTCTGAATTAAAATAGTGGTAGGATACTTGGAAGCTCTGCATATTTGAAATAATGTTCATTCAAAATGGACACCGCATTAGGATTAAAAAAGAATTTATATAAATAATTTTTTATTAGCTGTCCATCATTTTCGGAAACGTTTCCGAGTGGCTTCAACAATGCATCATTAATCAGTTCCCCCTTTACGGAAAATCGGTTTTCTGGATGTTACCCACTCAAGTAAGTATTTTCACGTACAGCAAACATGTTTAACAGACAAACATGCAAAATCACCAGTAACATCACCATTATTTTGCGACAACTGCATCTACAAATTCAGTTATGAGTTACGCAACTGAAAGTGCTTACTTGAGAATGGATAACATCCGAAAAACCGATTTTTATTTATTAGTGATAAATTAAACTGTTCGCTGCAGTTTCTTACATAATTTTCGACTATTACCGCTGAGAACAGAGAAGAATTTCCGTCGAGTGCAGTGAAAATATTATTTTGTAGACCATTTATTTGCCGTTCGCTCCCCCCCCCCCTCCCATTTTGATACTTTTATCAGATTTTCAATTTTTTGCAATTTTTAATGTTTTCTAACGAGTTATATATATATTTATCATTTGCACTATCTTAGCTGTTTCCAATATCTTTAGAAAAAGACAAAAGCCTGGTTGAGAAAAGATCATACAGTGGGTGATCGGTTAACGAACTTAATCCGTTCCAAAACAATGTTCGTTAACCGAATTGTTCATTAACAGATCATAGATTTTGTATACATTTGTGTGGGCGTTGAATTAATTCGTTCTTAAAAGCTAACAAATATATAAAAATTAATATAAATTCTCCGTAAATTTATTTAAATGTAATAACAATGATACATACAATAATAACAATCGAAAAAGTTTTCAAACTTCCTTTTTAAATAAGGTTAATAATACGTCCATATTTAATATGTATAGATCGTATTTTGATGGCTTTATACGTGTCGTTTGCATAAAAAAAAATAAATGACATACATTTAATACATGTTTTACCACATTGTTAACTAAGCGGAGAACCAACAGAGTGAAAAATGTCCAAGTCGAGAATCGAATTCGGAACCCTTGGAATAGTGCTCAAGTGTTCCACGATTAAGCTACGAGGACGATACCCATCTTAGCATCTCTCACTAAATATGTTGTTAAGGTTGCAACTGCAGCATATGATGGAATAGTCTTCATGAACACTGAGTCTTACGGCGAAACATGAGATACAAATAAACCCAGCATCGGTGAACACAACTATAATTTTTAATTAATTTTTCAATTAATTTTCAGCAGTGGTAGAGCACTTGGAGTGCTATTCCAAGGATTCCGGGTTCGATTCCCGGCTTGGACATTTTCACTCTGTTGGTTCTACACTTAGTTAGCAATGTGGTAAATCACGTATTAAATATTCAATAATTTCGAGTGTAATTTCACTGCTGAAAATAAATTGAAAAATTAATTAAAAGTTATATAAATGACATTTGTTTTGTAAAAACTTTTAGGATCACATTCGTTGACTGCAGCATTAAACCATATCACTCCATATGACTTTGACCTATCAAAAGTTCCATTTGTTCTCTAAAAATTATATTTATTGCAGGGCCCGATAAAGGCCAAGTGGAGCTTAGAGCTTATTTATAATTTAGGAACTCCATTTCAATTAAAATGAAAAATTTCCGATTAAAAATATTTCTTTAAAAAAGGACAAGATATATAATTTAATATTTTTAATCTGTTCATTCAAATTTGGGGTGTCCTAAAATGTAGGACCCGAACTCTCGATAACTCATAAAATAATTAGGCCATAAATATACAACTGTTAAAATATTTTCTAAGTCGATAATAGATACAATTTAAATACAGCTCTGGAAAACTGAAACATGGCATTGCTTCTACTTGCTTTGTTTTATGAGGTGTTCGTAACGGAACAGAAAATTCTTCGCGAAAGTGTTCGTTATCTGAACATAAAAATCTCTCTCAAAAGTGTTCGTTAATCGATCACCCTCTGTCTATCCAAGTAATCAAACTTACATTTCCTTAAAATCTAAAAATTTGTGACAAAGATGAAAAATCAATTTCACAAATATTGTGTTTTCGCCATGAAAAAAGCATGCGAAAAAAGCCGTTTTACAGCTATCTGGAAATATATCTCTTGTTTTGAATTAATTGGTCACAATTTTAATTTTTCGTCGATCACAACTTTCCTTTTAAAATGGTTTTAGGTAAACTAGCTTTCAAACAAGTGGGTAAGTGTGATCACAGATCGCACAAAGGGTTTCGTTTAATATTCCTTTCAAAACACTTTATCCTTTTGCAAAATCTGTTAGTTCCACATTTCGCAACCAGGGGGCACACTCTATTCTACACAAACCTCTATCCGAACGAAACTCCGTTTTACAACCTATCCGTAGATATATTAGTCGAGGGAATCGGCCCATAGCACCCGAGATAGCCGCCCCCTGGCGGTAAAAAATGGAATTGGAATATGTAAGTCTATGGTGCAGAATATGAAAGAGTGATCAAAGAGGTATCAGCAAAAGTTTAAAAAGTGACCCCAGGGGAAAAGGGGGGAGGATAAAAAATTGCTTAAAATACACAAGTTAGAGCACAGAGGGTTAAATATAAGATTTTTTCGAAATTTTATGATTTGTCGTTTGATCGCAAGTGTTTAGCTATAATTATGCAAAATTTCAAGTCTTCAACTTAATTAGGGGCTGAGTTAGAAAAAGCTTAAAATACACAAGTTAGAGCCCAGAGGGTTAAATATAAGATTTTGTCGAAATTTTATGATTTGTCATTTGATCGCAAGTGCTTAGCTATAATTTTGCAAAATTTCAAGTCTTCAACTTAATTTGGGCTGAGTTAGAAAAAAAAGCTTAAAATACACAAGTTAGAGCCCAGAGGGTTAAATATAAGATTTTTTCGAAATTTTAGGATTTGCGTTTGATGTGAGGTGTTCAGCTATAAGTATGCAAAATTTCAAGTCTCTAACATACATAGTTTCTGAGAACGGGCTCTGTGACGGCTCTGTCAGACAAAGGGGCGAGACGAATAGGGTTTCGTCAGATGAACGAAACCCTAAAAATGATGCTTATCGTAAATAAATAAATAAAAAAAAATACTTTAATTTATAATCAATTTTTAGTGTTTTTTAAAAATGCAAAAATTATAACTTTTTTTTTTTCCTTTGCATATGCATTTATCATTTTCAAGTAATTATTTTATTTTAGCGATCCTCCTAGATAAGTATGAAATAAAACTATACTTTCTGTACTCGAATTTGTTGACTGATTCATGAACAATTTAATGTATTCAGATGATGATAATAATAAAAATTACAATTTTAATTTTACGTACAGTATTATTCAAAAATGAAACAAAAAGAGTACTTTTTCAGTACCGGCAAAATAGAGAAATCTGCCTTGGCGAGAGAAGGAAATTTTTCATATATATTTTGTTTCATATATACTAGCAATTTTTTAAATCTTTATAGCTATAGGTGCAGATTCACGGTCACCAATCGCCATGTGGAGACTAAATTTTTTGCTTTGGCGACTAATTTTCGGCGTTTAAGTCGCCATCCTTTGGCGAATTGCGCGTTTTTTCCGGTAATCTTTAGACGTAAATCGCGATTTCTTTTCACGATCCTCTGATGAAAATCGCGTTTTTTTCCGTGAACCTTTGAAGAAATTCATGTTTTATAGCAATTGTTTTATAAATGTCTTTTTTTTAATGCTTTGACGAAATTTGCGATTTTTTGATAAAATTCTTTTTTTTCTGCAATCTGTTGACGAAATCTGCGTTTTTTTTGCAATCTTTTGACGAAATTTGCGTTGTTTCTGCAATCCTTTGACAAAATTAGCGTTTTTTCTGCTATCCTTTGATTAAATAAGTCTGGTTTTTCTTCGACGACAACGTTGACGAAGACCCTTTGACGACGTTGACGTTTTTCTGCGAAGATTGACGAAATTCGCATTTTTCCCTCGATTCTTTGACGAAATATGCGTTTTTTCACGATTCTTTGACGAAAGTCGTATTTTTGTGTAACTTTTTGACGAAATTCGTGTTTTTTGGAATTCTTTGACGAAATTCGCTTTATTTCCTGGATCCTTTGACGAAATTTGCAGGGTTTTTTGCTATCCTTTGACGAGATTCACGCTCTGAATTTTTCTCATATAAACGCTATTGCTTTTATGGGTTCTTCCACAACTTTGGTTTAGGAGCCACTGGCTCCTTAAAAATTTTGGGAATTTGCACCTATACTTTATACAATTTTTTTTAATATAAAGAAGCGATTTATATATTTTTTATTAGAAACAAATGAAAATTTACACAAAAAAATTTATACTTTGCATATAAATTGTATATAATATATATATATATATATGTGTGTGTGTGTGTATAGTATTTACCCTATATAATATATGTATAAAATGCTTACATACAGGGCCCGATTAGCAAGTTTCTGTGTCCAGGGCATTTTCGATTTTTCGTGCTCTCTTACATTGGTTAATTTTCTGATACTAGTTCATTTTTATACATATTGTACACTTATTCAAAAAGTTTCAACTCTAAAAATTATGTTTTCCAGAAAATTTAAAAAATGGTCCCAGGAATAAAAATAAAATATGTTTTCTGTTTTTTATTGAAATGTGTTTTTAGCCATACATTGAGACATATTTTTATCATTTCATCATATTAATATCTCAAATATCACAATTTTTTTTTTACAATTAACTGTAAAAAAATGTACGTTATGTAATTTGTACATTTCTGTACATTTTTAAATTGTACATTGAAAATTGTAAATTGTTGCGCTCACTAACCCCCATTCAGATTTCACATTCTCTAAACATGGTAATGTGCCATGTTTTTAAAATATCACCAAGTTACGGAATATTGAATGATATTATTACGGATGGTGTTTTGTAATCAGGTTGCCATGCATTTCCGTTTGAATAGATCATTTTATGATTACCATAAAGCTAGTTTCAGTCCGGCCGAATTTTTGACAGCATTTTCGCCGAAAACGAATTTTCAATGAAACTCAGATTTTAGGCCGATAACGAAAGCGAAACCGAATTTTGGGTCGATCTCTAGTTAGCATATTAATTTTCTATTCTTAAAAATATTTGAGTAATGAAGAAAAACAATTACGTCACAAGGGCGGCAAAATGATGCTCGCCTCAGGCAGCAAAATGTCCAGCGCCGGCCCTGTATGCATTATATAGAAATGAAACAGATTAATTAAATAATAATTAATATATCAGCTTCTAATTAAGCTAGCTCTTTGAACTGGGTATGTATGAAATCTGTGAGAGATTTCCCGTCTGGATGACAAAAAATTTAATATTTAAAAAGTTTAAATTTCGTATTAAAATAAAAACCGCAATTGTGTCGTCATGTCTGAGATAAAAAAACCTGTTGAAAGGAAAGTTTTAAAGCAATGATCCAATTAATTAAATAATAATTAATATCTCAGCTTGTAATTAAGCTAGGAGTTTGAACTGGGTATGTATGAAATCAGCGAAACTTTTTTACGTCGGGATGTAAAAAAAATTAATCTAAAAATTTAATATTTAAAAAGTTTAAATTTCGTATTAAAATATCCTCCAGCGCCGATATGTCTGAAAGATGACAACACCTGCTTTCCGCTGAAATGAAATCTGTTTTCCTTGTCTTTTCAAATACAGAAATTAAATTTTTATTGATCGATTTTTAGTGGATTTTTTGCATTATACCCAATGCAGAAATTTGAACTTTATCCCAAAATAAAGTAGAATTTTTTCCACGTCTTTCTATACCTTTTACGAATTTGTAGGACCAATACTTTGGGAGATCCGATTTCACTTTTTAAATGTCCACTTCATTTATGGCTTAATTTCCTCCGTCCGCTGATTTTACCGTGCATCCGCTGATTTTACTGGCAACCCTTAGGAGAAACTTCGCTGATTTGGAGAAGGTGCGTCCATAGCTGCGTTCAAAAGGTTGATTGGTTAATTTTAGAAGTTAATTAGACCGTAAATCAGTTAATTACCGACTTTTTCAAAATTTTATGATTTGTTGTTTGATGTGAGGTGTTCAGCTATAAGTACCCAAAATTTCAAGTCTCTAACATGTATGTATAGTTTCTGAGAACGGGCTCTGTGATGGACAGACAGACAAAGGAGTGAGACGAATAGAAAGAAAGACAATAAAAGAAAAACATAAAACTAAAAAAGAAAAACATAAAGATTATGGCATTCTGACAGTGCAAATTATTCGTGAAAATGCAAAAAGTGCACTTTCCTCTCATATAAATACAATTTAAATAAGGGCCAACTTCTGATTGTCAAGTCAAATAAACATATCTTGAAAAATGTATCTTGTTTCTATATAGTACTCATTTGATTTAATTTTTTAAGTGAAGTATCTGGTTCAAAGTATGTCTATTTGACTTGGCAAAAAAAAAAAAAAAAAAAAAAAAAAAAAATTGAATCTGACATCTATGAGTCAGTTTATAATAACTTCTAATGATGTCTTTTCTATGGAGCAAATTGTATTTTTTTTTTTTTTTCATTGTTTGGAGACTAGTTCTAAAGGTGTGTTGTTGTTGCTATTGCTTTAAAAAAAAATTATTGTTGTAATTACACTCATATCAAAATTAGGTTTAACTTGCAAACAACCACCAAAATACTTAATTTACATAACTGGTTACTTTTGAAGATGCTATCAATTAAATTTGAGTGATTGAAATGAGTTCTACTATTAGAGTTTTAGAGTCAAATAGGCACTTTTTGACATAAAACAAAGAACATTTCTGATAATATACAAAATAGCTAGTTATTAAAATCTTACTCATTTTCAGCTCAATAATTTCAACTATTGCTTAATAAACAAGTGTTTGCTAGCAAGAAACTAGTAGTATGATAGCCTCTATAGTCTTTCCGTAATCTGGGCTGGCAGTAGAGTAAATCCCTTGTGGGGATTTCTCACTAGTCTCCAATGTGGGATTACTTGTATGGTCTGCCATATGCAATCTTGAAAGTGGTGATCTGCTTGGCGGACTGGATCTGTTCCGACCCCTCTCAGTGTATTGAATTGGGTTCTACTTCAGTATCCAGAATTGGTTAACAATCCTGCAATTTTCAAGTACTGTCAACCAGGGTTGGGTTTTTGACATGTCAAGCGTCAAAAACTGGTTTTTGATATGACAAGCGTCAAAAACGGGTTTAAACTGTCATAAACTGGTTTAAACTGTCGAAAACTGCCAAATACATGTAACACACTAAAACATTTTAACAATAGGTAAACATTAAATAAGTCAATGATTTATGTGATCTTTTATTAAAATTTAATAATTTAAAAAATATATTATTTGCAATAATTTTTTTTTTTTTTTTGATTTTTCAACCAGAAGAAAATAATTTTGTACAATTAAATAATCCGGATCAATTTTACCCAGCAGCATGCTGCAGCACACCACGTGTTTAGCACATTTATTTACACCCAAATGATTTGTGAGTTTAGAGTGTATGAAGCGTTAGAAAATAGTCTGTCTCTTAATTGATGCTTTGGTAGTAGGACTTGATAGCAAAAGCATTGCTAGATGAGCAAGTTTTGAAGCAGGCTCAAAAAGCTATTGCATTTAATGATACCTTTCCACCAAGCAATGGAAAAAGAATTTGACTTTAAGCTTTTTTTTTTTTAATTACTTCTCTTATTTTGTAAATGTTTAAAATTAATAATCCAATTTCACTTTTGAATGGAATGGTTATTGCCTAGACCAGAATAACATTGATGCACATTATCTTGTTATATATACAAAAAAATCTGCACTTTTCTAAGATTTTTCCCCGTAAAAATAGCTAGCTAATGCTTTAAGCTCTCAAAAATAAGAGAAATTAAAACGATTTTAAGTAAGAGAAAAAATGTACAACTCAGATGAGCTTAATGTAGTTTTTAGAAAAACACAATTTTACAAATAAAATTTAAATAAAAATTTTACTCTGTTAAAAAGTTGTACTTAACAATAATACTTTTTTACTATGTACTAATTACTGATATACAGTAAGAGTGAATTTAAAATATTACATGTAATGTTGTCATGTGTGACATTTAATGTGAAATTTTACAGATCACTGTAGTATTTGAGGTTTTTGACAAGGGGTTGCAGTTTAAACCGTCAAAAACTGACACGTGTCAAAAACCTGCCAACCCTGCTGTCAACCAGGGCTACTTTGGGCCACTTTTTCCTGGTTCCACTCACATTTCCATTTTGCATAGTGTATATATGAAAAATATGTGATTTTTCAAAGTCCAAATGGAGTTGTAAACAATTAACATGAAACAATGAAGCAAACTGTACGGTTTTAAAGAGGAAATTTTTTATTTTTTAACTATTTTTAAAGTTTTGGAACAAAGTAGCCCCTGCCAGGGGCTTCTTTGGTCCATTCACTTAGTTTTATATAAAATGAATACATTTTATATGTAAATGAATACATTTTTATAGAAGTCCCCTTGCCTTAGCATTTGCTAATAAATTAACACTGCAAACCCGATAAACAAATGTTTTTTTTTGTTTTGTTTTTTTTAACATTTAAACACAATAAACCAATTGTTAATATTAAAGAAACGAGAAACAGTATTTGTTATGTTATCCTCAGCAACTAGTACAAAAATAATTAATGTAACATTTGAAAAGAAAGTTACTTAAAACATGTTTTAAGAGATTTGGTTGCATAAAAGGCATTTCTAAGTAATTGGGGCTATTTTAGGACCAAAACAGGTCTGGCACAAAGTAGCCCCAAAATACTTTATGAAAACTTAAACATTTTCTGCCAAAATAAAAAGTTAAAGAAAAAATTATGATCACACATAGGTTACTAAAGGTAATATTTTGACACTTACTTTATTCCTAGCTCTTATCAAGATTGTTTCACAGTAGAAAGGTTGGAGAGTTAAAATCTACACATGAAAACAGTTGTTTACAAACACATCCAGTGCTGCCACTAACAAAATTAAATTACCCCCAAACTATTCAAATACCCTATAGTAGGGTATAAATTATTTTTCAAGGGCAAAAACTCCAAATTATCTTGTATTGTTTGTTCAATACAAAGAATAAAACCTTTTTTTATGGGATGGACCAAAGTAACCCTACAAGGACCAAAGTAGCCCAGGTTGACAGTATTGGGTAAGGAAAGTAACTAACTTGTGTCGGTAAACAACCTTCTGTTTTTTTTTTCTTTTTTTAAGTATGGAGTTGGCCTGTATCACACTTTGTTAATCTCCCTGCCCCTTAGTTTTGTCGTTCTCTTGAACTAAGAGAGTTAGAGAATTTTGAATGAGAGAGAGAAGGGGCCAAAGATTCTGCCAGAGAATGGTTTCACACTCATGGTGTTTACACTGCGGTCTTAATTTGGAGAGAGCAGTGTTGTAATTGTGAAAAAACCAGAGGGTACACACTAGAGACATGAATGCTCATGGTCTAGAATGTACACTATATCTTCAGCACCGTGCAAAGAGAAAACTGCACCCGGGGCAAAGTTTCAATTTGCCTTCCCCCCCCCCCCCCCCCCCCCCCCCCCCCCCCCCCCCCCCCCCCCCGACAAACACACACTTTTTCTTTCTGACATGTGCCACAAAATTTAAAAGTGCAGAAACAGAAATAAATTCTATTGAATACATATTTTGCATTTATTTTGAAACTTTATGTTTAATTTTAACTCAGATACTCCAAACAACTAAATAACATAAGAGAAAATTGCACTTAGATTTTGGCAAAGAGAATCTAGGAAATGAGTGTAGAAAAAATGTATCTAACAGTACAATATAACAGTTTACAGCCCTTTTATATTCCCAGAAGAAACCCCATGCTAGTTTGAGAGTATATGTTTTTGTCACAACCACAGAGTGAAAATTACAGATTCAGAAAAGAGAAGGTTAACGAAAGAAACTAAGACAAAAACCTAAAACAAGTTTTCTACAGAAATAAGTCCTTATTCATAAATTTGGATTTGGGTGCAGGGTAAGGGACCATGCTATGCACATATACCTTGAGGAAAAACGAACGTACTTTTATTGGGAAAAAAAATTTCCAATGTGTAATTTTTTTTACAAAAAAAGAAAAAAAAAACGGGGTTTGTAGTATAAATTTGGCACCCCTCAATTTCCACGCATGGGGGGTGACCGCCCGCTTCGCAGGGCCCTGTATATCTTTATTTAAGAAAGAGGGGCTATACAGAGCTTCTTAATAGAATCCAGAAGGTATGTATACTTTCCTCCATATACCCTCCACTACACTCCAGGGAGAGAGATAATATTCCATTCATGCACTAGGTCACCTGTCCTCAATTGTGCAACATCCTGTACCGAAAGCAAGGTGTGCTACAAACAAGGAAACAGCAAATATTCAATAAAAACTGTAAATATTTGAAGGAATATATTCTTGGTCTTTAATCTCTCAAAAAACATAAATTTCATCTTTTATCTGAACCCTTACAACCAACTACATTACAATGTTAAATGTTTTCACTCTTTTTATTGTCTTTTAGGCATATAATGGCTTAAAAGTAATTTCCTTGGTAATATCAAACATTGGCTTGTGCAGCAGAATGTGTATCATTTGCTAAACAAAAGTAAGGTGTATCACAATAATACTTCAGTGGTTATAGTTGTATTTTGCTACAATAGTCACCAAAGAAATGTTCTTCAAAGTTGTCAACATTCTCCTCTTTCTACATTTTTTTTTTTTTTTCTGTCTCGAATTTTTATTTTCTTCCCCCTAATTGTACCTGAATCTATAATTGTATCATTAGATTGCTCCTGTGCCCATCACAAAACAGTTAGGTCCACCTTAGGAATCACACTCTTGAGGAAAAAAAACAAGTTGGAAATTGCTCATCAAGCGTGGCAAATGAGGTGCGCTCGTACTATAACTAGTTTTATAAATATTTTTTGACCGTATATTGTACTGAATGTATATTTTAGTGCACTTCAATAAGTGCATATCCATTTCATTCTGTTCGAAAGGCTATAACATCATTAAAATGCACTTGAAATATTTTTTTTTCCTATTCGTCTTCATGTAACGGAAAACTTTTGACTGACCCTGTAATTAAACTATACATCCGATTTTCATAAAATTTGAAATGACTCGACAAAATTTTGCAACAATTATATATTCAAAATTTCAGACCATTTGGAAGGCTGTAATATCATTAAAATGCACTTGCAATAATTTATTCCCATTGACCGTAATGTAACGGAAAACTTTTGAATGTCCATGTAATTAAATTATACATCCGATTTTCATAAAATTGGAAATGACTCGACAAAATTTTGCAGCAATTATGTATTTAAAATTTCAGACTATTAGGTCGGGTAGTTTTTGCTCTGTTATATGTGGACAGACGGACTGAACGACGTCTATAGGTGCTACGTATTTATATAATTACAAAGGCACCTAAAAAAATAACAAAGTATTTAATTATCACTCAAGTACTTTGGTGAGATTTATATCTCCCGAAACTCATATTAAAATGGCTAAAAGATTTTTCGAAAAAGAAAAAAAAAGTATAGCACATTATTTTATCAGGACTCTGAATGGAACCCTTTTACCCCAAGTCTATTTTTACATGTTTTGGTCTGCTTTCAGTGACTTGAAAAAAACTTTCATTCATTAGAAAAATATCTTTCTCCCCTTCCGTTGTGAAAAGGGCAAAATTGTATTGGATGCTAATCTTGCATGTTTCCTTAATGTCTAGATTTACATATTTTTTTAAGCTCTAAGGAAACAGTCCCCCCCCCCTCTCCCTTATAATCAAAGGATCTGCATTCTGATATTAAATGGAACACTCATTCATTTATTATACAGTAGACTCCGTCAAATTCTGCATATTTTGCAGATTTCAAGTCACTGATTTTTTTACATTTTATAAACAGTAATTTTAATATAATAATGGATTTGAAAATTATAATGAAAGCTTACAATGTAGTAAAATATTAAAATAATTAAGTAAAGTAATAAGAGTTAAGAAAATTTAAAAAAGAATTAAAATATTAAAAGTAAAGGTCAGGTAAATAATTAATAATGCATAACGACGAGATAAATGTTTCTTCAATTATACAATGAAATTCGCCTCATAAAAGTATGCACTAATTGTTAACATTAAAATAATAAAATAATTAAGTTTTATTTCATGTTTAGCCAGACTTAATAACCAAGAAAGCTTGGTTGATACATAAATGTATTTGGTAAAAAGATCATAATTGCCACTGATATTAGTGCTATCTTGAATCTTTGTGGATATAAATGTATACTTTTTTCATGAGAAAATAATTCAGTCATATTAACTAGAATTACATATTAAAATGTGTGTGAAATGATATAAAAATTTTAAAAAATCTTGAAATTTCTTGCTACATTTCAACTGAAAGTTTCACTGTTTACGTCTTTTATGACATGCAGGTTTTAGGAAGTCTGCTATAGTATGGTTTCATTTTCCCTTATTTTTGCAAATGAAACCGCTACAGCTTTATCGGAATGTGTGCACGTTACCCGTTTCTTTCACACATGGTTTTCTAAGTGCCTTTTTTCAGTAACAGTTTCTGCAACCTCTGATTGGCTGATTAATCATTTTCATGAATAAAGCTTTTGAGCTTCTGAGTCTTTTTGCGTGACTACTATAGTACTTTAAGAGGCTCAGAAAAGAAGTTTTTCTGTGATGACCAAAGTAATTTTAACCTAATTTTATAAATATGTTTAACAAATACTGTGATTTGATAAGTAATTACATATTTCTTAATTTTATTAAAATACAACCATACCTATCTTGCTTTTTTGCTGAGATTTTTCGCTTCCAAATTTACATTGTACAGTCATGGAAAAAAAAAAGTAAACACACCCTACTAACTCCTCAACAAATTATCGTAGAAGAAAGTTACTGGTACCAAACGATTGGAAATAAAGTCTACTTTTAAATGATGTATATAAAATTTGCTTAGGGGGCCACCTACGTATTAAAACGAACCATAACTTTGTTTTTTTCAATAGCAGTACCCAATTCTGACAGCATAAATGAACTCTACACCCTTCAATTAGCCTGAAAACAAATTTTTATGCAATTCGTACCATAAGTTTCTGAGAAATTAATTATTTTAAAACGAGTGTATTTTAAGGGCTGTATCCAAATTGAAGTTCTGTACTCGATTGTTAACTGAGAGAGCCGTCTTCTTGATCAAGGCACCTTAGGAACCACTCAAGCAATCAATGAAGCCTGCTAGATTATACGACAGCAGAAGAAATTTGATAATATCTAGTCACTTCTATCACAGACGACCCCTTAAACCATCATTTTGTCGTTTTTTAAGCATAAGAAAAATATGAAATTTTAGATTTTCATAAAGCAGGACTTAATAAATCTAAATCCATCAATAAAACTGTAGGTTGGAATTCATAGTTTTTTTTAATATTAATTTCATAATTCATAATTTATGTCATAAAATAATAAAAATTGCAAATTCAACGTATTTATGTTTGGGTATATTACTATTATTGCTACAAAATAAATTAGCACATTAGGAGCATAATTTCAGGAGATATAAATAAAAATAATAAAATGTAATTTAGCATTAGAAGCACTAAATTTTGAATGATTATAATTCAAAAACTTATCTTTCAAATGATTTGAAATTCGGTGTCTAGGCATAGTTTGAACCCAAGATTTGAAATATCTCGTTAAAATTGGGTATTGCTATTGAAAATGAATTTTTATGCAATTCGTACCATAAGTTTCCCAGAAATTAATTATTTTAAAACGAGCGTATTTTAAGGGCTGTATCCAAATTGAAGTTCCGTACTGGATTGTTAACCGAGAGAGCCACTTCCTTGATCAAGGCATCTTAAGCGCCACTCAAGGAGTCAATGAAGCGTGTTAGATTACAGTACGGCAGAATAAATTTCAAAATGTCTACTCACTTCCATCATAGACGGCCCCTTAAACCATCATTTTGTCGTTTTTTAAGCATAATTTGAAAACTACTTGGAAGAAAAATGTGAAATTTTTGAATTTCCATAAAGCAGGTCTTAATAAATCTAAATCCATCAAAAAAATTGTAGGTTGCAATTCATAATTTTTTCAAATATTAATTTCATAATTCATATCATAAAATTATAAAAATTGAAAATTCAGCTTATTTATGTTTGGGTATATTAGTATTATTACCACAAAAAAAATTAGCACATTAGGAGCATAATTTCGGGAGATATAAATAAAAATATGAAAATATAATTTAACATTAGAAGCACTAAATTTTGAATGTTTATAATTCAAAAACTTATCATTCAAATGACTTGAAATTTGGTGTCTAGGCATAGTTTGAACCGAAGATTTGAAATATCTCGTTAAAATTCGGTATTGCCATTGAAAAAAATGAAGTTAGGATTCGTTTTAATATGTAGATGACCCCCTAAGAAAATTTTATATACATCATTTAAAAGTAGACTTTATTTCCAATCGTTCGGTACCAGTAACTTCCTTCTATGATGATTTGTTGAGGAGTTAGTAGGGGTGTTTACTTTTTTTTTTCCACGACTGTACATACTCAGGGAGAGACTAATACCGTTTTTATTTTTTCAAAATTTCATTTAATTTTCTTAGAATTCAAAACAAGGTTTATTCTTATTGTTAAGAAATTTAAAAAACTTTTATCTGGGATTTATTATACAGTGTATCCGAGAATTGTTGGACACTACAAAATTAAATTAATAATAAATGGTAAATAGTAACGGGGTATTTAAATTATGTCGTACTAAGAGAATGTCTAAATTTTTGTTCTGCATAATTTTATACCAAAAATCTCTCATAGTGATGGCACCAGATGTGTCACAAAGGCGGTGAAACACCTTGTGTTGCTGTTGAACTGGAACATGATTCTGCAAATGTTACTGTTTGGTGTGCCCTATTGAAAATGAAAGTTATTGACCCTTTTAGGCCTGGGCTTTAAATCGATTTAAGTCTTAAATCGATTTAAAGCTTACATCGAAAATCCGATTTAACCATTGGTCTTAAATTGATTTAAGCTAACATCGGAAATCGCGATTTAGCCATTATCTTAAATCGCGATTTAGTCCTTTTCTTAAATCGCGATTTAGCCATTGGCTTTAAATTGATTTAAAACAAAATACTGTTTCAGAGCTAACATCGAAAAACCGATTTATCTATTTTGATGTATCTACCACTTACATGGCAAGCTGGTGTTAAATCGATTTAGCAGGATCCGTTTTAAGCAAACATCGCAAGCATCAATGTTTTCCGATTTAAGAAAAGCAAAGGAAGCTGGTGTTAAATCGATTTAGCAGGATGCGATTTAAGAAAACATACAGGCCTCAATGCTTTCCGATGTAAGAAGAAAAAGTTGATTTAACTAAAATTTGATATTTATTTATTTTGTAAATGAGATTCAGAGTTTGAGACTGGAATGTGTATTTTTTTTTTTTTTTTTTGGAAATTAAGCACTTAAATGGTTGAAAGTTGAAAGGAAAAAGTAAAGTTTAATTCTTAAAATCCAAATTAATCGAATTTCTTTTTATATGCTAATGCAATCTTTAGATGAAAAATTAAGTTTCCACATATTTCAGTAATATTTTAATACATATTTTTTATTTTCTATTATTCTGTAATTAATTAAAATACTTTAAAGTAGAATCCTGCATCCAGATTTTTTTTATCTGACATTGAGCATTTATGGTTGAAAAAAAGAATAAAGTTTCATATTTAAAATCCAAACTCATCGACTTTCAGTTTATGCTTTTATGCATTCTTATGATGAAAAATTCATTTTTTACATGTTTTAGTAATATTTTAACATATATTTTTTATTTTCTATTATTTTGTAATTAATGAAACTATTTTAAAGTATAGTCATAGTCCAATTTGGCTGTGAACCGCATGAAATATTTTTCTTTTGCTAATAAGATTTTTTTTTTCTGAAATTGATTAAGTATTTATTGTTGAAAAGAAAACAGAATGAAGTTTCATATTTAAAATCCAAATTCATCTAATTTCAGTTTTTATTTTTATGCATTCTTTTAATGAAAAATTCATTTTTCACATGTTTGGGTAATATTTTAATATATATTCTTTATTTCCTATTATTCTGTAGTTAATTAAAATATTTTAAAATAGTCATGCATCGGGTTTGACATCCTATTTCAACACCAGCCGCGTGGATTGAGTATCTTGCTGAAATTGATTCACTATTTATATCCAAATTCATCCAATTTTAGTTTATATTTTTATGCATTATTTTGATGCAAAAATTCATTTTCATATGTTTGGGTATTATGGGAATATTTTATTTTTATTTATTATTATTTTGTAATTAATTAAAAATACTTTAATAAAGTTCTGTAATGAGTCAAGTAACTTGATTTTTACAGCAGAATGAGGGAGGGGTGGAGAGGGCATTCATTAGATTTTTCTGCAGATCTGCGATTTTCTGCTTTTTTGACTTTTTGTTATCATTAAAAAGAGATATTTTAAGATTATATTTTATTACTAATCTTACAGGGTGCCAACAGGTGCAAAAAAATCAGCAATTTCAGTACTGTGCTCCAAGACTCAGTCCTTCTGCATCCGCTGTATGAAAGTCAGCATTTATGTTAAACAAATCTTATTATAATCTAAAAGTTAAAAAGATATAAAATTGCACCTTATTTCTCATATCTTCCACCCCCTCCCTTTTTTTTACTACTTTTGTCATCATGATAAATGAACAGTTAAATTCATCATTGAATTCTTTGAATCTGCTTCTGTTTTACCTTAATAACTTTTTAATTCTGAGTCTAAAAAAAAATGTGTGTATGTTGTTAGCAATGAAGTGCTATTTGGGTGGGCTAGGGGAAGTTATCACCCCCACCCCCCTTAAGGAATTTAGATTGTAGCAGGTATAACAAGTCAGACCAAAGAAAAATCCTTTTCTTTTATATTGTTTCTTAAAGAATGAGTTTATAAAATGTATTAAAATAGGTCACTAATTTTTAAAATGGGGAAAAAAAAAAACCTAGTGTTTTGGGGGATTCAAAGTTTTTTTTTTATGCGTAAAATATACTTCTTTTCAAAGGTATTTGAAAAATTAAAAGCTAAGTATACTAAATAATACAAGAAGGGGGGGGTTGCATAAAGACCATATTTTATTTCTAAAAATAAAAAAATAGGCGTCCATATTCTAAAATGTAAAATCGGTGTTAAATCGCAATTTAGCACTAAATCGCGATGTTAGATGGATGATAAATCGATTTAAGAAATTTCTACATCGCCTAGAGCCTTTCTTCTTTGTCGAAAATACCATAAATGGTGAAATTTATTTAGATATGTTGAAATTTTTCAATATCCCTCAGATCCAAAGTTTTTGCATTGGGCAACGTCTGTGTGCAATTGCTGCAACAAAAATTTCCCCAACAGATGGATTGGCCGTGGTGGTCCAATTTTGCCCATATAGCATTTTTAATTTGCACAAAATTTGCAGCAGTCTTGCTTTGAAAACCTGAAAAGTTGCAGCAACTCAGCTTGACAAGACTGAAAGTTCATAACAAAATTGCAGCAAGATAACACAAATGCCGAAGTCACTACACTTTGAACTTGCAGCTAACTTGTCATGAAGTTAAATTCACGCTGTATCAAATTTATTGCAAATTAACGGTAAACAAGTAATTAAAAATACTGCTAACTTACTCCAAAGTAGTAATCTTTCCACACCCCACTATCTGTTTACAACTGCTATACTATAAGTTTAACCCCTTCGGAGGGGTCCATAGACCTGATCAGGTGTATTGATGCGAACACACTGTTAGAAGGTGCATGCATCGTTTTCATCACCATAAACAAGTTAAGGTACTAATATTTGTACATTTCAATACGAGCCTTTTTTTGGTATTTGGTAAGTATAGCGTTTAGAAAAAGTGGTGCCAACCGAATAAAATTTCTGCGTATGTGCTGATTGTCTATTCTCTCAACAGGGGGATTTTTTGCTTTCGTCACTTTCGTAAATTAAAGACAGTCTTGCCATCAGTTTCACAACAAACTACTCATACAAGTGGGGGATGGTATACCTTCCAAGAAATTTACTGTGAATTTCTCAATTCAAATTTGTCACGGCAAGATAATGTCAGAAAAAATCAAACTTGCTGCTAATGTTCATGCTATCTGGGTGTGGACTCCTCAATTACCAGATTTAACCCCCTTGGATTTTTTTCATGTGGGATTACGTCAAAGATATCCTCTATAAGACTACTTGTCCTAATGTGGAGGAACTCAGGCGGCGAATCACAACTGCTATTCATTCCATCACTACTGAGATGCTGCCAAATACATGGAATGAAATCAAGTACCACTTAGACGTACTACAAGCCACCAAAGGTTCACATATTGAAATCTATTAACTTTTGTAGTTGTACATCAAGTTAGTGATTGCATTTATTGCTACTGTTTTAATAATTATTTTTATTTCATTTTGTAAAATGTCCAACAATTCTCAGACACCCTGTATTGCTTTCAATTTTGATACTACAGAAATAATGTTTAATTTGATTTTAAAAGCAGAAGGTTTATCTTTTTTAACACATTGATCACCACAACTGCCAAACCATTGTTGTCTGATGCAGTATAGCATTAATCATATCCTATTCATATAGCAGTCAATGTGTTAATTACAACTTGACTCATTTTTTATATATTTTTAATAAATATTATAAGAGATTCAAAAGAATTTAAATTATTTGCTTAATTGCAATGCACCTCTTAGGGCATGGCTTTGATCTAAAGTTGCTAATAGCTCTTTAGGGGATAAATAATGAATATTCTTTTTTCGTATGTAGATTTCTTATTTAGGTGTGTGTGGGGGGGAGGGAAATAGAAGAAATGATTAAAAATTAAAATTTTTAATTATTTTTATCTTTACAGCGCACCTGGCTTTCCCCGAAGAACATTTGAGCCAAAAGACAAGAGTGATATTGTCTTTACTGTTGGAACCGACACATTAAAAGATAATGTCAAAAGTTCTGGGTAAGGTTATACTTTTTTTATCTCTTTTGTTTTAAATATTATATTAAATTTATTTTTTTTTACTCAGATATAAATTATTATAGAGGAAGTGTTAAAAGCATGAATGAATTGTAACATATCATTCTTCTTAATATTACCATATCAAAAAATATTTTTGTTATGTTTCTGTAAAAATACAATGAAACTGCAATTATCTAGACCAGCAGTTCTAAAACTGTAATCCGTGCCCCCCAAAGGGTTTTCAGTGCATCATCAGGGAGTCCTCGATGGTTTTGTGCTTAAGAACCTACACCAGACATGGGAACAAAACAAGAATTATAATGTTAAGTATATGGGAACATTATTTTCGAATATCTTGCTTTCATTTTAATATTTTTCAATGATTTTTTTTTTTTTTTTTTTTTTTTTTTTTTTTTTTTTTTTGCATGGGATATCTCTAACCGGGATAGTTTTCACTTTTATGATTTTGGTTACAGTTTTTTCATGTTAGGATAGTTTCAATTTCAGAACCGGTTCTGAAAATGAAAGTATTTTTTTTTTTTTTTAACCAAAATTAAAAGAGCAAAAACTAGCCTTGTTAGAGGTCGTCTTCAGCTATGCTATGCATAAAAATCATTCAAAAATATTAAAATCCATGTGAGAAATTTGAAAAAACTTCCCCATAGAATTAACATTAGCTTCTGAGTCTTTTTGCGTGACTACTGTAGTACTTTAAGAGACCACACTATAATCTATGTAATTTCAATTGGCTTCTCAAGGTCATCCGTCCTCTCTCATTTCATTCCTTGGTTGGCATGGGGAAAAGTGGAACAGTCAGTCAGCCAAATAGGGTGTTACCATAGTTACTGACCCAAGATAAGGACTGGGAAACTGACCTTGAGAAGTCAATTGAAATAACATATAGTCATGGGAAGAAATGAAAGCTAAAGTTAAGCCTATCTGAACGTTATTTTTAATTATCTCACTTGCATTTTAATATTTTTGAATGTTTTTTTTTGCATAGGATAGCTGAGGTCTCTCTGTAACCGGGCTAGCTTTTACTTTTTCAATTTTTGCTATAGTTTTTTTATATTAGGACAGTTTCACTTTCAGAACCTGATATAATTGCTAGAAATAAGAAAGTCTTGATTGAAAGATACAATCACTAGAAATTGAAGGGGAAAAACTAGGCCTTGAGGTTAATAAAGAAAAAAAAAACAAAATACATGAAAATGAACAGAAAAAATTCAAAGACCACAGCAACGTTAGCCATAAATAATGAATTACATTTTAATGAAGTTTCAGAATTTAAGTATTTAGGATCTATGATCGATCACCTGGGATAATATGGTAGAAGCAGAGATTAAAGCTCGACTTACAGCAGGAAATAGATGCTATTTTTATCTTCGAAATGTTCTAAAAGGATCTCTGATATCCCGAGCAACTAAACTTAAATATTATAAAACCAATAGTAATTTATAGTAGTGAGACTTGGATCACTATACAAAAACATAAAAAGTTACTTATTACTTGGGAAAGGAAGATCTTAAGACAAATTTTTAGACCAATTAAGGAAGGCAATGTATCGTGTATCAGGTCAAATATGGAGATTGAGGAGCTGTATAATGAAAAAGACATAATAAATACCATTAAAATAAGACGAATGCAATGGTTAGGCCATTTAATCCGAATGAGGGATCTTAGAAGCACAAAGAAGGTATGTAATGGTAAATTAATAGGGAAAAGGAGTATTGGTAGACCCGGGAAGAGATAGTGAAAGACCTAGCATGAAACCGAATTATAAATTAAAGGCCAGGGATTGGAAGGTCTGGCGAGGTATATTAAGAGCGATCAAAATCCTTCATGGATTGTAGTATGTTGTGTATGTATGTATGTAGTTTGCTACAAAACTAAAATTATTTTTTCATCATCTGAGTATTATAAACTTTTCTTTTTGTTATCGTTGTGTTATTCCAACACAAATTATCACAGACGAAATGTTAAAGTGTGATTTATTATAATATATCTTTCTTTGTTAATACTAATACATTGAAAATATACTGTGCAGTATAAAAAATAGGTAATTTCGTATATAACGTAAAAGCATGAATATATAGTGTTATAAAGAGGGATTCGCCATGGCGAATATTGCTTTATAACAAATTTCCAGTTTATTACATATTGTTTTATAGCTTTCTTTGTTCATATTACTGCATTAAAATATATTTCTGTTGTGATTTCATAAAATACTGTGAAATTCCAACTATCCAGGCTGGTGTGTTCTTGATATAATATGGGTAAGCAGAAATCCAGGGCAGCCATTAAATTGGATCTCAAATTAATCAATAAATTCGACTCGAAATAATAAAAAATCTTGAATTAATACTGCCGACTGTAGATGGAGGA
Organism: Maratus speciosus; assembly: GCA_963932465.1. Taxonomy (NCBI): domain Eukaryota; kingdom Metazoa; phylum Arthropoda; class Arachnida; order Araneae; family Salticidae; genus Maratus; species Maratus speciosus. The sequence goes on along the minus strand of OZ010795.1, from coordinate 570,321,323 downwards.
CCAAATGAAAATACCAAAAGATAACCACTTTTGATGTACATTACTTCAAATTGTACAGTTAGGATGCATTATTCATTGCTACTAATCTGCCAAGAAAAAGTGAACACAGAATGGCCACTCTCAGTCGAGAATCAGCAAGACTGATTTATCCTCATGACTACTTTGGCTCCCATCTGGACAACAGTTAATAATTTGGAGAAATCTTAATTCAAGTTTGCTGGTAGTTGTCATACCAGGTTGAAGCAACAAGGACCGGTAACCAGCAATATTAAAGACCACCGTTTCAGTGAAAACATAATAATAGATGATGTAGAAACACGGATTTAAGGATCTTGTACATCATACTAGAAATGTGAGCTCCAAACGCATAACATTTCTATGATTCGTTTTAAAAATTTGAGTTATGATCCCTAATTAAGTCAGGGACTATTTTATTTCTTAAGTTTTATTGTTAAATGTGATAAATAACAATACAGTGAAACCTCCCTGTGCGACCACCTCCATTAAGCGACCCCCTACCTGAACGACCATTTTTTCATGGAACAAAATTTATTCCCATAGGCTCAATACTAATTTTACCTCCATTTAGAGACCATCCTTGTTGAACTCCTTCCATGAGCGACCCATTTCTTTGAAGAAAACGAAACAAATTCCACTTTTTCCTGGTCGCTTGAAGAAAGTTTTATTAGAAAAATAATTCCGGAGAGTGCATTATTCATCAAAACTTCTAAACTAAGTTTAGAATTTTTTTTTTTTTATTTCAGTAACTTTTAAGTTTTTAAACCCCTTTGTGTCTTTTTAGGCAGTGAATTTAACTCTGATGACAAATAAGAATGACGGCCAATGAACTCCCCTGCTCTATTATATCAGGAAGCTCTATGAAATCGTCATTATTTGTTCATGTCCAAAAAAAAATTGCATTTATTTACTGAACTTCGAAAGGACTTGGGAATAAAAGTTATAAAAGATAAAACCGTAAAATCAAAGCAAACGTCAATGTATTCATTTTTTACCCTATGCAGTAATTAACTTATGTAATTACCTTCTATTTTGATACTTAAATTTTCGTATTTTTTTTCTAATGTGAAAAATAAATTTTAGTTACATTAATTGTTACCTTTTTCAACAATTAAAATCTAGATTTAAACATGACCTCCATTAAGAGACCACCTCCCGGAGCAACCAATTTTTATTGGAACGGGACGTGGTCGCTTTAGGGAGGTTTTACTGTATATTTAAACCATTTTGTATTCTGTGGATTGTTTAATGCAATAGGCAACAATATATTAAAACCATTTTGTATTATTTTGATACCACAACCTCTATGCTTATTTATATAGGGAAAAAATTGGTTTAGCAGACATTTTCACTGTCTGATTTCAATCTTCAATAATATATGAACATTTGAGGTGTACTGTATTTGTTAAATATTAGATCTTCAAAGGTATTGTTACTAGAAGCTGAATTTGAAATACTTTTTTAAACATCACTTTTGGCATCATGACCTATTATAGTTTTTTTTTACTATTAAAACCAATTAATATCCAACTTATTAACCCTCTGAGCGTCTTGAGGGCTTTCCTGTATTTTCATAAAAATGCTTATAAAACTAATATTAATTAAAATTTTCTTTCTCTGTTTGTTTCTATAATGCACTTCATGCCCCTTTATTTGATATACATTTTAAAATACAATTCTGTTTAAAATATTTTTTTTCTACAACAGATTTAAGTTGTTTTGGGGAAACGGGAAAATATGTCCAAGCCACTCAGAGGGTTAAAAGCAATACAATTTTTTTTCAACTGAGCAAAAAAAAAAAAATGTCCAAGCCGGGATTCAAACCCAGAACCTTGACTTAAATTGCTAATGCTCTACCAATTGAGCTACCTGGGCTGAAGCTGGCAGGCATATCTCCCTCAGATAATGTTATTAGCAGTAGCATCTCGTCTGCCATGCAGACAGCTCAACAGAATATATCGCAGGTAATGGAAATGATGGGCACGTAGATACACTTCTTTTTTCTTTTTAGTCATACTGATTAGTAAAGATATCATAAGAATTAAATTTTTCAAACTGAGCAAAAAAATGACCAAGCCAGGATTCGAACGCAGAACCTTGACTTAAACCTTTATCTACTGAATTATGAATTCATGAAAATTTTATCTTCTAAAGCATTTTTCATGAATTGTTTAAACTACATTAGAAGATTTACACAATCATTTAATAAATTTTAGAAGGATTAATTAAATTTGAATTTATAGGGATTTTGTGCAATAATTTTAACACCACTCAAATCTTTTATTCCAAATATTTTTCTTAGTATTTTGTAGAATTAGGAAATGTACAAATATAATGCTTTTACAATAGAAATATAGAAATATTTCCGAAATAAAAATTCGCCCCCCCCCCCTTCCACAATGCCAAGAAAGCTGAAAAGATGCAAAGGTAAAAGAAATCATCATTTTAAATATATTTTTGTTTTGTGTAACCAATAATGCTTTTGGGACAAGATAAAGTAATGTATCTATAACTCATTCTAAACTGTATTACAACTAATTGATGTATTAAATGAATATTATAACAACTTATTTTTATGGTACTTATAAGTACCGTCAGTAGATAAAGGGTTTGCCAATGCTGTACCAATTGAGCTGCATGGACTGACAACTGCCGGGCATGTCTCGTTCAGATAACCTTATTGGCAATAGCATCTAGTCTGCCATGTAGACAATTTAATAGAATATACCACAGATAATGGAACTCCATATAAACGATGGATACATAGACAGACACACAGTTTTTTTTTTTTTCTCAGTCTTACTTATTGGTAAAGATATCTTGCAAATTGGATTTTTCTAATTGAGTGAAAAAAATTCCCAAGCTGTGATTCAAATACAGATCCTTGACTTAAATTGCCATCTTTACAAACCAGTATGATTGAGGGGAAAAAATGTAATTTTTCATTTACTGTTTTTCCATAGAATGAAAAATATATATATTTATTTATTGGTATTTACTTATGGTTTAAGTAAAGAGTTCTATGCAAAATGGTTAAATTTATGGTTTGTTTCATTACATTCTGTTGCTATGAAATATGTTTATTTTGGAAATCATAATTCATTTCTATGAATAATAACATCAAGGTAATCAAACAAAAATTTGGTTAAGAAATATGATACAGTTGAAGATCTTTATAATGCATATCTGTATAATGCAATTCTCTATATAAAGCAAAACTTCTCACAAGTAAACAATGAATTTTGCAATTAAGAAGCCCCTGCAGTTCTACATTGTAAAAAAATTTTACTCTCTAGAGCAGCGTTTCTTAAACTTTGGGATCTCGTGGACCCACTTTGATATGATATGCATTTCGGGGACCCCCACATTTTTAAAAAAATGTAAGATAAAAAAAAATATTTTAATGCTATAGACACTATTTATTTTTCATTACAGATATTCCGTGTTTAGTTGTTTAAAAAATCAGTTGCGTTAATAAGAAAACTGGCACTCATTTTAAGACAGTTAAAATATACATTACCACTATTTCTCATGAGAAGGATGCTTCTGTTTTGTTTTCTACGAGATGTGAAATGTCTCGTGCAATGTTCGAAACATATATTCGCAAGTCTGGTTCGATGTTCAATCAATTTCTATATTTGTTTTTCATGTGCACAAGGCTGGAGAAAGTATTTTGACATAAATATGTTGTACAGAAGGGAAGTAAAGGCTTGATAGCTTTATCTGCTAGTTTTGCATACGTATTTCTTATGCACAACCAAAAGTTTTGAAGGCTGTTTTTTCACTTGGAAAGCAATTATCATGGAATCATCGCATGATAATTCCGCAAGTTGTTCCTGCTCTAAGAATGTTAAAGATTCCATTTCGCTAATGTCATGGAAATGAAATGGATTCCTCATCTACTCATTTTCTCACTTTGAAGGAGGAAAATAAAGTCGGAAAGCTTTATTCAAGTTCTTCAGGTGTACAATGAAATTTTCAACAATATCCTGGAAAAATTGTATCATAATTTCACAGACCGAATTGTGCCGAAAAATAGGTCTGAATTCAACACTGGGTCTGAGGACCCCCGACTGTAAACTTGCGGACCCCCCAGGGGTCCGCGGACCACAGTTTAAGAAACGCTGCTCTAGAGGATTAAATTTGATACAGTAAAATCTCCCTAAAGCAACCACATTCCGTTCCAGTAAAAATTGGTCGCTCTGAGAGGTGGTCTCTTAATGAAGGTCATGTTTAAATTTAGATTTTAATTGTTGAAAAAAGGTAACAATTAATGTTACTAAAATTTATTTTTCACATTAGGAAAAAATATGAAAATTTAAGTATCAAAACAAAAGTTAATTACCTAAGTTAATTTGTGCAGAGTTTAAAAAATGAATACATTGATGTTTACTTTGATTTTACCGTTTTATCTTTTTTAACTTTTATTTCCAAGTCTTTTCGAAGTTCAGTAAATAAATGCAATTTTTTTTTTGGACGGGAACAAATTATGACGATTTTATTAATTTATTAATTTCTTTGAGAATTCCGTGACAGAATAGGGCAGTGGAGTTTATTGACCATCCTCCTTAATTTGTCATCAGAGTTAAATTCATTGCCTAAAAAGGCACAAAGGGGTTTAAACACTTAAAATTTACCGGAATAAATAAAAATTCTGAACTTAGTTTAGAAGTTTGACGAATAATGTGCTTTCCGATGACAAATAATGCTCTTCTTCAAGCGACCAGGAAAAAACAGAATTTGTTTCATTTTCTTCAAAGAAATTGGTCACTCATGGAGGGAGTTCAGCTGCAGTGGTCTCTGAATAGAGGTAAAATTAGTATTGAGCCTATGGGAATAAATTTTGCTCCATGAAAAAATGTTCGTTCAGGGAGGTGGTCACTTAATGGTGGTGGTCGCACAGGGAGGTTTCACTGTACATTAGTTCAATTTTATCTCCTTAATTCAGGCCTTTTTAATTAAAAAATTGTTAATCTTACAGTAAATTTTTTGAAAATGATTTGATCCAGCTTATTTAGACCATGTGTATAAATTTACAGTAAAGTAAGTTTTCATTGAAATTTATAATCTTCACAACTTATGTCCCAAGGAATACAAGATAAAGATACTATTCTGTATTTTGATGTTTGAGACATATTTGACCATGTTTACAAGGTAAGTTTGATTTGTGAAATGTGATACATACAACGCACAACCTCGTGTTTTTTGGTTTGCATTATAAAGATCTTCTTCTGTACTTCAAAACAGTTATTTTTTTTTTCTTATTTCAATTAATTTTTACAACTGAGTTTTATTTTCATTGATTTTATTCTGTATTCTATTTTTATAATTATTATTTTAACCATTTATTATTTTACTGTACTTAGGAATGCAGCAAATTGCAGTGACTATCAAAAAATGTTAGCATCACTTGCTAAACTTGATGACTCAAAATCACCAGGTATTAGTTATTTTGTTATTGTTTTAAATATTATAAATAAATGCAATTTAATAGTACCTCAATTTTTATGCTGTGATGTACATTCGATACAGTTTCAGTTTTTAGTATACGGTCTATTAAGCATTGCTCAGGACCATTGTGAAAAACTCAGTTGCAGAGCAATTATAAGGTTCACTGTGAGAAGTTTTTATTTATTTTATTAATTACATTTTCAATCATAGCAGCATACGAAGTCCTTCACAAATAAAATCAATCAATCACAAATCTTGCAATTTTATTTTATTTAAAATAAGTAAATAAAATGCAATCATATTGTATGTGTTCTTTTCCTCTTTCAAACAATAGGTCCACTTTCGCTGTTTATGCTAGAGAAACTATAAATTCTGAATTTCATATTGGACACAAAAATGTTTTGGCTGTAATTACTGGGCTGCCAAGAAGGGTTTTGTGTTTCATGTGTATCTGGGTATGTGGATTTCTTTATACCCTCGAAACATCTCAACGGCTGAGTAGATTTTAATGAATGAGGTCTCTATCGATTCGTCTTAACCGTCCGATGGTTATAGGCTTGGTTTTGTTTTTATCAATTCAAAATGGCAGTAGAGACGAAAAAATTTTTTTACGCACCCTATTGAGTGGCATATCGCTGGATAGGTCTTTCAAATTGAAGACTATGTTTCATTGACTATTTTGCAGTCAGAAGCTCCATTTAAATATTACACAACCTGGAAGTTGTGTAGGTAGGATCTTTAGTTTTACTGCAACTCTAACCTTTATAGACATTTATAGGCCTCATCAAAACAGTGTTTATAGATAGGAACTAACAATTAAACACAACTTAAAAGTCGTCAATACAAGTAAATAAAAAAAAAAATAAAGTAATATAAAAAATAGTTTCACATTGATGAGAAATGATTAATTTGTTCACAGTCGGGTTTTTTGATTTTTTAAATTTAATTTTTAATTGTTGATGTATTGCATTCTATTCCTTCTACATCCGTTGAAGCAAAAGGAGAATTTCGGAATGTGGGGGAAATTAAAAATGACTTAAGAAAACAGTTATACTGTGAAACTGTTTCAAGTTCGTATTTACACTAGCCCCGTCCATCAAACTAACAGTATCTTTCTTTGCCTGTGATCTTGTCAATACCGCATTTATTGCATTAACTTTTTTCTGGCTACTTCAATTATCTTTTGCATTTTGTTTCCTAAGAGATAATAATGCAAGTCTGATTCTTTGTCTACAACCCCAACTTCCGTTTTTAGCGAACCCAATCCATCAAAAGTCCTTCCGGCCAGTGCCGGGAGGAAGAGGTAGCTTTCAAATTCCTTATTTTAAAAAAAAGCCAACTTATATTATTCAAACACACAAAGCTCAATTTAGTGGAAACCGAATATAGGAGATTCAATACTAATTTCTATCAACACTAAATCATTATGAATGAGAATTTCGCGAAATTAGTCATCTTTATCCAAGCTGCTTTTATTTAAAGTAACTTATATTTGGCTGAGATGTTGATGTACGCTATCCACATGCCTTCTTACATCGAAATAGGCGAATACGTGTCTTATCGCATGACAAATACAAGGTCGTTTTAAAATGTTAGCCATGCTAGAAATTCAAAGTGCTATAATTCAACCATTTTTTAAGATATAAACAAAAGAACAAATTTTCAGAAACAAAATCTGCTCCGGAATCTTTGTATCAAGGCCAAACACATAAAAAAATCTTTTTCATTTTCAATTTTTTAATACCTCATTTTAAATTAAAATTTTTTTTAATGGCAACCCTTTTCAAACAAGATGGCGAATGAAGTTGGCCAACGAACTCGGTCGAGACATTGGTATGTACTATGTACAGATCAAGTAACATCCAAATCGGTTCATAAATATGCCTGTTATCGCGTGACAAAAATCAGGTCATTTTAAAATGTCAGCCACAATAGAAATTCAAAATGCTATAATTCAGCCATTTTTTTAGATATAGACGAAACAAAAACTGTTCCGGAATCTTTGTATTAAGGTCAAACACATACGAAAAAAATCTTTTTCATTTTCCAATTTTTTGGTATCTCATTTTAAGTTTTAAATTTTTAAAATTTTTTTAAATGGCTGCCATTTTTAAACAAGATGGCGGATGAATCTGGCCAACGAACTCGGTCAAGATATTTGTATGTACTATGTACACACCCAGGTACATCCAAATCGGTTCATAAATACGCCTGTTATCACGTGACAAATATCAGGACGTTTCAAAATGTCAGCCACGCTAGAAATTCAAAATGCTATAACTCATCCATTTTTTAAGATATAGACGAAACAAAAACTGCTCCCGAATCTTTGTATCAAGGTCAAATACATAAGAAAAAATATTTTTTCAATTTTCAATTTTTTTGGTACCACATTTCAAATTTAAATTTTTCTTAAAAATTTAAATGGCTGCCATTTTTAAACAAGATGGCGTATGAAGCTGGCCAACGAACTCGGTTGAGACATATGTATGTACTATGTACAAACGAAGTTACATCCAAATCTGTTCATAAATACGCCTTTTATCGCGTGACAAAATTCAGGACGTTTCAAAATGTCAGCCACACTAGAAATTCAAAATGCTATAACTCAGCCATTTTTTAAGATATAGACGAAACAAAAACTGCTCTGGAATCTTTGTATGAAGGTCAAATACATAAGAAAAAAATATTTTTCCATTTTCAATTTTTTGGTACCACATTTCAAATTTAAAAGTTTTTAAAAAATTTTAAATGGCCGCCATTTTGAAACAAAATGGCGGATGAAGCTGGCCAACGAACTCGGTTGAGACATTGATATGTACTATGTACATACCGAATTACATCCAAATCGGTTCATAAATTCGAGAATTACAGTATGACAAAGGTCAGATATATATATATATATATATATATATATATGGATATATATATATATATATATATATATCAATTTTGAACGGAGGGTGGTTTCGGGGTCTGGGGGTCATGATCGATGAAAATATACCAAAATTTTTTGAAATCGCTCTCCTCCGAACGGCTGCAATAGGTAGCTTATTGTAATGAAAACTACCTAAAATCTATCTCTATGTGAGCGACAGGTAAACATCGAATTTTAGAATCCAAGGGCTGTTTCACAAAGATATAATCTCCTATCAATTGTTCCCTTTTTACGTGTTCCTCACTAACAAATCAAGATTTGTCCCCGTGTCTCTAAGAGTGACAATGTCACGCCCATTTATTTTCGCTCTACTAAGATAAGGTTTGAACCCTTCTTCATAATCTGACATTTTACTCAAATGATTCACTTTAGCGGTATCTTTCTCCTTCTTTTTTAACTGAGGACAATCGGCTCTGTAGTGCGCTGTTGAGTTACAAATAAAACACCTGTTTACCATCCTTTTTTCAAATACACGATCCCTTTCTGCCTATATATTCTTGTCCCTCCAATTGAAACTTTTATCTGCGCTTTTATTTTCCATCCCCGAGCTATTTTTCTCGAATTTCGTATCATAAAAGGTTCTCGAATTTCCTGTTCACCTTTGGGATTTTTTTACTACCTCTAATTCATCTAAGCATTTCACTAAAACTTCTGGGTCAGTGAAAGTAATCAAAAGATTCTTTAATTCCTGAAAATTTGTGATTTTTAAAGAATTTAACAACCTTTCCAGATAGCTATTCAATTCGAAAATTAAATCTCGCCACGTGCTATTTGGATTTCTCTGGTGTTGATTAAATTTTAGTCTATACGATTCTGCGTTTAATTTGTACCTTTCTAACAATTTACCTTTCACATAATCATAATTATCAATCAAATGTAATGGCTCTCTAAGAAATAATTCTGCCACATTTACCGGTAGGAACGCTAATAAATTTGTCACCAGTTCATCATCTTCTAAATTACATTTTTTTGCCTGCCTCTCAAACAAATTTAAGAATAAAGATATTTCTGATCGACTCTCATCGAAACGATGTATTAAGGATTTTAAGGGCAATTTATTGCTTCTCTCTTCACTATGATTTGAAGTTAAGCTACGCGTTTCTGCTTCTTGCGATACTTTTAACTTTTCGAGTTCATAAGGCCTGTCTTTGTCTCAATCCTCCCTTTCTAATCTCTTTCTTTCTTTTTCCTCAGCTACAAGCTTTTCTCGGTCTTGTAGTATATTTTTGGCTTGTGCCAATGCAAAATCTCTATCGAAATCTTCAGCCGCTTCTATTTTTTTTAACTATTTTTACAATCGTGTCGCTCTCATCTAATTCACCGGCAAGCAGGGACCCGGAGCTGGAGCTGGAACCCGGAGCCAGAGTGCTCCGGAGCTGTGTTTTTCCTGGAGCTGGAGCTCTAAATTTTCCCCAGCTCCAGGGCTCCTTTAGTTTTTAATATTCTTTTAAATCTTTTTTTTTTTTTTTCAGTCTTTTAAATTTCTAGGCTTAAAATATTTTAATTACATCATTATTCAGTATTTTAATTATATCATTTTTTAGGTTTTTATTATTATTACAGTCGAACCTCTATTTAACGAAGTCGCTAAATCCCGGAAAAAAGTTCGTTATATGGAAAATTCGTTAAATAGAGATTCACCTTTTAAAATACTTTAAACTACATAAAACAGATTTTAAATTCATAAACACTAAATATTTTTACTAAAATTAATTAATCACACTTTTTTTGAATAAATTATATCGGTTTGTTTTATTTATTTTACCCACCAATATCCATCATCAATTCATTTATTCTATGTGTTTAAATCTTTGAAATTTGTAAGAAAAACTAAACATTGTCTGGGAATACACAGTGTTTTCTGTTTAAAGTAAATCAGTTTTACATTAAAATTAAAGAATTTTAATAACCTTATCGTATTTATTGTTATTATAACAAATAATTTTAACCATACATTAACATATGCGTCCTTAAATTTAGTTTCTGAAAAACTCTGTTAATTTTGCCTGAGATTTTTCTTTTAAAAAGTGCTT